>OX411804.1:27500-1264208 GCA_948253155.1 Leucoma salicis
AATAACTTCCCACAGTTGCAACTTTCACATTTGTTTTTATTTTTACATTGTAACTTACCAATAGACGAATCCATAGACACCGCATTCGCCCCTCTGCCAACACCCTAACATCTGAAAAACATTTAATAGTGAGTTTAGTAACTATATACATACATCATCTAAGTACCAAATTCTACATAAGGGGTGCTTATACGAAGAAATAACATCTGATATTTTTTTGGTTTTCTCGTTGGTATAGCGATTGTTTTGTGTTCTATTGACCTAAACTAGCTTAGATCTGACTAAATAAACAAGGGTGGTTTATTGCATCCCCTAAATTTTTGACTTTTTATATAAATATTTCTATACAAAAATATTATTAAAATTTTCGAACTTTGCACCTATCCACTACCGGTAATTCTGCTTGCACGGTGGTGGTTCTTACCTTAGATTGTCCGCTGTTAACAGCCCTTTATTTCAACACCACATTTGCACCAATATCTCATATAGTTTTTTAGTTATTTTGCAGTTTCTGTTAAAAAACATACTTTTTGGCAAAATTTCATCAGTTTTATTAGGATAATTTCACTTTTTTCTATAGAGACCCTAGTGGTTTATCACACCATCGTGTAGGGCTCGTCAAGCCCTGTACGCCGATACCCCATTTGGGGGTGTTTGGAGACTTCCATCCCTTGTTTTTTCCCACCGAACGCCTATTTTTTAACGAAAATTTAGTATATTTTTGCAGTTTCACATCAATAACTTCCCACAGTTGCAACTTTCACATTTGTTTTTATTTTTACATTGTAACTTACCAATAGACGAATCCATAGACACCGCATTCGCCCCTCTGCCAACACCCTAACATCTGAAAAACATTTAATAGTGAGTTTAGTAACTATATACATACATCATCTAAGTACCAAATTCTACATAAGGGGTGCTTATACGAAGAAATAACATCTGATATTTTTTTGGTTTTCTCGTTGGTATAGCGATTGTTTTGTGTTCTATTGACCTAAACTAGCTTAGATCTGACTAAATAAACAAGGGTGGTTTATTGCATCCCCTAAATTTTTGACTTTTTATATAAATATTTCTATACAAAAATATTATTAAAATTTTCGAACTTTGCACCTATCCACTACCGGTAATTCTGCTTGCACGGTGGTGGTTCTTACCTTAGATTGTCCGCTGTTAACAGCCCTTTATTTCAACACCACATTTGCACCAATATCTCATATAGTTTTTTAGTTATTTTGCAGTTTCTGTTAAAAAACATACTTTTTGGCAAAATTTCATCAGTTTTATTAGGATAATTTCACTTTTTTCTATAGAGACCCTAGTGGTTTATCACACCATCGTGTAGGGCTCGTCAAGCCCTGTACGCCGATACCCCATTTGGGGGTGTTTGGAGACTTCCATCCCTTGTTTTTTCCCACCGAACGCCTATTTTTTAACGAAAATTTAGTATATTTTTGCAGTTTCACATCAATAACTTCCCACAGTTGCAACTTTCACATTTGTTTTTATTTTTACATTGTAACTTACCAATAGACGAATCCATAGACACCGCATTCGCCCCTCTGCCAACACCCTAACATCTGAAAAACATTTAATAGTGAGTTTAGTAACTATATACATACATCATCTAAGTACCAAATTCTACATAAGGGGTGCTTATACGAAGAAATAACATCTGATATTTTTTTGGTTTTCTCGTTGGTATAGCGATTGTTTTGTGTTCTATTGACCTAAACTAGCTTAGATCTGACTAAATAAACAAGGGTGGTTTATTGCATCCCCTAAATTTTTGACTTTTTATATAAATATTTCTATACAAAAATATTATTAAAATTTTCGAACTTTGCACCTATCCACTACCGGTAATTCTGCTTGCACGGTGGTGGTTCTTACCTTAGATTGTCCGCTGTTAACAGCCCTTTATTTCAACACCACATTTGCACCAATATCTCATATAGTTTTTTAGTTATTTTGCAGTTTCTGTTAAAAAACATACTTTTTGGCAAAATTTCATCAGTTTTATTAGGATAATTTCACTTTTTTCTATAGAGACCCTAGTGGTTTATCACACCATCGTGTAGGGCTCGTCAAGCCCTGTACGCCGATACCCCATTTGGGGGTGTTTGGAGACTTCCATCCCTTGTTTTTTCCCACCGAACGCCTATTTTTTAACGAAAATTTAGTATATTTTTGCAGTTTCACATCAATAACTTCCCACAGTTGCAACTTTCACATTTGTTTTTATTTTTACATTGTAACTTACCAATAGACGAATCCATAGACACCGCATTCGCCCCTCTGCCAACACCCTAACATCTGAAAAACATTTAATAGTGAGTTTAGTAACTATATACATACATCATCTAAGTACCAAATTCTACATAAGGGGTGCTTATACGAAGAAATAACATCTGATATTTTTTTGGTTTTCTCGTTGGTATAGCGATTGTTTTGTGTTCTATTGACCTAAACTAGCTTAGATCTGACTAAATAAACAAGGGTGGTTTATTGCATCCCCTAAATTTTTGACTTTTTATATAAATATTTCTATACAAAAATATTATTAAAATTTTCGAACTTTGCACCTATCCACTACCGGTAATTCTGCTTGCACGGTGGTGGTTCTTACCTTAGATTGTCCGCTGTTAACAGCCCTTTATTTCAACACCACATTTGCACCAATATCTCATATAGTTTTTTAGTTATTTTGCAGTTTCTGTTAAAAAACATACTTTTTGGCAAAATTTCATCAGTTTTATTAGGATAATTTCACTTTTTTCTATAGAGACCCTAGTGGTTTATCACACCATCGTGTAGGGCTCGTCAAGCCCTGTACGCCGATACCCCATTTGGGGGTGTTTGGAGACTTCCATCCCTTGTTTTTTCCCACCGAACGCCTATTTTTTAACGAAAATTTAGTATATTTTTGCAGTTTCACATCAATAACTTCCCACAGTTGCAACTTTCACATTTGTTTTTATTTTTACATTGTAACTTACCAATAGACGAATCCATAGACACCGCATTCGCCCCTCTGCCAACACCCTAACATCTGAAAAACATTTAATAGTGAGTTTAGTAACTATATACATACATCATCTAAGTACCAAATTCTACATAAGGGGTGCTTATACGAAGAAATAACATCTGATATTTTTTTGGTTTTCTCGTTGGTATAGCGATTGTTTTGTGTTCTATTGACCTAAACTAGCTTAGATCTGACTAAATAAACAAGGGTGGTTTATTGCATCCCCTAAATTTTTGACTTTTTATATAAATATTTCTATACAAAAATATTATTAAAATTTTCGAACTTTGCACCTATCCACTACCGGTAATTCTGCTTGCACGGTGGTGGTTCTTACCTTAGATTGTCCGCTGTTAACAGCCCTTTATTTCAACACCACATTTGCACCAATATCTCATATAGTTTTTTAGTTATTTTGCAGTTTCTGTTAAAAAACATACTTTTTGGCAAAATTTCATCAGTTTTATTAGGATAATTTCACTTTTTTCTATAGAGACCCTAGTGGTTTATCACACCATCGTGTAGGGCTCGTCAAGCCCTGTACGCCGATACCCCATTTGGGGGTGTTTGGAGACTTCCATCCCTTGTTTTTTCCCACCGAACGCCTATTTTTTAACGAAAATTTAGTATATTTTTGCAGTTTCACATCAATAACTTCCCACAGTTGCAACTTTCACATTTGTTTTTATTTTTACATTGTAACTTACCAATAGACGAATCCATAGACACCGCATTCGCCCCTCTGCCAACACCCTAACATCTGAAAAACATTTAATAGTGAGTTTAGTAACTATATACATACATCATCTAAGTACCAAATTCTACATAAGGGGTGCTTATACGAAGAAATAACATCTGATATTTTTTTGGTTTTCTCGTTGGTATAGCGATTGTTTTGTGTTCTATTGACCTAAACTAGCTTAGATCTGACTAAATAAACAAGGGTGGTTTATTGCATCCCCTAAATTTTTGACTTTTTATATAAATATTTCTATACAAAAATATTATTAAAATTTTCGAACTTTGCACCTATCCACTACCGGTAATTCTGCTTGCACGGTGGTGGTTCTTACCTTAGATTGTCCGCTGTTAACAGCCCTTTATTTCAACACCACATTTGCACCAATATCTCATATAGTTTTTTAGTTATTTTGCAGTTTCTGTTAAAAAACATACTTTTTGGCAAAATTTCATCAGTTTTATTAGGATAATTTCACTTTTTTCTATAGAGACCCTAGTGGTTTATCACACCATCGTGTAGGGCTCGTCAAGCCCTGTACGCCGATACCCCATTTGGGGGTGTTTGGAGACTTCCATCCCTTGTTTTTTCCCACCGAACGCCTATTTTTTAACGAAAATTTAGTATATTTTTGCAGTTTCACATCAATAACTTCCCACAGTTGCAACTTTCACATTTGTTTTTATTTTTACATTGTAACTTACCAATAGACGAATCCATAGACACCGCATTCGCCCCTCTGCCAACACCCTAACATCTGAAAAACATTTAATAGTGAGTTTAGTAACTATATACATACATCATCTAAGTACCAAATTCTACATAAGGGGTGCTTATACGAAGAAATAACATCTGATATTTTTTTGGTTTTCTCGTTGGTATAGCGATTGTTTTGTGTTCTATTGACCTAAACTAGCTTAGATCTGACTAAATAAACAAGGGTGGTTTATTGCATCCCCTAAATTTTTGACTTTTTATATAAATATTTCTATACAAAAATATTATTAAAATTTTCGAACTTTGCACCTATCCACTACCGGTAATTCTGCTTGCACGGTGGTGGTTCTTACCTTAGATTGTCCGCTGTTAACAGCCCTTTATTTCAACACCACATTTGCACCAATATCTCATATAGTTTTTTAGTTATTTTGCAGTTTCTGTTAAAAAACATACTTTTTGGCAAAATTTCATCAGTTTTATTAGGATAATTTCACTTTTTTCTATAGAGACCCTAGTGGTTTATCACACCATCGTGTAGGGCTCGTCAAGCCCTGTACGCCGATACCCCATTTGGGGGTGTTTGGAGACTTCCATCCCTTGTTTTTTCCCACCGAACGCCTATTTTTTAACGAAAATTTAGTATATTTTTGCAGTTTCACATCAATAACTTCCCACAGTTGCAACTTTCACATTTGTTTTTATTTTTACATTGTAACTTACCAATAGACGAATCCATAGACACCGCATTCGCCCCTCTGCCAACACCCTAACATCTGAAAAACATTTAATAGTGAGTTTAGTAACTATATACATACATCATCTAAGTACCAAATTCTACATAAGGGGTGCTTATACGAAGAAATAACATCTGATATTTTTTTGGTTTTCTCGTTGGTATAGCGATTGTTTTGTGTTCTATTGACCTAAACTAGCTTAGATCTGACTAAATAAACAAGGGTGGTTTATTGCATCCCCTAAATTTTTGACTTTTTATATAAATATTTCTATACAAAAATATTATTAAAATTTTCGAACTTTGCACCTATCCACTACCGGTAATTCTGCTTGCACGGTGGTGGTTCTTACCTTAGATTGTCCGCTGTTAACAGCCCTTTATTTCAACACCACATTTGCACCAATATCTCATATAGTTTTTTAGTTATTTTGCAGTTTCTGTTAAAAAACATACTTTTTGGCAAAATTTCATCAGTTTTATTAGGATAATTTCACTTTTTTCTATAGAGACCCTAGTGGTTTATCACACCATCGTGTAGGGCTCGTCAAGCCCTGTACGCCGATACCCCATTTGGGGGTGTTTGGAGACTTCCATCCCTTGTTTTTTCCCACCGAACGCCTATTTTTTAACGAAAATTTAGTATATTTTTGCAGTTTCACATCAATAACTTCCCACAGTTGCAACTTTCACATTTGTTTTTATTTTTACATTGTAACTTACCAATAGACGAATCCATAGACACCGCATTCGCCCCTCTGCCAACACCCTAACATCTGAAAAACATTTAATAGTGAGTTTAGTAACTATATACATACATCATCTAAGTACCAAATTCTACATAAGGGGTGCTTATACGAAGAAATAACATCTGATATTTTTTTGGTTTTCTCGTTGGTATAGCGATTGTTTTGTGTTCTATTGACCTAAACTAGCTTAGATCTGACTAAATAAACAAGGGTGGTTTATTGCATCCCCTAAATTTTTGACTTTTTATATAAATATTTCTATACAAAAATATTATTAAAATTTTCGAACTTTGCACCTATCCACTACCGGTAATTCTGCTTGCACGGTGGTGGTTCTTACCTTAGATTGTCCGCTGTTAACAGCCCTTTATTTCAACACCACATTTGCACCAATATCTCATATAGTTTTTTAGTTATTTTGCAGTTTCTGTTAAAAAACATACTTTTTGGCAAAATTTCATCAGTTTTATTAGGATAATTTCACTTTTTTCTATAGAGACCCTAGTGGTTTATCACACCATCGTGTAGGGCTCGTCAAGCCCTGTACGCCGATACCCCATTTGGGGGTGTTTGGAGACTTCCATCCCTTGTTTTTTCCCACCGAACGCCTATTTTTTAACGAAAATTTAGTATATTTTTGCAGTTTCACATCAATAACTTCCCACAGTTGCAACTTTCACATTTGTTTTTATTTTTACATTGTAACTTACCAATAGACGAATCCATAGACACCGCATTCGCCCCTCTGCCAACACCCTAACATCTGAAAAACATTTAATAGTGAGTTTAGTAACTATATACATACATCATCTAAGTACCAAATTCTACATAAGGGGTGCTTATACGAAGAAATAACATCTGATATTTTTTTGGTTTTCTCGTTGGTATAGCGATTGTTTTGTGTTCTATTGACCTAAACTAGCTTAGATCTGACTAAATAAACAAGGGTGGTTTATTGCATCCCCTAAATTTTTGACTTTTTATATAAATATTTCTATACAAAAATATTATTAAAATTTTCGAACTTTGCACCTATCCACTACCGGTAATTCTGCTTGCACGGTGGTGGTTCTTACCTTAGATTGTCCGCTGTTAACAGCCCTTTATTTCAACACCACATTTGCACCAATATCTCATATAGTTTTTTAGTTATTTTGCAGTTTCTGTTAAAAAACATACTTTTTGGCAAAATTTCATCAGTTTTATTAGGATAATTTCACTTTTTTCTATAGAGACCCTAGTGGTTTATCACACCATCGTGTAGGGCTCGTCAAGCCCTGTACGCCGATACCCCATTTGGGGGTGTTTGGAGACTTCCATCCCTTGTTTTTTCCCACCGAACGCCTATTTTTTAACGAAAATTTAGTATATTTTTGCAGTTTCACATCAATAACTTCCCACAGTTGCAACTTTCACATTTGTTTTTATTTTTACATTGTAACTTACCAATAGACGAATCCATAGACACCGCATTCGCCCCTCTGCCAACACCCTAACATCTGAAAAACATTTAATAGTGAGTTTAGTAACTATATACATACATCATCTAAGTACCAAATTCTACATAAGGGGTGCTTATACGAAGAAATAACATCTGATATTTTTTTGGTTTTCTCGTTGGTATAGCGATTGTTTTGTGTTCTATTGACCTAAACTAGCTTAGATCTGACTAAATAAACAAGGGTGGTTTATTGCATCCCCTAAATTTTTGACTTTTTATATAAATATTTCTATACAAAAATATTATTAAAATTTTCGAACTTTGCACCTATCCACTACCGGTAATTCTGCTTGCACGGTGGTGGTTCTTACCTTAGATTGTCCGCTGTTAACAGCCCTTTATTTCAACACCACATTTGCACCAATATCTCATATAGTTTTTTAGTTATTTTGCAGTTTCTGTTAAAAAACATACTTTTTGGCAAAATTTCATCAGTTTTATTAGGATAATTTCACTTTTTTCTATAGAGACCCTAGTGGTTTATCACACCATCGTGTAGGGCTCGTCAAGCCCTGTACGCCGATACCCCATTTGGGGGTGTTTGGAGACTTCCATCCCTTGTTTTTTCCCACCGAACGCCTATTTTTTAACGAAAATTTAGTATATTTTTGCAGTTTCACATCAATAACTTCCCACAGTTGCAACTTTCACATTTGTTTTTATTTTTACATTGTAACTTACCAATAGACGAATCCATAGACACCGCATTCGCCCCTCTGCCAACACCCTAACATCTGAAAAACATTTAATAGTGAGTTTAGTAACTATATACATACATCATCTAAGTACCAAATTCTACATAAGGGGTGCTTATACGAAGAAATAACATCTGATATTTTTTTGGTTTTCTCGTTGGTATAGCGATTGTTTTGTGTTCTATTGACCTAAACTAGCTTAGATCTGACTAAATAAACAAGGGTGGTTTATTGCATCCCCTAAATTTTTGACTTTTTATATAAATATTTCTATACAAAAATATTATTAAAATTTTCGAACTTTGCACCTATCCACTACCGGTAATTCTGCTTGCACGGTGGTGGTTCTTACCTTAGATTGTCCGCTGTTAACAGCCCTTTATTTCAACACCACATTTGCACCAATATCTCATATAGTTTTTTAGTTATTTTGCAGTTTCTGTTAAAAAACATACTTTTTGGCAAAATTTCATCAGTTTTATTAGGATAATTTCACTTTTTTCTATAGAGACCCTAGTGGTTTATCACACCATCGTGTAGGGCTCGTCAAGCCCTGTACGCCGATACCCCATTTGGGGGTGTTTGGAGACTTCCATCCCTTGTTTTTTGCCCACCCAACCCACCCTTTAGGGTTTAAATACCTAGATTTGAAGGGTACAGTACAAAGAAGAAGAATATACGAAGATATACCAAAAAATTTTTATTTTAAAAATCGATCTACGACACAAAGCCCTCCCAGAATCTACCCTTATCTTCTCTCTGGAGGGCATAATTTTTCGAGTATTTTTTTCATTCAAATTGACAAAAAAGTCATCAACATAAGTCTTACCTTTTCTTTATTTTGAATTGTTTTCATCTCACAATTGTCGTAGTATTAATAAAATAAGTAACTTGTATCACCAGAGTGTACCGCAGGAACTGGTATCTCTTTGACAGACTGTTTTCAGTCATATATTAATTAAAATTATAGTAACGCTTCTGGTTTATTGACCAAGATAAAAGATTACTTTATATAACAGTGTGTAAAAAGACTAAGGCCTGACTCTGCCAGAGGCGCGGACCCTCTTGGGACTCGTCCGGCGGTAACAATTGGCCGTTATTCTTATAACCTCCCATTTTGTGCCGCAGACGAGCACTTGGTTGGAACGTGTCAAGGTAGTGACCTGACCTCATAACATTTTAGTGAACATAAGCTTAAGTACTGTTGTTTATAATTGTCTTAAGACAAGAGGTTTTATTGACCTTATTTATAATAATTATTATTGACCACGTTTACCATTTTAATCGACAATAATAATATTAATTATTTAAATTAGAAAACTACTGATTATTGACGCAAATTATTAAAGAATATACAATTATAAGACTATTCTATTTACATATTGAATTTAAACTGATAAATATACATATATACGGACTCTGGACCTTATACATCCAAAGAGGTTGCAACTATATTATACCTGTTTTTACTAACGTGTGGCTATTTACACCACATAAAGAAAAGATATATAAACTATAAAACTTTGTGATTGATAAATTTCACGATACAGCGAGCTATTCCCACCATGCTTCGCTCACCGACAACAAAACCTGATATTAAAGAGAAACCAAGTAAAGACTCTGCAAATGAACTTCAAATATCCACCGCACCTATTCAATCTAGGGATGGGAAGAGTGTGTGCGAGACAGTAAGGCATTCACAGAAAGGAAAATATTTAAGAAGATCAGCAGAGGCAAAAGAATTAAAGATAGAAGCAATGGAACACTTTAAACAGTCAAAGAACCTGAAAACAGAAGTCAAGAACGCAGTTCTGCTAGTTATTGATAGATTAGTATACCTGGTTAGGGACGCTGAAATTAACAACGCTGAACCACACCAGCCACTGGATCAAAGCATTAACAGCCAGGAAAAAGTTATACAAGAAATCAGGAATTTAAAGGATATCATGGAGAAGCAAACGAAAGACCAAGAAGAAAAGGAGAGCAAAATAAAGGAAGAACGGGAGAGAATGAAAGACCTGGGAAACAAAATAGAGGGAATCGAGGAAAATATAAGAGTTATAAAGGTAATAACCGAACAAGCAATAGAAGAGACCAACGCGATGAGGAATGACGTCACAACAATCAGAGGAGAGTCGCTCAATATCCAAACAGAATTATTGGGCATGAAAAAGGATATGACCATGGGAAGAATTGGACTGAATGATAAACACCAAATGCAAAGCGAGCAGACCGCCGCAGAGACTCCGGGAACATCAACCTACGCAAGAATAGCAGCCTTACCTATACCTATACAAAAAAGGGTAATAAACCCCAAACACTCAGTAGTGATAACAAGTGGAGGAGAGCAAATAACAGGGGACGAAACAATAAAAAAGGTTAAGGAGACGTTGAGAGCTAAGGAAAATGGGCTACAAATCGAAGGTTTTCGCAAAATTAAGGATGGAAAAGTCATCATAAGTTGTGCTAGCAAGCCGGAAATGGAGAAAGCGATGAAACAACTGAAAACTAACGAGGAGCTCAAGGTTGAAGAAGCTAAAAATAAGGACCCGCTTGTTATATTAAGAAACGTCTTAAAGTCATACAAAGATGAAGATATTCAACAAGCGATTAAGACACAAAACAAACACCTGCTTAAAGATCTAGCAGTCAATGAATCTAAGATTGACGTGAGATATAGAAGGAGAGCTAGAAACAGCCATGAGTGCCACGTAGTCCTAAGAGTGTCTCCTAAGCTGTGGCAACGGATGACTACTGTAGGGAAACTATATATAGACATTACACATGTTAGGGTCGAAGATCAGACCCCCCTAATCCAGTGCACCAGATGTTTAGGTTACGGACATGGCAGGAAATACTGTGCAGAAAAAGAGGACCTCTGCAATTATTGCGGAGGCCTACACATGCGAGCCCAATGTCCGATTGAAGAAGCAGAAAAACCACCCACCTGCATAAACTGTAAAAAGTCTAAAAATGCGGACACTGAACACCTGGTGTATAGTCAAACATGCCCGTTGCGTAGAAAATGGGACACAATAGCGCGAGAGATGATTTCCTATTGTTAAGGGCACCCTGGGCGTCTCACGGGCGACGGATAATATGTCCTATAGAGTTATACAGGCGAACCTCCAAAGAAGCAAATTGGCGACAGCTGAGTTGGTGATCGAGGCAAAACAGCGGAAAATAGCATTTGCTCTCTTACAAGAACCGTATGTGGGAGGAAAAAAGGATATGAACTCATGCGGGGGGGCGAGGGTGTTCCAGAACCCATCACCCGGAGAAGGTACGGTTAAGGCTGCGATAGTGGTATTCGATGCAAGCATCGCTGTCACACTTCGCAGCCACCTTACAACTAATAATATTGTTGTGGTGGAACTACAAATTGGTACCTGGAGCATCCTTGTCGTCTCGTACTACTTTGAGCCGGACCTCCCCATCGATCCGTACCTCGAACACCTCTCAAAAATTTGCCAGGAAACAAGACTTCCCAAAATAATTATCGGAGGCGATGCCAACGCCAAAAGTACATGGTGGGGGGGTAACAGAGTCGATCGAAGAGGAGAGACAATGGTGGGAGTGCTTGGGGAGCTGGGACTCCACGTGCTCAATAACGGTAACGTGCCCACATTTGATACAATCAGGGGTGGACAAAGGTACACAAGTCACGTGGATGTCACTGCTTGCAGTGAAGCTCTTTTAGGACTGGTAGAAGACTGGACAGTTGCCGAAGGCATAATTAACTCGGACCACAACAGCATATTCTTTAATATAAAAACACAGAGAACATCTGGCACAATTGTACACAGAACAACACGTAAATATAATAGCAAAAAGGCGAATTGGACCCAATTTCATTCAAAATTGGACCAATTAAAGCAGCAACCCAATTTTGTACATATGGACATACATACAACTACAACAACACAAGAACTTGACACATACATACACAAATATACACAAATAGTAACAGAGGCATGTGACACTACAATACCTAAAAAGAAACACATACAAAAACTCAGCGTACCATGGTGGACCGAGGAGCTGGAGGCACTGAAAAGAGGAGTGAACACTAAAAGGAGACGAATCCGCTGCGCGGCGCCAGCCAGAAGACCTGGAGTAGTCAAAGCCTATCTTGAAGCAAAAGAAGAATACGAAAAGGAGGCAAAAGTAGCCCAGATAAACAGCTGGAAGAGCTTCTGTGGAAGGCAAACCAAGGAGGGGGTCTGGGAGAGTATTTACAGAGTTATTAAACTAACAGGGAAAAGGACAGAGGATTTACCGTTGGTCAAGGAGGGAAGACAGCTGAGTGGTGAAGAATCGGCAAAAGAATTGGCAGAAGTGTTTTTCCAAAAAGATGACCCACAGGAGGATAACTTGTACCATCGCCAAGTCAGATCCTGTACGGTGTTAAATAACCCGACGCATTATGAACAATGTGAGCCGGAATTTACAATAGAAGAAGTCAGGTCAACGATGGCAAGTTTTAATCCGAAAAAAGCTCCAGGAGCAGATGGCCTCACGGCAGATATCTGCTCCCAACTTATAAATGGAGACTTAGAGTTACATAAAACACTCTACAACAAATGTTGGCAATTGGGTTATTTCCCAAAAATTTGGAAAAGAGCCATAGTTGTCGCCCTTCGGAAACCCGGGAAAGCGGACTATTCAAGTTCTAAGTCCTATAGGCCGATCGGATTGTTGCCAGTAATGGGGAAGGTGTTAGAAAAGTTGATGGTCAGGCGAATGATGTGGCATTTGGCACCTCAACTTAGCGTTCGACAATATGGCTTCACGCCCCAGCGAAGTACCGAGGACTCCCTCTATGACCTGGTGGCCTACCTGAGGGGTGAACTCCGTAAAAGGAAGCTCATTACTATGGTGTCACTGGACATAGAGGGAGCATTCGACAACGCTTGGTGGCCAGCCATTAAGAAAAGATTGGTAGAGGAAAACTGCCCCATAGAGTTGAGGAGAATAATGGCCAGCTATCTCGAAGACCGTATGGTAACAATAAGATATGCGGGCAGTGAGCACAGCACGGAGACCAGTAAAGGGTGTGTTCAGGGATCCATAGGGGGTCCCATACTATGGAATCTCCTTCTGGACCCGCTGCTGAAAGATCTCGCGAGGAGGGGAGACTATTGTCAGGCATTTGCCGATGACGTGGTCCTCGTCTTCTCGGGGGATACAGCGGCGGATGTTGAGGGTCAGTGTAATGCCGCCCTCGAACATGTTCAGCGGTGGGGCGTTGACAATAAGTTGAGGTTCGCACCACATAAAACGTGTGCGATGGTGCTAACCAATAAACTCAAGTACGACGCCCCACGGCTGACCATGGGAGGGGTCGGCATTGCAATGGCCAAGGAGATTAAGATCCTGGGGCTAACGATTGACTGCAGGTTGACGTTCAATGCTCATGCCGCAAATGTTTGTGGCAAGGCATTGGGCGTCTATAAGCAGTTGTCGAAAGCCGCCAGGGTCAGTTGGGGCCTCCATCCAGAGATCACCAGGACCATTTACCATGCTGCTGTGGAACCCATAATAACTTATGCTGCCGGCGTATGGGCCTCCGAAACTAGAAAGGTGAAAATCCAGAAGCAACTTAATGTGGTGCAAAGGTTGTTCGCGCAGAGAATCTCCAAGTCCTACAGAACAGTGTCGCTCAATGCTGCCCTGGTGCTAGCCGGGATACTCCCCCTGGACATGCGTATAAGGGAAAATGCTTCCCTGTACGATGCCAAGAGGGGGGTCTCACGGCTGGTACCAGGTGACAGAGAAATCGAAAGACCAGTGTTATACACTAAAAAACCGCATCCAGCCAAACATACCAGCAGGAATTTCATGTGTTTGACAACGCGGGAGGAGGTGCAAGACCAGCTTCAAGACGAACTGCAAATCTACACAGATGGAAGCAAAATAGAAGGAAAAGTTGGTGCTGCAATATCTGTGTGGAGGAATGGCGTCGAAAGCAAAAAGATAAAACTAAAACTTGCATCCTACTGCTCAGTATATCAGGCGGAAATGCTAGCGATATGTAAGGCGGCTGAGGAGGCACGGCGGAATTCATGTATGAAATCCGCAATTATCAGCGACTCGAGAGCGGCACTATACACTATTATAAACAACGAATCCCTTCACCCTCTCGCAGTAAAAACCAGAAAATTAATATATGACATTGAGAACCAAGGTAAGTCCTTAAAAATGTGCTGGATTAAGGCCCACGTGGGGGTGGAGGGAAACGAAAGAGCCGATCATCTGGCTAAGGAAGCAGCGTTGCATATAAAGACTATCCCGCATTACGATAAATGCCCAGTTTCTTTCATAAAAAAGCAGATTCGGAACCAAACGCTACAGGAGTGGAACAAGAGATACTTGGAAGGAGAAACAGCGGGAATAACAAAAATATTTTTCCCAGACGCCCTTAAGGCATATAGAATTATAAAGACAATGGAGATCAACAGTGTGCAGACACAGGTGTTATCGGGGCATGGTGGGTTCTCTCAATACTTGCATCGGTTTAAGTGTAAGGAGAGCCCATCATGTACTTGTGACAGCGAGGTGGAGGAATCTGTGCCACACATTCTTTTCGAGTGCCCGCTGTTTGGTAAATTAAGATATAACACAGAAAGAGAAATACAAAGTGATATAAAGAAGGAAAGAGTAAATGAAATTTTCAATGACGATGCCAAAAGAAAGGTCTTTTTAAAATATTGCCATAAAATAGCAGAAAAGGTTATAAAAAACAATAAAAACTAGGAAACAACCAAAAATTATAATGATTTACATAAATACATTTATATTTTCATTTAAAAATTTAAAGAATACGAAATAAGGATAATGCAAATGATGAACATGATATGTGCTAGATAAACTAATTTTAAATAGAAAAATTTGTATATAAAAATTAATATAATGTATAAAAATGATAAAAGCTGTGCTAAATAAATTAATTTGGAATTAAAACTTAGAAATAAAAACTAGTCAAAAACTTATAATGATGCAATAGATAAATTAACTTATTATTTTAATTATTTAAATGTTAAGAATAAGAAATAAGAATTATACAAATAATAGATAAATTATTTTAGTAGTAAAAATTTGTAGATAACTAGAATAATGTACAGAAGTATTTAAGAATAATTGCTGTGATAAATAACTAAACTTAAAATAGAAAACGTATACATAGAAATAATAATATAACTAAAACTCTTGAAAAATCTCATGTATAAATAAGGTCTTTGACGATGTCAAGGGAATAGCTCGCGGGTCTGGTAAATAACCACCGGACCAATTGAAAAAAAAAAAAAAAAAAAAAAAAAAACCTAACCTAACCTAACCTAACCTAACCTAACCTAACCTAACCTAACCTAACCTAACCTAACCTAACCTAACCTAACCTAACCAACAAAATAAGGCATATATATACAATATAGTTAAATAAAACAAATAAAATATATTAACAATAGATTTATAATTATATTCATACTACTCACATACATCAAAAATATTGGCATAAAACATATGTTGAACATATGAATGGCTAACTAAAATTTTAACTCAGAATTAGCAAATAATTAAGTATAAATAAACACACATACAAATATTCACCTAAACATTAATACTCATTTACACACAACGCACACAAAACAAGACATTTTAAAAAAATACAAATACATCACAATAATAAAGCAAAGTCATATACAATATAGTTATATAAAACAAATAATAAACTAATAACACATTTATATATTCATATTACACACACACACACTTTAAAAATATTGGCATAAAACATATGTTAAACATAAGAATGGCTAACTAAATCTTAACTCAGAATTGGCAAATAAATAAGCATAAATAAACACATACAAATATTTACATAAACATTAATACTCATAACAGTTTACACACAACGCACACAAAACGAGACATTTTAAAAATACAAATACATCACAATAATAAAGCAAAGTCATATACAATATAGTTATATAAAACAAATAATATAAACTAATAACACATCTATATATTCATATTACACACACACACACTTTAAAAATATTGGCATAAAACATATGTTAAACATATGAATAGGCTAACAAAATCTTAACACAGAATTGGTAAACAAATAAGCACCAATAAAAATTCAAATAATACAATACATACACACATATACAAATTTACACCGATAATACAACAGAAAAACAAAAACACTGACAATAAAATGAATATGTGGGTATAATAAAACATACACATATATCCATGTTAATGTACAAAATATACATATACACCTAAGTCACCAGCACAAACACACTTATAACTTATAATTAATCACATAGACATGATATAATAACTAAATATGAATAAACGCATTTAACATATTTGATAACATATATACATATAGTAAATAATAAAGTAATTAAATAAACAAATTTAACCGGATATAAAAAACTAGACAAATATTCAAAACGTATAATATTAAATCATACCATCTAAAATTAGTATATAAAACATACAAAAAGTATAAAGAATTAAAATAAATTAGTACTTTACCAATAAAAGTAAGACAAAGTAATATATTCAGGAATTCTACGCAGAAGTAAAGAAGACGGTAAATTATAAATAGGAAATATAATAACAAATTAGAATAGATTACATAAAATAGAAATATGATATCTGGTGTGGGAAACATAAGAAAATATATGCAAATCAAATCGAAATGGGAAAAGTAATAAGTAACTAGAATAAAATCAAATAAATAATATAAATCTGACATAACTTATCTAAGAAATATAACAATAAACAATAACAAACTAATAACTAATATAAAAATAAATGAATACTAAAATTGTATAATAAAACAATGACAAACCATATAACAAACGAAATCCAGCAAATTTGCATAACTTATGTATGAAATATAATTACAAATAATAACAACATAATATAAAAATATACTAAACTAAAAACTATAGTAAAATACTTAATACAAAATATGGTACAATAACAAATCCGGTAAATTCTTTTTTCTAAATAGATAAATGGATGAAGTTTCCAAACAGCCATAGAAGAGCTGTGACCATGTCACAGGAGACCGCAGCCCGAACGAATAATGTTCGGAATTAAAAAAAAAAAAAAAAAAAAAAAAAAAAACCTAACCTAACCTAACCTAACCTAACCTAACCTAACCTAACCTAACCTAACCTAACCTAACCTAACCTAACCTAACCTAACCTAACCTAACCTAACCTAACCTAACCTAACCTAACCTAACCTAACCTAACCTAACCATCTGATATTTTTTGGTTTTCTCGTTGGTATAGCGATTGTTTTGTGTTCTATTGACCTAAACTAGCTTAGATTTGACTAAATAAACAAGGGTGGTTTATCGCATCCCCTAAATTTTTGACTTTTTATATAAATATTTCTATACAAAAATTTTATTAAAATTTTCGAACTTTGCACCTATCCACTACCGGTAATTCTGCTTGCACGGTGGTGGTTCTTATTTTAGATTGTCCGCTGTTAACAGCCCTTTATTTCAACACCACATTTGCATCAATATCTCATATAGTTTTTTAGTTATTTTGCAGTTTCTGTGAAAAAACATACTTTTTGGCAAAATTTCATCAGTTTTATTAAGATAATTTCACTTTTTTCTATAGAGACCCTAGTGGTTTATTACACCATCGTGTAGGGCTCGTCAAGCCCTGTACGCCGATACCCCATTTGGGGGGCTTAGAGACTTCCATCCCCTGTTTTTGCTCGCCGAACTCCTATTTTTTATTGAAAATTTAGTATATTTTTGCAGTTTCACATCAATAACTTCTCACAGTTGCAACTTTCACATTTGTTTTTATTTTTACATTGTAGCTTACCAATAGACGAATCCATAGACACCGCATTCGCCCCTCTGCCAACACCCTAACATCTGAAAAACATTTAATAGTGAGTTTAATAACTATATACATACATCATCTAAGTACCAAATTCTACATAAGGGGTGCTTATACGAAGAAATAACATCTGATATTTTTTGGTTTTCTCGTTGGTATAGCGATTGTTTTGTGTTCTATTGACCTAAACTAGCTTAGATTTGACTAAATAAACAAGGGTGGTTTATCGCATCCCCTAAATTTTTGACTTTTTATATAAATATTTCTATACAAAAATTTTATTAAAATTTTCGAACTTTGCACCTATCCACTACCGGTAATTCTGCTTGCACGGTGGTGGTTCTTATTTTAGATTGTCCGCTGTTAACAGCCCTTTATTTCAACACCACATTTGCATCAATATCTCATATAGTTTTTTAGTTATTTTGCAGTTTCTGTGAAAAAACATACTTTTTGGCAAAATTTCATCAGTTTTATTAAGATAATTTCACTTTTTTCTATAGAGACCCTAGTGGTTTATTACACCATCGTGTAGGGCTCGTCAAGCCCTGTACGCCGATACCCCATTTGGGGGGCTTAGAGACTTCCATCCCCTGTTTTTGCTCGCCGAACTCCTATTTTTTATTGAAAATTTAGTATATTTTTGCAGTTTCACATCA
Organism: Leucoma salicis; assembly: GCA_948253155.1. Classification (NCBI taxonomy): domain Eukaryota; kingdom Metazoa; phylum Arthropoda; class Insecta; order Lepidoptera; family Erebidae; genus Leucoma; species Leucoma salicis. The sequence continues at coordinate 46,221 of OX411804.1, forward strand.
ATAACTTCTCACAGTTGCAACTTTCACATTTGTTTTTATTTTTACATTGTAGCTTACCAATAGACGAATCCATAGACACCGCATTCGCCCCTCTGCCAACACCCTAACATCTGAAAAACATTTAATAGTGAGTTTAATAACTATATACATACATCATCTAAGTACCAAATTCTACATAAGGGGTGCTTATACGAAGAAATAACATCTGATATTTTTTGGTTTTCTCGTTGGTATAGCGATTGTTTTGTGTTCTATTGACCTAAACTAGCTTAGATTTGACTAAATAAACAAGGGTGGTTTATCGCATCCCCTAAATTTTTGACTTTTTATATAAATATTTCTATACAAAAATTTTATTAAAATTTTCGAACTTTGCACCTATCCACTACCGGTAATTCTGCTTGCACGGTGGTGGTTCTTATTTTAGATTGTCCGCTGTTAACAGCCCTTTATTTCAACACCACATTTGCATCAATATCTCATATAGTTTTTTAGTTATTTTGCAGTTTCTGTGAAAAAACATACTTTTTGGCAAAATTTCATCAGTTTTATTAAGATAATTTCACTTTTTTCTATAGAGACCCTAGTGGTTTATTACACCATCGTGTAGGGCTCGTCAAGCCCTGTACGCCGATACCCCATTTGGGGGGCTTAGAGACTTCCATCCCCTGTTTTTGCTCGCCGAACTCCTATTTTTTATTGAAAATTTAGTATATTTTTGCAGTTTCACATCAATAACTTCTCACAGTTGCAACTTTCACATTTGTTTTTATTTTTACATTGTAGCTTACCAATAGACGAATCCATAGACACCGCATTCGCCCCTCTGCCAACACCCTAACATCTGAAAAACATTTAATAGTGAGTTTAATAACTATATACATACATCATCTAAGTACCAAATTCTACATAAGGGGTGCTTATACGAAGAAATAACATCTGATATTTTTTGGTTTTCTCGTTGGTATAGCGATTGTTTTGTGTTCTATTGACCTAAACTAGCTTAGATTTGACTAAATAAACAAGGGTGGTTTATCGCATCCCCTAAATTTTTGACTTTTTATATAAATATTTCTATACAAAAATTTTATTAAAATTTTCGAACTTTGCACCTATCCACTACCGGTAATTCTGCTTGCACGGTGGTGGTTCTTATTTTAGATTGTCCGCTGTTAACAGCCCTTTATTTCAACACCACATTTGCATCAATATCTCATATAGTTTTTTAGTTATTTTGCAGTTTCTGTGAAAAAACATACTTTTTGGCAAAATTTCATCAGTTTTATTAAGATAATTTCACTTTTTTCTATAGAGACCCTAGTGGTTTATTACACCATCGTGTAGGGCTCGTCAAGCCCTGTACGCCGATACCCCATTTGGGGGGTTTAGAGACTTCCATCCCCTGTTTTTTGGAGCATTAAAGTTAATCGAATTTATCAAAAGGTCATCAACATACGCTTTTGCATTAATTTATTTTGAATTGTTTTCATCTCACAATTGTCGTGGTATCGATATAAGTAACTCGGATCACCAGAGCGTACCGTGGGCACTGGTTGCTCTTTGACAGATTGTTTACAGTCATACAATTACAATCATTATAACGCTTCTGGTTTATTGACCAATATATAAGACTGTTACATATATTAGATCACAAAAAGACTACGGTCTGTCTCTACTAGGGACGCTGACCTTCTTGGGGGCCCGTCCGGCGGTAACAATTGGCCGTTATTTTTATAACCTTCCATTTTGTGCCGCAGACGGGTGCTCGGTCGAGACGTGTTCCATTGGGGACGACTCTTTAAACAGAAAACAAAGCATTATTATTTGTTGTGTATATATATATATTTACTCGTAATTTAAGACAAGAGGTTTATTGACTCTTAAATAGTAATAAGGTTTTTTGACCATTGAATATTTCTTATACAATTATTAACTATTTAAACTATTTAAATTATATATAGTCTATTGACATATTAAAATTATATACAGACACTTGACAATTCAATCGGTATTGATTATTGAAGAATAAAAATTTGATTATATTATATTTACAACTATAGCCGGACCCTTTACATCCGTGCCTATAATATCATACCGCGAACTCCCTAAATATTAAAAATGATCCGTACGCCGAAAAACGAACTTCCTAAAACAAACCCACATATGGTTAGTCCTCCCTCTGCACTTGACCGCACAGTTACAGTGAGGAAGAGTGCAGGGGAGGGAGATGAACCATCTAAAAACCGCACACTACTCGCAAAAGACTGCATTAAAGAAGCAAGAGACTTAATGAATACCTCTCGAAATCTAAAATCCGACGTCAAGACCGGAGTCAACTTAATTCTCGATAGATTGGTACATCTGGTGAAAGATTCAGAACTCGAGAATGCGTTGTTACGTAAGCAGCAAAGTGGAAGCGCAGTACTCCAACAAGAGATTGCAACTAACGTAGAGGAAATAGCGAGATATATAAGGATACAAACGCCTATAGACGAAACTGCAAACACAATGATGAACAAGGTATTTGACATATTGGATACACACGGAAAAATAGTAACTGACTTTGTTGAAACAGCAGATAAGATGAAATTAGCTTCCGATGCTACAGAAGCCGCAATGGCAGAAGCAGTCAACATCAAGGAAATGTGGGAAGAAATCAGGGCTTCAACGAGTGGAGACGAGACAAGCCGAGGGAACGGAGAAGTTCTAAAGGAATTAAAAATCCTTAAGGAGACCATCGAGGAGTTAAAAGGGGGAGGGAACGCTGTGTCTGAACAGACACCATCATACGCGGATGTCCTCCGAAAACCCCTGCACAACTCCCAGCCAAAGTTCTCCGTCATCGTGAGCTCCGACGCTAAAAAGGACTCATCAGCGGATGTGGTAGAGATGATGCGTGGCGCACTGGATGCAAAACGAAATGGCTTACACATCGAACGCTTGCGTAAGATCAAGGACCAAAAAGTGGTCCTCAGCTGCGCTACCAAGCAAAAGTTGGAAGAAGCCACGGCTAAACTGCGCGAAGCCAAATTGACCGTAGAAGAGGCTAAATTTAAGAGGCCTTTAATTATCCTTAAAAACCTTATTAAGGATAATACGGACGATGACATAAAAATAGCATTACGCAGTCAAAACTCGCACCTGCTGGCGGATTTGTCGCCTGAAGATGCCTCTGTCGACGTAAAGTACCGCAGGAAGGCGAGGAACGAGTACGAGTGCCACGCAGTCCTCCAAGTATCACCGGTACTATGGCAGAGACTAACGACAGCTGGTAAGGTTTACATAGACCTCCAGCAGGTGCGGGTCTATGATCAGTCGCCTCTTGTACAGTGTACGAAGTGTCTGGGCTTCGGCCATGGGCGCAAGCTCTGCACTGAAAGTGTGGACCTTTGTAACTACTGCGGAGGCCCGCATCATAGGGCAGAGTGTCCGCAAGTGGCCGAGGGGCGGGCCCCAACGTGCATAAACTGCGTTAACGCAAAGTGCGGGGCGACTGACCATACTGCATATAATGACGGATGTCCGGTGCGTAAAAAGTGGGACGCGCTAGCGAGAGCCGCCACAGCTTATGTAGGAGAGGCAGCAGCCGTACCACCAACCGAAAGTTTACATACAAACGGTCCCTAGACTAATGTTAAATATTGCAAGTGGCGCCCCTCTACCATACGTACGTATTGCACGGGTAGGAACAATATAATACTACACTTAACAAAACAAAGCAATATACAAATTAAAAACACAAACACATATAGCATTAACACAACATAAACACAAACACTGACACAATACTAAGAAACTATACTACACATACAAAACAACAACACCAATCATAAATAACTAAAAACATAAACACATAAAGCACCAATACAAAATAAATACAAATACTTTACAAAACACATTAACACCATTCAAAGCAACGCAATACATAAACACTTAAAATATTAACACATAACAAATTATAAAATCAATCAAAAATCAAAAAATCAAATAAAATCAAAAAACTTCAAAACATAATCATAAAGCATTAACACATCATATACACAAACACTTACATTACAATAGCATAACTAAACTAACCAAACAATTTAACAAGAAACGCATAAAACACAAACACAGAAAGCATTAACATAAACACATATTATACGACCAACATAATAACATTATCAAAACACACATCATACATATGGATAAATGCTGTGTATGTATATTAAAATACGTACAAGCATAATAAAATCCGTTATACACAAAACATGGAAACTAGAACACCAACACAAAATTAGAAATATATACAATACACATTTATTAGAATGAACATCACTGAACAAAACAATAACAAAAATGAATTACACAAACACAACAACCGGAATGCTAAAATTATATGTATATGAATATTACATATAAACGCATAAATAGGTAAAACAAAACAAACAAACAAACAACAAACACACACAAAATATATGGTAAACATATATATATATGAATATCTCAACAAATATACACTATTAACAATGACAAATATCTCAAAATACAACTAAATAAAGACACTTCTACATACCTTCTAAATACACAGAATGCATACATATAGAACCCCAAAACATAAACAAACAAACATTTACTAACAATATATATTATATACAAAAATAAAAAACTCGGTATATAACATATGGTAAACATATGTCTATGTACAACCAAAAAACAGCCATAACAAATATGAACAAACACTATAAAAAATAACACTTACATACAAGCTAACCATACACATAAATGCACATAAAACAAGTACTCTAACGCAACACGAACCTACAAGTACAATCACTTCAAACCAGACAAAGCATACAATACTGCACAACATACACAACAATAAAACAAAGGCGCTTACAACATATCCATATACAATAAACATAATGTACACACATGAATAAAACTTTCATACATAAATACAACGTACCACATCACAAATATGCATATAAAACATATACATATAAATAACACATATAACAATTATGCAGATAAAACATACACATATAACACACATACATAAGAATAAATATTACATGTATATCAAAAACAAACACACAATTATGAGTCAAATAACCCGTATAAGCAAAATATAGACAACATCTATACACACAAACAGATAGATTATGCATCACACTATTACATATCACAAACATGCAATTAAAATAAACACATAATAACAATACACATACATACATTACATAATTACAGTTAAAACATACACATAATAATATTAACCAACAAAAATATGTATATGCACCGCTCGAAGCATATCCCATAAGACAAGTGAAATAACCGCTGATAAAAATATAAAATAGAATAAAACTAACTAGACAATTGCCTATAAATAAAAGGATAAAGTTCAAATATTTGAAATTAATTAAGTACAATAAAAATAACAGACGTTCTCTCTCTTCACAAATATGATAACAACATAAAACAGCTACTTAAGAGCCTTGGCCCGGCCAGGGGAGTTTCGCGAGCTGGGTCACAAGCACCCGGATTTAAAAAAAAAAAAAAAAAAAAAAAAAAAAAAACCTAACCTAACCTAACCTAACCTAACCTAACCTAACCTAACCTAACCTAACCTAACCTAACCTAACCTAACCTAACCTAACCTAACCTAACCTAACCTAACCTAACCTAACCTAACCTAACCTAACCTAACCTAACCTAACCTAACCTAACCTAACCTAACCTAACCTAACCTAACCTTTTTTTTTTTTTTTTTTTTTTTTTTTTTTGACGCAGTGGAAATGCTTTTACGCATCCCCCCAGCCGGGTGCACTGGGGGGTATGTCGGGCTCGCCACCACGCCCCCAATTTTGCATGGCAGCCCTACCGACTAAAACCACTGCGGCCCCTACCACGCCTTTTGTGGGGGGTACTGGAGGGTCATCTTACGACATTCTACTCCAGCACCCCCGGCGTATGGCCAGCTACTGGCCACGACCCGTCGTCACTCCTGGCGGTGGGAGGAGGCGGGCGTAGCGCAGCCTCCACCTCCCTGGCCGCCGCCTGCGGAGCGAGTTCGCATGTGCGAGTGCCTCGCGTTCCCGCTCCGCGGCCTCCTTCTGGATCATCACGGCCTCACAGAAAGAGGCAACGGCTGACCAGAACCTGCCGCCGCTCAGCATTTGTGATACTACAGCTGGCAGCGACAGATCACTCCCGATTACCGCCGACAGGTCGTGGCGCTGAGGCCCCCAGGCGGGGCATTCTTCTAAGGTGTGGCGCGCATTATCAATTGGCGCGCCACACTCGTGGCATCCGGGGGCCTCTTCTCTACCAATTCGGTGCAGGTACCCACCGAAGACCCCATGTCCGGTGAGCACCTGCGACAGCCGGAAGGTTAGGCTGCCGTGCCTTCTGCTTATCCAGCGGCGGAGATGCGGCGCGATCGCCTCCACTGTTTCACGCCCCGCTTCGGGGGACTCCAAGTCCCCCCTCCACCGCCGGATCACTGTCCTTCGAGACGCTTCCTTTACTCTGCCCATTTCTCCATCAGAGATTCGCTCACCTCGAGTACGCGCAGCAGCGCGAAACCGATAGGCTTCTGCCAGCGCCTCAGCCTGAAGTGGCCAAGGCGGGTCGCCCGCCAACAACGTAGCCGCAGTCCAGGACACCGTACGGTAGCCCCTAATGCATCTCACCGCCATGACCCTCTGCGACTTTCGCAGGAGGGCCTTACTGCGGGCGGTAAGAGAGTCCGCCCAGATAGGGGCACCATACAGTGCCATGGACCGTAGGATGCCAGCGTATAAACGCCGGCAGGACGACCCAGGGCCTCCAGTATTGGGAAGAAGCCTACCGAGAGCCACAGCCGATTTTATGAGTCTCGGGGCGAGCTGGGCAAAGTGCGCCTCGAACTTCAGCCTACCATCCAGGTGCAGGCCCAGGTATTTCATCTGGGCCCGCACCGGCACGACAGCCCCCTGGACACTGATGCATGCTCCCCGGGGGGGACCCCGGCGCGGGCCATGAAATAGGAGGGCCTCGGTCTTCGACAGCGAGACCCTCAGGCCCAACGCGCTAATCCGGTCGACGACGAGCGCGATACCGACCTCCGCCAATCGGGCGGCCTCCTCGAAGCCAGACGTCCTCACCGTAACGAGGGTGTCATCTGCGTAACAAATTACCCCCATCCCGGCAAGGAGCCGGCCCCGCAGAAGCCAGTCAAACCCGACGCTCCACAGGATCGGACCCAGGACAGAACCCTGCGGAACGCCGCACTCGACCCGATGGCGGTACAAGCGCCCGTCGCCCCCCTCCCAAAGCACACACCTTCCCTCGAGGTACGCCTCCAACAGCCTCCGGAGATACGGAGGCACCCTGTGATATCGGAGCGCCTCCTTCAGCGTCCCGTGAGGGAGGCTGTTGAAGGCATTCTTTATGTCGAGCGAGACTGCCAGAACCACCTTACCCTCAGCCACTGCTGTGGTGGCGAGGGCCTTCAGGGCGGTCAGCGCATCGATTGTTGACCGACCCGCCCTGAACCCGTACTGCGCATCCGACAGTCCCGGCCCGACTTCCTCGAGGTGCTGGGCGAGACGACCCGCGAGCACTCTCTCAAACAACTTGGCCGTCTCGTCCAGCAGGACCAGGGGCCTATATGCGGAAGGAGAGCCAATTGGACGACCCTCCTTTAGCAACAGGCACAACCTTCCGGCCTTCCAGATCTCCGGGAACTGCCCCCCCTGTAAACACTTATTTAGCAGCTCCCGGAGTACCTCCTTCAAATATTCAGCGGCAATGCCGAGCACGAGCCCCGGGACGCCGTCCGGACCAGGCGCCTTCTTCTTGCCACGAAGGCGGGATAGGGCAACTTCCATTTCCGTGTCGGTGACGGGGGGGGGTATTGGTATCTCCATCTCCGCCACCGACCGGGAAGCCATTGTGGGGGGAGCGTATCCCACAGAGCGTGGAAACAGCTCCTCTACCAGCCCCGACACGAGATCCGGCTCCATTGATTCAATTACGGGGGCGCCATGGGCGCGGAGCTTGTTCCGCGCCCGTTGGTAAGGGCGCCCCCATGGATCCCGGTCGAGGTCTGCAAGCAACTCCCCACGAGCCCTCTCCTTGGCCTGGCTGATGGCCAGCTGCAAACCCTTCTTCCCGTTGCGATACTCAGATCGCAGCCGGCCCTCTAGAACGGCGTCCCCATTACTACGTTGACGGCACCGGACGTAGGCACGCCGCGCACGATTGCAGGACGCCCGGAGGTCAGCGATCTCGGGCGTCCACCAGTAGACCTGCCGGCGCGGCGGCGCCCGTCGGGCCCTCGGCATCGCCGCATCGCATACCGCTGTCAAACTTCTCTTCCATTGACCTGCGAGCCCATCCGCATTGGTGCTGCTCTGTCCATCCGTAAGGCCCCAGCGCTGCACTATGGCAGCCTCCCGGGCCATTTCAGGATCCAAACATCCTAGCGCCCATTTTGGGAGCCTGCCTGTCGCACGCCGGGACCTCGGTGGCCTCTGAAGGGCGGAGACCCCAAACCTGATGTATCGGTGATCCGATAGGGTCTCCACCTCTTCTTCCACTCTCCAGTCACTCACATCCCGTGCGATATCGGGGGTGGCGAAGGATAGGTCCACGATAGACCCACCCCGCTGCCGCACGCAGGTATGGACAGTCCCTCTATTGAGGAGGGACAGACCGGAGAGTAGGGACCACTCCTCAACTACCTCACCTCTGGCATCCGTGGCGGGGCTTCCCCACGCTCGGGACTTCGCGTTAAAGTCGCCGAGGACTATCACTGATCTCGGCGACTGTCTACGAACCGCGGCACCGACAGAGTCCAGAAATAATTCAAACTCCGCCAGCCCGCGGTTGGGGGAGAAATACACACCAATTATTGCGAAGTCCCGCCATCCCGCCACGACATAGCCACTACCCTTCTCCAAGGCCGAGAGAGGCGGGCCGACAATTCCGCTGGACAGAACAGCAACATCTTCGTTTAAGTCCCCCACCCAATTAGGTGTATTGGGGATAAAATAGGGCTCGCAGGCCACTCCCACGTTTATGCCCCACTCCGCCATGGACTGCAGCAGCAGGTCCTGAGCCCCGGCGGAGTGATTCAGATTTCCCTGGAGGAAATTAATGTTTTCACCCATTACGGAGACATAGAACTTTCCTCCTCAGCGTGGCGGCTTCCCCTACTTTCAATTCTGGCAGCCCGAGATGCTGCAGCCGCCACTACTTTCTTTCCTTTTACAGAGGGTGGCCTGCAGGCCTTCCCTCCCATGGTGTGTTCAGCAGGGCGTCCCGCTGCCGAGCATACGGCGCAGTGCGGCTTTGCGACGCATCCCGCCGAACGGTGCCCAGCGCATCCACACCGAAAACAGAGGCTGGACCTGTCGATGCCAGACGGGCACAGTGGGCCCGCATGCCCCAGGCTCTGGCACCTAAAACATCTTAAAGGGAGAGGATCAAGGGCCCGGACCCCGGCCGAGCTCCATCCGACAAGAAGTCGTCCCGCATCAACTAGGGTCTTGGCCGCGGTAACAGGGCAGCGGACCTTTGCTGTGCCCATCCCGTTTGGTCCACGTCGAATGTCCCCAACCTGGACCTGAGCGGATGCGCATCCACTGGCACGAGTGACGGCCACAACAATCTTCTCCTTGGTGACGGAGTCATCCATCCCTGTCACCCTCAAATCTGCACATTTGACGGGGCGGACGACATCCGCCACCCCTTCCAGTGCTACCTGCAACTTCTCCGCTAGTTGGTCAGCAGTTTCAGCTGTCTGTGCCTTCGGGAGTTGGAGGACTCTAGCCCCTGTTACTGCCCGCCTCACTCTGAGGCCCTCCGTGATGCCCAGCTCAGGTAGTTTGACGAACTCCTCGGCACGTACTAACGCGTCAGCGTAAGTCACCCCACGCTCAATTGCTGCCGGCTGCAAAGTCACTACTACAGCCGGCGCACGGGGAGGGGCAAGCGCTGACTTCTTCCTCCTTCTCCTGTTCTTCTTCTTTTTGGTTGCCACTTCAGCCACTTTGGGCGTGACAGTGGCTACGGCAGTAGTGACAGCAGCAGAAACAGAGGTCTTTTTTGACCCTTTCCTAACCACAGTGACCCAGCTATCCGCCGACATAGTCGGTGGGAGGGGGTCATTGGCCGTTGATGGTCCTGCGACCGCTGGATGCTCAGGCACAGCCTTCTTTGAAGCCGCGCCTGCGGGTGCATTCACTGCCTTAGATGTAGTCGTGGTCACCTCCTTCCGCTTTCCATCTACCGTCAGAGGTAGACGGGAAGATTTTGAAGGAAGAAGACGGTCTTCAATGCCCGCTAAACGGGCCGACATCATCTCCCCCATGGACCGAATCAAGGATGCCTTCAGGTCCTCCACGGCGTCTGTCTCCATTACAATTTCAGACGTCGACGCAGCCGATGACGCAGTAACCTTCAGCTGCTCAAACTGCTTCCTATGGGAAGCCACTTCTGCTTTGAGAAGCTGATTTTCCTTTCGCAGCCGTTTGAGGTCTGCGCGCAGGTGAATTACGTCCTCCGACTCCGATTTTGAGGCTACAGCCTCAATGAGTGTCTGCATTGCAGCCGCTTTTGCATAGATCGTATGCATTACTGTCCCTTTTAATTTTCCAGACTTGGCTATCGCATCAAAGATGGCAGCGACGTTTTTACCACCTAGAGCCATAATTTCTTCTGGTCCCATACAGGCCACATGGTCTACGGATAGGCCTTCCGGTTCAGACAAGGCTTCCTTCTCCGCTTCTTGCATCGCCTTCTTGAAGGCTCGACTTTTAAAGATTTTGAGGAAGTCTATCTCTCCCTTCTCTAACTGCGACCTGCGAAAGGCGGCACGAGTTAGGCTGGTGGTACTACTACGCCCTTCTCGGTCCTTACCCCGACAGGATGGATTGGACTTCGATGTGGGCTCTGAGTCCGAGTCAGTACCCGCATCACAGCTCCCGAAATTAAATTCGAACGGGCATTTCCGCCCAACAGACGAGGTGTCCATGGCGTTAGCGACCGAATGGACAGCCGAAGACACTTCGGGCTGAGCGACCGGGTGATGTGATCTTGCGTGGGGGTGGGGGTCTTCTCTGGTAGAGGGCTCTGAGTCCGACCCCTCCACGGGGGACAGATTACATGGGACAGACGGCGCGACCACCTCGGATCTCATCGCCAGTTCCCGGACAACAGATTGAGCACGGGAGCGCGTGAGGCGCACAGTTGGCGGAGAGGCAACGCTGCAGGCACCACTATACACGTCCGGTCGCGCTCCAGCGCCGCCCTCCTCGCCAATTGGACCTTGTACGTTGTGGCGGGTTACATCCACCAGCTGTACAAACGGACCCTTTTTACGAGGCGGGGTCCGTATACAAGACATAATATTAGCTGAATTGCGTCGTAGGTGAAAACTGTAGTTAAAGAATGTATGTGATGTATGTTAGTTATGTTTAAGTTTTAACGGTGAAACTATTGACGATAGAGTATGTGATAAGGGTAGGTATTTGATGTAAAGGACGCATGTAATTCGAAAATGGAATAAAAAATTTTCACTACTATTGTATTATAAATGTCTATTTCTGGTGTATTGTGTAAATTCTATCTGTCGTAGAGAAAAGGGTGGGTTGGGTGGATCGAATTTTAAAAATTGAGTGATCAGAAAGGGCACAAATGGGGTATCGGCGTGTAGGGCTTGATGAGCACTACACGATAGGTGAAGAAACCGGAAGGGTCTCTATACAAAAAAGTGAAGTTAAGCTGCAAAAACTGATAAAAATGTTCTAGGAACGACTTTTTGTGGTACAAACTGTGCTATATTTCAGAAACCTGAGGGATTATCTGCGTGAAAGTAGTATCGATAGAAAGGGCTGTAAACGACGAACAAACGAAGACCTCAATCACCAACGTGGACCGAGGATAGCAGACAGGATGGTAAGTATAAAGTTGCAATTTGGTATTTTTCAGCAAAAATTTAACGTTTTTAGTTATATATTGCGTTATTATACACAAACCTGAAGGGTATACTACAATTATTTACTACTGGATGAAAGACTATTAGACGAGGAACAATTTAAGACCTCAACCACCAACGTGGACTGAGGATAAGCAACAGAAGGTAAGTGTTAAGGTGAATATTTTAAATGTGAGCTAACGAAAATGTACTAAGTTGATATCTAAGAAAAAATTTTCAAAATTTCAGGGCTCTGAAGGAACCACTGACGTATAGTATGCTAAGGATAATTACAAGAAACTAAAGGGAGCAAAAAACAGACTGAAAATCGCACTAAATACCTAAAAATTTCGATGTTTTCTATTAAAATTGTGTCCCTAAGGTAAACTTTTGCGGGGGGACCTCTTTCCCCTCTAACAGAAATCGGTTATTTTTATCACTTACAGACGGAGTTGAACCGCGAATGAGGTATCCACAGATTCGTCTCGGTCTAGACTATATTGTATTAAGAATTTATAATGATAGGATGAAACACTACCAAGTGATAGGCGAAAAAGCGGAATATGCAGTACAAGAGTAGTTGGGCAGGTCAATTTTAAAAATTGAGTGATCAGAAAGGGCACAAATGGGGTATCGGCGTGTAGGGCTTGATGAGCACTACACGATAGGTGAAGAAACCGGAAGGGTCTCTATACAAAAAAGTGAAGTTAAGCTGCAAAAACTGATAAAAATGTTCTAGGAACGACTTTTTGTGGTACAAACTGTGCTATATTTCAGAAACCTGAGGGATTATCTGCGTGAAAGTAGTATCGATAGAAAGGGCTGTAAACGACGAACAAACGAAGACCTCAATCACCAACGTGGACCGAGGATAGCAGACAGGATGGTAAGTATAAAGTTGCAATTTGGTATTTTTCAGCAAAAATTTAACGTTTTTAGTTATATATTGCGTTATTATACACAAACCTGAAGGGTATACTACAATTATTTACTACTGGATGAAAGACTATTAGACGAGGAACAATTTAAGACCTCAACCACCAACGTGGACTGAGGATAAGCAACAGAAGGTAAGTGTTAAGGTGAATATTTTAAATGTGAGCTAACGAAAATGTACTAAGTTGATATCTAAGAAAAAATTTTCAAAATTTCAGGGCTCTGAAGGAACCACTGACGTATAGTATGCTAAGGATAATTACAAGAAACTAAAGGGAGCAAAAAACAGACTGAAAATCGCACTAAATACCTAAAAATTTCGATAACCTAACCTAACCTAACCTAACCTAACCTAACCTAACCTAACCTAACCTAACCTAACCTAACCTAACCTAACCTAACCTAACCTAACCTAACCTAACCTAACCTAACCTAACCTAACCTAACCTAACCTAACCTAACCTAACCCTGTCGGATGGCAGTAAGATTCGGGGAGAGGTTGGAGCGTCCATCTCCGTATGGGAGGCGGACGTTGAAACCTTGACCCGCAAATTCAAACTGTCGTCCTACTGCACCGTCTATCAGGCTGAACTGTTGGCCATAAAGCAGGCGATGATGATGGCTGAGCGGAAAAAATATAGGAAATGCGCTGTAATTAGCGACTCCAGGGCAGCGTTGGACACGGTGGCTAATCATGAATCGATGCACGCATTGGCTAGCGAGGCCAGGGACTTGATACGTGACTGTTCGGTCAGTGGAAGGGAAATATCGTTGTATTGGATTAAGGCACACGCTGGAATATCTGGCAATGAAAGAGCAGACTACCTCGCCAAACAAGCCGCACTTCATAGCAATGTAAGACCACATTACGATAAATGCCCGGTTTCATTCGTCAAGAAGACGATCCGCGAGGAATCTCTTGACGAGTGGAACCGGAGATATCAAGAAGGTACAACGGCGGCAATAACAAAATCATTTTTCCCAGATGTAAAACAAGCGTACCCAATTATAATTCAGATTCCCAAAACATACATTCTCACACAGGTGTTGACGGGGCACGGTGGGTTCTCTGAATACTTATATAGATTCAGATGTAAGGACAACCCATCGTGTATCTGTGACCCAGACGAACATGAAACTATCTTACATGTACTTTTGGACTGTCCAATTCATTATAATTTAAGATACAATATAGAGCAAAGAATTGGTGGAAAGCTAAGTCTGGGAGGTTTGCATAATATATTAAAAGACCCAGAAAAACGAGAACCCTTCCTGCATTACTGTACAAATGTTGCCCAAAAAGTTATTAAAAGAAATAAAACTTAAAAATTACCAAAATGTGAAATTAGGAATTAAAATCGACATTATAAAATGTTTTTCAAAATTGAAATCATAATTGAAATTGTAATTATTATTGTGACTTTTGTAAATTATTATTGAATGGCTGTTGTTGATTATATTAATTATTGATTGTACTGTTGATGTCGTTAAATTTAATTGTTGTGAATATTTTACTACATGTTTGAATTCTATTCTGTTGTGCCGTATTGTGTTGTCTCATCTTAATCTGAATCTGTTCTAACTGTACTAACAACTCCTTTCTTGTCTTGGAGGTCACGCACTTTATTATATAAAGTGCGTAAGATCTAAAACATGTATGTGTTTAATGCAAAGTCCTAGCTTTTTGATGACAAAGAGCTTGTGACCGAGCAAAAACAAAATCAACTATTAATGTTATTTAATGTAATGTAATGTCGTTATATTTAATAGTAATTAGGTAATATGTAATTTAAATTGTATAATTAATTAAACTTATTAGTAATAACATTGTAATCAAATGTAATGGATAATTTAGTTATGTATAAAATGTTGTTATATAGTATGCATATTATAATGAATGTATATATTATAATTATTAAATATGGTCTGCCACTTTGGGATCAAAGGGCCTAGACCGGAAATCATAATAAAGATAATTAGGTACTTAGTCAGATATTTTGTATATGCAAAATATCGTTGACCATTTTGATATATGTAATTTTATTTGATATGCTGTAATTTTATATAATTTATCAATTTAATATGGTGTTGTATTGTATCAATTTATTATAGTATAGTAAGAAATAGTATATATAATATGTATAAAAAGGTATTTCAATGATAATTTACAAAATGTTTAAATGATTAAATGTAAACTTAAATTGTAAATAGCAGTAAGATTATATTAATAAAAATAAATAAATCAGAAAAAGAGTAGGAGCTACCTCCCATATTGGAGGACTAAGGACATAGCTACAGTAAAGGATAGGCGAAAGAATAGGGCAAATAGGTCTTGGATTCTGTCCAAGGTATAGCTCGCGGGCCGGGCCACAGCGCCCGGACAGGAATAAAAAAAAAAAAAAAAAAAAAAAAAAAAAAAAAAAAAAAAAAAAAAAAAAACCTAACCCTGTCACCAATACTATGGAACAAATTCACGCAACAAAAAGCAGTGTTCGTAGATCTGCAACGAGTAAGAGTTACGGACCAATCTCCGTTAATTCAGTGTTCGCGATGCTTGTCATACGGACACAGCAAAAAAAAAAAAAGTTCTGCACTGAAACAGAAGACCAATGCAGCCACTGCGGCGGTCAACATTTAAAGACTGCATGTGAGAAATGGCTCGCCCATACATCACCTTCCTGCTGTAATTGCAAGAAAATAGGTCTCACTGAAGATGGCCACAATGCATTCAGTGAAGAATGCCCTGTACGGATAAAATGGGACACCATAGCAAGATCGGCGGTTGCTTATTGTTAAGGGCGTCCCGGCGAATACAACCGCATATGAAATTGTGCAGATAAATCTTCAGCGAAAGGAGCTGGCCACCATGGAACTGATGCTGGAGGCGTCTAAAAGAGGTCTAGCGTTCGCTTTGCTCCAGGAGCCCTATGTGGGGGGTCGGGGGGAAGTGAAAAGCTACACCGGGGCACGAATCTTCCAAAATACCAACAGAGGAGAGGGCGTTATTAAAGCAGCCATAGCAGTCTTCGACGCTAACTTAACGGTTACACCACTCGAAAAGTACACCACTAACAATATCATGGTTGCCAAAATAAGATCATTAGCCTGGGAAATTACAATCGTGTCCTATTACTTCGAACCCGACGTACCCATCGCAGCCTACCTGGAGCAACTCAGAAAAGTTGAGCGTGAACTGGGACCCCAGAAAGTACTCATAGGGGGAGACGCCAACGCAAAAAGTACATGGTGGGGCAGCATCAGTGTTGACAACAGAGGCATAGCAATGTCTGGAATGTTGGAAGAGGCTGGTTTCCAGATACTTAACGAGGGCACCACACCTACATTTTACACAGTACGTGGCCAAACTGTCTACGCTAGCCATGTTGATATAACGGCCTGCACAGTGGACCTTCTAGATTTGGTGTACGACTGGTCGGTTGATGAAGGTTTCTCAAGTTCAGACCATAATACGATCACTTTCAAACTATATCTTGCAAAATCAAAAGACACCAACATTATCAGAACGACCAGAAAATATAACACTAAAAGAGCAAATTGGGACCTATTCCATCAAAATCTTTCGCAAATAATGCAGAGAAAAAACTTAAATTCAAGAACAATAGAAGCAATAGACAACAAACTAGAATTAGACATACAAACACAGCAATATATAGACATGATAACAGAAACCGCAAACAATACTATTCCGAAAATAGAAACATACCACAAATTTAAAATACCTTGGTGGAATAAAAGGCTTGAGAAACTGAGACGAGAAACCAACACCAAAAGACGAAGAATCCGCTGTGCAGCGCCAATCCGAAGGGCTGTAGTCGTTGAGGATTACCTTAAAACAAAAGAGGAATATGAACAAGAATGTAAAAAAGAACAGGTTAAATGCTGGAAGGAGTTCTGTCAAAGACAAACCAAGGAAGGGGTCTGGGACGGAATTTATCGAGTCTTGGCTAGGGTCACAAAGCGAGAGGAAGATAGGCTTCTCATCCAAAATGGCATAACCCTAGATCAGAATAGCTCAGCAAAGCTCCTTGCAGAGGTCTTTTATCCTGACGATGACATCAGAACCGATAACACAGAACACCAACAAATAAGGGAGAACGCTGACCAATTAAATAATCGCACAGATAATGAAAACAATGACCCACCGTTCACAATATTGGAACTGGACGCAGCCATTAATAGTTTTAATCCCAAGAAGGCACCTGGACGCGACGGCCTCACTGCAGATATTTGTACACACGCGATCCAGTGTAACTCAGACATCTTTTTGTCACTGACAAATAAATGTCTCGAGCTCTCACATTTCCCTACAAAATGGAAAGAGGCAATAGTAGTGGCTCTCCGAAAACTTGGCAAAGATAATTATGAGGATCCAAAATCATATCGACCTATCGGACTTTTGCCAGTAATGAGCAAGACTCTGGAGAAGATGCTGGTCAATAGAATCAAATGGCATATCACTCCCCGCCTCGACGTTCACCAATATGGATTCATGCCACAAAGGAGCACTGAAGACGCCCTCTACGATATGATGCAGCATATACGGGATAAACTTAAACTTAAAAAACTAATTACCATCATCTCTTTAGACGTGGAGGGCGCTTTTGATAGCGCTTGGTGGCCAGCCCTGAAAATTAGAATGGCGGAGGAAAAGATCCCCATAAATTTGAGACGCTTGTTTGACAGCTATCTTCTCCAGAGAAAGGTCACGGTTAGGTACGCAGGAGCTGAGTACGAAAAACCGACTACTAAGGGCTGTGTCCAAGGCTCAATAGCAGGGCCAATTTTATGGAACATCCTCATAGACCCATTGCTAGGTGAACTAAATCGACTTGGAGGGCGTGCCCAGGCATTTGCGGACGATATTGTCCTAATTTTTGACGGAGACACAGCATTAGACATCGAGCGCAGTGCGAACGCCGCCCTCGCCCGTGCTTTGAATTGGGGTATTACCAATAAATTGAAATTTGCAGCCCATAAAACCAAGGCAATGCTAATCACTAATAAAATAAAATATGATACCCCACATCTTAGCATGGGTGGGGTTACCATTACCATAGTGGACCAAATGAAAGTTCTGGGGCTTACAATAGACGAGAAGCTCACTTTTAACAACCATGTGGGACTCGTCTGTAGGAAGGCCCTAAACATTTATAAAAAACTGTCTACAGCTGCCCGCTCAAGCTGGGGTCTTCAACCGGAAATCATAAAAACAATTTACTGTGCGGCAGTCGAGCCTATTATACTATACGCCGCAGGTACATGGGCCAATGCCGTAGATAAAAAATGTGTACAAAGGCAACTCAATGCTGTACAGCGCGGATTCTGCCAAAAAATTTGTAAGGCATATCGAACCGTCTCCCTGGACTCGGCCCTGGTGCTGGCGGGAATACTCCCCCTAGACCTTAGAATACAGGAAGCAGCCGCCTTGTATAAGGTAAAAAGGGGGTCAGCCTGGCCATCACTACCGGATCGGATGCTAGAAAGCCCAGAACGAGTCATAAACTTGCCACATCCATCAGAACGCGAAATTTTGCAGTTTCTCAGTCTGGTGGACCGAGAAACATTCGCAACACAGACACATCCGGAAGTTCAAATATATACCGACGGAAGCAGGATTGACGGTGAAGTGGGAGCAGCATTATCTATCTGGAAACACGGGACAGAAACCACCTTCCGTAAATTAAAACTATCATCCTTCTGCTCGGTCTACCAGGCAGAGCTCCTAGCAATATGCACTGCCACAGAATACATTTTAAATAGCTCACATCGATCCTATGGCATATATACTGACTCTAAATCCGCGCTGGAAGCTGTCACTTATGGACACTCGCTACACCGCCTGGCAATGGAGTCCCGTAATAACATCAGGGAAATAAAAAATCAAAATAAGCAACTCCATCTATTTTGGGTAAAAGCCCATGCGGGACTACCAGGAAATGAAAGAGCTGACATACTAGCCAAAGAGGCAGCCCTTAAATTAAAGAAAAGACCAGACTATAGTAGAGTCCCGGTAACACACGTCAAGCGACTGATCCGTGATGGGACGCTCGACGTGTGGAACCGAAGATACCAGTCAAATACAACAGGCCAAACTACAAAAATATTCTTTCCAGATGTCATAAAAAGCTACCCAATAATTAAATCTATAAATATGAATTATATACTCACCCAAATATTCTCAGGACATGGAGGGTTCTCAGAGTACTTAAATAGATTTAAGTGCAAAGAGAGCCCATCATGTATCTGTAGCGCAGAAAAGAACGAAAGCATACAGCATATCTTGTTTGAGTGTCCAACCTTTATGAGGGAAAGACAAAACGCGGAGTGGCTCATGAGCCAAAGAATAACAGAAGAAAATGCCGTCGCCCTCATAAATGACGCAGACAATAGAACTAAATTTCTAGAATATTGCACAAAAATTGCAACTAAAGTAATAAATAGAAATAAAACTAACTAATACAAAATTATAATTTTACACAACACATATATATATATATATATACTATATATATTAATAACTAAAAGAAGCCTAACGTTTTATGAATTAATAAATAGTAATAATTATTATGATAACAAATAATTAAACTGATTAAAACCTAAAAATAATAAATATAAACAGTAAATAACTTTAATAGTCAAAAATGTCTCTGACTACATCAGAGGAACCTCAGAAACCGGGTAATAATTACCCGGTACAAAAAAAAAAAAAAAAAAAAAAAAAAAAAAAAAAAAAAAAAAAAAACCTAACCTAACCTAACCTAACCTTTTTTTTTTTTTTTTTTTTTTTTTTTTTTTGTTGACGCAGTGGAAATGCTGTTACGCATCCCTCCAGCCGGGTGCACCGGGGGGTATGTCGGGCTCGCCGGCCATGCCCGCAATTTGGCATGGCAGCCCTACCGACTAAAACCACTGCGGCCCCTACCACGCCTTTTGTGGGGGGGGGTACTGGAGGGTCATCTTACGACATTCTACTCCAGCACCCCCGGCGTATGGCCAGCTACTGGCTACGACCCGTCGTCATTCCTGGCGGTGGGAGGAGGCGGGCGTAGCGCAGCCTCCACCTCCCTGGCCGCCGCCTGCGGAGCGAGTTCGCATGTGCGAGTGCCTCACGTTCCCGCTCCGCAGCCTCCTTCTGGATCATCACGGCCTCACAGAATGAGGCAACGGCTGACCAGAACCTGCCGCCGCTCAGCATTTGTGATACTACAGCTGGCAGCGACAGATCACTCCCGATTACCGCCGACAGGTCGTGGCGCTGAGGCCCCCAGGCGGGGCATTCTTCTAGGGTGTGACGCGCATTGTCGATTGGCGCGCCACACTCATGACATCCAGGGGCCTCTTCTCTACCGATTCGGTGCAGGTACTCACCAAAAACCCCATGTCCGGTGAGCACCTGCGACAGCCGGAAGGTTAGGCTGCCGTGCCTCCTGCTTATCCAGCGGCGGAGATGCGGCGCGATCGCCTCCACCGTTTCACGCCCCGCTTCGGGGGACTCCAAGTCCCCTCTCCACCGCCGGATTACTGTCCTTCGAGACGCTTCCTTTACTCTGCCCATTTCTCCATCAGAGATTCGCTCACCCCGAGTACGCACTGCAGCACGGAACCGATAGGCTTCCGCCAGCGCCTCAGCCTGAAGCGGCCAAGGCGGGTCGCCCGCCAACAACGTAGCCGCAGTCCAGGACACCGTACGGTAGCCCCTAATGCATCTCACCGCCATGACCCTCTGCGACTTTGGCAGGAGGGTCTTACTGCGGGCGGTGAGTGAATCCGCCCAGATAGGGGCACCATACAGTGCCATGGACCGCAGGATGCCAGCGTATAAACGCCGGCATAACGACGCAGGACCTCCAATATTAGGAAGAAGCCTACCGAGAGCCGCAGCCGAGTTAATAAGTCTCGGAGCGAGCTGGGCAAAGTGCGCCTCGAACTTCAGTCTACCATCCAGGTGCAGGCCCAGGTATTTCATATGGGCCCGCACCGGCACGACAGCCCCCTGGACACTGATGCATGCTCCCCGGGGGGGACCTCGGCGTGGACCATGGAATAGGAGGGCCTCGGTCTTCGACAGCGAGACCCTCAGGCCCAGCGCGTTAATCCGGTCGACGACGAGCGCGACACCGACCTCCGCCAATCGGGCGGCCTCCTCAAACCTAACCTAACCTAACCTAACCTAACCTAACCTTTTTTTTTTTTTTTTATTTTAGGTGGGCAAAAATGTCCTACCGCACACCCCGCTGCCCGGGGAGACAACGGGGTAGTGTGGGGCTCTCACCCACTAAAAAAAAAAAAAAAAACCCACCGTGCGCCCTCACCCGCCCTTGCTACGGCGGATCACGGGAACCGCGTCGTTTCTCCGCGATCCGCAGGCGGCAGCCCCTTCGGGCACCCTCTCTTGTGCGACGCCCCGCGCACTTGGGCGTCACACCTTCGCGGTAGGCTTCCGCGGACGGCAGGGTACTCCCCGACCCCACCGTCCGCAGCCTCGGCTAGGGCGGCATCAGGCGCAGGTAAGCGCGCGCACGCCGCCCCGCGCGCCGGCGGCGAATCGGGTCCGCGAAGGAGGATTCCTCCCGGGCCCTCTCCGCCGCCTCCTTCCGCGAGATGACAGCCTCGCAGAAGGCGGCGACCGCGGTCCAGGCCCTGTCACTGCCAACCATCGCCCGCGCAACGGCCGGCAGCGACAGGTCCACGCCTATGACTGCAGCGAGTTCCCGGCGCTGCACATCCCAGGCCGGGCACGACTCGAGCGTGTGCTGCGCCGAGTCCTCGCCGCAGTCGCAGTGGTGACAGCCTGGGGTCGTCTCCCTCCTAGCGATCGTGTGCAGGTATTTGCCGAAGCAACCGTGCCCCGACAAAACCTGCACCAACCGGAAGGTGAGGACCCCGTGCTGCCGCCCTGCCCATTCTTCCAAGATCGGCTGGAGCGCCCCCACGGTCCAGAGACCAGCCCGGGGCGTCTCCAGCCGAGACCTCCACTTTAGGACGGTGGCGCGGCGGGCATCTTCCCGCCACGCAGAGATTGCGCTTGGCGAGGGGCGGCTGCCCCCCGCCCGCGCCGTCGACGCCCGCCGATAAACGTCGGCGAGCACTTCCGCCTCCAGATCCCAAGGGGGGGTTCCGGCCAACGCGCAGGCTGCATCGCACGAGACCGTGCGGTACCCGCGTATTGCCCTGACCGCTACGACCCTCTGTGGACGCCACAGAAGGGCCCTATTGCGAGCGGCCAGGGACTCCGCCCACACGGGCGCGCCGTACAGTGCCATTGACCGTACTACCCCCGCGTAGAGTCGTCGACACGCGAGACTCGGTCCGCCCAAATTCGGCATCAGTCGCCCGAGGGCGGACGCCGTGCCGACGAGCTTTGGCGCAAGACGGCGGAAGTGCTCGTCGAAGTGCCACCGTCCATCCAATACCAGGCCCAGGTACTTGATGTGGGCCTGGATTGGAAAGCCCACACCGTTGACCGTTATCGAGGCGCCGGCGGGTGGGCCGCGTCGGGGCCCATGGAAGAGTAGGGCCTCCGACTTTTCAAGGGCCACCCTAAGCCCCAGCGCCTCGATCCGCCTGACCACCTCCGCGGTTCCTGAGGTGGCCAGCGTTGCCGCCTCCTCGAGGGTCCCGCCCCGGGCTGTGACGAGCGTATCGTCTGCGTAGCAAATTACGCCCAGCCCGGGGGGGAGCCGGCCACGGAGGACCCAGTCGTAGCCGATGTCCCACAGGAGCGGCCCTAGAACCGAACCCTGCGGGACGCCGCACGACATAGCCCTCCTTACAACGTCCCCTTCCCGGTCCACGAAGAGGACGCTGCGGCCGTCGAGGTAGTCCGCCACCAGCCGCCTTAGGTAGAGGGGCACTCCATGGTACCGGAGTGCCTCCTTGATGCAGCCGAATGGCAGACTATTGAAGGCGTTGGCGATGTCGAGCGACACCGCCAACAGCACTTCCCTCGAGAACCTAACCTAACCTAACCTAACCTTTTTTTTTTTTTTTTTTTTTTTTTTTTTTTTTGTTTACGCTGTGGAAATGCTAGTTACGCATCCCCCCGGCTTGGCAACGTTCACCGGAGGGTATGTCGGGCTCGCTACTGTGCCTCCCGTCCCCCGTGCACAGCAGCCATACCGACTAAAACCACAGCGGCCCCTTCCACGCCATTTATTAGGGCACCGGTGGTTCATCTTGCGACATTCGACACCGGTGCTCCTGGCGGATAGCCTTTACTGGCCACGACCCGTCGTCATTCCTGGCGGTGGGAGGAGGTTGGCATATCGTCGCCTCCCCCTCCCTGGCCGCCGTCTGCGAAGCGAGTGTGCAGGCGCAGAAGCCTCTCGATCTCGCTCCGCTGCCTCCTTCAGCCGCATTACCGCCTCGCAAAAGGAGGCGACGGCTGACCAGGACCCGTCACTACCGAGCATTTTTGATATTACGGTCGGCAGCGACAGGTCACTTCCAATCACCGCTGACAGGTCGTGTCGTTGGGGCCCCCAGGCGGGGCATTCCTCAAGGGTGTGACGCGCGTTGTCAATTGGCGCGCCACACTCATGACATCCAGGGGCCTCTTCTCGTCCTATTCTATGCAGGTACCCACCGAAGACCCCGTGTCCGGTGAGCACCTGTGACAGCCGGAAGGTTAAGCTGCCGCGCCTTCTCTCTGTCCAGCGGTGGAGATGGGGAGCAATCGCCTCCACTGTATAAGCTCCCGCTTCAGGGGACTCTAGGTCTTCCATCCACCGCCGGATTACCGCCCTTCGGGCCACTTCCTTCGATATGCCCGGTCCGGGGACTTGCTCGCCCCTGGCCCGCGCCGCGGCGCGGGACCGGTAGGCCTCTGCCAGTGCCTCGGCCTGTAGTGACCAAGGCGGGTCGCCCGCCAATAGCGTTGCCGCGGTCCAGGACACCGTACGGTAGCCCCTTATGCATCTCAACGCCATGACCCTCTGCGGTTTTTTCAGGAGGGCTTTATTTTTGGCGTTGAGAGATTCCGCCCAAATAGGGGCACCATACAGTGCCATAGACCGCAGGATGCCGATGTAAAGTCGCCGGCAGGACGACCCAGGACCTCCGATATTTGGCAGAAGCCCACCCAAGGCCGCCGCAGAATTGACAAGCCTAGGGGCGAGCTGGGCAAAGTGTGGCCCGAAATTCCACTTTCCATCTAGGTGCAGGCCCAGGTACTTAATCTGGGCCCGCACCGGCACGACAGCCCCCTGGACGCTGATGCATGCTCCACGGGGGGGACCTCGACGAGGGCCGTGAAATAGGAGGGCCTCCGTTTTGGGCAACGAGACCCTCAGACCCAACATGCTTATCCGGTCAACAACGAGCGCCACGCCCGCTTCCGCCAGTCGGGCCGCATCCCGGTAATCGGCCCCCCTCACCGTGATGAGGGTGTCATCCGCGTAGCATATCACCCTCATCTCGGGGCAGAGCCGACCCCGCAGGAGCCAATCGAAGCCGACGTTCCACAGAATTGGGCCCAGGACAGAGCCCTGCGGAACGCCGCACTCGACCCGATGGCGGTATAGACGCCCGTCACCCCCCTCCCAGAGCACACACCTCTCCCCGAGGTACACCTCCAACAGCCTGCGGAGATACGGAGGCACTCCATGGTAGCGAAGTGCCTCCTTCAAGGTCTCATGTGGGAGACTGTTGAAGGCGTTCTTTATGTCGAGCGAGACTGCCAGTACGACTTCATTCCTAGCCACCGCCTCGGTGGCCAGGGTCTTCAGAGCGGCCAGTGCATCGATTGTTGACCGGCCCGCCCTGAACCCATACTGTGCGTCCGACAGCCCCGGCCCGACATCCTCGAGGTGCCGGACAAGACGGTCCGCGAGCACCTTCTCCAGCAATTTGGCCGTCTCGTCCAGCAGGACCAGTGGCCTATAAGCCGAAGGAGAGTCTAATGGGCGCCCCTCCTTCCGCAAAAGACACAACCTTCCGAGTTTCCATATCTCCGGGAACCGCCCAGACCTCAGACACAAATCGAGCAGCTCCCGGAGTCCCTCCTTAAGGTATTCGGCGGCGATGCCTAACCTAACCTAACCGCTCAACAAGCTCCGCGCCCAGGGCCCCCCCCTTACGGAGACCCTCCAGCCGGGCTTCCTCTCTGAGGTGGTTGAGGGACTATTCCCTTCACGGGCGGTGCACACGCCCCCGGTCATGGCTCCGCCAGATGACGACCGGGAGGCCGACGACGGGGAGGTACCGCCCGTGACGACGACGGAAATGGGGGCGGCGGCAGCGCGTATGCGGAGAAGCGCCGCCCCCGGGCCGGACGGGGTTCTCGCCCGAGTGCTGGCCCTGGTCCTCGACCACCTAGAGCCCCGCCTCAGGGGACTGTTCGACGCTTGCCTGGTGTCCGGACGGTTCCCTGACTGCTGGAAGGAGGGGAAGCTCGTGCTCCTGCCGAAGCCGGGACGGTCTCCGAATACAGTCGCGGCCTTCAGGCCCATCGTGTTGCTGGACGAGGCGGGCAAACTGCTCGAGCGGGTAGTCGCTGCCCGCATCGTCCGGCACCTAGGCGCGGTCGGCCCCGACCTGTCCGATGCCCAGTTCGGATTTCGGGCGGGTCGGTCTACGGTCGACGCCATCCTGCGCTTGAACGAGAGAGGATCAGCCTCCCTCTGTCGCTCATCAGCCTCTCGCCGCGAGACCACCGCCTCGCTGAATGCAGTTACTGCACTCCAAGCTCTTTCATCTCCCACCATCTTTCTGATGATAGTGGGTAGAGAAAGGTCTGTGCCGACTACTGCGACCAAATCCTGGCGCCTATCATCCTCCCCCGGACATGCCTCCAGAGCGTGCTGCGCGGTATCTTCCGCGCAGCCGCACCGGTGACAGATCGGCGTCGCCTCCCTCCGGGCCACATTGCACAAGTACCTCCCGAAACATCCATGTCCCGAGAGGACCTGCGTGAGCCTGAAGGTCAGCACACCATGCCTTCGTGTGACCCACTCAGCGAGCACCGGCCGCATCGCCTCGAGAAGCCGACGAGCTCCAGATCCCCTTTGCGAGTGCTCTAGGAGCCTCCCGCGCCAGGTCTCCAGGGCAAGCGACCTCCCGTCATCCCGCCAACGAACTACTTCCGCTGCAGGCGGAAGTTCGCCTCGCGCCTTCGCCCGCTCCTTCCGCCAGAAGATCGAGGACAGGACTTCTGCCTCTAGGTCCCAAGGCAGAGAACCGGCGAGAGCACAGGCTACCTCGTGTGAGAGTGTGCGATACCCCCTGCACACTCTCACTGCCATCACCCTCTGAGCCTGCCGGAGAATGGCAGTCTCTAGAGGTTTTAAACAACCCGCCCATATAGGGGCCCCATAAAGGGCCATTGAGCGCACCACCGCCATATAAAGGCGGCGACAGCTACCATTTCCGCCACCTATGTTAGGTAACAACCTAGATAGTGTCCCCGCTGCCCTGGTGAGTTTCGGGGACAACTGCTTCATATGGGCACCGAATCCCCATCTACTGTCGAGTACGACACCGAGGTATTTCAGAGTCGACCCGACAGCAATGGAGGTACCACCCACAACAATTTCTGAGCCCGAGGGCGGCGCCCTCCGAGGACCATGGAAACAAATGGCCTCGGACTTATGCAACGCCACGCTCAGGCCCAGTGACCTGATCCGGTCAACGATGGCCGCCACCCCGGCCGTGACGAGTATCGCAGCCTCTCTATAATTGTTCCCCCGGGCAGTGACCAACGTGTCGTCAGCGTAGCAAACTACGTCGACGCCACGAAGGTTTGCGCACCGGAGGACCCAATCATACCCCACGTTCCATAACAGAGGTCCTAAGACGGACCCCTGGGGAACGCCCCGAGTTACAATACTCCGCCGATCTCCCTCCGCCGTTGGATAGACCACCTCCCTATCCGAGAGGTAGTCCCCGATCAGACGTTGGAGGTACTGAGGCACACGATGGTAACTCAGCCCCTCCAAAATCGTGATCCACGGCAATGAGTTAAAGGCGTTGGCGATGTCCAAGGATACCGCCACCATGACGCCCCCCCTAGCACACGCCGCCTCCGATAAATCGCGAAGGCACGAGATGGCATGCATCGTCGACCGACCTCTGCGAAACCCATACTGTCTGTCGGCTAAATCCGGGCCAGGCCCCTCCAGGTGCCCGACGATGCGAGCCGCAAGAACACGCTCGAAGAGCTTCCCCGCCTCGTCAAGAAGCACAATCGGGCGATATCCCCCCGGCTCGTCCGCCGGACGCCCCTCCTTGCGCAGCAAGACGAGTCTGCCTCTCTTCCACCGTCTGGGGAACCTGCCCTCACGCAAACAGCGGTCGAACAGGTCCATCAGACGGCCTCCGAGGGCTTCATGTGTTAGGGCCCACGCGCGGCCAGGAATGCCGTCAGGCCCCGGCGCCGTGTTCCTTGCCCTCATTTTTGTAACAGCCACTGTCAGTTCGTCCGCCGCGATGGCTGGTGGGAAATCATCCCCGACACCGCCGCGCACCCGCGAGACCCCCATGGTGGGAGGGACAAAGTCCGTCCCCGGAGCACTGGGGAATAGTCCCTCAACCACTCTCTGGAGGATAGCGGGCTGAAGAGTGCTGGTGACTGGAGGGGCCCAGGGGCGAAGCTTTTGCCTGACCAACCTGTACGGCCGCCCCCACGGATCGAGATCCAACGTCTCCAGCAGCTGCTGCCACGACCGCGCTTTTGCCTCACAGATGGCTGCACGGAGTGTCTTGGACGCAACCCTGTAAGCAGCATACAAAGAGTCGAGCTCTCCAATCTCCTGACGTCTCCTCCTCCGGTACCGTTGATACCGACGACGCTCCGCTATGCAACGACGGCGCAACTCATCGATCTCGTCTGACCACCAGTAGACCTGGCGCTTGGTCGGCGGCGTACCCACACGAGGCATAGCTGCATCGCAAACGCGAGCCATAGCCCCACACAGACCGTCGGCTTCCACGTCCAGATCTACCGGTTCCGCCGGTGGAGCGTTCCACGCCTGAACGAGAGCCGCCTCATGCAGCAGCTCAACGTTCATTCGCTTTAAGGCCCACCACTAACCTAACCTAACCTAACCTTTTTTTTTTTTTTTTATTTTAGGTGGGCAAAAATGTCCTACCGCACACCCCGCTGCCCGGGGAGACAACGGGGTAGTGTGGGGCTCTCACCCACTAAAAACCCACCGTGCGCCCTCACCCGCCCTTGCTACGGCGGATCACGGGAACCGCGTCGTTTCTCCGCGATCCACAGGCGGCAGCCCCTTCGGGCACCCTCTCTTGTGCGACGCCCTGCGCACTTGGGCGTCACACCTTCGCGGTAGGCTTCCGCGGACGGCAGGGTACTCCCCGACCCCACCGTCCGCAGCCTCGGCTAGGGCGGCATCAGGCGCAGGTAAGCGCGCGCACGCCGCCCCGCGCGCCGGCGGCGAATCGGGTCCGCGAAGGAGGATTCCTCCCGGGCCCTCTCCGCCGCCTCCTTCCGCGAGATGACAGCCTCGCAGAAGGCGGCGACCGCGGTCCAGGCCCTGTCACTGCCAACCATCGCTCGCGCAACGGCCGGCAGCGACAGGTCCACGCCTATGACTGCAGCGAGTTCCCGGCGCTGCACATCCCAGGCCGGGCACGACTCGAGCGTGTGCTGCGCCGAGTCCTCGCCGCAGTCGCAGTGGTGACAGCCTGGGGTCGTCTCCCTCCTAGCGATCGTGTGCAGGTATTTGCCGAAGCAACCGTGCCCCGACAAAACCTGCACCAACCGGAAGGTGAGGACCCCGTGCTGCCGCCCTGCCCATTCTTCCAAGATCGGCTGGAGCGCCCCCACGGTCCAGAGACCAGCCCGGGGCGTCTCCAGCCGAGACCTCCACTTTAGGACGGTGGCGCGGCGGGCATCTTCCCGCCACGCAGAGATTGCGCTTGGCGAGGGGCGGCTGCCCCCCGCCCGCGCCGTCGACGCCCGCCGATAAACGTCGGCGAGCATTTCCGCCTCCAGATCCCAAGGGGGGGTTCCGGCCAACGCGCAGGCTGCATCGCACGAGACCGTGCGGTACCCGCGTATTGCCCTGACCGCTACGACCCTCTGTGGACGCCACAGAAGGGCCCTATTGCGAGCGGCCAGGGACTCCGCCCACACGGGCGCGCCGTACAGTGCCATTGACCGTACTACCCCCGCGTAGAGTCGTCGACACGCGAGACTCGGTCCGCCCAAATTCGGCATCAGTCGCCCGAGGGCGGACGCCGTGCCGACGAGCTTTGGCGCAAGACGGCGGAAGTGCTCGTCAAAGTGCCACCGTCCATCCAATACCAGGCCCAGGTACTTGATGTGGGCCTGGATTGGAAAGCCCACACCGTTGACCGTTATCGAGGCGCCGGCGGGTGGGCCGCGTCGGGGCCCATGGAAGAGTAGGGCCTCCGACTTTTCAAGGGCCACCCTAAGCCCCAGCGCCTCGATCCGCCTGACCACCTCCGCGGTTCCTGAGGTGGCCAGCGTTGCCGCCTCCTCGAGGGTCCCGCCCCGGGCTGTGACGAGCGTATCGTCTGCGTAGCAAATTACGCCCAGCCCGGGGGGGAGCCGGCCACGGAGGACCCAGTCGTAGCCGATGTCCCACAGGAGCGGCCCTAGAACCGAACCCTGCGGGACGCCGCACGACATAGCCCTCCTTACAACGTCCCCTTCCCGGTCCACGAAGAGGACGCTGCGGCCGTCGAGGTAGTCCGCCACCAGCCGCCTTAGGTAGAGGGGCACTCCATGGTACCGGAGTGCCTCCTTGATGCAGCCGAATGGCAGACTATTGAAGGCGTTGGCGATGTCGAGCGACACCGCCAACAGCACTTCCCTCGAGGTGACGGCCTCCGCAGCCGCAGCCTTCAAGCGCAGGATGGCGTCGACCGTAGACCGACCCGCCCGAAATCCGAACTGGGCATCGGACAGGTCGGGGCCGACCGCACCTAGGTGCCGGACGATGCGGGCAGCGACTACCCGCTCGAGCAGTTTGCCCGCCTCGTCCAGCAACACGATGGGCCTGAAGGCCGCGACTGTATTCGGAGACCGTCCCGGCTTCGGCAGGAGCACGAGCTTCCCCTCCTTCCAGCAGTCAGGGAACCGTCCGGACACCAGGCAAGCGTCGAACAGTCCCCTGAGGCGGGGCTCTAGGTGGTCGAGGACCAGGGCCAGCACTCGGGCGGGAACCCCGTCCGGCCCGGGGGCGGCGCTTCTCCGCATACGCGCTGCCGCCGCCCCCATTTCCGTCGTCGTCACGGGCGGTACCTCCCCGTCGTCGGCCTCCCGGTCGTCATCTGGCGGAGCCATGACCGGGGGCGTGTGCACCGCCCGTGAAGGGAATAGTCCCTCAACCACCTCAGAGAGGAAGCCCGGCCGGAGGGTCTCCGTAAGGGGGGGGCCCTGGGCGCGGAGCTTGTTGAGCACCGCGCGGTACGGGCGTCCCCAGGGGTCACGCTCGAGACCCCCCAGCATCTCCTGCCTTTTCGCGTCTTTGGCGCGACAGATGGCCAGCTTTAACGCGGCGCGCGCACTGCTGTACGCCGCATACAGCCGGCCCTCCCGCTCCTCGTCGCGAATTCGGCGACGGCGGCTGCGGGTGTAGGACCTCCGGGCACGAATACAGGCCGCACGGAGGTCTGCCAGCTCCGGGGACCACCAGTAGACCCCCTTCCGTCGGGGCGGGCGCCGCACGAGGGGCATGGCCGCATCGCAGATCTGCGTAAGCATGCCGCGTATGCGTCCAGCCTCGGCGCCCACGTCTTCCGTCAGGGGGGGAGGCAGCCAAGATTGAAAAATGGCCGCCTCCACCAGCAGCTCCCGGTCGAGCCTACCCACAGCCCATCGCGGAAAAGCGGGAGATCTGTCCGCCGCGTGACCC
Source organism: Leucoma salicis (assembly GCA_948253155.1). Classification (NCBI taxonomy): domain Eukaryota; kingdom Metazoa; phylum Arthropoda; class Insecta; order Lepidoptera; family Erebidae; genus Leucoma; species Leucoma salicis. The sequence continues at coordinate 76,959 of OX411804.1, forward strand.
CTGCTGGCGCCCTGAAGGGTCCGGGAGACCTCTATCTGAATGTATCTGTGGTCAGATAGGGTCTCGACCTCCTCCAGGACTCGCCAGCTCCTTACACGTGCGGCGACACCGGGGCTAGCGAACGAAAGGTCCACTATCGACCCGCCCCCGCGCCGCACGCACGTTAGGGCGGACCCTCGGTTTAGCAACACGAGGTCCGCCGCTTCCGCCCACTCTTGGACCGCCGCACCTCGGGCGTCCGTCCTGGGGGACCCCCACGCCGTTGATTTGGCGTTGAAGTCCCCCAGCACGAGCACAGGGCTCGGTGCCATACGCCGTATCGAGGTCTCCAGGCTGTGCAGGAAGACCTCGAAAGCCGCCAGACTACGATTGGGGGAGAAGTACACGCCATACAGCGTGACCCCTCCCCATTCAGCTGCCACATATCCCGTGCCCCTGTCCTTGACTGACAAGGGCGGGGAATGCGGCGCCGCCGACCCGACGACCGCCACGGAGCCATCCCCGCTATCCGCCCAATTGGGGCGATCAGGGACTATGTAGGGCTCCGCGGCTACGGCAACACCGATCGACCGCTCCGCCATGGATTGCAGGAAGAGGTCCTGCGCCCTGGCGGAGCGGCCGAGATTCCCTTGGAGGAGGATAGAGTCGTGCTCCATAAACTAGACCACGATATCCTCCTCCATGCGCTGCGGCGGTCCAGCCGCGCTGGGTTGGGCAGCCGGGGCCGATTGGCTGCCCACCCCCCTTTTAGGGCCTGACTTGGCCGGAGGCCTGCACCCCACCCGCCCCATGCAGTGGTTGGCGGGGCGGTTGCCCGCCGCACATGCGGGGCAGTGTGGGGCGGCAGTACAGGTCGCCGCCTGGTGCCCTGCCTGACCGCAGCGGAAGCAAAGCCCGCTGCAGTCAAAGCAGTTGGTGCACAGCGGCCGGGTGTGACCGACTGCCATGCACTTGTAGCACCTGGCAGGCCGGGGCTCCAACGCGGTTACCCGCGCGGCGCTCCAGCCCACCAGAAGTCTACCGGCGGCGACCAAATCTTTGGCCGCCGCGACAGGGCACGATACCCAGACGGCACCCACACCACCTGGACCTGGGCGAATGGGTCCAACCACCTGCCAGTCCCCATCTGAGGAGGCATTAGTGGCAGGACCGGGGGCAGGAGCCGGGGCTGTGACCACCGCGGCCCGTGTAGATGCGGCAGTTTGTCGCGGCGCAGAACGTGCAGCGGTGCTCGGCAGAGGCGGGAACTCCTCTCGGGGCTGACCCCTCGGGGCTTGTCCCGCCTTGCCCTTATTCTTGGCCTTTTTATTTTGGCCCTTTTCTTTAACCACAGGAGCCGTAGGTGGTTTGGCCGCTGGTGTTTTGGCCGCCGCTGGTTTGGCCGCCGTCGTGGCAAAAGACACATGGCCCCCCTGGCACGGCAGGGCTGTCGGTGCTGAGGACGTCGCGCCATTCCTTTTGTCTGCCGCCAGCGGCGGCCGCAGTCGTGGCTCCGGTGGCAGCCTCGTGGCCAAAGCATCGAACCGCGGACCAAAGACCGCAGCAATGCGGTCAATGATCACGCGGAGTGCTTCGTCTTCCGGCTCCGGTCCAGGGCCTGACTGGGCAGTGGACAAAGCCGGGGCAGCCGCGGGGAGCCCAAGCTCAACCCGTAACCCGGCCTGACCCTGCTCCAACTCCGCCATCCTTGCCTCGAGGCAGCGGTTAGCTTCGTCGAGGCGCTGATTCTGCGCCTCAAGACGAGCGTTCTGAGCCTCGAGGCGCTTATTCTGCTCTGCCAAACGCTGAATAGAAAGCGTGATTTCGTGCGCGGCGTCTTTGAGGCCACGCACGAAGTTCCCTTTCAGGTTCCGCGAACCAGCAGCGACTGTCTCTACGATGGCCACACTATTTAGGGCCCTCTCTTCGACCTGGGCCGTCCCTATATGGCCCTCATCAGGGAGGCGGAGCTTTTCCGTTAGAAACGCCAGGCGCTCCTCGGCGCTCTGCTCCGCTTCCAGTCTTTTAAGGCCTAAGGCCTCTGCCCTGCTGGCAGATAGGGCACGCAGAGGAGGTGCCACAGGTCGACTGATGCCTCGACCCCTAGCGCTATACTGCGCTTTCGGGGGAGGCGTCTCGGCAGAGCAACCCTCCAAGTCTGGCGCCCCGCCATCCCGGGACATGGTGCGCTTTCGAGACGGGTGGTCCACCTCCATCTGCCCTGCACCGATGTCCATAGCAGCCAAGGATGTTGAGCTGCCCGCCCTTCTGTTATTTGCCCTAAGGGCACAATCACCTTCTTCAGCAGCGGACATTTCAGAAGCCGAATTAGCTGCCGAGCTGTCCGTCACCGAAGCTCCTTCCTTTCTCTTTCCGCGTCCCTTGCGGGACCTAAACTTGCCTTTTGCGTCGCGCAGTGGTGCATTCGGTGCGACTGACGATGATGTGGGGGCCGTATTTAAAGCCGGACCCCTTTCGGCTGACTTGTTGTTTTCTGAACTTATTTCCATGATGTTCCCACGAGTGTGGGAGAAAGGAGGTCCACCCGGGCAGAGCTCCCTATACCCGGGTAAGCGTACATTTGTTACCCAACACAGGGGGTCCGCAGGTACCCTGGCTGGGGGCGCGCTCGAGACTGAACTACCCATCAGCCATGCATCTCCTCGCCGCGCGCCAGAACTTGAGATTCGGGGTAATTTTTTATAGAGGTTGTCTTCCTCGCGGTCCGGGCGATTAAGCCAAGACCCTCGTTCCTGTATGCCCGCGAGACGTAACCACAGACACGCGCTCAGGTTTACGATTTGGGACGGGGGGGGGCCGCTGTGGCCCCACTGTCCCCCCTCTCCAGAGCCCGGTGAGCCAGTCTGGCCCCACCGACTCCGACGCCTGGTCTATCCGCTGTGCCCTCTGCTGAGTCAGAGGGACACGCGGAGACCCGTCCTGTCCGGAATTTTAGCCGCCGGCGACTGCCGACGTTGCCCGGGGTGCACCACTAGGAGGTAAACCAGACAAATTAGCACCCCAACCTTTTTTTTTTTTTTTTTTTTTTTTTTTTTTTTTTTTTTTTTTTTTGTTGACCGTGGGAAAATGCAATCTTTACGCACAATCAGTCCCGCACGCTTCGGGGAAAGCAGTGCGGGGCGTGCCGGGCTCAGCAACCACCGGGGATAACACCCAGTGGCGCCACTACCAGCTAAAAACACCACGGAGATCCCACCTCTCGGTTACGGCAGAGTTACGTGATCGTGGGAACACGCATCGCGACTCTGCCGGCCGATGTGTCCGCTTAACGCAGACCCCCTCGGAGCCATTCCCCCAGGAACTACGGCAAGACTCCTCAAGGCCCTATTGCAGGACGCCAGCTTCCCCTGCAGCCGACGCCCCAGGCCCCCCCAATGGGGACGGAGTGCGAGCCCTACGGGCCCGACCCCGCACCCTGCCCCTTCTCAGCGGCAACGAGAGAGGGTCAGCCTCCCTCTGTCGCTCATCAGCCTCCCGCTGCGAGAGCACCACCTCACTGAACGTGGTCACCGCCCTCCAAGCCCTCTAATCTCCCACCATCTTTCTGATGATGGTGGGTAGAGAGAGATCGCCACCTACAACCGCGACCAACTCTTGCCGCCTTTCTTCTTCTCCCGGACATGCCTCCAGAGCGTGCTGCGCGGTATCTTCCGCACAGCCGCACCGGTGACAGACCGGGGTTGCTTCCCTGCGGGCCACGTTGCACAAGTACCTCCCGAAACATCCATGTCCCGAGAGGACCTGCGTGAGCCTGAAGGTCAGCACACCATGTCTTCGTGTGACCCACTCAGCGAGCACTGGCCGCATCGCCTCGAGAAGCCGACGAGCTCCAGATCCCCTTTGCGAGTGCTCTAGGAGCCTCCCGCGCCAGGTCTCCAGGGCAAGCGACCTCCCCTCATCCCGCCAACGAACTACTTCCGCTGCAGGCGGAAGTTCCCCTCGCACCTTCGCTCGCTCCTTCCGCCAGAAGATCGAGGACAGGACTTCTGCCTCTAGGTCCCAAGGCAGAGAACCGGCGAGAGCACAGGCTACCTCGTGTGAGAGTGTGCGATACCCCCTGCACACTCTCACTGCCATCACCCTCTGAGCCTGCCGGAGAATGGCAGTCTCCAGAGGTTTTAAACAACCCGCCCATATAGGGGCCCCATAAAGGGCCATTGAGCGCACCACCGCCATGTAAAGGCGGCGACAGCTCCCATTCCCTCCTCCAATATTAGGCAGCAGCCTAGATAATGCCCCCGCAGCCCTTGTGAGCTTCGGAGACAACTGCCTCATATGAGCACCATACCCCCACCTACTGTCAAGCACGACACCGAGGTATTTCAGAGTCGACCCAACAGCAATGGAGGTACCCCCCACAACGATTTCTGAGCCTGAGGGCGGCGCCTTCCGAGGACCATGGAAACAAATGGCCTCGGACTTGTGCAATGCCACGCTCAGGCCCAGCGATCTGATCCGGTCGACGATGACCGCCACCCCGGCCGTCACAAGCACCCCAACCTAACCTAACCTTTTTTTTTTTTTTTATTTTAGGTGGGCAAAAATGTCCTACCGCACACCCCGCTGCCCGGGGAGACAACGGGGTAGTGTGGGGCTCTCACCCACTAAAAACCCACCGTGCGCCCTCACCCGCCCTTGCTACGGCGGATCACGGGAACACACCTTCGCGGTAGGCTTCCGCGGACGGCAGGGTACTCCCCGACCCCACCGTCCGCAGCCTCGGCTAGGGCGGCATCAGGCGCAGGTAAGCGCGCGAGGTTCTTATGCATCTCAACGCCATGACCCTCTGCGGTTTTTTCAGGAGGGCTTTATTTTTGGCGTTGAGAGATTCCGCCCAAATAGGGGCACCATACAGTGCCATAGACCGCAGGATGCCGATGTAAAGTCGCCGGCAGGACGACCCAGGACCTCCGATATTTGGCAGAAGCCCACCCAAGGCCGCCGCAGAATTGACAAGCCTAGGGGCGAGCTGGGCAAAGTGTGGCCCGAAATTCCACTTTCCATCTAGGTGCAGGCCCAGGTACTTAATCTGGGCCCGCACCGGCACGACAGCCCCCTGGACGCTGATGCATGCTCCACGGGGGGGACCTCGACGAGGGCCGTGAAATAGGAGGGCCTCCGTTTTGGGCAACGAGACCCTCAGACCCAACATGCTTATCCGGTCAACAACGAGCGCCACGCCCGCTTCCGCCAGTCGGGCCGCGTCCCGGTAATCGGCCCCCCTCACCGTGATGAGGGTGTCATCTGCGTAGCATATCACCCTCATCTCGGGGCAGAGCCGACCCCGCAGGAGCCAATCGAAGCCGACGTTCCACAGAATTGGGCCCAGGACAGAGCCCTGCGGAACGCCGCACTCGACCCGATGGCGGTATAGACGCCCATCGCCCCCCTCCCAGAGCACACACCTCCCCCCGAGGTACGCCTCCAACAGCCTGCGGAGATACGGAGGCACTCCATGGTAGCGAAGCGCCTCCTTCAAGGTCTCATGTGGGAGACTGTTGAAGGCGTTCTTTATGTCGAGCGAGACTGCCAGTACGACTTCCTTCCTAGCCACCGCCTCGGTGGCCAGGGTCTTCAGAGCGGCCAGTGCATCGATTGTTGACCGGCCCGCCCTGAACCCATACTGTGCGTCCGACAGCCCCGGCCCGACATCCTCGAGGTGCCGGACAAGACGATCCGCGAGCACCTTCTCCAGCAATTTGGCCGTCTCGTCCAGCAGGACCAGTGGCCTATAAGCCGAAGGAGAGTTTAATGGGCGCCCCTCCTTCCGCAAAAGACACAACCTTCCGAGTTTCCATATCTCCGGGAACCGCCCAGACCTCAGACACAAATCGAGCAGCTCCCGGAGTCCCTCCTTAAGGTATTGCGAGCAGTGGAGGAGATTGTGACTGCTCTAGACGCGCCTTTGGTCGCCCGCTTCTTTCTTTCATCTGCAGCAAGTGGATAAACCCCAACCTAACCTTTTTTTTTTTTTTTTTTTTTTTTTATTTTAGGTGGGCAAAAATGTCCTACCGCACACCCCGCTGCCCGGGGAGACAACGGGGTAGTGTGGGGCTCTAAAAACCCACCGTGCGCCCTCACCCGCCCTTGCTACGGCGGATCACGGGAACCGCGTCGTTTCTCCGCGATCCGCAGGCGGCAGCCCCTTCGGGCACCCTCTCTTGTGCGACGCCCCGCGCACTTGGGCGTCACACCTTCGCGGTAGGCTTCCGCGGACGGCAGGGTACTCCCCGACCCCACCGTCCGCAGCCTCGGCTAGGGCGGCATCAGGCGCAGGTAAGCGCGCGCACGCCGCCCCGCGCGCCGGCGGCGAATCGGGTCCGCGAAGGAGGATTCCTCCCGGGCCCTCTCCGCCGCCTCCTTCCGCGAGATGACAGCCTCGCAGAAGGCGGCGACCGCGGTCCAGGCCCTGTCACTGCCAACCATCGCTCGCGCAACGGCCGGCAGCGACAGGTCCACGCCTATGACTGCAGCGAGTTCACGGCGCTGCACATCCCAGGCCGGGCACGACTCGAGCGTGTGCTGCGCCGAGTCCTCGCCGCAGTCGCAGTGGTGACAGCCTGGGGTCGTCTCCCTCCTAGCGATCGTGTGCAGGTATTTGCCGAAGCAACCGTGCCCCGACAAAACCTGCACCAACCGGAAGGTGAGGACCCCGTGCTGCCGCCCCGCCCATTCTTCCAAGATCGGCTGGAGCGCCCCCACGGTCCAGAGACCAGCCCGGGGCGTCTCCAGCCGAGACCTCCACTTTAGGACGGTGGCGCGGCGGGCATCTTCCCGCCACGCTGAGATTGCGCTTGGCGAGGGGCGGCTGCCCCCCGCCCGCGCCGTCGACGCCCGCCGATAAACGTCGGCGAGCACTTCCGCCTCCAGATCCCACGGGGGGGTTCCGGCCAACGCGCAGGCTGCATCGCACGAGACCGTGCGGTACCCGCGTATTGCCCTGACCGCTACGACCCTCTGTGGACGCCACAGAAGGGCCCTATTGCGAGCGGCCAGGGACTCCGCCCACACGGGCGCGCCGTACAGTGCCATTGACCGTACTACCCCCGCGTAGAGTCGTCGACACGCGAGACTCGGTCCGCCTCGGAGCTTGTTGAGCGCCGCGCGGTACGGGCGTCCCCAGGGGTCACGCTCGAGACCCTCCAGCATCTCCTGCCTTTTCGCGTCTTTGGCGCGACAGATGGCCAGCTTAAACGCGGCGCGCGCACTGTTGTACGCCGCATACAGCCGGCCCTCCCGCTCTTCGTCGCGGATTCGGCGACGTCGGCTGCGGGTGTAGGACCTCCGGGCACGAATACAGGCCGCACGGAGGTCCGCCAGCTCCGGGGACCACCAGTAGACCCCCTTCCGTCGGGGCGGGCGCCGCACGCGGGGCATGGCCGCATCGCAGATCTGCGTAAGCATGCCGCGAATGCGGCCAGCCTCGGCGCCCACATCTTCCGTCAGGGGAGGAGGCAGCCAAGATTGAAAGATGGCCGCCTCCACCAGCAGCTCCCGGTCGAGCCTACCCACAGCCCAACGCGGAAAAGCGGGAGTTCTGTCCGCCACGTGACCCCTGCTGGCGCCCTGAAGGGTCCGGGAGACCTCTATCTGAATGTATCTGTGGTCAGATAGGGTCTCGACCTCCTCCAGGACTCGCCAGCTCCTTACACGTGCGGCGACACCGGGGCTAGCGAACGAAAGGTCCACTATCGACCCGCCCCCGCGCCGCACGCACGTTAGGGCGGACCCTCGGTTTAGCAACACGAGGTCCGCCGCTTCCGCCCACTCTTGGACCGCCGCACCTCGGGCGTCCGTCCTGGGGGACCCCCACGCCGTTGATTTGGCGTTGAAGTCCCCCAGCACCAGCACAGGGCTCGGTGCCATACGCCGTATCGAGGTCTCCAGGTTGTGCAGGAAGACCTCGAAAGCCGCCAGACTACGATTGGGGGAGAAGTACACGCCATACAGCGTGACCCCTCCCCATTCAGCCGCCACATATCCCGTGCCCTTGTCTTTGACTGACAAGGGCGGGGAATGCAGCGCCGCCGACCCGACGACCGCCACGGAGCCATCCCCGCTACCCGCCCAATTGGGGCGATCGGGGACTATGTAGGGCTCCGCAGCTACGGCAACACCGATCGACCGCTCCGCCATGGATTGCAGGAAGAGGTCCTGCGCCCTGGCGGAACGGCCGAGATTCCCTTGGAGGAGGATAGAGTCGTGGTCCATAAACTAGACCACGACATCCTCCTCCATGCGCTGCGGCGGTCCAGCCGCGCTGGGTTGGGCAGCCGGGGCCGATTGGCTGCCCACCCCCCTCTTAGGGCCTGACTTGGCCGGAGGCCTGCACCCCACCCGCCCCATGCAGTGGTTGGCGGGGCGGTTGCCCGCCGCGCATGCGGGGCAGTGTGGAGTGGCAGTACAGGTCGCCGCCTGGTGCCCTGCCTGACCGCAGCGGAAGCAAAGCCCGCTGCAGTCGAAGCAGTTGGTGCACAGCGGCCGGGTGTGACCGACCGCCATGCACTTGTAACACCTGGCAGGCCGGGGCTCCAACGCGGTTACCCGCGCGGCGCTCCAGCCCACCAGAAGTCTACCGGCGGCGACCAAATCTTTGGCCGCCGCGACAGGGCACGATGCCCAGACGGCACCCACACCACCTGGACCTGGGCGAATGGTGCCCACCCGGACGGCGCTGCTGGGAGACCCGGTTTTCGAGGCGATTGCCTCCCGGATCTCTTCCGCCGTCACGGAATCGTCCAGCCCGGAAATGCGCAGTTCGGCGCACTTCACGGGTCTGGCGACCCGGACACCACTCTCAGCTGGGAACAGGCCCAGCAGCCTCGCGGCCATCGCGTCGGCCGTCTTGGCGCCCTCTGGCCCCAGGTACTCGAAAATCCGAGCACCTGTCCGGGCTTGGCGGGAGCGAGCGGAGACGTCCCCGAGATCGGAGACGTTTATCTCCCGCCGGGCACGCTTCAAGACGGCCTCGTACGTCAGGCCCTTTTCCTTGGCCTCAGGCAGCAGCGTGATGACAACCGCTGCTGTCTTCGGCACCTTGAGTTTGCGCGACTTCTTTTTTCGCGGCTTTGGGGCTTCTCTGGCCAATTGGTGCCACCTCACGCCCCGCAGCGGCGCCGCGATCCCTGGCCCGGGACCGCCGGGGTCCAACCACCTGCCAGTCCCCATCTGAGGAGGTATTAGTGGCAGGAGCGGGGGCAGGAGCCGGGGCCGTGACCACCGCGGCCCGTGTGGATGTGGCAGTTTGTCGCGGCGCATAACGTGCAGGTGCAGCGGTGCTCGGCAGAGGCGGGAACTCCTCTCGGGGCTGACCCCTCGGGGCTTGTCCCGCCTTGCCCTTTTTCTTGGCCTTTTTCTTTTGGCCCTTTTCTTGGACCACAGGAGCCGTAGATGGCCTGGCCGCTGGTGCTTTGGCCGCCGCTGGTTTGGCCGCCGTCGCGGCAAAGGACACATGGCCCTCCTGGCACGGCAGGGCTGTCGGCGCTGAGGAAGTTGCGCCATTCCTTTTGTCTGCCGCTAGCGGCGGCCGCAGTCGTGGCTCCGGTGGCAGCCTCGCGGCCAAAGCGTCGAACCGCGGACCAAAGACCGCAGCAATGCGGTCGATGATCACGCGGAGTGCTTCGTCTTCCGACTCCGGTCCAGGGCCTGACTGGGCAGTGGACGAAGCCGGGGCAGCCGCGGGGAGCCCAAGCTCAACCCGTAACCCAGCCTGACCCTGCTCCAACTCTGCCATCCGTGCCTCGAGGCAGCGGTTAGCCTCGTCGAGGCGCTGGTTCTGCGCCTCCAGACGAGCGTTCTGAGCCTCGAGGCGCTTGTTCTGCTCCGCCAAGCGCCGGACCAACAGCGAGATCTCGTGCGCAGCGTCTTTAAGGCCACGCACGAAGTTCCCCTTGAGGTTTCGCGAACCAGCCGCCACCGTCTCCACTATGGCCACACTGTTCAGGGCCCTCTCCTCAGCCTGGGCTGTCCCAATATGGCCATCGTCTGGGAGGCGGAGTTTTTCCGTTAAAAGCGCCAGGCGCTCCTCGGCGTTTTGCTCCGCCTCCAGCCTTTTTAGGCTTAGGGTTTCTGCCCTACTGGCAGATGTGGCACGAGGCGCAGGTGCCACAGGACGGCTCATGCCTCGACCCCTAACGCTATACTGCGCTTTCGGGGGAGGCGTCTCAGTAGGGCAGTCCTCTGATTCGGGCGCCCCACCACCCTGGGGCATGGTGCGCTTCCGCGATGGATTTTCAACATCCATCTGCCCCGCACTCACGTCCGCCGCAGCTATTGTGCTGCCCGCCCTTCTGATATTTGCCCTTAGGGCGCAATCACTTTCTTCAGCAGCGGACATCTCGGAAGCCGAATTAGCGGCCGAGCTGTCCGTTGCCGAAGCTCCTCCTTTTCTTTTTCCGCGTCCCTTACGGGACCGAAACTTGCCTTTCGCGTCACGTAGTAACGTTTGTGGCGCGACTGACGTTGATGTGGGGGCCGTATTTACAGCCGGTCCCCCATCGGCTGAGGCATCGGGTGTTGCACCCGACTCCGTCGATTGTGAATTATTTTTAGAGATTTCTCTAGCCGATGTCCCAAACCTTTTTTTTTTTTTTTATTTTAGGTGGGCAAAAATGTCCTACCGCACACCCCGCTGCCCGGGGAGACAACGGGGTAGTGTGGGGCTCTCACCCACTAAAAACCCACCGTGCGCCCTCACCCGCCCTTGCTACGGCGGATCACGGGAACCGCGTCGTTTCTCCGCGATCCGCAGGCGGCAGCCCCTTCGGGCACCCTCTCTTGTGCGACGCCCCGCGCACTTGGGCGTCACACCTTCGCGGTAGGCTTCCGCGGACGGCAGGGTACTCCCCGACCCCACCGTCCGCAGCCTCGGCTAGGGCGGCATCAGGCGCAGGTAAGCGCGCGCACGCCGCCCCGCGCGCCGGCGGCGAATCGGGTCCGCGAAGGAGGATTCCTCCCGGGCCCTCTCCGCCGCCTCCTTCCGCGAGATGACAGCCTCGCAGAAGGCGGCGACCGCGGTCCAGGCCCTGTCACTGCCAACCATCGCTCGCGCAACGGCCGGCAGCGACAGGTCCACGCCTATGACTGCAGCGAGTTCCCGGCGCTGCACATCCCAGGCCGGGCACGACTCGAGCGTGTGCTGCGCCGAGTCCTCGCCGCAGTCGCAGTGGTGACAGCCTGGGGTCGTCTCCCTCCTAGCGATCGTGTGCAGGTATTTGCCGAAGCAACCGTGCCCCGACAAAACCTGCACCAACCGGAAGGTGAGGACCCCGTGCTGCCGCCCTGCCCATTCTTCCAAGATCGGCCGGAGCGCCCCCACGGTCCAGAGACCAGCCCGGGGCGTCTCCAGCCGAGACCTCCACTTTAGGACGGTGGCGCGGCGGGCATCTTCCCGCCACGCAGAGATTGCGCTTGGCGAGGGGCGGCTGCCCCCCGCCCGCGCCGTCGACGCCCGCCGATAAACGTCGGCGAGCACTTCCGCCTCCAGATCCCAAGGGGGGGTTCCGGCCAACGCGCAGGCTGCATCGCACGAGACCGTGCGGTACCCGCGTATTGCCCTGACCGCTACGACCCTCTGTGGACGCCACAGAAGGGCCCTATTGCGAGCGGCCAGGGACTCCGCCCACACGGGCGCGCCGTACAGTGCCATTGACCGTACTACCCCCGCGTAGAGTCGTCGACACGCGAGACTCGGTCCGCCCAAATTCGGCATCAGTCGCCCGAGGGCGGACGCCGTGCCGACGAGCTTTGGCGCAAGACGGCGGAAGTGCTCGTCAAAGTGCCACCGTCCATCCAATACCAGGCCCAGGTACTTGATGTGGGCCTGGATTGGAAAGCCCACACCGTTGACCGTTATCGAGGCGCCGGCGGGTGGGCCGCGTCGGGGCCCATGGAAGAGTAGGGCCTCCGACTTTTCAAGGGCCACCCTAAGCCCCAGCGCCTCGATTCGCCTGACCACCTCCGCGGTTCCTGAGGTGGCCAGCGTTGCCGCCTCCTCGAGGGTCCCGCCCCGGGCTGTGACGAGCGTATCGTCTGCGTAGCAAATTACGCCCAGCCCGGGGGGGAGCCGGCCACGGAGGACCCAGTCGTAGCCGATGTCCCACAGGAGCGGCCCTAGAACCGAACCCTGCGGGACGCCGCACGACATAGCCCTCCTTACAACGTCCCCTTCCCGGTCCACGAAGAGGACGCTGCGGCCGTCGAGGTAGTCCGCCACCAGCCGCCTTAGGTAGAGGGGCACTCCATGGTACCGGAGTGCCTCCTTGATGCAGCCGAATGGCAGACTATTGAAGGCGTTGGCGATGTCGAGCGACACCGCCAACAGCACTTCCCTCGAGGTGACGGCCTCCGCAGCCGCGGCCTTCAAGCGCAGGATGGCGTCGACCGTAGACCGACCCGCCCGAAATCCGAACTGGGCATCGGACAGGTCGGGGCCGACCGCACTTAGGTGCCGGACGATGCGGGCAGCGACTACCCGCTCGAGCAGTTTGCCCGCCTCGTCCAGCAACACGATGGGCCTGAAGGCCGCGACTGTATTCGGAGACCGTCCCGGCTTCGGCAGGAGCACGAGCTTCCCCTCCTTCCAGCAGTCAGGGAACCGTCCGGACACCAGGCAAGCGTCGAACAGTCCCCTGAGGCGGGGCTCTAGGTGGTCGAGGACCAAGCCGATGTCCCAAACCTAACCTAACCTAACCTAACCTAACCTAAAAAAAAAATACGTTAGGAGGCTTAAACTGATTTATTTTAATAAATATAAAAAATAACCGTGTTGTGTTGTGTTTATTACACATGTATTTGTTTTTTTAAACAAATACATGTGTAATAAACACAAGTACATAAATAAAGTAAATATATGCCTTTATGTAGGTTTCTATTTCATTATTTACACACTAGATTCATGCGTAGTCTAAATTACTCATGATTAGTATTTACGCTGGTAAAATATGATTAGTATTCTAAGGTTAATAATAAATATAATAATCTATTTAAATTAATATTGCACTATGTATTTAATAATAATAATAATAATAATAATAATAATAATAATAATCTTTATTGAGAAAAATAAACAAAACATTGGTTTAACATACTCTTTGCCTCCTGAATTAGGCGAACCTGTGTCTCAGGCGACATTCCTTCCCTGGTAATATTATTTTAAACACAATAAACAGTATGTGTGTGTGTGTGTGTGTTTGTGTATGTGTGTGCGTGTGTGTGCGTGCGTGCGTGAGCTTGTGCGTGTGAGTGTGTGTGTGTGTGTGTTCAAGTATAAATCTTGTTTGCGTGTATTTGTATGAATGATTACTGTGTGTTCAAGCCTTTAGGTTAGTAATAATTGACTCAACCTTGTCGTAATCCATGCTCATTAACAAGTTACGTGTATGTTTTTTAAAGCTATAATTAGAAAAGTGCTGCAAACCATTGGAGTAAAGTTTATTGTAAATCTGCGGTGCCTTAAAGTTGTATTGCCGCTGTGCAAAACTAGATTCAGTGGGTGGGAAAGGGCATCTATACCGCCTCTTAATAAGCTTGGGTAAATTTGGAATAGTGAGTCTATGGTATCTACGAACAGTCTCATATATGTATAATTGACGCACTGAAAGAACCATAGCGCGATTGTATAGATCCGCCGTTGGGTGTCTGTAAGGAAGACGCAGAAGAACTTTTAGAACAGCACGTTGTGCACGTTCGATTTCGATCATCACTGTTTTAGCAGCACTACCCCAAGCACATATACAATAACCCAGTATAGATTCACACAACGCTTTATATGTTTGTAGTAAAACTTTCATAGATGCAACGCCTCTTAATTGTTTGAAAACATAAATCAATTTTCTTACTCTTATATAAAGACTACGAATGTGCTCATCCCATCTCAAGTGATGATCTAGTGTAACCCCCAAATACTTAACACTGTGCGTTTTAATAAGGACATCACAAGCGCATACTGTATTGTTATTGAGACTAGGACAAGAAAACGAATGCATTTTTAATGAAAAATTTACAGGGGGACTAGACGCGATAGTTTTTGAAAAACATAGGTATTTAGATTTAGTCGGATTAATAGTGAGGAGATTTTTTTCGAACCAACCTTTTGCTTTAGCTAATCCTCTTTCCGCAGCTCTCCCTACTTGATCCCAAGTCCGACCGTGAAATAACATGACCGTGTCATCTGCAAACATTATAATGTCTGCGTTACCAGCAATATTATGTGCAAGATCATTTACATAAGCGAGGAACAGGGTAGGTCCAAGCGTACTTCCCTGCGTTATACCATACGTGCATCTGGCTACATCACTCAAATGTTTGTCTACCCTGACCCGCTGTTCTCTGCCCGTCAAGTAATCCTGAAACCATTCTAGTGCGTGGCCCCTTACACCAAATATGACTTCCAATTTTGACAACAGTATTGGAACAGATACTGTATCGAAAGCCTTCTTAAGATCTAAAAAAACCCCAATTGCTTTATCCCCCGCATCAACATGCTTCGTTACAATAGATACCAACTTTATAAGAGCGTCATTCGTAGACAGGCCTTTACGAAAGCCAAATTGGTGCTCAGAAAGAAGTTTTCTGTGTTCTAAGTAATTTATCAATCTTTTGTTATCAATTTTTTCTAAAATTTTTGATAGACATGAAAGCAGAGAGATAGGCCTATAGTTCGATATTGTGAGTTTATGCTCGGATTTGAATATTGGTGAAATTATAGCGGTTTTGAAGGCCGAGGGGAATTTACCTTGCTCAATACTAAGGTTACAGAGGTAGGTAAGTGGTTCAGTCAAAACATTCCTTGCTGCAATGACTAATTTATTCGTTATATGATCGCAACCAGGTGCACTGTTAACTTTCAGAGATAGGATAATGTCCCCCACCTCCTTTGGATCTGTTGGGTTAAAAGACATAGAGGCAATCGGGCTCTGTGAACTAGATTTATGTACAGCTCTAGCCAACTGAGTTTCTGTTTTATTAAGCCTGTTTAAATTTGCGTTAGCCAGTTGGCTACCTATTTCCGTAAAGTAGCTATTAACTTGATTAAGGGATTGAACCGGTGATGTACTAATCGATAACAATTCATTAGGCGAGTTATCTTTTTTACTTATATTGCAGATTTCTTTAATAATACTCCAAGTTTTTTTAATGTTATTATTATTTTTCGCTAACTCTGACTGGTAGAATTGTTTTTTTAAGTTTTTAATTATTTCATTGCATATATTTTTGTAGTTCTTGTAGTTTAAGCAGATTTCTTCATTATTTGGGTACTTTTTTGTTTGTTTATATAACCTGTCTCTCTTTCGTATTGAGCGCACGACGCCCAACGTAATCCATGGTTTAATTGGAGCTTTTCTTTTAGATCGCTCTTTTACCGTGGTGCATTTGTCTATAGTATTCTGCAATGTTTTCACTAACTTTTCAGTAGCCAAGTTCAAGTCATTTAATGCATAGTAATTTGACCAATCTACTTTGTTTAATTCGTAAAGAGCAGCATCATAATTTAAAACAGTGCTCTTAGAGTAACGATTAAATCGGGTGACATTTGTGTGTTTAATAAACAACATAATAGGGCTATGGTCTGTTAACTCCGGAAACACTAAAGTTTGCCAACTACTCCTAGTTCTAATCATGAAATGGTCTAGACAGTTGTTTGCTCTTGTTGGGAGTGTTATACCTACTTGAAGACCATACGATGCTATAAGACACAAGTATTCATTACAATAGCTGCTAACTTTATCACTTGGCAATGTATTAATATTTATATCTCCCGTGAATATAATGTCCCTATTACTATAAATTTTAAAGATGTCATCAAGCCCTGATAAATATTTAAGTGGATTACTGTAACAAGGGGGTCTGTATGAGCAGATAATAATTTGGCTCCCAATGTCCAAGATTAAACAGTTACCCTCCATTATGTGAGGCTCAGAGGAAATCACACTTATGTCAGACCTCACGTACGCCACAATACCATCATTCTGATTCAACATGTTTTTTGTAAAATATGAGTTGTAATTACTTATGATAGGAGGGGTCACATCTTTTTTAGCCCAACATTCTGTTAACACAATTACATCTACATTTACTTTCAACGTCTCGAGAAATGCCAATAGTAGATCAAAGTTGCAAAATATACTCCGTATGTTTACGCTTAATATATTTATGGAATCATGATAGTTATTTATAATACGCGGGCATATCGACACATCTTCTATCATAGTACATATAGCATTATATGAATCGTCCAGTTCGTTTAATACACTAGAGCTGACCGTATTGAATGTTAATATAGTTAAACTCATTATACGATTTATGTATAAGCGTTAGTATTTTGGTCTCTGATATTATTGTTTTAAAACAACAGTAACAGTTAGATTTCAGCATGAACATTGTAACAATATGAGTGGCGTGGGTGTGAGGTTTTATAGGAAGTAAAGATGTTTGTTTATATTTGTTTTGTGTAAGTTGTGGATTATTATTTGTATGTAAAGGTTTGTAGTTTTTGGTGTATATAAGTTGTAAGAGTAAAACATAGAATTTAATTAAAAAAACACTTTTAAGGGACAATCTATACCACGAATTCTTTTTTGTAAGGATGGCTGTATACAGTGAAGCCAAAGTAAATATCATACAATATTGACAATAATAAGCTATTTTTAAGTTAATTAAATGATTGCGCTCGGCGCTGTTCACGTATGAAACTTTTTCCAGCTTAATAATATATATGTTCAAAAACGATAATGACGACAAAAGGTTTAAGGCTATATATGATAAATTATGATGATAAACCGCCCTCCATACCAAAACAGCGTGATATATCTTCTTCACAGCGTATAATGCAGACGCGGTCCATGGGCTCCTTTCGCGCCAGTATCTTGCCTCGCTTAGCCCACACGTACCTCCATCCGCAATGGGCTCCTGCCTCACGCGCATTTCGAAATAACAGCCTATTATGTTTAGTTAGCCGCTCGTTAACAAAGAACCGTCGCGGGGGGCCAGGTATTCCTAACTCCACTGAGGTGGCCGTGCGACGTACTCGTGCGCTCTGCAATAGCTCGTCGCAAGTACGACGGTGCGCTAGGCGTACCACCAAAGGGCGCGGCCGTCGCTCTGGCCCTGTACCACTTGTTGCATCAATGTGATACCCGTCTACACGTTCAGCGCTTATGATATCGCGATTCTCGATGGTAATTCCCAAAGTAGTCGCAATTACTCCTATTAGATGAGTCGGGTTCTCTCCAGAAATCTCGGGCAAATTTCCGATCTCAACATCATTGGCTAGAATATCCTGGTGTCGATCATTAAGTTCCCTACGGAGTTCCGCGATGGTCGCATCGAATCTCGCAACCCCCACAGAAGCCCTATTCTCTTTCTCTTGCTCCAAGGTTGTCATCCGTGTCTCCAAGCTATCCATACGATCATTACACAGTGTTAGTGCAGATCTCAGCTCAGCCATCTCTGAACGAAACAACTGGAACTCAATACGCACTGAGCGCAGCTCGTCTCCAAATTGTTTAAGATTGCTGACGAGGTCTTCAGATACCTCCTGCATTGGTTTCGCTTCACCTACAGAATCCTCGAGCCTTTGTACTTCATTTGGGCTATTGAAATTCTGGGAACGCCCTCTTATTGGGGTGTCGGGCTTATTATCCCTCGCCACATTTCTTGTGCACTCTGGACAGCGCCAAGATGTTGAAACTGTGCCAGCAGCCTGGAGGTTTACACATCCTCGATGGTACATTAGGTTGCACTTATGACATCTAGCAGCCTCTGCCGGGGAAATAAATTTCCCGCACCCACCACACTTAGCCATGGTTATGAGGTTTGCTTATGAAAAACAGTTAAATGGTATTATATATTACACTAATAAAGTCTCAGCTAATCGCTTGGTATATAAAAATGCACACTAATAAAGACCACGATTAAATAATTAGTGGGTAGGCGCAATTTTAAAGTTCATACGTTGTTGTTTTTATAGGGTTTTACAGTAGGTTTACAGTACCTTTAAGCACATGTACAATCATCCACACACACTCTAATATCTACTGTATGATTACAGTACAAAAGACAGACTAACAAAGCACTTTTAACACTACTTTTCAATTAATTGTTTGGAGCAATAACAATCCATATGTTGTTCCCACACACCACCCATTTATTATAATGTATTATTTTAAATTATGTATTTACTAGTCTTATTCTACTTAAGTAAAAATGTTGCTATTATTAAATTATTACTAATTTATTATTATAATTATAATAGTTCGCATTAGAGTTGTAACGGAGCCCCGCTTCCGCCTCCGCAACTGCGGAACTTCCGCAAGAAATTCTACCTCCGCTTCCGCATTCGCTTCCGCAAAAAATAGCGGTGTTGTAACAAAGGTATATTTACGTCGTTGACACACAAATCGCGAGGAGCTATACTCGGCGACGCGACCGCTCGGAAATAGAAAATCACAGCATGGTTACCAATAGCAACCATATGATATGGAAATCACTAATTAGTCAATATAATATAGAAAACAGACTACAACTAGGTGAAGATCCTTTATTATGGTGGAGATATAACACTAAATATATTTTTTTTGTTCCCACCGTGCAAACCGCACTTACTTATCGACGCTAGCAAGTTCAGTGCCAAGTGAAAAATTATTTAGTTCAGCTGGTTTAATTTATGAACCCCTAAGAAATCGTTTGGAAGGTGACGAAGCTGCAAAACTGTTGTTTCAAATATAATTTGCCTTTTAATGATTTTGATTACTAGTACTTATGGTATACATTATATACATGCGTTGTATATTATTTGAAATAAAGATTTTTGACTATAATATATATTACTTTAATAAATCATGAATTAATATTTTTCCACTCCCACTTTGGCCTCCGCCTCGGTTAACCTCCGCATCCGCGGAGGCGAAGCTGGTCACCACTGCATCCGTCTCCGCCTCTGCTAAGGAGGCCTCCGTTACAACCCTAGTTCGCATACCAGTAGATAATTTAAGAATATTGCTTTTTGCTGTGAAAACTGATTTAGTTATTATTGAAATGAAACAAGGACTACGAAATAAACTTATATTGTAACAAACATCTCTGTACATGTTATCTCCATAGAAGCGGAATAGAAAAAGGGGAGAGAGTAGTGTTGCGACACAAGACAACTAATTTGAAGTGTTGTATCTATAAAAATCAACTATAAATCTAACATTTGCTACTTGCTACTTAGCATCACGCAGACAGGCATTTTTAAAACTGTTTTTTTTTTTGGTTAAATGTTACATAATCATCACGCCGTCTCCCTTATGGGGCAGACAGGCATTTTAAAATCGTTTTATCGTTAGATGTTACTTATCATCTAGACGTCACTCTTTGGGGGCAGTCATATAATATGCAACAATTTTTTTTTGTTTATAATGTAGTCCTAAAATTGTTCTGTTGGATGTTGCTATATCATCTCACCGCCACCCTTAAAAAAATCAATTTTTTTGTTTAACTGTAGTCATAAAATTATTCTGTTTGGATGCTGCTATATCATCTCACCGCCACCCTAAGGGTGCGGTCATATATTATGAAACTATTTTTTGTCAGTGTCAATGCTTTATACCTGCAGAATGTAGGGGGGCTCTGATTTATTTTTATTAAACTTTTACCAAATTCTATATTTTGGATGGTCCATTTTGTTTGGTCAATGAGAGGGCCATTCTGTGGAGGATAGTTTTTTAATAATTTAATATGGACGCTGTAATGGTCGGCCGTCACCCTTGGACCTGAACCTAGTTCGGGTACGTGGGCTCGGCGGGAAGATTCAGAACAGCGTCCCCAGGAGTTGAGACGTTCCACACTGTGTTTTTCAGCTCCTGTGGTTCCTGGTTACAAGCAAGTTGTTCCGGGTTACAAGTAAATTTTTCCGGTTTACGACTTTCCGGGTTGCGACTGCCCTGGTTCCTACGAGTTCTTGTTCGGGCGCCGGTTGCGCCGGCTTCACACACCTTTCGGCATCTATCTGCGCACGCCCAAGCGACGAGGGCCTGCCCTTCGGCCCAATTACACCGGCCCGCAGTTGAGTACCCCTAAATGACGGTCCGGGGAACCCTCTGAGTTGCGAACCACCCCCCTGATTACTCATTGCTCTTCTTTTTTCCCCCAATTAATTTCGGAATCAGCATATTTTTCACGGCAAAATATGCTGATTTTGCCGTGTGGGGCCGGCTTTAGTATTGTCCCACCACTCTCCACCCATGGGAGTCGTAATAGCCGACTGAGGGAATATCGGGGGAGTGGGCAGCAGCACTCTTTCGAGTACTAACAACATCCACTGCGATCGCCAACCCGCCTGCCAAGCGTGGCGATTATGGCACTATCCCCCATTCTTGGGGAGGCATATGTCCAGCAGTGGATTTTGAAGGGCTGATGGATGGATGGATGGAATTATTTTAGTTATAATATATATATATATTCTTTTAAAAATTAAGTTGTAAATTTTGAATTTTACTTTTATTTAAATTGTTAGGGTTTTCCCTGTAAAAACTTCGTCCGCGTGGACATCATCATTATGAAAACTGCTAATGAAGACTATTTCTCATCAAGTTTCGCGTATCTATAAGCAGCTAAAACAATCACCCCTTGCATTGATATACATGAAATATTTATCAATATAATAACCTGTTCAACATAATACGAATTTTGTATTTGAAATTTGTTAAATACCGTAAGTATAATTTTGTTAATTAGTAAGTATAGTATAGAAATCAGTGCTTTAGTATGTATATCAGGGACACGCAGGTGGGCGTGGTCGCTCGTTAACCTCCTCATCATCGGCCGTGACATGTAATTATATCCAGAGCACTGTAATTACTTAATTACTGAAACAGTGTGCTCCCAGATTGCGGATCAGATATTCAGTGCTGTCCTGTCCTTGCGTAGACCTCTGCTCGCATCACGTCATGTGTGTTTTTTTTTGTGCATGATTTAAATTGTTTTCATTTTAAACCTTTTTATTATTTTATACCTATTCATTATATTTTAGCTGTTTTAATTCCCGAAATAAGCGTTTAGTTATATGTTAGATTATCACGGTATATTGTCCCGTTGGCATGAAATATTATAATTATTTCTACAATAATCTCATAATTTTACCAACTTAAAATTTCAACAAAGACCTACAGAGTTGGTTAGGTATGTGATGGTAACTGATTCTGTTAAATAGGATCTTAGGTCTTATTTAGTAAATATTATTATTTTAATAATGAAGTCAAATTGTTGTTCTAGTGGTAAGGCTCATCCCAGCATGAATAAACCGGCTCGATCAGAGAAATACCATCCTCTCAGAAAAGATTAGCGTAAAACAACGGTAGGTACTCCTACCGTTCGTTTGTGTTGCATATGGTAAGTGAGAGCGTCGGAGACCCAAAACCCCTTCCTATCCTCTCCTTAGTATCCTCTATCTATCCTCTCCTTAGTATTCTACCTATCCATCCATCAGCCTTGCATCATCCACTGCTGGACATAGGCCTCCCCAAGAGAACGCCACAACGAGTGGTCCCGTCATGGGGGATAATGCCGTAATTGCCACGCTTGGCAGGCGGGTTGGCGATCACAGTGAATGTTGTTAATACTCGAGGGAGAGCTGCTGCCCACTCCCCCGGAATTCCCTCAGTCGGCTCTTACGACTCCCGTGGGTAGAGAGGGGTGGGACAATTCTAAAGCCGGCCCCATACGGCCAGTATTCTACCTATCCTCTCCTTAGTATTCTACCTATCCTCTCCTTGTTCTTCTCTTCTCTGCCTATCCACCTCCTATCCCTTTTCCTGGGTGATGGCGACGCGCGAGCGATGCCTCTGGTGTTGCTAGCGTCTATAGGCTACGGTGACCGCTTACCATTAGCTGGGCCGTATGCTAGTTTGCCATCCATGTAGTAAAAAAAGAAGAATTAAACAGATAACTTTGTAAATTAAAAGGACAATTATTGTTATTATGTCAATGTGATTGATGTTGCAAAGCTGCGTGCTGCAAGTAGGCCAACGAACAATAAAACCACATTATGTGTGCGGTGCGTATGTGCAGGTCTCTGGTGACTCAATGTGTGGCGCCTCACCTGCGCGTTCTGCACTGGTGTGGGTATTGGCAAGCAAGAGGTGCTGGCGGACAGTCGTGGCTGCACGCGCTATACCGGGGCACTACACTCACGCTTACCATGCTCTACCTGCTGCAGCAGGGAGTGTATGCGTACCAGGTGTGTTCAAATCCATGTGTCGTGCGGGGTGTGTGCACTGCCTATATTCATGCACTTCACGTGTTACGTTGCATGCAGGTGCGGGCAGATATGGACAAGCTGGCGCGCGTCATGTATCTATTATTGTGCCATATCACGTCCGTCGCCAAGCAGCTCGTGTTTCTCACACGGACGGTTCGCATCAAGTACATGCTCGAGCAGCTTGAAGGTTCGTATGTGGGCGGGCCGCTCGGGATCGGCGCTGTGCTCACGCGGCTTGTGTGTGCAGAGCCACTGCTGTGCCAGGCGAGTGCAGCGGGACGCTTGCGACGCGCGGCGCTGGTTGCGCGGAGGTTCGCGGCGGCGTACGCGGGCTGCGCGGCGTTTACGTGCACGCTGTGGGCCACCTTCGCGGGGTTGCGTCGTGCGCGCGGTCTGCCCGTGGAGCTGCCATTCTGGATGCACTTCGACTACAACCACTCGCATGCCACGTACTACTTACTTTCTCAATTATTTATGCATACATTTTGATAGAAGTAAAAAGGTATAAAACAAAAAGTTATTCGTGTGTCAATTAATGTGAAACTTTGCTCAATATGCCTTCAGTTGAAATTGCGCGTCATGGTCATACATCTATTATATATGATGGTATTGAAGTAAAATCCTTTGGTAGTGCTCCCCTACAGTATCAAGTAAACTCATAGGTATTTCAATTTTCACGGTCCCAGTTCCAAGAGTTTGAGCTTAGATAGATTTTAATGACTGCTTAAGAATAAAAAATGTGAACAGTTTTATTCTTTCTTTCTCGCTCTGACAGTTTTTTTTAGTAGGTATTATTAATGATCATGTTATGTAAGCTTTACTTTATTACGTAGCTATGGTATCATTTACTGATATTCATGAAGATGGCAAGTCTAATATTTTTTAAACTCACGACATCTTAAATCTCTTAGAAAAGTATCTTATTTACTCTTTAATTCGTAATTCTTCCGATATTACAACATCATCTTCATTATCAGCCCTTGTCATCACACGGCCTCCTCCGACGTGCGCCACTCACATTTTGCTATTAGCAGATCACGCTGATTGCACTCAGGTCTAGTTTGCGATCTCTGCAATATCAAAAATGGATCTAGCAGGTGGTCTGCCAGGACTGCGCTCATTTGCAGAGCCGAGGAACCGAACTGTGATTTAACTGAAATGATACTGTTCATAGGTTCTATCTGGTTTTGGCATACTCATACTACGTAACGACACTCGTAGGCATCGCCAACACGACCATGGATGCCTTCCTGGCCACTATGCTATTGCAATTCAAGACTCAGCTGCGCATATTGCGGTCAGTATACACACAATCATGTTATAATTATACACGGTGACTTAATCATTTGCTGATTTTCGAATATTTGCTGATTGTATCCCAGAATAAACTTCGAAAATCTACCGGTACGAGCAGCAGAACTTGCCCAGTCCCGTGAAGGTGTAGTATTTGACCATATGCTGAGCAAACTATTAGTGGATTGTTTGGAACATCACAAGAAAATCACAGAGTATGTACCTACTTTTTTCTTCTTTACAGCCCTGAAACGGATCCTCTATTGGGCACTGGCATCCCATTTTTGTATATATTCGCGCACCTGCACTGCTGTAGTCTGTTAATTATATATTCGCGCACCTGCACTGCTGTAGTCTGTTAATTATATATTCGCGCACCTGCACTGCTGTAGTCTGTTAATTATATATTCGCGCACCTGCACTGCTGTAGTTTGTTAATTATATATTCGCGCACCTGCACTGCTGTAGTCTGTTAATTATATATTCGCGCACCTGCACTGCTGTAGTCTGTTAATTATATATTCGCGCACCTGCACTGCTGTAGCCTGTTAATTATATATTCGCGCACCTGCACTGCTGTAGTCTGTTAATTATATATTCGCGCACCTGCACTGCTGTAGCCTGTTAATTATATATTCGCGCACCTGCACTGCTGTAGTCTGTTAATTATATATTCGCGCACCTGCACTGCTGTAGTCTGTTAATTATATATTCGCGCACCTGCACTGCTGTAGCCTGTTAATTATATATTCGCGCACCTGCACTGCTGTAGTCTGTTAATTATATATTCGCGCACCTGCACTGCTGTAGCCTGTTAATTATATATTCGCGCACCTGCACTGCTGTAGCCTGTTAATTATATATTCGCGCACCTGCACTGCTGTAGCCTGTTAATTATATATTCGCGCACCTGCACTGCTGTAGTCTGTTAATTATATATTCGCGCACCTGCACTGCTGTAGTCTGTTAATTATATATTCGCGCACCTGCACTGCTGTAGCCTGTTAATTATATATTCGCGCACCTGCACTGCTGTAGTCTGTTAATTTTATTTCCATACTTATTTATTTATTTATTAACTCTACATCTCTTATGGCTATCTTACAGGTTAAATGAAAAACCCAATGCAATAGCCGGGTTATTTTACAAATTATAACTGAAAAAATAACTAAATTAATTACTTAACTCTAAATACACTCATGAGACTGTACTCATAACCACATTGTTAGAAATATAATTATAATAAGTGTCGTGGAACACTCGGTTGGAACGAAGTTCCTTTCATAGTATATTATTATTGATAAACGTATTATATTATTGATTACAAATAAATTAAATACGAGCGTCTGAGAACAAGTAAATGAAACGAAGAAATAACTATTGAATTGAAGTAATGGTAGGAAAAGACAATGCCGAAAACCAGGCTATATTGTGCCCGTCGTGCGTCTTAACTATCTGCACATAAAAATCGTCTTTTGAATAATGATGTTATTTGTATTTATTTTAGTCATAAGCGAAGTGGGGTTTCAAAACTATAAAAAAAAATATACATATTATTAAATTCGAAATAAGCGGAACTGCCATATTTATTGGAAGGCTTGGATAGTCAATGTCGCCAGTTTATTACTATACCCATTTTTAAAGCCAGATAGTATTTTAGATATTTTTATATATATTTTTAGCATTTGACATGCTTAGCACTATACATTAAACACAAAGTGAAAAATGTGAAATCGAAAATAACAGTCAGGAGCAGGATTTGAACCTGCATCTTCTGGATACCGTCCAGATGCTTTACCAATTCAGCCATCCTGACAATTACTCCTGACTGCTAATTTCGATAACACATCATACTTAACGTCTTTGGGTGACGTCTGCGCCATCTGTCGGAAGTATTTTCATACATTATACCGACCAGGTAAACTTAATTTTACAATTAAGATTTTACCTAATAATGACGCAAACCCTTTAAATATTTTAGATATTTTTATATATATTTTTAGCATTTGACATGCTTAGCACTATACATTAAACACAAAGTGAAAAATGTGAAATCGAAAATAACAGTCAGGAGCAGGATTTGAACCTGCATCTTCTGGATACCGTCCAGATGCTTTACCAATACAGCCATCCTGACAATTACTCCTGACTGCTAATTTCGATAACACATCATACTTAACGTCTTTGGGTGACGTCTGCGCCATCTGTCGGAAGTATTTTCATACATTATACCGACCAGGTAAACTTAATTTTACAATTAAGATTTTACCTAATAATGACGCAAACCCTTTAAATATTTTAGATATTTTTATATATATTTTTTTTTAGCATTTGACATGCTTAGCACTATACATTAAACACAAAGTGAAAAATGTGAAATCGAAAATAACAGTCAGGAGCAGGATTTGAACCTGCATCTTCTGGATACCGTCCAGATGCTTTACCAATTCAGCCATCCTGACAATTACTCCTGACTGCTAATTTCGATAACACGTCATACTTAACGTCTTTGGGTGACGTCTGCGCCATCTGTCGGAAGTATTTTCATACATTATACCGACCAGGTAAACTTAATTTTACAATTAAGATTTTACCTAATAATGACGCAAACCCTTTAAATATTTTAGATATTTTTATATATATTTTTAGCATTTGACATGCTTAGCACTATACATTAAACACAAAGTGAAAAATGTGAAATCGAAAATACGTCACCCAAAGACGTTAAGTATGATGTGTTATCGAAATTAGCAGACAGGAGTAATTGTCAGGATGGCTGAATTGGTAAAGCATCTGGACGGTATCCAGAAGATGCAGGTTCAAACCCTGCTCCTGACTGTTATTTTCGATTTCACATTTTTCACTTTGTGTTTAATGTATAGTGCTAAGCATGTCAAATGCTAAAAATATATATAAAAATATCTAAAATATTTAAAGGGTTTGCGTCATTATTAGGTAAAATCTTAATTGTAAAATTAAGTTTACCTGGTCGGTATAATGTATGAAAATACTTCTGACAGATGGCGCAGACGTCACCCAAAGACGTTAAGTATGATGTGTTATCGAAATTAGCAGTCAGGAGTAATTGTCAGGATGGCTGAATTGCTAAAGCATCTGGACGGTATCCAGAAGATGCAGGTTCAAATCCTGCTCCTGACTGTTATTTTCGATTTCACATTTTTCACTTTGTGTTTAATGTATAGTGCTAAGCATGTCAAATGCTAAAAATATATATAAAAATATCTAAAATATTTAAAGGATTTGCGTCATTATTAGGTAAAATCTTAATTGTAAAATTAAGTTTACCTGGTCGGTATAATGTATGAAAATACTTCCGACAGATGGCGCAGACGTCACCCAAAGACGTTAAGTATGATGTGTTATCGAAATTAGCAGTCAGGAGTAATTGTCAGGATGGCTGAATTGGTAAAGCATCTGGACGGTATCCAGAAGATGCAGGTTCAAATCCTGCTCCTGACTGTTATTTTCGATTTCACATTTTTCACTTTGTGTTTAATGTATAGTGCTAAGCATGTCAAATGCTAAAAATATATATAAAAATATTTAAAATATTTAAAGGGTTTGCGTCATTATTAGGTAAAATCTTAATTGTAAAATTAAGTTTACCTGGTCAGTATAATGTATGAAAATACTTCCGACAGATGGCGCAGACGTCACCCAAAGACGTTAAGTATGATGTGTTATCGAAATTAGCAGTCAGGAGTAATTGTCAGGATGGCTGAATTGGTAAAGCATCTGGACGGTATCCAGAAGATGCAGGTTCAAATCCTGCTCCTGACTGTTATTTTCGATTTCACATTTTTCACTTTGTGTTTAATGTATAGTGCTAAGCATGTCAAATGCTAAAAATATATATAAAAATATCTAAAATATTTAAAGGGTTTGCGTCATTATTAGGTAAAATCTTAATTGTAAAATTAAGTTTACCTGGTCGGTATAATGTATGAAAATACTTCCGACAGATGGCGCAGACGTCACCCAAAGACGTTAAGTATGATGTGTTATCGAAATTAGCAGTCAGGAGTAATTGTCAGGATGGCTGAATTGGTAAAGCATCTGGACGGTATCCAGAAGATGCAGGTTCAAATCCTGCTCCTGACTGTTATTTTCGATTTCACATTTTTCACTTTGTGTTTAATGTATAGTGCTAAGCATGTCAAATGCTAAAAATATATATAAAAATATCTAAAATATTTAAAGGGTTTGCGTCATTATTAGGTAAAATCTTAATTATAAAATTAAGTTTACCTGGTCGGTATAATGTATGAAAATACTTCCGACAGATGGCGCAGACGTCACCCAAAGACGTTAAGTATGATGTGTTATCGAAATTAGCAGTCAGGAGTAATTGTCAGGATGGCTGAATTGGTAAAGCATCTGGACGGTATCCAGATGATGCAGGTTCAAATCCTGCTCCTGACTGTTATTTTCGATTTCACATTTTTCACTTTGTGTTTAATGTATAAGCCAGATAGTATCTAAGAATATTGATATGAAATACCTAAATAAAAGAAAATCCACATGAGCTCCGATTATAATACTTAGTATTAGTCGAAGATTATTTTATGAAATCATAATTATGAAGTTTTGTTTTAATTAAAAATATAATAACATTTATTATCTATTTCTAAAAATATTTTAGGATATATAATGTTATTTTACTAGCAACCCTTATTGATTTGAATTTGATTGACAATTTGACATGATTTGACATGATTTGACATTTATTTTGTACTGCCGATAACGTGTAATGTACGTTTATGTGTTGCTTCATTTGAGGAAAGGCAGTGGTTTTTTAATTATTGTTCAGTATTTACTTTAACGTTGAGTATAGCAAATTCTTCGTTGAGTAATTAAAAAAAAGAGCGTGACGTCGTGTGAGATAGACTTTTTAGTGGTACTAAGACCAGGAGTCTTAGAATGTAATCTAGATCCAGAGTAGTTAGCCGTAGCATTATATCCTATCTATATTTCTTACACAGGTACTCTAAAATACTATTGATACTACATTTTGTACTATAATAGAATAAAAGATATGGATTTCAACGCATAATATATAACCTATATACTAAAAACATACTGAAAAATTAAAAGTCAGATTTCTCTAAACTCCCATTAGATATCTTAATGATATTTTTATTTAAAGACCCTGAGTACATTTACAATGTTCTACAGTTAATTTGGTTAAGACGCAACAATAGCCCAACTCTCATAGAAAATTCAGGCATTCCCATTTGTAATTAATATATAGTCCATTAAAATGTTACAATTTGAGGACCTAATATTGTATTTTTTAGAGGACGCATTTTTATTTTGGGGACATGTGTGGGGTGTCAATAGAAGCTTAACCTCAAGTTTGTGGGGTTGCCGCCCTTGTTCCCCGGCCGCCATCTTGGGAAACACCTTTTTCGCGATATCTCGGAAACGATGCGTCCTAAAAAAAATTCGTCAGGACATAATTTGTAGCAAATAGTCATAATACCTAGTATCATTGTTATTATCTTTTAAGCTACTATCACAATGCATTATTGATGTATATTAACCAATAACAAGAGTTATTATCAACCAACAAAAGTGTTTACAAACAGTTCGCATAGAGGTTACGCAGCACGTGTTTTGTTGAAAATAAACATGAGTACACAACTACACACAATACAGTACGAAACAGAACCAATAATTCAATCAATAAGCACGCACCTATGACGTCACCGGCAATAGCATACGCGTTATAGATAACCGTCTACGCTATAGGAAGGGTTGTAACGGAAAATTCTTATACCTTTTTTCGCCTAGACTCCATCCGCTAAGCACCATCCGACAAGGAACTTCGTTCCAATAATCGGGAATAGCTCACGTTGGGTATCGATCTGTAACGTTGCAAATTTTGGAGGCATGCCCCTCCATCTGACGTCACAACTGGGAAGCCCCTTATGCGATGGAACTAAGAGTTACAGGTCGTCACTATAGATAGCGTACCTCCTGGTTGATTATTATAGAGTAAAGTTGTTCAGTAGGTTCCAGCGCGGTGATTGGTGTATCCGGACAGCGTTCTGGAAGGTTCGACGTGTGAGGCTTTAAATACGAGTGCGTGAATAGTTCAGCCTTTTTTTCATTGGCTTCGTGACTACCTACCTGATACAGTGGATTGAGGGAGACCCACGGTCGAACCCGGTGCTCAGGGCGAGTGCCGAGCGCCGGGGATCGATGCTGCTGCAGAGAATCGGAATACCTCCTGGTCCTGTTTGTAGGAGGATGTAGGCGCTTTTGTTCGCCTATCGAGAGGTATGTTTTGGTTATCGTTGTCCTGTCCGCGAGTGTCACTTTTATCCAAAAATGTCGGCAGCTTACATTTTCTGTTTCCTTGTTTCAGGAGAGAATTTTATTGTAGCCAGGATTTAATTTTGTTTATGGGAATTTTAGTTGTGGATACGAATTTTATCTACGCTTTTTAGTCATGGATTATAATTAATTTGACGCATTGCTTTACTGTGATTTTGAGGTTATTTAATATTTGAGCAAAGGCATTTCTAGTAGTGAGAATATTCTATTGAGGAGTTACTTTGAGACTATGAAGAATTTTATATAATTTATTGAGATCTTGAGAAGCCACGTAGTCTAGATACCATTATGACCAATTGTTGAATGTGGAGAGACGTCAGAAGATGTTAAAACCTAGTCTATTCCGTGCGCATGGTCCTGAGCAGAGTGGGATTCGCAGCACCATCCGTGACATCGCCTAAGGTACCCCCAGCGCAGCCAGTTCTCCCATCACGATGGCCTTCGCCCATCGGGGCTGGCCCAGGTTGGTCGGTGACACGATTCACCTCAGCTTAAATCATGTTAGCAAAGGGTTACAACGCTAGGCCGCAGGGTACGCGCTACGCTTGCCACAATGCCCGCCGGGAACTCGATAATACGTGCGCTCGTTCTGATGATGAACATCGAATATGCTCGAAACCCGGGTCAGAAAAATCGATCCACAACATGAGTTAGTTCTGGTTATATATTTCTAATGTGCATCAATCTTACGATATTTTCAATACGAAAACCACATTGTTGTATCTTACTATCTTGCTTTCTCTTTATTAATTTTTTAGGCCCAACATGATTTTTACAAAACTTGTTCCTACCTATATTAAATCTTTATCTTTATCCTTATCACACAGGCTAGCGAGAATGCTGCAAGAAATTTTCGGTTCAGCAATATTAATCCAGTTCGGTATCGGCGGTTGGATCCTCTGCATGGCCGCCTACCAGATAGTCAATGTAAGATTGTCATGTGATGCTTTATTTCGATATCAATTCAAAGTATTGTATCAATAAAAATAGCATAGCATCACGCTTGTATTCTGCGAAGGGGTATGCCGAGGTGTATTACACACGCACGATTCACCGGTTATGTTTAAGTCCCATGTAATAGGGGCGAGCCTATTGCCGTCTACCAGCCACATTTCCAAACTCCGGGCTGCTACTGAGAATTTTTCTTTTTACGAAAAAGCTCAATAACACTGCCCGACCCGGGGATCAAACCCGAGACCTCATGTTCAGAAGTCGCTTACACTACCGCTACACCACCGAGGCAGTTTGAAGGTTTTTATTTAATAAATATTGCATATACTATAGTTTTTTTTTAAATTAAATTATGAATATTATTGTACTCTTGGTTATATGTTCAGCTGAAGATACTAAGTATCGAGTTCGCGTCTACGATGCTGTTCCTGAGCTGCATTCTGACGGAGCTGTTCTTATACTGTTACTACGGGAATGAGGTGGCAGTCGAGGTATGTCAGTACGCGGTATCGCGACGGCGAGTGAGACAGTGGGTGAGAGAGTGAGAGCACGTGGTGTCACAGAGCGCGCTCGTGGTGCCTTCGGCGTACGCGATGTCGTGGCGCCACACGCCGCTGCGGTTCCAGCGCGCGCTGCTGGTGGTGCTGAGCGCTACGCGGCCGCTGCGCCCCGCCGCACTCCGCCTCGTGCCGCTCGACCTGCAGACCTTCGTCAAGGTACAGCCGCGCGCCGGCGATACGGCGACCGTCTGTCCAACCACCCAACTATCAACCTTTTGGCATTCTTCTCTGGATAAGACTCTCTGCAAGGGAATAACATAAAGAATATGCTACCTGCATTGAACTGGGACTGACACCATTACTATTTGTTTTGTCGTCGTGTATAATTTTATTAGTGCGGCGTGTGTTTTTTTAAAAATAATAAAACTTTAATACAACTTTTTCTGCTCTCTAAATATATTTTTGAATAAATAATTGTCAGTTCGTTTGCACATCATCAGATTTTGATAAAATCTTTGCTTTATAGCTCTGGATTAGACTTCAAAACTTATTTCACTACTCTATCGCGAACCAGAGAAACAATTATTTTCCACAGAGACCAAAGAAAGCTATTGTTCCAAACATCCATATTTTTTCATACTTTACTTCCATACTTTTTAACTAGTATAATAAATAAAACTAGGTATAGCCTAAACCTCGTAAATATATAGTTGTTGCTATAATAAGTAGGTAACACACGAGTACATTTCAGAAGGGGGTATAAACTATAAACTCTATTGTGCAAATTGTATGTGATGTTAGATTTTTTGAACTAGGTTTCTTCATCGATTAAGCTTAGTTTTTGTGCTTTTTGTAAAAAGGGTTTAGGGTGATCATAGTCCGGAGCGTGCTCGTCGCGATCCCTGCCAGCCTGTGATCCACAGGCTGCAATCCGGCTTGAATGCGTATCGCAGTGCGGATTCGGGCGTGCCCCAGAGGCGACGCGTACCGACCCGCCCCCGTCAGTACGAACAATGGCAGATGCGGCGATGGGGGCCGCCACCCATCACGCCTTGCCCAGTTTGGCGAGTCGAGGGAAGCAGAGTGTCGTGTAGGCACGTGGAATGTAAGAGGTGGTGTGGAAGATAAGTTACACGAGCTGGTAACCGTCATGTCGGACAGACAGCTTGATGTGCTCTTTGTAACAGAGACCAAACGAAAGGGTAGCGACGCCTGTGATCTTCCTGGTGGCGGGTTAGCTCTGTGGTCTGGTGTACCGTAGAGCGATCGGGCCAGCATGGGAGTGGGGATGTTGCTGTCCGCTCACTCTGCCTCAGGTGTGAAAGACTACGGAATGTTTGATCCCAGACTTCTATAGGTCCGAATAAAACTAGGTGTCACCAGGGTCTTCATGGTCGCAGCTTATGCTCCCGTAGGCTCTTCGGTGGCATCGGATCTAGAGAAGTTCTGGGATAATGTTAGAGAAGTTCTGGATTTGACAGAAGCTAGTGAACGCGTGATCGTATGCGGAGACTTGAATAGATGGGTTGGGAACAAGCATCCAGACTTCGAGGACGTGCTTGGTTCATTTGGCGATAAGAGAGTGAATGATGCAGGTAGGCTCATTGCGGATGTATGTATGGAGAGAAACCTTATTGTGTCAAACACATTTTTTCAATATAAGGACATCCATATGTATACATGGAGAAGGAATGAACAGAGAAGTATGATAGATTTAATTCTGGTAGACAGTCGCCTCTGAAGTAAAATTCTGTATACAAGAGCCTACAGGGGTCCCACTGTCGACACGGACCACTATCTCGTTATTGCGAGATTTAGTGGTCTGTTCAGAAAGTGGAGAGACTGGCGAGAGCGTGTCCACTTCGGAGGGCTTGAAATAATAAAGATTGAAAAGTTGCAAGAAGAGAGTGTAAGAGCAAAGTATGTAGAGGGTGGCCATGAACGGCTGACAATGGCAAGTCAGCTGGAATCTGACATACAGAGACATAAGAATGCTGGAGAGTATTGAAAGATAGTATGGTAGATACAGCGAAAGAAGTATGTGGATGCTCAAACAAGCATAAAAAAGAGAAAGGTGATGAATGGTAGGATACGGAAGTAGCAGCTTCCGTAGACCAAAAGAAGAAAGCGTGGCTGGACTATGTATCTTCTTTGAACCTGAGTGCAAGTATGAAAGAACAGAAGAAAGAAATATACCGGCAACGTAAGAATGACACCAAAGCCTTAGTGAAAGAGAGGCGTGATAGAGCAAATATGATTGCAGAAGAAAGGCTGACCAAAAACTTCGAGAGCAACACCAAACTTTTCTGGAGGGAGGTGAAGAAATCTCGGAGTGGTTGGTCAGCTTTCAGAGTGAATAAAATAAGGTCTCAAGGTGGAGACATTCTAACGCAAACACAAGATGTGATAAGCCGATGGAGTGAATATTTTGGAGATATGTATGCGGATGTTCAGGGTGATGCTGGTGCCACATATGATCTAACAGATCAGCATTCGGTACAGGCATCCTCTGATGACATTATTATGGATGAAGTTGAATGGGCGATTAGAAGTTTGAAAAATGGTAAGGTAGCGGGTATTGATATGGTGTCTGCTGAGATGATCAAGCTTGGAGGCTCATGTGTCTGGAAATCCTTCCTAATGCTTCTCAATTTATGTTGCAGCTCAGGAATGGTTCCCAAGAACTGGAGAAGCGCAGTCATCGTGCCCTTGTTTAAAAACAAGGGTTCACGTTATGACTGTGCAAACTACAGAGCCATAAGCTTGATCAGTTTGGCAGCCAAAGTGTATGGTAAGATTGTTGAAAGGAGAATGAGGATGGTGTCTGATGAATTTTTGTGTGAGGCACAAGGAGGTTTCAGGTGTGGACGAGGATGCATGGATCAAGTGTATTCTCTGCGCAACATTGTGGAGAAGCATCTGGCTGTAGGCCAGAGGGTTTTCTGCAGTTTTGTGGATTTGGAGAAAGCATTTGACACTGTTGTACGAAAGGAACTTTGGGACATTTTGCCGGAGTATGGTATTAGCGGTAGACTGCTACAAGCGGTGCAGTCCAACCACATGGACTGCAGAGCTTGTATGCGGCTGGATGATGGAATGTCACCCTGGTTTGACGTCAATATCGGTGTTAAACAGGGCTGCGTTCTATCAGCCAAACTGGGTATCATATATCTGGATAAATGTCTACAAAGGTTGAATGAAACGAATGTGGGAGTTCAGATGGGCGACTCAGTGGTTAACTCGCTGCTATATGCAGATGATGCGGTCCTATTAGCGCAGTTTGCGACTGACCTGCAAACCCTAGTCGACGTAATGTCAGAAGATTGTAAGAAAAAGGGCCTACGTGTGAATGTGAGCAAAACCAAAGTAATGGTTTTTGAAAGAGAAGAAGCCAGAACAGATGTTAGAGTAGCAATAGGAAATGGTGTGCTAGAACAAGTGGATGAATTTGTATATCTTGGATGTGGATTCAGTCGGGATAGAACTGATGTAGAAAGAAGAGTGAATGCGGGAAATAGAGTGAACGGAACATTGGGACAACTTCTCGGCAGCCACCACCTCAGCCAGAAGGCACGTGTCGCAATACATAACGCAGTGCTTGTCCCAACGTTATTATATGGAAGTGAGAGTTGGGTATGTAAAAAGGAGCATAAGAGCAAAATCAATGCGGTCGAAATGCGATCTCTGCGGAGGATCTGTGGAGTGAGGCTGACTGACCGCATTCGTAACAATGACGTAAGAGATCGAGTAGGTATGAAAGAGAGTATTGGTGTAAAGATGCGAAAGGGAATGCTCCGATGGTTCGGACATGTGGAAAGAATGCCGGACGAGCGACTGGCTAAGAAGATATACAATGCGAAAGTGGAAGGATGTAGGTACAGGGGGAGACCGAGACTTACCTACCTAGACCAAATCAGTCATGTACTGAAGGAAGGTGGAGTCAGGAGTCTCCGAAACCGGCGAGCGTGTATGAAGAGAATTATGAATGTTGAGGAAGCGAGAGATGTATGCAAGAATAGAGCCTCTTGGCACTCTGTTCTCACTGCCTACCCCGCAAGGGAAATGGCGTGATGATAAGTAAGTAAGTAAGTTTTTCTGTTTATCTGTTTGTTCGCGCATCACGCAAAAGCTACTGAACGGATTTTGATACAACTTTTTCTATTTGATAGCTCTTGATTATACTTAAAAACTGGTATAGTTACTTACATGCTATCCCGCTAATATATCTGGCACCTGAGATATAACCCAAAAACTAGCTTTTGGCTGCGGCGGAGCCGCGGGCAAAAGCTAGTATTTTATAAATAATAAATATTCAGGGGCATTTTTCACACAACGTCCTCTGTTTCCAAACTAAGCTTAATGCTTGTGCTATGGATACCAGTTACGGATATAATACATAAATATATTACTATTTTTTGTAAATACATACATATAGTATATAGATAGAAAATACCCAGACGCAGTACAAATATCTGTGTTCATCACACAAACATTTGTCCTGAGTGGGAATCGAACCCACGACCTCGTGCACGGAAGTCGGTTACACTACCGACTACGCCACGAGGCCCGTCCGTCCCGTTTTATAAAAGATAACTCACTGAAAATTATGGTCACACAACTTGAAATCTTAACGTCCCACGTCGACGATTTCATTTTGTAATTTTATAAAATAGTAACCCCCAAAATGTGTGACTTGTACCTCACTTTGATTTATTATCTACCTTTGGATTATTTCCATAAGTTTTTTCTTATTATTTTTCTTTTGGTTTGGCAATTTTTCACATTGTGCGATCTTTGTTATGTGAGACTTTTCCTATTGGGGTCTCAAAGACCTTGACTGTATGGGAACGTCTAGTGAGTACTCTGATGGTGGATGCGAAGGCGGCGCGTGTATGGTGAGACCTCTTATAAGAACAATGAAATTCTGCCATAAGTTCTCTTATGTTCTTTTCTTTGACATAGATTTGACCGACCTTGGCCACTGCTACATGTTTAACACAACAGTTGTAACATAAAAATGTCGTTGTCTCATAGTTAGCATTATTGCTGCACCAGCAATAATGCTACTTAAGACAAATTATCTCGTTATAGGAATGTATTTTTACAATATGTCCAGATCACAGCACTAGACAGATGCGTTCATAAATGATAACCAACTTTGTCATTATTTAACAAATTCTTTTTTTTTTGTACAAACTATGCAAAACCACCATAGTAGAGTGCTTCTATTATGTTATTTAAAAGTATGTGTAAAAAAACTTTGTATTTTTTCAGATTATAAAGTCATCGTACACATTTTATGCAGTACTGCGTCAAACAAAATAGATAAAGTCATGAATTATGTTTTATAAATGAATGTAATTTAAGAAAGAAGATTATAAATGTGTACATCTGGACAAATGAGTAGATAAATAACGCACTAGGGCTTGTGGTTTTATTTGAAGATCATTCAATAGAAAGAAAGAACAATAACTAAATAAACAGTTATTTACACGCTTTATATTAGCTTCACTTGTAATAACTAACCAACAGTGTAATAAAATGTTACGAACTCAACTTTAACCTACTTCCAATAATTGTTTTATCCAAATGAAACTTGAAACTCTATGTGGTGCGGATAATACTTTAATTTGGTATCTTGGACTTTCTGATGATGGAGCCATCGGGTGGATGGTGGAACTCTTCTGGCTATTACAAATACTTTGACTTGACTTGACCTTTTTACTGGACGTGTTCAATAGACTGGGCTTGGTAACAAGAGTCTGGTGATGGAGCCTGGAGATGGACGGTGAAAATCTTCAGTAAATAGTCACTAGCTTTAGTAGTAGTTTTGTAGCGGTAAACCGCTCTATACTATTTGAGGGGGGTGCAACTGTCGTACATTGGCTCACCAAAAAATAGTGTGCTAAATTGCGCCGTCTGGTGGCGCAGGAACAGTACTAACTTAGCAGTTTAGTGTTTAGAAAAGAATATAGATGGCGCATTTCTCAATAGATGTGAATTATTTCACTAAATATTTCCAAAAAATCTTTAAAATGCAAAAAAAATATAAAGTTAAATAGCAGTTTGCATAAACCCTATTCAATTGTGAGCTCAGTTATTGTATGTCCAGTTTATTACTTACGGACCACGCAATTCCAAAAATAAAAATATTAACTAAAGCGTCATCTTGTGGCGCGCAGTATTACCGCACTTCATACATTGTATACAGCGCCACCTAGTAACCACGGAACAAAATCTCTAAATCTGAATCCAAAGTGGCGTATCTATTCCCAGTAATTAGATATTTTTATACATATTTTTAGCATTTTACATGCTTAGCACTATACATTAAACACAAATTGAAAAATGTCAAATCGAAAATAACAGTCACGTCGTCGATTTGACATTTTTCACTTTGTGTTTAATGTATAGTGCTAAGCATGTAAAATGCTAAAAATATATATAATAATATCTAAATAATTATAGGGTTTGCGTCATTATTAGGTAAAAATCTTAATTGTAAAATTAAGTTTACCTGGTCGGTA
This sequence comes from Leucoma salicis, assembly GCA_948253155.1. NCBI lineage: Eukaryota > Metazoa > Arthropoda > Insecta > Lepidoptera > Erebidae > Leucoma > Leucoma salicis. The sequence goes on from OX411804.1 coordinate 114,830, forward strand.
TAATGTATGAAAATACTTCCGACAGATGGCGCAGGCGTCATCCAAAGACGTTAAGTATGAATGTGTTATCGAAATTACCAGTCAGGAGCAATTGTCACGATTGCTGAATTGGCAAAGCATCTGGACGGTATCCAGGAGATGCAGGTTCAAATCCTGCTCGTGACTGTTATTTTCGATTTGACATTTTTCACTTTGTGTTTAATGTATTCCTAGTATATTTATTTATCTATATTCTCTTAATTCTCTTAACAGTCTTAATTTTTTTTGCCTGGTGAAGCAGTACTACCCCTCTCCACCCATGGGAGTCGTAAGAGCCTACTAAGGGAATACCGGGGGAGTGGGCAGCACTCCTTCGAGTATTAACAACATCCACTGCGATCGCCAACCCGCCTGCCAAGCGTGACGATTATGGCACTATCCCTCATTCTTGGAGAGGCCTATGTCCAGTAGTGGTGTAGCTTAGCCTTAGCGCTGTTTGGTGAACTTTTACCTAATTAGTACAAAAAAGGCGCCCCACATTTTTATTTCCTTTTTTAACTTCCCGCTAAGAAAATTCAAAATTTTCAAAAGTTGGGAAATTATTGGTTTTACCCCTTTTTTTGTAAATCGTGTCCTAAGAAGCATCCCTGAATGTTTCCGCGATGATGTATGTGTGTGTGTGTGTGTGTGTGTGTGTGTGTGTGTGTGTGTGTGTGTGGCCGTATGCAAACCTCTCATAACTTTTGAACGGCTTGATCGATTTCATCGCGGTTGACGTCATTCGAAAGGACTAAAGCAAACTTAGATTTTGAATGCAATTAGGACCGATTCAAACCGGTAGATCTTGAGAAATCTCAAATAAAACTACAAAAAAATTTTTTTTCAAATGTGGTTTTTTTGGAATAACTTTTAAACAGTAGTTTACCAATCGATTCCAAAAACTAATCAGCTCTTAACGTCAAAAAACCACGTCGATCATCGTCAGTATGATCAAAATTGGTTGATTAGTTCGTGAGATATCGTTGTCGAAAAAAAACATTCGTTTTCAGAATTTCTACGAAATTTTCAGTCGGAGCAGTTCAAACTTTTAAGATTCTTCAAAGCGCTCAAAAAGCTGCGTTGAATACCGTAAACAACGAGAAAATCAGTTTATTCATTAAAAAGTTATTTTAATTTAAGTATTAACTAAAATGTTTTAATTATCAAACATTCGAGCTCGACTACCTTGGGTTAGTTTCCAGAAACTCAGATATTGCATTCTTGACGTCAGATGTGTACCTATCGATCACTTTCTTGATTGAATATTTTTTTTGTCTTGTTGTCTGAACATCCTGAGCAAGACACGGCTTCATGTTGCAATTTTTTTTTCTTTTTACAAATTTTCTTTGGTTACTTAGTTTTATTATTTTTTTAAATTTTTTTTTTTAACTATTTATCATTATTTAGATATTTTTATATATATTTTTAGCATTTGACATGCTTAGCACTATACATTAAACCGAAAGTGAAAAATGTGAAATCGAAAATAACAGTCACGAGCAGGATTTGAACCTGCATCTACCTGGATACCGTCCAGATGCTGCGACTGATGGGCTGTGCGATGTGGCATGCTTAGCACTATACATTAAACACAAAGTGAAAAATGTGAAATCGAAAATAACAGTCACGAGCAGGATTTAAACCTGCATCTCCTGGATACCGTCCAGATGCTTTGCCAATTCAGCCATCGTGACAATTGCTCCTGATTGCTAATTTCGATAACACATTCATACTTAACGTCTTTGGGTGACGCCTGCGCCATCTGTCGGCAGTATTTTCATACATTATACCGACCAGGTAAACTTAATTTTAAAATTAAGATTTTTATTTATATATATTTGTAGCATTTGACATGCTTAACACCATACATTAAACACAAAGTGAAAAATGTGAAATCGAAAATAACAGTCAGGAGCAGGATTTGAACCTGCATCTTCTGGATACCGTCCAGATGCTTTACCAATTCAGCCATCCTGACAATTGCTCCTGACTGCTAATTTCGATAACACATCATACTTAACGTCTTTGGGTGACGCCTGCGCCATCTGTCGGACGTATTTTCATACATTATACCGACCAGGTAAACTTAATTTTACAATTAAGATTTTTACCTAATAATGACGCAAACCCTATAAATATTTATATATATTTGTAGCATTTGACATGCTTAACACCATACATTAAACACAAAGTGAAAAATGTGAAATCGAAAATAACAGTCAGGAGCAGGATTTGAACCTGCATCTTCTGGATACCGTCCAGATGCTTTACCAATTCAGCCATCCTGACAATTGCTCCTGACTGCTAATTTCGATAACACTTCATACTTAACGTCTTTGGGTGACGCCTGCGCCATCTGTCGGACGTATTTTCATACATTATACCGACCAGGTAAACTTAATTTTACAATTAAGATTTTTACCTAATAATGACGCAAACCCTATAAATATTTATATATATTTGTAGCATTTGACATGCTTAACACCATACATTAAACACAAAGTGAAAAATGTGAAATCGAAAATAACAGTCAGGAGCAGGATTTGAACCTGCATCTTCTGGATACCGTCCAGATGCTTTTTGATATAAATATTTATAGGGTTTGCGTCATTATTAGGTAAAAATCTTAATTGTAAAATTAAGTTTACCTGGTCGGTATAATGTATGAAAATACGTCCGACAGATGGCGCAGGCGTCACCCAAAGACGTTAAGTATGATGTGTTATCGAAATTAGCAGTCAGGAGTAATTGTCAGGATGGCTGAATTGGTAAAGCATCTGGACGGTATCCAGAAGATGCAGGTTCAAATCCTGCTCCTGACTGTTATTTTCGATTTCACATTTTTCACTTTGTGTTTAATGTATGGTGTTAAGCATGTCAAATGCTACAAATATATATAAATATTTATAGGGTTTGCGTCATTATTAGGTAAAAATCTTAATTGTAAAATTAAGTTTACCTGGTCGGTATAATGTATGAAAATACGTCCGACAGATGGCGCAGGCGTCACCCAAAGACGTTAAGTATGATGTGTTATCGAAATTAGCAGTCAGGAGCAATTGTCAGGATGGCTGAATTGGTAAAGCATCTGGACGGTATCCAGAAGATGCAGGTTCAAATCCTGCTCCTGACTGTTATTTTCGATTTCACATTTTTCACTTTGTGTTTAAGATTTTTACTTAATAATGACGCAAACCCTATAAATATTTATATAACAGGTGATCCATTTCGAGGTTCCCTACTTTTTTGAAGAAAAAAACAGAAAATTCAAATTTAATGTAAAATGTTTATTATCATTTGAAAGAACATTCTTTAGCATTTATTTTTTGAAGATTATGTCTATCAAATGTTGGCCGTTGTTACGTCGCAGATGGTCCATCCGTTGAGTCCAATTTTCAATGACTTTTTCGAGAATTTCGACTGATAACTGGCGAATGACACGCGTGATGTTTTCCTCCAAGGCCTGAATCGAAGCGGGTTTGTCCGCATAAACTTTAGACTTTACATATCCCCACAGGAAAAAGTCTAACGGTGTGATATCACACGATCTTGGTGGCCAATCGACCGGCCCAAAACGTGAAATTATGTGCTCACCGAAAAGTTCTCTCAATAAATCCATTGATTGATGCTGGTTAGTTATACAAGGCCCTGTGGTAGAAATTATACGCGGTTTACTTGTTATAAATTTATATCAAGAGAAAACACACGTTACATGACATGACGAAAAAGGTAGAAAGGTAAAAAGTAATGTCTAAGAATGTATATAAAAATAGGAAACGGAAACAACACAGATTATGCTCGCTAGCAGTCGATAATTCCTGTATGGAAGTAATAAGTAAAAATACTATTTTAAATAATATTTAATCTATGTTAGATAAATAATTAAGGTGCGCCATCTTGTATTACTCAGCCTAAATCATTATTGATTTAGGCTTCACCTATAATGGGGTGCAACGCCAGAAACCTCCCCGTGGTGCACCCTGGGCACGAGCGACAGCCCTTTGAAGTCTCTTTGGAGAGCTGTTGCTCGTGGCAAATATCTGGTAGGATGGGGGCCTGCTCTATGTATGCATGCCCCAGCTTTGCTCCGTGCTCTCTAGATAAGATAACTCAGGATGCGAAGTTCAACGGGCCCAGTTACTCATCCACATGAGAACTGGGCAGGCTATATGGCCAACCGCGTCAAATCGTAAACCTGATAAGCATTGGACGCTGTGGTTACGTCTCGCAGCTGCCTACAGGAACGAGGGTCTTGGCTTAATTGCCTGGACTGCGTGGTAGAAAACCTCTATAAAAAATTACCCCGAATTCCAAGCTCTGGCGTGTGGCGAGGGGATGCATGGCTGATGGGAAGTTCAGTTCTTAGCGCGGTCCTAGCCAGGGTACCTGCGGACCCCCTGTGCTGGGTCACAAATCTATGCTTACCCGGGTATCGGGATCTCTACCCGGGCGGACCTTTTATTTCTCCCATACTCGTGGGTTCAAATATGGAATCAAACTCAACCACAAACTTATCTATAAGCAGGGGTGATATGCCCCATAACGAGAATTCTGCCTGCATTGGCACAAAAGGAGGCCGACTGAGTATATCAGAACTCTCAGAAACCGAGTCAGATGGCGTAGCAACAGAGTCTACACCTAAAACATCTAAGGCTCCAGGTATCCGCCGGGGGCGAAGCTCGCGGAGACCACCCACTCCATCTCTGGTAAATGCAACGAGCATAGCGTCCGATGCCACGCCTTCCGGTTCAGCGTAGCCGAAGAGAGGCAGACCTAGACGCTCAAATCGGGGGAGCAGGAGCTCCGAATCGGACCCGAGAGATCTGCGCTGCAAGATCCCACAGGAACGTTCGGAAGAGAGGCTTACCATGATCACAACGAAGGAGCAACCTGCAGTGAAAAAAATGAGGGTACCCATTGCATGTTTAGAAAAACTCCCGGGATCAGAGCCGGCAACGAAGGCTCAGGTTCCTGCGGCAGAGAGCTCTACTGCAGAAGTGGCTAAATTACTAGAGAGCTGAGCGTACTCGGCTCGCAAAGCAGCAATGACTGCCGAGCAGAAGGCGATGCGGGAAGAACTCGCTAGCTTGCGGCAAGACCAGCAACGTCATTTAGTTTCCCCGGAAACGCTTTCGCCAGTAAGGATGCAGCAGGTGAAATTGCGCAGGTAATGGCGGAGCTGGCCAAGCTAAATGCCAGATTCTCCGTCATGGAGGGCAGATTGCTGCGCCCTCCCATAGGAGCCAGTACGATGACTTCGACGCCCGTTTTGGTAGGCACATCGTACGCAAAAGCCACCACAGCGTCTTCTGCGGCTCTAAAGCCACAACAAAGGCCTTTTATGGCCCAAAAAAGTCCTGCAAAAGATGTAGAAGTGAATCCTTCCAGCACAGAGACGGCATTGATGGCCGCTAAGCCCAAGAAAAGGAATAAGAAGAAGGGGCGCAATTGGGAGTCTGCCCATGTACCAACCCCTGCAGTCCCAGCGGCAGCTCCGGCTACATGTGAGGAATGGGAAGTTGTTGGAGCCAAGGATAAGGCCTCTAAGTTGGCAAAGAAGGCCACCCGAGGAGCTACGGCGAAACGCCTGCAACTTCGCGTTCCTCGATCGACAGCGGTGGTATTCAAACTAATGCCAGAGGCTGTGGAGAAGGGATTAACCTACAGCAATGTATTAAAAAAGGCAAAGGAAGAAATCTCTTTTGCAGAGCTGGACATACCAGCAGGGCTCCGAATGAAGGCTACGAGGGCGCTCGACTCCTTGAAGTGCCTGGCGCTACCAGTGGCTCGAAAGCGGATGCTCTTGCAGCAAGATTAAGGGCAATATTTGACCCTGTTGACGTGGAAGTCATTAGGCCAACAAAGTGCGCATCCCTACGGGTTATCGGCCTGGACGAAGAATCGTCCAGGAGAAGAAGAAGTATCGGCATACAAAAGTATCGGCCGAGGAAATTAAGACTGCCGTGGCAAAAGTTGCTGACTGTCCAAAGGAACAAGTGAAATCTGGTCCAATTCGCTCCAGATTTGATGGTCTAGGGACTGTTATTGTGAGTTGCCCAGTGGCGGTAGCCCAAAAAATTGCCATTGGCAGAAGGCTCCTTGTGGGCTGGGTATCGGCGCAAGTAAAACTTTTGCGGCCTAGGCCATCGAGGTGCTTCCGTTACCTTGCGGTTGGGCATGTGGGTGTCAATTGAACTCTGAGGTGGACTGCAGTGGTAAATGCTTCCGCTGCGGTCAGCCTGGCCACACCGCTGGATCATGCAATGCAATGCCACATTGCATCCTATGCACAGCAGCAGACCAAGCAGCCGAGCACCGGGCTGGCTCCAAGGCCTGCACCGTGGCCACTAAGACCAGTACTCAGAATGATAGGACGGCCCACATATTGCCGCCGCCGCAGTCTGAGGTAATAGCACCGCAGACTCAAGAAGTGGGTGTGGACATGGACTGTCGTTAATGGCTGTACATCTCCGCTTTCTTCAGGCGAACATCAACCACTGTGCCAATGCTCAGGATCTTCTGCTCCAGACCATGGCGGAGTGGCTGATAGACGTTGCAGTGGTTGTTGAATCGTACTTCGTTCCTCCCAGTGATGACTGGGCAGCTGATATTAGCGGTTCAGTTGCACTAACTGTAAGAGCTGCCACTGGTGCTCCGACTCCGGAGAACACTTCCAGTCGGGGTATAGCGGCGGCTCGTATCGGGAATGCCATCGTCGTTGGTGTCTACTTCTCACTGAACCGGCCTCTCGCCGATTTCGAGGAATGGCTGGTGGAGTTAGGATCCGTCGTTGGTCGCAGCCATCTTTGCCCCGCAATCGTCCTCGGGGATTTAGATTTTAGGGCGCTTTAGACGGGCCTACTCATCCTTAACCGAGGCACAGTCCAAACATGCGTGCGGCAGCGGGGTGGCTCCATTGTTAATATTACATTCACTAGCCCCGCTATAGCATGCCGCACACAAGGCTGGCGGGTTGTTGAGGGGTGGCGACGTTGTCCGTTCACCGCTATATCCGGTTCGACGTCTCTGCCCACACCTCAGACTCGCCGGCTCACAGTGTCCTGGTCGGGGACATGACGCGCTGGTCATTAAAATGCCTCAATCGGGAGGTCCTTCTAGAAGCCGCCACCGTGCAAGCCTGGGCTACAGTACCAGACAGGCCTGCTAGTGTTGAAGTGGAGGCGAAATGGTTCCAGGGGGCGTTGTCGCATATCTGCGATGCAGCGATGCCTCGAGTTCATGCTAGGACTCCTAAACGTCTGGTGTACTGGTGGTCGCCAGAAATAGCAGCACTGCGGCATTCATGCATTGTGGCGCGTCGCCAGTATGCCAGACAGCGCAGGAGGCATCGCAGCCACGCGGATTAGAATGCGACAACTAGGGAGGTGGAGCTTTACGAGGGGTACAGAGTAGCAAGAAGGATTTTAAGAGCAGCAATCTGGCAGGCTAAAGTTCATGCGCCTCGATCACAGTGGACGGGGTCCAAATTGAGGTTCGGGCCCAGATCAAGTATCTGGGCCTGGTGCTGGACGGGCGGTGGCGCTTTCGCGAGCACTTCCGCTAACTGTCCCCGAAGCTCGTCGGCGCAGCGTCCGCCCTTGCACGGCTCATGCCGAATATGGGCGGACCCAACAATGCGTGCCGACGGCTTTACACGGGGGTGGTCCGGTCGATGGCGCTGTACGGCGCACCCGTGTGGGCGGAGTCCCTGGACGCACTGAACAGGGCTCTTCTGTGGAGACCACAGAGGGTAGTCGCGTCCAGGGTCATTCGCGGATACCGCACGGTGTCGACGGAGGCGGCCTGTGCATTGGCCGGAATCCCCCCATGGGACTTGGAGGCGGAGGGGCTCGCGGAGGTGTATCGGCGGGCGTCGCTAGAGGGGGCGGGGCGCAGGCGTCCCCAACTCCGTGAGGTGGCGAGGTGGCAGGGCGACGCCCGACGAGCTGCCATGGCTAACTGGAGGGCGCGGCTGGAGGCGCCCCGGGCCGGTCTTCGGACCGTGGGGGCGCTCCAGCCGGTGCTGGAGGGGTGGGCAGGGCGACGGCACGGAGTCCTTACCTTCCGACTGGTGCAGGTGCTGTCGGGGCACGGTTGCTTCGGCAGATATCTGCACATTGTCGCAAGGAGGGAAGCGACTCCGGGCTGTCACCATTGCGGCTGCAACGAGGACACGGCGCAGCACACGCTCGAGTCGTGCCCGGCTTGGGCCAAGCAGCGCCGTGAACTCGTCGCGGCAATAGGGGGGGACCTCTCGCTGCCGAGCGTCGTCAGAGCGATGCTTGGCAGCGACAGGAATTGGGCCGCGGTCGCTGCCTTCTGCGAGGAGGTCATCTCGCGGAAGGAAGCGGCGGAGAGGGCCAGGGAGGCTGATCCTTCCGCAGACCCGAACCGCCGCCAGCGACTGGGGCGGCGTAGGCGTGAATATTTGCGCCTAATGCCGCCCTAGCTGATGGACCGGGGAACGTCCGCCACCCGCAAGGCCTCCCGCGAAGGTGTGACGCTCCGTATGCGGATGCGTTGATCAGATGAGGGTACCCAAAAGGGTAAGCCGCCGGCGGACCACCGAAGGAATGCAACATAGTTCCAGTGGCCTGTCAATAAAGGCGGAGAGACGGCACACGGCGGGTTTCTTTAGTGGATGAGGGCCCCACACTACCCTGTTCGTTGCCCCGAGCGACAGGGTGTGCGGTTAGGAACATTTTTTTCCCGCCTAAACAAAAAAAAAAAAAAAGGCTAAAGTTCATGCCCGCCAGGAGCTAATGCAAACTCTGGATTGTGATTCTTGGGGACGCCCATACCGCTTGGTGCGAGGCAAATTGCGTTCATGGGCTCCCACTCCGGCACAGAGTCTCCAGCCAGAGCTACTTGAAAGGGTTGTGGGTGCTCTGTTCCCCGAAAGGACGGAACACACGCCACCGGCCATGGCTCCGCCTCCTGAAATGGTGCCCAGCGTGGTACACGGAGACGACATTCCCGAAGTGACTCGGGTGGACCTTAGGAGAGCGGTATAATGCCTTCAGGCTAAGAACACCGCTCTGGGCCCCGATGGCATACCAGGCCGGGCGTGGGTCCTTGCCCTTTAGTCCCTCGAACCCCGACTACGAGGGCTCTTCAGCGCATACTTTGAGCGGGGCTAGTTCCCGAAGCAGTGGAACACGGGAAAATTGGTCCTGATCAAAAAGGAGGGGCGCCCTTCAGACTCGCCATCTGCTTACCGCCCTTTGGTGCTTCTTGACGAGGTGGCCAAGCTGTTTGAGCGAGTAATTGCTAACCGCCCCGTCGCACACCTAGAAGGGGTGGGGCCAAATCTGACAGCAACCCAATTCGGGTTCCATCGAGGGCGCTCCACCACCATAGATGCAGTAATGCGCGTGAGAGCCCTGGCGGAGGAAGCAATATCCCAGGGTGAGGTTGTCGTGGCGGTGTCCACGCTTTTAATACCTTACCCTGGAGTTGTATTAGGGAGGCACTCTTTTATCATAGGTTGCCAAGCTACCTCCGCCGTATTGTCGGAGCTTATTTATCAGAGAGGGCAGTGATCTACCCGAGTTACAATGGCTGGAGTCGGCGGGTAATGTCGTGCGGTGTTCCACAGGGCTCGGTCTTAGGACCACTTCTGTGGAACATCGGCTACGACTGGGTGTTGCGCGGTGTGCTCCCTCGCGGTGTGACCGTGACGTGTTATGCCGACGACACGTTGGTCGCGGGGCGGGGGACGACGCACCGGCACGCCGCTGACCTAGCATCAGTCGGGGTCGCACAGGTCGTCTCAAGGATCCAGCGGCTGGGCTAAGAGGTGGCTCTGCACAAATCCGAGGCTCTTTGTTTCCACGGGCCTCGGAAGAAGCCGCCAACAGGGTCGGTCGTTGTTGTAGGAGGTGTTCGCATCGGCATCGCAGCAACTATGAAATATCTTGGCTTGGTTCTCGATAGCCGATGGACCTTCGGACCTCATCTCCGAGGGCTGGTCCCCAAGCTGACTCGCGTGGCGGGCGCACTTTCGCGACTGCTACCGAATTTGGGAGGACCCGACACCTCCTGCAGAAGGCTCTATGTGGAAATCGTGCGGTCCATGGCCTTGTACGGCGCCCCAATATGGGCAGGTGCTCTGACGGCCCGCAATGCTGCTATTTTGCGGCAACCGCAAAGGATGATGACCGTCAGGGTTATTAGGGGATACCGCACGATTTCCTATGAGGCGGCAAGTCTCCTTGCTAGAACTCCGCCGCGGGATCTGGAGGCGAGGTCTCTCGCATCCCTGCATCGCTAGCGTGGAGAGGCACGAGAGCGCGGGCTGGAGCTATCACCTAGTGAACTCATGACATATACTGGCGGAGTGGAAAGAATGACTTGTGCAACCAAGCGCTGGGCACGCCTCCATAGAGACGATAAGTCCCATAATGGACGAGTGGCTGGAGAGACGACACGGCGCTCTCTCTTTCCGACTGACGCAGGTGCTTTCCGGGCATGTTTGCTTTGGAAAGTACCTGTGTCGCATAGGCCGAGAGGAGACAGCCCAGTGCCATCACTGCGGGGACTGCCCTGAGGACACGGCGCTGCACCCGCTAGTGGACTGCTCAGCTTGGGCAGAGCAGCGCCGCGAACTCGCCGCGTCAGTCAGGGTGGAAATACTTTCGCTCCCAGCCGTGGTAAAGGCCATGGTCCGGAGCGAGAGTGGGTGGGACACCGCCGTCTCCTTTTGCGAGCAGGCGATGCGCGCAAAGGAGGCGGCGGTGCGTGAGCGGGAGATTACAAGCCATCTCCCGCACCGCAGAAGACGCACCGACCTCCGGCCCCCATAAGCGCTGGCCTGAGGGTGATCGACCCAGGGCAGTCCGCCACCCTAACAGAAGCAGGCCCGAGAAGGCGGCGCACGTATTCCGCGAGCGCCTCTCGACAAGGAAGGGCCAGGCCCTCCAAACCAGACGGGGCCACCAGCACTTAAGGCCCATACCCGCCAGGGGTGGAGGAAATCATGCGAAGAGCGTATACCTTGCCCTTGGCCACAGGAAGTCTGAAGGAACACCACGGGGTTTTAGCAGGTATACCAATTGTAAAAATTTGGGACTTCGGCATAGCCTGCCCGGCAGAAGGTATAAAGGATTTCCTCGCGAAAAAAAAAAAGGCTTCACCTATACCAGATAGATGGCGCAACAAGTTATTAAGGTACATTATTGTCCATTCACCCCGTTACAAGAGAGTACTAAGATGCATAGATCCAACAGAGATAGGTCCTTTCAAAGAAATTTAACATGGCTAATTTTTCAGCCAAGCATTAAACTATTGACTTAATGAAATTTACAAACAATAATAATTATGATATAAACCAGTCTAGTCACCCATAAAATTAAAGAATGGATGATTATCTATTAGTAACATTTAGATTAATGACAATAAGTAACGTTAGAATATAACTAAGAAATACATGGTACTTCAGAACACTAAGTTAAGTTTTATTTTAAATAATACTGCAATATACAACAATATTAATCTTCCTGTGGTAAGGGAACAATCTTAGAAATAGGCCTTACATAGAAACCATTTTTAGTTTTGAGTTTTACAGATCTAACATTGTTATCTTTACCATGAAATAATTCAACAATTAAACCTAGAGGCCAAGACTGAGGAGGAACATTATCAGCCTTTATGAGAACAAGCATATTTAATAACAAGTTGGGATGCTGCTTGTACAACTTGTAACGCACGTGTAAAGTGTTAAGATAATAATTTTTCCAGGCTTTCCAAAATTGTTGGCGCATTTTACAAAGCTGTTTATAAATAGATAATTTGCTATCAGGAACATTCATTAAATTACCTTCGGGAAAAGATGTTAAACTTTCTCCTATCAGAAAATGAGCAAGTGTTAGGCACTGATATTCTATATCATCTCTTAGGGGCGTTATAGGACGACTATTCACTATAGCCTCTATTTGAACTAACAAAGTGTATAAATGCTCATAACTTAAAATGTTATTACAAATAATACGTTTCAAATGATGTTTTACTAATTTAACACTGCTTTCCCACAAGCCATCCCAATGTGGCGAGTAAGGAGGTATGAAACCCCATTGCTGGCCCCTTGAAAGGTCGATCCATTGGCACTGAACACCTGAAGGCACTTACCTCTCCGCGAGGAGAATCTCCTAAGAGCATTCAAAAACTCATTGTTGGAAAGGTCAGAAGTGAGCTCAATGTGAATCGCCTTAGTACACATGCATAAAAAAATACAAATATAACCTTTTGTAATGATAGGCTTTCGGATGCGCGCTATCTTGAGCGGAACAGGACCAATGCCAATTTTCTATGAGTGATAACTCTTGGACCTCGGCTACACGGTTGGCCACAAATGGATTCCAACGCGCTGGATCAGCCTTTATCCAACATAAAGTGATCATAGAATCGGTCCAATAAACCATATTACTTTTGGTAACATCTAAAACCTTTCCAACCCTATCCATCAACTTAGCCAGTAGTAGTGCAGCACAGAGTTCTAACCTGGGTAATGTGATTTGCTTGAGAGGAGCAACGCAGGACTTTGCAGCTATCAAGTGGACTGTAATCTTACTACCTTCGCAGCAACGCGCATACACAACGGCGCCGTAAGCTTTGGTGGAGCTGTCTGCAAACCCGTGAAGTTCCATCTTCACTAACCCTGGGTTAATCAAACAGCGAGGCACTGAAAATGATTTAAGTGATTTAAGATTGTCACGAAAAGGTTTCTAAACAGTAATTATTTCTTTGGGAATTTCAGTATCCCAACTAATATTGGACTTCCATATTTATTTGTTGTCTCAGTGATCAGCAGGATTAAAACTGGGAGTGATCACCGACTAGTCAGGGGCATCTTGAATATTAGAACAAAAGTCGAGAGGTCGCGTTTGATGAAGTCTACGCTCCGACTAACACCTGCCCAATACCAGAACCCCGAGAGCTTTCAGCTCGAACTACAAAATCGCTTCCAATGTCTAGATGAGTGTGAATCAGCGAGCGATACGAACAGCAGGTTCGTGCAAACTGTCCACGCCGTCGGGTCGACTTACTTCAAGGCCCGTCGCGTCAGTAGGAACCGTAAACTCTCGGACCATACTCTCAAACTCATGGAGAGGAGAAAAGAAATAATAGTCCAGTCCTCAGCCGATTGGTCCTGCCTAAGGCGGTTAAACAGACAGATCTCCAAAGCTGTGCGACACGATATTCGCCAATTTAATACTACCCGTATTAAAGAGGCGATAGAGCGGAACCAAGGCTCGAAAGTGTTCGCAAGAGATCTGTCTGTTGGCCAAAGTCAGTTGACTAAACTGAGGACCAACAACGGCACTATCATTTCTTCTCGAGATGAGATCTTGGGAGAGGTCCAGCAGTTCTATGGACAGTTGTACAGATCCCAGAGCCCTGCTGTTGGCTTGGTCCAAGACCCCAGATCCAAGCTAACTCGGCACTTTACCGAAGATATCCCGGACGTCAGCCTGTACGAGATCAGAATGGCTCTCAAACAACTAAAGAACGGAAAGGCACCGGGAGACGACGGAATCACTGCAGAGCTTCTGAGAGCAGGCGGAAAGCCGGTCTTAAAAGCTCTTCAGAGGCTGTTCAATTCCGTCGTTCTCGGGGGCGACGTTCCAGAGTCGTGGACCAGAAGCGTGGTGGTGCTGTTCTTCAAGAAAGGTGACAGAACCCTCTTGAAGAACTATAGACCCATCTCGCTCTTGAGCCACGTCTATAAGTTGTTTTCGAGGGTCATTACAAATCGACTCACGCGCAGGCTTGACGACTTCCAGCCTCCCGAACAAGCCGGGTTCCGAAAAGGCTATAGTACCGTAGACCACATTCACACGCTACGCCAGATTAAACAGAAAACCGAAGAATACAATCGGCCTCTGTGTCTGGCGTTTGTGGACTACGAGAAAGCCTTCGATTCGATCGAAACTTGGGCGGTGCTGCAGTCCCTTCAGCGGTGCCAAATTGACAATCGGTACATCGAAGTGCTGAAGTGCTTGTATAGAAACGCCACCATGTCAGTCCGTGTTCAGGACAAGAGTACGAGACCGATCCAACTGCAGAGAGGTGTTAGACAGGGAGACGTTATGTCCCCGAAACTCTTAACCGCTGCATTGGAAGATGTCTTCAAGCTCTTGGACTGGACCGGATTCGGCATCAACATCAATGGCGAATACATCACTCACCTTCGATATGCCGACGACATCGTAGTCATGGCAGAATCTCTGGAGGACCTTGGCACCATGCTCAATGATCTCAGCAGGGTTTCCCGACTAGTGGGTCTCAAAATGAACATGGACAAGACGAAAGTCATGTCTAATGTCCATGTCATTTCAGCACCGGTCCTAGTCGGGAGTGCGCTTCTCGAAGTTGTCGACCATTATGTCTACCTGGGACAAACAGTCCAGTTAGGTAGGCACAACTTCGAGAAAGAGGTCAATCGACGAATCCAACTCGGCTGGGCAGCGTTGGGGAAGCTAAGGAAGATCTTCTCGTCCAATATTCCGCAGTGTCTGAAAACGAAGGTCTACGACCAGTGTGTGTTACCAGTGATGACATACGGAACAGAGACGTGGTCTCTGAATGTTGGCCTCATATCAAGGCTCAAAGTCGCTCAGCGGGCCATGGAGCGGGCTATGCTTGGTATTTCCCTACGTGATCGAATCCGTAATACGGAGATCCGTAGGAGAACGAGAGTGACGGACATAGCCCGCCGGGTTGCCATGCTGAAGTGGCAATGGGCAGGCCACATCGCTCGACGAACCGATAACCGTTGGGGACGAAAGGTTCTCGAGTGGCGACCACGTATCGGACGGCGCAGCGTAGGACGGCCCCCCACCAGATGGACCGATGTTCTGGTCAAAGCTGCGGGGAGCTGTTGGATGCGGTCGGCACAGGACCGCTCGTTGTGGCGTTCTCTTGGGGAGGCCTATGTCCAGCAGTGGACGTTAAAAAGCTGATGGATGGATGGATGGATGGATATTTATTGCATAGCTAATTTAGCATAAACAGTCACTGGAGAAATAAGACCAAGTGGGTAAAAAACCCTAGCAATGTCAGACAAAACATTGCGTTTAGTGAGCTTGCCATTCACCAAATTATCAGGCACAGCAATTTGAAATGCATCAGATGTGGGATCCCATTTCAACCCAAGCGTTTTAATAGAAGCATTGTCATTATTATTGAAAGCAAACATGCATTTTTCACGCTTGTCAGGAGGCAAACTCTGCAGAATTTCATGCGAATTTGAATGCTGTTTGTGAAGTTCGAACTTGCCACAAGCGAGACATTCTTCAAGCTGACGTATAGTCTCGAGCGCAGTGTCAAGGTCATTAGAACCATGTAAAATGTCATCAATGTAACAACTTTGAAGTAGGGTATTAGCAGCAAGTGGAAAGCGGTTACCTTCATCTTCTACCAACTTAACCAATACGCACGTCGCCAAAAAACTCGCTGATGCCGTGCCGTATGTGACACGAGAGAGCTGAAGACACCTCATCGGAGATCTGGGATCGTCATGCCAGAGAATTTGCTGTAGCAGCTGATGCTTAGTAGGGACTGCAACCTGTCTATACATTTGTTTGATGTCAGACACATAAACATAAATAAATTTACGAAATCGCAACAACACTGAAAACACTTCAGGTTGCACGACGGGCCCCACAAGAAGAGCGTCATTCAAACTAACACCAGAAGAAGAAGGTGCAGAATCGTTGAACACAACCCTGAGATTTGTGGTGGTGGATGTTTCCTTAAAGACAGCATGGTGAGGCATATAAAACTCCACCCCTTTGCCTTGGTGCGGCTTAACATTATCTACAAAATGCGCATGCCCAAGGTTCATCAGCTCATCGATAAACGCTTTGTAAGCTTTAGCGAATTCAAAATTCTTTAAAAACTTTAATTCCAACACTTGGAAGCGACGGAAAGCCATATTAAAAGAATTACCCAATTTTTGCAGAATGTCTTGCTTTACAGGAAGATCAACATGATACCGACCAGTTTCATCACGAGATATTGACTCGATAAATAACTGCTCACAAGCCTTCTCCTGCAACGATAAATAGGCTTATTAGAAGTTTCCTCTAAAGACCAAAATTTAGCAATATCATCATGTAATTCCGATACATGAAAGGTGTTTACTTTATGAGGGACTATGACTCCTGAACTTTGAATGGACAAATCCCCACAGAAAACCCATCCAAATACATTGTTGAAAAGATAAGGGTATCCTTCACCCAATGAAATGTTTCCATCACACAGTGACATGCCAAAAATATGTGCACCCAAAATGACATCAACTTCTTTTGAGTGGTTGTAGTCTGGGTCTGCCAATTTGACAAAGGAAGGCAAAGCAAGTGCATTAGCAGAAACTGTAGCACTAGGCAATACATTAGTGATAGCATCTATCACACCAAACTCAGATTTTATTTTAAAATCAGAGCAACGGGAGATAACCGTTAACTTAACCGTTTTAGTTATTTTTGTGCTATGACCACAAAAATAACACACCAGCTACCAAAGAATCAGTGTAGTTGAAGTCTTTTTCAGCAAACTTGCTAGCCAACTTTTTAGTGATGTAATTTTTCTGACTACCAACATCTAACAGCATCCTACACGTGACTTTGTTACTATCCGAATCACCCAGGACTGCATGAACTGTAGGCAACAGTGAAACAACTTGCTTGTCATCATACAAATGGGATCGAGGCACAGCAACATTACAAGCCTCATTACTACTTACAGTGTTACAACCAGATACATTGCCATCAACATGTAACACAGTGATGGCTTTGTTGACATTTTTTACATTTATATTAATTTAGTTTTGAACAATTAGAAACATTATGAGATTTAGACAAACACAATACAAACAACTTTTCTCTTTGAACAAAGTTTAATCTTTCAGACGGACTGAGCTTGAGCAACTTGAAACACTTACTTGTGAGATGCGGCTTCTTACAAAACAGACAAGATTTGCTTACAATTAGAGAGGTACTTGTAACATGGGATGTGTAACGCTGCGTCCGTTGCTGTGTGCTGCCGACAGCAGAAACATCTCGTGAAACCATCTCCAAAGCCTGACATCTATGCTGTAAAAAATCAATGAAATTTTTAAGTGAAGCAAAATTCACTTGGGCTACGCTGGAGTTCATAGTCACGGAGAGAACCATAATCAATTTTAGTGGACAACAGGTGTATCAAAATGACATCGGCCAAGTTTTTAGCATCCAGTGACAGCAATGAGTGATAACACTGCATGAAATCATTTATAAATTTTCTTAAATTATAAGATTTTTTAACCTTATTTAAGGCCATTATAGAATTTAAATGATGTTGAGCAATCAGTATTTTGTTATCATACCTCTTTACCAGTATTTCCCAAAATTTTATATAATTATCATTAGTAATATTCTAAAGTTTTCAAAATTCTTTATTGATTTTCTTACCTTTTTTGTTTAAAAAAAAATTAAAAAAAAATTACCTAAACGTAGATCCTACCTAATTAAATAATTAGTAAGCTGACTCTTAACAAAATTATATTCACCAGACTAATTGTTGCACCATACACGGCTGTATACTGAATCCCAAAATACAAGCTTCGGCTTAGTTTGGGCACTTTAGTAAGAAAACATTGAGCAATGCAACAGTATTGTACACTAGTTACCTAAGACTGACAATTAATTGTGTATATCTTGTTGAAGACAAATAAAAAGATTATTATTATTATTAAAGTAGAAACTAAAGATGCAGCCTCCCCACAAAGGCAAGACTTCAAATAGTAGCATTTTTATACAGCACCTAAAGCAGTATTATTATGCACCAGTGATATATACAAATCTTTAAAAGCCAGCCACGCTCCATAATGTCCGTCGAAAGTGGGTAATGTGCAGTGAGGTAGAAGGGAGCCACCGGCCTGGCCACCCAAACGTGGTGGGTCTTGCCGTGGCACTGCTGCCTCATCCCCCGTGCATTGTAGATGAGCTATTCTATTAGATATCTTCTTTGCTAAATCATAATATTTAGTTTCTAAAGTGAGACCTGCTTCACCATGCGCTTTGTCGATATTTTCTAACAACATGTTCACCTCGTCCACTTTTGTGAAGATATTCTTGAGACGCTCGTTGGCTACTTTTAGCTCCGCCGTCGAAAAAATGTTTGAAAAATCAAAGGAATTTTCCAAATGAGTCATACGCCCTTTTAAGTACCTGCGCGTATATAATAATTTATGTTCGTCTTCCATTTTGCAATGTGACGAGACAAACTGAAATGTAGCTAGTACAACTGTTGCGGTGAACGGACAAGATGGACGACGATGACGCCGCAATACTATTCACGACGAGTATATTGCAAAGTTCACGAGTAATGATTTTTAGTGTAATACGGGGAACTTTTTTTACCGTAAATAGTCACAAATCAAACTCCCCAGAGCCAAATTACTGTAGAAAAATCCTGTCCAAACTTATTACGCAATTCACGTGGAAGACACTGAACACACGCGGTAGTCTTTTCACAGGAAAAACACCACAGTCTTATTTATAAAAACACGTTCAACCGTCTAGAGGACCAATTGGGTAGTTATACAAGGCCCTGGGGTAGAAATTATACGCGGTTTACTTGTTATAAATTTATATCAAGAGAAAACACACGTTCATGACATGATAAAAAAGGTAGAAAGGTAAAAAGTAATATCTAAGAATGTATATAAAAATAGGAAACGGAAACAACACAGATTATGCTCGCTAGCAGTCGATAATTCCTGTATGGAAGTAATAAGTAAAAATACTATCTCAAATAATATTTAATCTATGTTAGACAAATAGTAAGGCATCTTGTATTACTCAGCCTAAATCATTATTAATTTAGGCTTCACCTATAGCAGATAGATGGCGTAACTAGTTATTAAGATACATTATTGTCCAGATGCAATTTATAGGAAGTGGCGCTGTCTTGCTGAAACCAAATGTCGCCGAAATCACGAGCTTCAATTTCAGGCATCAAATAGTCGGTTATCATGGCACGATAACAGTCGCCATTGACAGCTACGTTCGCACCGGCATCATTTTTAAAGAAATATGGACCGATGAATCCACCCGCCCACAAACCACACCAAACCGTAGTTTTTTCTGGATGAAGTGGTAGTTCTTGAATCTCTTCAGGTTACTCTTCGTCCCAAATGCGGCAATTTTGTTTGTTTACATACCCATTCAGCCAGAAATGGGCCTCATTACTTTGTTGTTACCAGTCGAAATGCTCGAACAAATCATCGAAAATTGGACTCAACGGATGGACCATCTGCGACGTAGCAACGGCCAACATTTGATAGACATAATCTTCAAAAAATAAATGCCAAAGAATGTTCTTTCAAATGATAATAAACATTCTCCATTAAATTTGAATTTTCTATGTATTTTTTTTTGTAAAAGAGTAGGGAACCTGAAATGGATCACCTCTTCTTTGAGCATTTGATATGCTTAGCACTATACATTAAACACAAAGTGTAAAATGTGAAATCGAAAATAACAGTCACGAGCAGGATTTGAACCTGCATCTCCTGGATACCGTCCAGATGCTTTGCCAATTCAGCCATCGTGACAATTGCTCCTATTTCTTATCTTATATATTTATTTTATATTTCTTATCCCAGGTAGACATAATGGTCGACAACTTCGAGAAGCGCACTCCCGACTAGGACCGGTGTTGAAATGACATGGACATTAAACATGACTTTCGTCTTGTCCATGTTCATTTTGAAACCCACTAGTCGGAAAACCCTGCTGAGATCATCGAGCATGGTGCCAAGTTCCTCCAGCGATTCTGCCATGACTACGATGTCGTCGGCATATCGAAGGTGAGTGATGTATTCGCCATTGATGTTGATGCCGAATCCGGTCTAGTCCAAGAGCTTGAAGACATCTTCCAATGCAGCGGTGAAGAGTTTCGGGGACATAACACCTCTCTGCAGTTGGATCGGTTTCGTACTCCTGTCCTGAATACGGACTGACATGGTGGCGTTTCTATACAAGCACTTCAGCACTTCGATGTACCGATTGTCAATTTGGCACCGCTGAAGGGACTGCAGCACCGCCCAAGTTTCGATCGAATCGAAGGCTTTCTGATAGTCCACAAACGCCAGACACAGAGGCCGATTGTATTCCTCGGTTTTTTGTATAATCTGGCGTAGCGTGTGGATGTGGTCTATGGTACTATAGCCTTTTCGGAAACTGGCTTGTTCGGGAGGCTGGAAGTCGTCAAGCCTGCGCGTGAGTCGATTTGTAATGACCCTCGAAAACAAATTATAGACGTGGCTCAAGAGCGAGATGGGTCTATAGTTCTTCAAGAGGGTTCTGTCACCTTTCTTGAAGAACAGCACCACCACGCTTCTGGTCCACGACTCTGGAACATCGCCCCCGAGAACGACGGAATTGAACATTCTCTGAAGAGCTTTTAAGACCGGCTTTCCGCCTGCTCTCAGAAGCTCTGTGGTGATTCCGTCGTCTCCCGGTGCCTTTCCGTTCTTTAGTTGTTTGAGAGCCATTCTGATCTCGTACAGGTTGACGTCCGGGATATCTTCGGTAAAGTGCCGAGTTAGCTTGGATCTGGGGTCTTGGACCAAGCCAACAGCAGGGCTCTGGGATCTGAACAACTGTCCATAGAACTTCTGGAACTCTCCCAAGATCTCATCTCGAGAAGAAATGACAGTGCCATTGTTGGTCCTCAGTTTAGTCAACTGACTTTGGCAACATACAGATCTTGACTTTCGAGCCTTGGTTCCGCTCTATCGCCTCTTTAATATGGGTAGTATTAAATTGGCGAATATCGTGCCGCACAGCCTTGGAGATCTGTCTGTTTAACCGCCTTAGGCAGGACCAATCGGCTGAGGACTGGACTATCATTTCTTTTCTCCTCTCCATGAGTTTGAGAGTATTGTTCTAGAGTTTACGGGTCCTACTGATGCGACAGGCCTTGAAGTAAGTCGACCCGACCGCGTGGACAGTTTGTACGAACCTGCTGTTCATATCGCTCGCTGATTCACACTCATGTAGACATTGGAAGCGATTTTGTAGTTCGAGTTGAAAGCTCTCGGGGTTCTGGTATTGGGCAGGTGTTGGTCGGAGCGTAGACTTCATCAAGCGCGACCTCTCGACTTTAGTTCTAATATTCAAGATACTCCTGACTAGTTGGTGATCACTCCCAGTTTTAATCCTGCTGATCACTGAGACATAATTGAATATGTGTCGTTTATCCGACAGGATGAAGTCAATCTCGTATTTCACTGAACCATCAGGGCTAATCCAGGTCCATTTTCGCTGGGGCTGCTTCCTGAAGAAGGAATTCATCATAAAGAGGCCTTCCTTCTCCAGAAAATCAGCCAGCATCTGGCCCCTGTGGTTCCTCTGCCCAAATCCATAGTGCCCCACCAACAGCTCATCGTCTGTCCTTTTGCCCAGTTTCGCGTTAAAGTCTCCCATAACCACCGTGAAATAGGTTTTAGACAAGTGGATGGCCTTCGAGATATCCTCATATAGGCCCTCCACCTCGTCATCGAAGTGTGTCGAGGTCGGTGCGTAAACCTGTATGACCTTCAACGAATACCGGTTGGTTATTCTGAGTATAAGGTACGCTACCCTACTCGACACACTTTCAATCCTCTGCACGTTGCCTACGAGAGACCTGCGAACGATAAATCCAACACCCCCTTGGGACTGGTGGTCGCCCTCCTGGTGGAAGAGCAAGTTCCCGGACTGGAGGATTGTCGTGCCCTCACCCTCTCTTCGGACTTGTGACAACCCTATAATGTCCCAGTGGATCTTGCTCAATTCCTCTTCCAGCTCGGTGATTCTCTCGTCGGTCCGAAGTGTTCGAACGTTGTGCGTTACCAGGGCCAGAGGTCGTTGTTTTTGGTAGCCTTGCCGCGACCGGAGATTCTTCGCACCCCCTGCTCCGCCATTACCGGGCCCGCTACCGTTAGGCCACGGAATAGCGGAGCTGCCGTGCCTGGAGGCCATTTTATGTTGCCTGCTCATTTTTTTTTTGGGTGATATTGCCGTAATCGCCACGCTTGGCAGGCGGGTTGGCGATTTCAGTGGATGTTATTAATACTCGAGCTGCTGCACACTCCCCGGTATTCCCTCAGTCGGCTCTTACGACTCCCATGGGTGGAGAGTGGTGGGACAATTCTAAAGCCGGCCCCACACGACATAGCCGGCCCCACACGGCATAGCCGGCCCCACACGGCATATCATAGAGAAGGAAATTTGGTCTAGCCCGGGTGCGGTATCACAATTTTTAATGCAATTTTCTAATTCTGCCAATGATATATCCGTTTCCAATATTACATTATTAAAACAAAAGCTAGGCTGCGAAGGACAAACAAAATCTGACGTTAGATCTCTAAGCAGACGTTCAGCATTTTCTTTATCCACGCAAACACTAGATAACTGTCTGTCTTTCAACCATCTCATTTTCCACCACATTTCAGATGGTGTGGATATTTCATCTATAGACGAACAGAAAGAAGAAGTGCTAAGCGTCTTTCTGCCACTGCTCTAGAGAGGTCCACTGACCAGTATGGTTTCGGAGTAAATTTTTCAGATACATTTTGAGGTATTTCTGTATAAGGAATATGTTTATCTGCCGCTTTTTGCATAATACTTTCTAGCAAGTCATAGGCATCTTGAGGGCTATGAGGCATTAAATGGTCTTGTAGACGGTTGTCGACATAGTTAGTATATAAAACCTAATCAGCTTTTTTGAAATTCCTTTTCTTGTGAAACTCGTGATTACTATTTATTGCACAAAACAACTTGATAATTAAGTGATCACTACCTAGTGATTCGTTAGTTAACCGCCATGTAAATAGCAGAGATAGATCCTACGATGCAAACGAAATATCAGGGCTAGATTGTTGTAGTATGCCGTTTACTAATCTTATTCTAGTAAAACTACCATCATTTAAATGAATAGAATGATGATCTATTAGTGTATCAAAAATTTGAGAACCTCGGATATCCGTTTTAAACGACCAGCTTGAGTGGTGGGCGTTAAAATCTCCTAAAATTAAAGCCTTATTGCTAGCTATAGAAAATATTATATCCCAATCATTTTGGCCTGTTTGCACCGATGAAGGGCAGTAAATAGAAATAATATCCTCCACTTGTGAACTGTTCATAATTTTAATGTGCAAAAGATCAATACCGGGGTTGGGACTTTGTGTTGTACAAACCAAGAATTTTACAGAACGATGAGTCAAAATTTCTACACCGCCGTAACCATCTCTCCTATCCAATCTATATGTATTATACTCGCTAATTCTATAATAACTTTCAGGTTCTAACCAAGTTCCACTCAACACTGCTATATGAACTTTTTCTTGATTTAAAAATAATTCTAATGAATGAGTTTTAGGTCTTAAGCTTTGGCAGTTCCATTGAATAATATTTAAGTTAATGAGTTTATTAGCCATTAAGTATTTAAAAATAAATCGAGGAAGGCATCTATAGATAAACTACTTAAATTTTTTTGTGACAACCATTCTGCAAACAAAGAGACTGACTGCTGAATTTTAACTTGAAAGGATTGTTTACTTACTGTTATATCTTTAATTTTTGTAAACAACTGTAAAAATGACAATCTCTCGGATAATCTATCAGAAACCTTAGTTCTATTTATACTAGTTGCTACATTTCTAAGCTCGGCACAATCCGATGATTCGGTTTGTTTGTCCCAAATGTTATCGTCTGCAGGAGTAGGCGGGCGTTGTCTTTTCTTCAGTATATGTTTTGGTTTTGATTGATTATGTACCTGATTTACCACTGAAGCATACGTTTGAGGAATTTCACATGTATTCGGCTTATTTGAGGGTGGTAACGAGCGAGACATCTCTTCAATTGTATGTATCGCAATAGGCTCATAAATCATGAGGGCTTTTCGGTATGTACAATTAAATTCGCCATTAACTCTAATCCGCTTTTCTTTTTTAAAAAGAAGGCATATTTTTTGTAACGCCATATGATTGCCAGAACAGTTTACGCAAGTAAAAGACGTTACTCCACAATTTTCGTGGTTTTGCGAACATTTTGGGCAAACAATCTTTTTAAACGGACACATTCTGGTGGTATGGCCGAACTTCCAGCACTTCGCACATTGTGACACCGGAAAAATAAACGGCTCCACCTTTATCTTCAACCCACAGATAGTGGCGTAAGGCGGTAAAGAAGGCCCTAAAAAGGCTAGTCTAATTGTTTCACTTGGAGTCCAGCCGGTAGTAGCCTCGTCGCATCGCTTATTCAATCTTTTTACATTTATTATCTCACCTGTTGTACATGATAAATTAGACATTAGGTCATCATCCGATATATCTAACTCCACATTTTTAATAATGCCGTACGATAAACCGACTTCAGACGTCTTCTGACATCTCCAATTCATGTCTGCAAAAGCCTTACATTTCATAAATTCGTCTGCATCACTAGCCTTATTAAAAGTTATTAATATTTTTCGCTGATGTGTATATTTAACTCGGTAGATACTGTCACTAACAATATTATTGGCTTTCAATAACCGCGCCAAAGCAGATCAAGATCTTTGGATGTCACACATATCTGTGACATTTCTACTTCTTCCCCCTGGTCTTCTCCTTCATGCCTTTGTTTTGGTATACATATTATTTTATTTCGTCCTCTACATACTAAATTCCATCCGTCTTCTGATGAATTTTCATCCCTGTTCCTTTTATTCTTCAACAACTCGCTGTTATGTGTGTGATCCTCCCTTTGCATATTTGTTTCGTCCTCCGAGTCATCGCCGCTCATTACCGTATTGATATCCATAGACGTGTGTAGAAATGTAACTAATAGCAGCAAGGAATAACCGGCAGAAACCGGTTGACCCGCGCTCGATAATGTAGTTTACGCGCACGACCGTAAATAAAAGATAATGCAATAACACGACCACTCACAACGATAGGCCGTACGGGACTGATGGACTGTTATTTTCGATTTCACATTTTTCACTTTGTGTTTAATGTATAGTGTATTTTTAACATGTCAAATGCTAAAAATATATATAAATATTCAACGAATAGTGTTTTATTCCAACTGTTCTATGCTTCTGAGCTCTTCGAGCTCAAATGAAAATACTCCCGTCAAATGTGTGTTTGTAAAGTCCTCAAGGAAATTCCTTAGAGCAAAGTGTCTTATAAACAAGAAATCTTAAACACAAAGTGAAAAATGTGAAATCGAAAATAACAGTCACGAGCAGGATTCGAACCTGCATCTCCTGGATACCGTCCAGATGCTTTGCCAATTCAGCCATCGTGACCCTTGCTCCTGACTGCTAATTTCGATAACACATTCATACTTAACGTCTTTGGGTGACGCCTACACCATCTGTCGGAAGTATTTTCATACATTATACCGACCAGGTAAACTTAATTTTACAATTAAGATTTTACCTAATAATGACGCAATCCCTATAAATATTTAGATATTTTTATATATATTTTTAGCATTTGACATGCTTAGCAACATACATTAAACACAAAGTGAAAAATGTGAAATCGAAAATAACAGTCACGAGCAGGATTCGAACCTGCATCTCCTGGATACCGTCCAGATGCTTTGCCAACTCAGCCATCGTGACCCTTGCTCCTGACTGCTAATTTCGATAACACATTCATACTTAACGTCTTTGGGTGACGTCTGCACCATCTGTCGAGTAGAGATCTAACGCCAGATTTTGTTTGTCCTTCGCAGCCTAGCTTTTGTTCTAATAATGTAATATTGGAAACGGATATATCATTGGCAGAATTAGAAAATTGCATTAAAAATAGTGATACCGCACCCGGGCTAGACCAAATTTCTTTCTCTATTTATTTATTAGGTTAACCAACGATTGTTTCCACTGTACATTTTAACTTATTTTCTAAATAAAGTAGCTACATTTACATGTGTAACAACCACTTACTGGCTAACACCGCATGCACATTATACGGACAGAATACAACTATAATAATCAATTAAATTATTGTTTATAAAATTATTATTATTTTTATCTACATATTAATATTAAAAAATGAACATTGAGATAAAGGAAGGGGAATAACATAATATAAAATACAACTTAAAATAAAATAAAAACCAACAAATAGGTAAAATTTCAGAGATATCAACATTTAAAATTAATCGTATATATTTCGGATATGTGACAACACCCAGAATTCGCGGTTGAGTGATATGTTCACCATGACAGCACAAGCAAGTCAGAATCATAGTTTGTCACGTGTAAAGACCCTAATAAAGCTACCCATGCTGTCAAAGTGCACATCAATTAAGTCACTATGGCTATTGAGTAATTTACACAACCTTAGAATTGGTGAGTTTGCGCCAAGTACAGACCTACGTAGCGGAGGACATAGTGGTGTAATAGCATTCCTAGGATATCTAGAAGGGACACGAAATCTGAGGAGATTCAGCAGATTGGGGCAGTCTATTTCATTTCTTACTAATTTATATAGGAACGAGGCGTCTGCGACTTCTCTGCGGATAACCGTTGTACCCTGAAATGACGCAGTCGTGATATATAGGATGGCAAACGCTTAGTTTTACCTTCACAGAATGCGAGGTGCCACATGAACCGCTTCTGGATACGCTCTAACCGTAACATGTGAGTGGCATAATGGGGTCTCCATACAACGCTACAGTATTCCAACACACTCCGCACTAGACTATTGTACAACATTATTTTAGTGCTGCTATTTTTAAATCCTTTACTGTTACGAAGTATAAATCCTAACATTTTTGAGGCCTTTTTAATAATATTATCTATGTGAGGCACAAAGCTGACTTTTCTGTCGAATAGTACTCCCAAGTCTTTGATTATTTCCACCTCCTGGACCCTGTCTTGACCTATGAAGTACTTAGTATCGATATAGTTAATTTTTCGTGTGTATTTTACATGATAACATTTACTGTGGTTCAGTTGCATCTTGTTATTTTTACACCATTCTATAACTCAGTTAAGATCGTCCTGAAGAAGGTCATTATCTCTAAAAGAGTCAATTTTGCGTGCAAACTTTAAGTCATCAGCGTATAGATAAGGTTCAGAAAAACGAAAACATTGGGGAAGGTCATTAATAAATATGTTAAACAGGATCGGGGCGCCTGAGCTTATACGGTGTGATGCGGAACGAGAACCGTTGACCACTACATAAAACTCGCGTTTTGTTAGATAGGATATGAACCATTTAAGTAAGGACCCTGTTACTCCGTAGGCTGCTAGTTTGTACAGTAATGCAAAGTGGGACATTTTGTCAAACGCTTTACTGAAATCCGTATATAGTACGTCTAATTGTTCGCCCTCATCCACAGCCTGGGCAAGAGACTCCGTAAACACAACCAAATTGGTGGCCGTGGATCTTAACGGTACAAAGCCATGTTGATGGAAACTAAGGTACATTTTAAAATGCTGCTGAATGTGTGGACAGAAAATGGATTCAAAAATCTTTGCAAAGGCGGATAAGATTGAAATTGGCCTGTAGTTGGAAATAACATCTTTCCTATCCGATTTATATACTGGGACTACCTTGGCCTTTTTCCATTCTAAAGGAAAGGTTCCTGAGGCCAGCGAAGCATTAAATATTAACAGTAAGGGAGATGTTAAGGCTGATGCGCAAGACGAGATAAAAATCGGTGGGATGCCGTCTGGACCTGCTCCCTTACTGGTATTAACTGCCTTTAATTTCTTGAGCAGACAGTCACGATTGATTACGGGACAAGTCAAGCACTGGCTATTATTTTGTAGTTCCTGGAAGAGCCTCGAGTTACAATCAGCATGATTGTCTTTGTCAAGTGTGTATGCGGTTGAAAAGTGTTTAGCGAAAAGATCACAGACTTCAGAGGGATTGGAAGTTACGATTTGTCCGTCAGTCATAGACAGAGGGTAGGCACTGGATCCACTGCGTTTAGCTTTTATGTAAGTCCAGAAGAGTTTAGGGTTGTCTTTAATATTTTTTTCGATATTCATAATATATTCATTATATACATTCTTGGCTAACTTTTTAGATCGTTTTGAAAGCAATTTCAATTCAATTTCATCTAGAGGACTTTTGTATTTTTTGAAACGTAATCTAAGCTTGTTTTTTCTTTCAGTAACATAATTATTGTTTTGTCAAACCAAGGCGGATAGCGTCTGCCCTTTGGCTTTCGGTTAGGCACGCATCTTTTAATTACATCATTTAAATATTTGTAGAATATCAATAACATCTGATTCACGTCATATACGTTTTTGAAAAGTTCAGTCCAATTTACTGTATCAAGATAATTATTAATTTCTGTATAATTTGCCCTATAAAAGTTTGGTCTTGAGCTCAAACTATAGGACAGATTGCGATGCTTAACCAGTGACATGGTCCATTCAAGTGGGGAATGATACTTGTCAACTACAGTAAGTGGACAGTTAGACTCATTTACTGACTGTATTGGAATGGTAGACAACACTAGATCCAGCATACGCCCGGAGCAATTCTTTACATAATTATACTGTACTAACTGACTTACATTTAAAAAATCTAATAGAGTTTCAGTAGTTTTAGGCAAGGTAGCATTTATTGCATTTAGATTCCAATCGATTTTACCTAAGTTAAAGTCTCCTACTATACAGATCAGACAGCCTGTTGAGTCCAGTACTCTGTTGCAATGCTCAATAAAATGTTCCAAGGTTGCAGGACTCACAGGTGGAGGCAGGTATACAGCACAGAGGGCCACTTGACGCGATATGTGAGAAGTGGATATGTCGATAGTGAGCCATAAGTCTTCACAATTACTTTGCCAGCGTGTGATACATGTGGAATAAATTTTTTTACTAACCGCAATTAATACTCCACCTCCGTTCTTGTTGCACTGGAACCCAGTTGATTCTCTATCTCTTCTATATACATCATATCGATCATCAAATAGCTCGCTGCTCAGTATGTTATTATTTTTTTCTGTTCTGTTAATATTATAATATCATAATTCATACAAGACAGGTTGCAATAAAATTGATTTGTTTTCGTTCTCAATCCTCTACAATTTTGATAATAAATAGAAATATCCTTGAATTTTATAAAATTAGAACTAAATCATGCAACTGAAATTAATAAAAAAAAAAAAAATAACAACAAACCATACCTATTACACAATTTTAGCAAGGTCATTTTTGCACTTGATTTGGATAAACACAGTTTTCCTCACAAAAATTATATATTAATACCGTTTCTGACCCACACGTATTTGTAGTTCATCTCCTTAGCTTTGATCCTAGTAGCGGCATGGAGGGTTCTATTAGTTGGTGACAGGTGATCGGTTACGAAGATAGGTAATTTTGGACCGGCATATCCAAGATGGGAAGAGTTTATCTTTTCCTTGGGGTTGGCCTGGTTATATTTAATTATTGCTGCCAGTAGTTGATCTCGCATCCTAGGTGAAGCTAACTGGACGATAATAGAGCGGGGCCGAGGGCTAGATGAGTTGTTCTTAGCAACACGCGTGCAATGCAGGATATCCTTATCTGTAATTTCATAATTTACAGTGCGTGCGAGCTGAGTTATAATTTGGTACACATTTTCATTTTTATTTTCAGGCACACATTGAACTTCTAAGTTGCTAGACCGACTATGCTGTTCCATACTGTTAAGCCTCTCAGTAAGGTTATCGACTGTTGACTTGAGTTCTCTGTTTTCTATTTCAAGATTTTTCATAGTCTCTTTAAAAATATACTGTTCCTTTTTAATTTCTTCAAAGGTCTTATTCGTGAAGGACATCGACTCAAGAATCTCTTGCATTTCCCTTTTAACTGGTTCTAATTCCTTATTGATCGTGCTGGCAACAGTATCATTAATTTTTGAAAACATTTCTGTACATTTCCAAGTACTGGTGTTTGTTGGCGATTTTTTTAGGGATATACAGGAGAGGTGGTATGATTTTCCACACTTTGGGCACTTGATAGAATTTTCTTCTTCACTGCTTTTTACTCTGTTTACATTAGGGCAGCAGCCCCACTGAACGTTATCATCAGTCATAGCAAGTAAATACAGAGAATATATTGTCTAAATAAAATGGTTGTCCTCCTTGAGGCCGTGCAATAAAGGTATAATAGGTTGTACTGTCTTTGTAATTATTCTGTGGCGCGCCCGACGTATTCGTCACCGAGCGGCTGCCGTAAGCAATAATGATACTTCTGCTCACTATTGAACTGTGCGAATTCCGTGCGCTGCGCGCAAAGCGACTTGTTATTCACTCACCAGCTGATCCGATGACGTTTAAAACTTTTAATTGTTTACACTCAATAATAGTTAAATTTAGCACTTATACTTATATATTGTAGTTAATTACACTTCTCAAAAGTTATATGATCACTGTGATGTAGTTTGTTATAGTAATTGTATCGACTTATTATGAGTAAAGGATTTTAGAACTCGGAACGAATAAATACGTGTGTTGACCGTTTGAATGACGCAGCCAAGACGATAAAACATCTCTATGATAAAACATCTCCCAACCTCTGGTAAAAAAGAGTTATTCTCAATATACAATAAATGTCTCAGTCTTGGGTTTGTCCCCTCACAATGGCGCCAGAATAAGATAGTTCCAATACCAAAACATAATAGCTCACCTTTGTCTTTACGTACTATTTCTTTATTAGCTTGCATGTGTAAAATTTTTCATGTTATTTTAGGCAAACGAATAGAATGGTTTTTTGAAACACAGACTATGTTCCCTTAGGCTAGTAGGCTTTCGTAAATCACAATCTTGTTTAGATAACCTCACACATTTGGTATCAAAAATTTAGTTAGAATTCTCCCAAAACTTAGTTACAGTGGCTTGTTTCATAGACATACAAAATACCTATAATAATGTAAATATTTCTTGTCTTTTAAGTATCCTGGACAGGTTTGGAGTGGGATCAAAAATCTGTTTCTACTTATGGTCTTTTTTGTCAAATAGACAGCTAAAAATATCAAATTCTGGTTGCGAAACTACGAGATTTACTGGGAATGGATTAGCCCAGGGGGATTCTTTATCTTTGCTTTTATTTAATATCCTCACAATAGATATATGCAAAAATATTAGTCATATTTAAATATTTTATATATATTTTTAGCATTTGACATGCTTAGCACTATACATTAAACACAAAGTGAAAAATGTGAAATCGAAAATAATCCTGCTCCTGACTGTTATTTTCGATTTCACATTTTTCACTTTGTGTTTAAAATATTAGTCATGTTAATATATTCCAATACTCTAACGACTTTGTGTTGTACACCTCTGGAAACAATGCAGACACAGCAGTAGAAGAATTGCAACTTAATTTACAAAACATCAATGTTATACTAAATAACTTAGGCTTAACTATCTCTCCAAATAAAACTAAAATTTGTGTTTTTAAGAAGGGCCGCTTTAAAGGTAATATTAATGTCAGGATTTATAACTATTTAATCACTGTAATTAGTCATGTAAAATATTTAGGTCTATGGCTGGATAGTTCATTGAGATGGGGTAAACATATCTCTGAAACTTTAGACAAAGTTACAAAATTTATGAATTTGCTTAAAGTGTTGTCGGGCCCAGACTGGGGACTCCATCAAAATCATTTAAGACGTCTGTACATTGCCGTGATTCGCAGTAGAATTGATTTTGCCTGTTTTCTCTATGATAATAGCTGTAAAACAAGACTCTTAAAACTAGATAGATTACAAAACCAAGCATTACGTGTTATTGGCGGTTTTATAAGAAGTACTCCAATTCACGTGATGGAGAATGAACTGTGCCTTCCGCCTCTTAGTGTTCGCAGAAAAAAATTAGGATATACATTTTTTTTAAACTAAAATCAATTCGTTGTAGTAAAACTATGAAGTTGATAGAAAATCTTGCATTATTAACAGGATCTAATTACTGGTCAAATAAAAAACTACCATTGCTCTGTGATATTTTTTCTCACTATAAATCTCTTCCAATATACTCAAGTGCACAGATCGACATGTTCTCTTTAAGTACCTGTGTGAGCAGAATTGTTATACGCAGTATAATCTTTGACAATATTCCATCCATTTCTACTTAAACGGCATTACCACGAAGTGCAATTGAAGACTTTATGTACAACTTATATTCAAGAACAATACTCAGAACATCATAAAATCTTTACTGACAGCTCCAAAGACAAATGTATCGGAGGAGCAGCCTTTATCGATCCATGTCTCCAAAGTTTTTATTTATTTTATTAACAAATGACAGTTACACATAATGGTTATAAACACATGTGTCTGAGATAGATATCAAAAGTATTAAACAGAATTGTACTGGAAATTAACAAAAAGCATATTTAAATTAATTAAAAGCATATTCTTGCTACATTTTTATAACATAGAATAAATCAGTAAGGTTATGTGGTAAAGACCTCTCTTTGTGTATTGTGTGAGATGAATGAGTGTGTGTGAGAGGATGAGTAAAGTAATTATGTGGGTATATTTAGAATGTTTTCAGTATCTTCATAGCTGAGGTCGTGTAGATATTTGTATAATTCATTTTTACACTCTACTTTATTTAAGGGATATATATGTAAAGATTTATTTATTTTATTATAGAGGTAGGGACCTAAGAATATAAAGTATTTATTAACGTATGCATGGCTAAATTTTGGCATATAGATTTTATTTTTACTTCTATTAGTTTGCTTGACTTTATCAAAATATTCCTTTGAGTGTTGCCTTAAAACTGTGTATAATATAAATAGTTGACGTACAGTGAGCACATTACAGGACTGATACAAGCTGTATGTTGAGTAGAGATACGGTCGGAATGTACTTACCTTGAGTACAGCTCTCTGGGCTACTTCCAAGGGTTTTAGATTTGTTTTGTGTACTCCTCCCCAGACTGTTATACAGTACTGTAACATAGATTGACCAAGAGCTAAATATATTTGTTTAACTAATTTTTGTGATGCAACTCAGATTTTTAAAAACATATATAAGTTTTCTTAATCTACAAGTGAGTAAATCTATATATGGCTTAAAGGACAGATTGCTGTCAATCAAAACCCCAAGATATTTCAGATGGGAAGTATTGGCTAGTTTGGGACAGGAACAAGTATGTCTATCGCAACAGTTATGTGCAGTTAATGAACAAGACGGAGGAGGTGAGTTCGTATTGCGCATGGTAAAAGCAACATAACTGGTCTTCTCCATATTGAGGGTTAGTAGATTTTTCTGCAGCCAATGTGTTACTACATTTATACCATATTGTGCGGCACTAAATACCTCCTCCCATGTTTCTCCAGAGAACAGGAGTACTGTATCATCTGCATAAGATATAATTTTACCCCCTCCTATGTCTAATCTGCAGAGTTCATTTAAATATATTGAAAAGAGGGTAGGACTAATTATACTTCCTTGGGGCAAACCGTGTGTGATTGGAAGGGCACTACTTATAAAATGACCAATCCTGACACACTGTGACCGGTTAGCAAGATAATCTACGAATAATGCAAGCTGGTTGCCCCGTATTCCCAGTCTTTCTAGTTTGTTCTGAAGTATTGGTGAGGAGACCGTATCGAACGCTTTAGCTAAATCCAGAAATATACCTATTGTCTTCTTTCCATCATCTAGTTTAGCCACCACATAATCTTGGAGCTCATGCACTGCATCA
The DNA here is from genome assembly GCA_948253155.1 of Leucoma salicis. Classification (NCBI taxonomy): domain Eukaryota; kingdom Metazoa; phylum Arthropoda; class Insecta; order Lepidoptera; family Erebidae; genus Leucoma; species Leucoma salicis. The sequence goes on from OX411804.1 coordinate 148,534, forward strand.
CTAGTGGACTTACCTTCCCGAAATCCGAACTGGTTTCTTGCTAAAAGATTATTAGTTTCCAGATATTTAACCAGTCTATTATTTATGATACGTTCTAAGAGCTTGGAGATAGATGGCAAGACAGAGATGGGCCGATAATTTGTGACACGATCTTTATCAGCAGACTTATATATCGGTATAACAACAGTTTTTTTTAAAGATGTTGGAAATGTACCTTTGGCAAGACAATCATTAAATAGATACGTTAAATGTGGTATTAGGATATGTCTATAATCCTTTAGAAGCTTATTAGGTATTGAGTCCAAACCCACCGAACAGATATTTTTTAGATTTAGTATCAGACGTTCTACCTCTTCTTCATACGTGTTCAGGAGAACAAATGAATTTTGAGGCGTGTTTGTTGTTAAAGAACGAACGTAATGAAGATGTTGCGGGTTTAAACAGTTACAAAAGTTAGCGGCTAAATTTCTGCCCACTGATACAAAGAAATCATTTACGATGTCAATCGACTCATTTGGACATGTAGTATTCAGTAAATGAGTGCTGCTACAAGACGGTTTTTTCAAATTAGTAATATGTTTGATGGCATCCCAAATTTTTTTGTTATCCTTGCCGGCTTCTTCTAATAGATTTTTTTCATACGTCTTTTTAACTCTCTTTAACAAGTTATTACAATATCTCCTGTATCTCACATAAATTAACTGAAAAGTGATATTACATGGAAATTGTTTCATTTTTTTATATAGTCTATCCCTATGTCGTGTACCAAACCTGGTGTAATCCATGGCTTAATAGGTTTATTCCGACTTGAACAATTTGTAGTAACTGAGTTATTTTGTATTACACGTTGGATTGAGGTAATAAGGTAATCCATAGCCACATTTACGTCACTTGAGATATACATTGGTGACCAATTAATATTTTCTAAATCTGATTTAAAACCTACGTTATTAAATGTAATGCGGGTAGTTTGCGCCTTATTTCTATTCTGTTTTAAAGTTAAACACAGTAAGACCGCCTGGTAGTCAGTAATTGTAGAATTCAATACTAATGTGTGAGCTTTATTTTGTGTCTTTAATAGCACATGATCTAAGCACGATTTGTTACCTCTAGTAGAACAAGAGTGTGCTGGTAATAAGCCATGAGACGTACATAGATTTAAGTAGTTTTGGGATCTTAAATCTTGTGATTCGGGGTAAATATTGATATTTATATCTCCAATTATACATATATGTTTAAAGTTCGAAACCGTGTCTAGTATGTTATTTAAAGACTGTAAGAACCGATCTATGTTCCAATTTGAGGGAGACCTATATATTGCTAGTACAGCCATATCAAAACTCAGTTTTAATAGAAGACAGTTACCATCTTGCAAAAACGGTTCTTCACACGTTATGTTAAGATTATTTTTTAAAAATACAGTTAGTCCATCATTTTTATTCAAATTATATTGCGATGAATAGTGATTATAACCTTCAAGGGTTGGTATTATAGGATTGCATGACAACCAACACTCCGTCAGAATAAGTATATCACAGTTTATTTTAGTTCTATTTAACATGGTAGCAAAATCATCAAAATTCCGCGAGATACTTCGAATATTTTGTGTTAACAAAGTAAGACAATCGGTAGTGTTACTTATGAGCCCATAGCAGTCTTCTACGTCACAGATGGCAGATTCAGATACATTAATTTTATCGAGCTCTTGTGCTAAGAAATCATCCACTGTTAATGTGTTATGTGAAGGATCAATAAAATAGTAAGCCAGCATAGTTTGTATATACGAGTATGTACGGTAATCGAGTGAAAGATAATATAGTAACGAAGAACTAATAATATAGTAATTATGTTTTATGTATATGTTGATATAGTATGTAAACATATTGTATAGCACTGAAAGCCACATATGGTAAAAAATATTTGGAATGTATTTGTAAAAAGTATATATTTTTGTGAAGTGTAGATATGTAATTTGAGTATTGTAACGTTTATATAAACATGAGGCGTAAGTATTAAATCTAACATGCATATTAAATATTATTATATGTTTGCAAAATCTCTTGCTAGGAAAAATAGACGTTTGCTTCTAGGAGTAAGATATAAATATCTGCTTCAAAGGGCTGTCGTGCCGAAAAAGGCTTGTATGTAATTTATCAATTTTTTCTAGTATTTTCAGTTGTTTAATACTATTTAAGATACTTTGTTTGGTGAAAACAGACGAGAATTCGACTACTATTGGTTTCATGGAGTCGTTTGTAGAATAAGGGCGATATATATCCCTTATATTTGTTGCTTGCAGTTGTAGGTTTAAAGTACTGCCTATTTTTATCACGGCATTACAAAGACTTTCCTTAGTCTCTTTTTTAAGTCTCGGGACGTTTCGGATTTCTATTTTTGCTGAACACGACTGTTTTTTGATAATATCTAGCTTATTCTCCAACTGTTTTATGTATATTGAAAGTTCATTCCGTTCTTTCTTATAATTTTGAAGCTCTTTTTCTATGTCGTCGTATTTGGCAGACAAAGCCGCTATTGATGTATTTATAGTATCGTTTTGTATTTTTATTTCTGATAAGGATGCCTCTAATTTTTGTAATTTTTCTGTTTGCTTGGAACAAAAATTTTCAAACATTTCACGTACCTCACACATAAAAGAATGCATCTCATTTTCTCGCACTTTTCTTTTCATACGCATCTCGTTTTGGCTACGCCGGTCGGAGCTGCCTTCTATACTTTCTGTATCAGTGCCCGACGCAGCCTGTTTGATTGGCGGGGTGCGTTTCATCGGCATAGTGAATACACCTAATACACTGTGAATGTGTTAGTAGGCTAAACAGCGACGCGCCAACACGCGAATAAACGTACCGCAGTTCATCAACGAAGTACCAGGAGCATAGTAAATTGCTGCCTCCAATATTTCTTCACTTTGTCTCACTCTAGCGCGCTCAATTGTCCAACGTAGGTGAAACGCCCCGTAGGTGTCGTGAAGATGGCAAGTGTGTGCGTAACAGGATCACACAAACGAGTACGCGTAGTTCACCGCTAAAGGACCACCTCTTAGCTTCTTATGCACTCCTATTTTTGCGATGCGAGTTTATTACACAAATTTTATTTAAAATATCGAATTAGAGCACAGCTGCAAGATACTATAATACGTCCGATCACATCAAATGCCCAGGGGAAGAGGAGGTTATATTAACGAGGAGGTTATATTAACCTTAAAATTGATTCAAATATCTCCATAATGCATATAGAATTGATTGCAATAGCAGAAGCCCTAGCTTATATTCAGTCGCTTGATGGTGATAAGTTTGTCATATTAACCAACTGTAAAAGTGCCCTGCAACATTTGGCTCGGTACACCTCTCATGTGCGAGGTATACCGATAGGCTACGCGATATATGAATCAATTTTAAGCCTTCAATCCTCTAAAACTGTATGCTTTCAATGGATTCCATCCCATATTGAACTGGAAGATAACGATAGGGTCGATATATTAGCAAAACAAGCTTGTGTTGATGGAGTCCCCTTCAAAATTGACCCACTTTATTCGGATTATGTCCGAGATGCTATATGCAGTTGTCTCTCTATTGGGCGATATCATCGCTGAGCAACGAAGCATAACACATTCACATTTTTCACTTTGTGTTTAATGAAGTAAAATAATTGATAAAACTTACCGTTTGGTGAAAACCGCAAAAAACTAAATTTTTTGACCTTTGACCTTGAATAAATTTTTTTCCATACAGGGGAAAGATGGGATGGGATGGGGATGGCAAATTTTATTTTTAATCATATTTTGAACAGTCTTACTGATTTTCAGCTTGGTGTGAATTTAGGTAGCTTTACTCTGATTTTTTGGTCTAATTTGACCGGACTAATCAATGCCCTACGTATTTTTAAAAATATAGGTATGTTAATCTGATCGTTTGCATGATGCGTGTGCGTACGTATGGGTTGAAAATGAAAAAAAAAAATTAATCTAACGCGCCAGATTTTCTAAGGGGATGTTAAGTGAACTTAAAAAAAAACTCTCATTCAATAATTTGACGATTTCGATGTGGCGCAAACTCGCGGCCGTTATTATAATGTGATTGCCTGAGTCTTCACCACGTTGACCTTCAGTCTCTAGGCCTTCAGCCCACAGGGAAGTGCGTTCAGTGCTCGCTGCATCTTGAGGGCCGTGTGAGCCGAAGACAGAGAGGTGATAAGAGCAACGTCGTCAGCGTACAGCGCCAGCACGGCGCCGCCAGCATGGTGCCGCCAGCAACCGGAATATTGTCCGTGTATCTGCTATAGCAGGAGGATGACAGGCAGCTTCCCTGGGGCACGCTGGCACGGATGGGACGCTCTGCGAACAGGACATCTTCAACCACTGGCGGTTTCTCCCTCTTACAGATAGCATAATCGATTTATCACTGTCATACTGCGCGCGAAATACGCCGCCACTTTTAACACCGCTATTAATATACAAGTACAACGCCATCTACAGAAACTATGCCCTGGTAACCTCTGACCAACACCAACACTTTAAAGAAACACTAAAAATACACTGTTCCTGCATACAACTAGATGACATAGATGATGTAGAGTTGTGTTATGGAAAAATAAAAGGAGCAATCGAGGAGAGCTTAAAATCGACGTTAAAGAATTATAAAAATGAAAAGAGAGAACACATTATTTCAGATGAGACAAAATTACTTATAAAAAGAAGAAATGATCTAACAAATAAAAAACAATTAACAATCGAAGAAAAGAAAGAAAAAAACCTACTTATACAAAAACATTCATAAAATTATTAAGAATGAATATCAAGACTTTAGAATATCCACAATTGAGAGACATTTAAATAGGTCAAGAAGCATGAAAAAAGGCCAACAAGGATTGAGAACGACTAAAAAATGGATCCCCTGTTTACAAAAGAATAGTAAAAATACCTACTCTAGGTCAGAAATAATAAAAATAGCAACTGAGTTTTATAAAGATCTGTACTCATTCAAGACCCCGTCACATAAAGAGACCCAAGTTCAAAAAGAAAACATTACTGCCCTACAAAGATTTACATGCCAGGAAATCTCTATAAAAATAAAATCTTTGAAGAATGGCAAAAGCAGCGGGCCAGATGGTATACCAAATGAAGCAATCAAAACAGGTGAACATGTATTGGTACCACTCCTGACCAAGCTTTTCAATAGGATATTAGACAAAAAATCTATACCTGTCGAATGGGCCAAATCAGATATAATTCTTCTGTATAAGAAGGGAAATCCTGCTGACATAGGTAATTACAGGCCAATCAGTTTACAACCAAATATCTACAAACTATTTGCCTCCTGTGTGGAGGATCGTCTCGCGGCGTATACTGAAAAAGAACAACCAGTGGAGCAGGCCGGTTTCAGAAGAAATTACTCAACCATAGACCACATCCACTCTCTAGAACTCGTTATAGAGAAGTACGAAGAAATGAACCGCCCGCTCTACCTGGCATTTATAGACTACGAAAAAGCATTTGACTCTATCTCACACAATAGTATATGGAAAGCGTTACAAGAGTGTGATGTTCCCGCAGAAGCCATTGAACTTATTCAAGATATTTATAAGAAAAGTAAAAGTAAAGTTATATTAGAAAAACAAGGATCTGAAATAGATATATGTAGAGGCGCCAGGCAAGGTGACCCGCTATCTCCCCGAATTTTTATAGACGTGCTCCAAAGAATTATGAAAAATCTGAAATAGAAGAGTAAAGGCATATGCATAAATGGCAAATATCTGAGTAACCTCAGATTTGCTGACGATATAGTTATCTTTGCGGAAACTGCACCACAACTTGAAAGTATGATAAGAGAAATACACAATGTCAGCTGTAAAATTGGTCTACAGTTAAATACAAATAAAACAAAAATCATGACAAATAGTAAAGCAGTTCCGATAGTTGTTGCAAATGCTCCAATAGAATATGTCCTTGAGTATATTTATTTAGGTAAAAAAACATCATTCAAAAAATCTAGACACCGAGATGAACTAAGTAGACGAGTAAGCATGGCCTGGAATAAGTTTTGGAGCTTAAAGGAAGTCCTAAAATCAAATCTTCCAGTGAGACTAAAGAAACAAATCCTAGACTCTTGTATCCTACCATCTCTATCTTATGCATCACAAACATGGATATTCAACAAATTCACAAGAAACAAGATAGTAACAACTCAAAGGGCCATGGAACGGAGCACACTCAAATTAAAATTAAAAAACAAAAGAACAAATAAAGATATCAGGAATACAACAAAAGTCATAGACGCTCTACATCACTGTAAAATGCTTAAATGGAAATGGGCCGGTCATGTTTCACGCATAGATGATGATAGATGGACAAAAAGGATTACCACATGGAACGGTCCACCCGGCAAACGAAGTAGAGGTAGACCAATGGAAAGATGGTCAGATGAAATTTCCAAGATAGCGGGAAACAAACGGACAGAAAAAGCGATAGACAGAGACAGGTGGAAAACAATGGAGGAGGCCTTTACTCAGTAGAGAGGTCCTTTATAATAGTAGTGAAGACAGCAAATAAATTAAATAATTAACTAATGCAATGATAGTTATATAAGTAAAATGTGTAATTAAATTGTGTATTTGAAAGTATATATATATATATTCAATTTTAAAACAGTACTTAAATATAAATTAAATTTGAATATACAAAAATTATATTTTTTTTTTTACATTAAATTGAATTAAATATATTATAGTTGGCGGGCGATGGTGATGATGGTGAGTGTAGTAATGCACACAGATGTATTCACACAGTCTTTAATTCCCGCACGATTACAAATGTACAATTTTTTACAGTAACAGTTTTAAGATAGAAGGGGTAAGAAATATATATATAGCACAAGCGATAGCGTAGAAGGTAAGTACAGAGGTAAGCTAGAATAAGATCGCGCACAGATTAGTCAAAGCGACGGAAGCGACAAGAGACACAGGCTTCGCGTGGGACGTCTGTTTTGCCACTCGCGGCGCGGGCGCATCGGATCAGCTGGCTGCGGTACGGTGTGCGGGAGGATAGGAAATGCGTGTTTCCAATGAATCATAAGTTTATTGTGTAAATAAAATAACATGTAAATATATTTTTATTTTGTAATGTATATAACTGTGTAAATATTTTGTAGTGTGTAATATATAAGATGGTGTATATAGGAAGTAGGTATATAATAATGTAGGTGTGTGAATATAAAGTTTTATATAATTATATATAGATAAATATTATATGTGTGCTATTTTATTATTATTATTGTGGCGCACGATTATATTATGTGTGTGATAAATAATTATATTAATATGTACATAATATAATACAAGCAGCCTACATCACTCCCCCCCCAGAGACCTAGGGTCGATAGTAGTCGGGGAACCGAACTCTGCGACCTGAACGGGTAGTTTTGACGCTCTGCTGGTCTGGACTACTAGTCTGGCTATGGTTGGTATCGGGGTTGGAAGCAGGTTCCGAAGTAGGGATAGAGATAGGAGGGGAGGGGAATGGGTCAGCAAGTATATAGGCCGGCTTAAGACGGTCTATAGATACTGTGACACTCTTACCTTTAAAAAGTATTTTAAAAACTTTGTCCCCATATTTAAGCACTTCGTGAGGACCAGAGTAAGGAGGTTGTAAAGAACTTCGTGATGTGTCGTCCCTTAAAAATACGTGGCTTGATGATGTCAGATCCTTAAAAACGAATATTTTGTCCTTATTATGGCGAGATGCTGGAGATGGACGTAGCTTTTGTGCGAAATGGCGTAACCGACTGGTGAAATCCGACAAATCGGTAGAACTTGCGACAGTTGCCTGGAAAAATTCACCGGGAAGCCGTAAAGGTTCACCATAAACTAACTCGGCTGATGAAGCCTTTAAGTCCTCCTTGTACGATGCTCTAATTCCTAATAGGACTAGTGGTAAAATGTCACACCAATTGGAGTCTGCATGGCACATAATGGCCGCTTTTAGCTGACGGTGGAACCGTTCCACCAAGCCATTGCACGCCGGATGGTACGCGGTAGTACGGCGATGTTTAAATCCTGTCACTTTTCCTAGGTACTGGAAAAGTGTGGATTCAAATTGCCGGCCGCGGTCCGTGACGATATCCGTAGGACATCCATATCTGGATATCCACGATATCAGCGCCTTGCCAACGGTTTCCGCAGTTATATCCATCATCGGCATGACTTCTGGCCAGCGGGTGAAACGGTCCACCACAGTCAAGCAGTAACGGTAGCCTTGTGATGGTGGTAGTGGGCCTATAATATCCACATGGATGAAGGCGAAACGAGCGCGGGGTAAATCGAATGTACCCATGGGTGCAGAAACATGGCGATTCACCTTGGCGCGTTGACAAGCTAAACACTTGCGGGACCACTCACGACAGTCTTTTCGCATGCCAGGCCAGACAAAACGCTCAGATACTAGCCTTGTACTTGCTATAGCGCCTGGATGGCTGAAGTTGTGGAGTCTGTCGAAAAGAGGTTTCCTAAAGGGCTTAGTCACAAAAGGACGTGGTTGCGAAGTACTTATATCGCAATAAAGTTCTGAATTGCTGCCAGGGATTTTGAGCTTTTCTAGGTGGAGCGAAAATTCACCACGGATGTACTGTAGAAGCTCCTGATCATGAGCCTGAGAGTCGGCTAGCTGATCGAGATCAATTGGAATCTGCAGTTCATCGATCCGTGAGAGCGTATCGGCTACGACATTGTCTTTGCCGGATATGTGACGGATATCTGTTGTGAACTGAGAGATAAAATCTAAATGGCGGTATTGACGAGGCGAACAGTTAGACTTTCTTTCATGAAAGGCATAAGTGATCGGCTTATGGTCAGTGAACACAATGAAGTGTCTAGCCTCCAACATGTGGCGAAAGTATTTTATACTTTCGTATATCGCCAGAAGTTCGCGATCATATGGTGAATATTTTTGCTGGCAGGGGTTAAATTTTCGCGAGAAAAACGCGAGTGGCTGCCAATGACCGTCTTTAAGCTGCTGTAATACTGCACCCATTGCAGAGTCAGATGCGTCAGTGACTAACGCCAGCTTAGCATCACTGTCTGGATGTGCGAGTAGTGCAGCATTAGCAAGGCTCTTCTTACACTGGTTAAAGGCAACTAGTATCTCTCCAGATACATCAACTGGTTGTGAGGCTTTCGCTGCACCAGCGAGTAAGGCATTGAGAGGGCCTTGAATCACGGCTGCGTTGGGTAAAAAGCGCCTGTAAAAATTCAACATGCCCAAGAAACGCCTCAGCTCTCTGATGGTCTTCGGAGCTGGAAACTCTGTGATTGCCTGGACCTTTGACTCAAGAGGTTTAGTGCCAGATGCAGATATGGTGTAACCGAGAAAGGTTACTTCGCTAACTCCAAAAACGCATTTTGATGTGTTTATGAGAATGCCATATTCCTTCATTCTCTGGAATAGTTGCCTAAGATGACCTTCGTGCTGTTCCTCGTCTTGTGAGAAGCAAAGAAAATCATCACAGTATGGGTACACAAAATCTAAGCCTCTAGTCATCTCATCTACAAATCTTTGAAATGTTTGGCCTGCGTTTCTCAAACCAAACGTCATGGACGGGAATTCATACAGACCAAAAGGGGTGGTGATGGCCGTCTTCTGGATGTCGCCTTCGAAGACAGGGATCTGGTTATAGGCCTTCACCAGGTCTATTGTACTGAAGACCTTGCAGCCAGCTATACTGTGGGCAAAGTCGTGGATATGCCTAATAGGATATCGGTCAGGAATAGTCCGTGCATTAAGCATACGATAATCGCCGCAGGGTCTCCAGCCGTTATCTTTTTTAGGAGCTAAATGCAGGGGAGAAGCCCAAGGGCTCTCTGAGGGACGTGCAGTACCATTACTAAGCATAAGCTCGATTTCACTCTTAGCTATTTTGAGCTTATCGGGGGCGAGCCTGCGGGGTGTACAGTGTATGGGAGGGCCGGGCGTTGTGCGAATATGATGTACTGTATTGTGCTTTGGTGTAAATGGAGTGCCTGAAGGGCGAGTAATCTCGGGATACTTACTTAGTAGGATATGGTACCTGCTATCACCCGTTGCGACCTTAACAGAACACACATTAGTTTTAGCAATATAAGCACTAGAATACAAAGTTGTAGTATTATCGATAAGGCGTTGATTGCGAACATCTACTACAAGATTATAAAAAGCAAGGAAATCAACACCAATAATAGCTTTTGTAACATCAGCTACTGTAAAACGCCATGGAAAATTTCTTCTTAACCCTAAATTTAATTTTAAATTAATGCTACCAAAAGTGTCTATAGGAGATCCGTTGGCCGCACATAACTGAAATTCAGTTTTTGGACGTCGCTCACGGAGTGCACTACGCGGGAAGACACATAGATCACTGCCGGTGTCCACTAGAAATCTTGTGTTCGTGGAGCGATCAGCGACGAAAAGGCGACCTGAAGATATCGGGCAGTCGTCAGTCGCCATCAGCGACTGCCTGTGGCTTTTCCCGATTTGCCATAGTCACACGGAGTTAAGCACTGCTGAGCTTTTGAACCAAATCTGGAGTGGTACCAACATATAGGGTACTTGCGGTAGCTTGAGTTCGATCGGGACCTTGGATGTGAGGGTGATCGACGTCGTTGGGGCCTAGAACGGTTGCGTTGGTGGTTCGATGCACGTGATTGCTCATCAATCTTGAGCGCAAGACGTTCCACCATCTTCCTTAGTTCGGCAATCTCACTAGCTGCGCTGTTAGAAACTGGGGCAGCTGCAGACGTCGATGCCACTACAGGTGGTGAGGTCAGCTCGTGAATACGATCAGCTAAGTCAGCTAGCTGCTCCATTGAATGTGAGGGCTGTGATGCCAACACCGTCTGAATACCAATCGGTAGTTGGTTGCTCCATATCTGCTTCACTATATCATCAGCAGCGGACGGCCCAGCTAAGTCTTCTAGATGACGTAAAAACTGAGATGGTTTACGATCACCGAGCTTCTCTTGTGTGAGCAGTTGCTTCACCTTCATTTCGCGCGAAGCCGATAGACGTCGAAGGAGCTCGGACTTGATCTTCTCGTACCGGTGCTTGACAGGAGGATGCAGTATAATATCCTTCACGGTTTTTGCGTGCTGTATGTCAAGATGGGTGGCTACACTGCTAAATTTGACAGAATCGTCTGTAATATTAAGACTGTCAAATTGACTCTCGAGAAGCGCGAACCATAGTTCCGGATCCTCAGTGGAAAATGTAGGCACTTTTAGTTTTATTAACCGGGCACGAGATTCGGACGACGATTCACGTCGGTCAGTGGAAACGCGCATTTTTTTTGCTCGACGCGTGGTGACGTTGTCGGGTTTTGAGTCGACCGTTCTCACCGATTCACTACTATCACTCATTTTTATAATAATGTTCTATACGGGGTCACCAGTTATAGTTGGCGGGCGATGGTGATGATGGTGAGTGTAGTAATGCACACAGATGTATTCACACAGTCTTTAATTCCCGCACGATTACAAATGTACAATTTTTTACAGTAACAGTTTTAAGATAGAAGGGGTAAGAAATATATATATAGCACAAGCGATAGCGTAGAAGGTAAGTACAGAGGTAAGCTAGAATAAGATCGCGCACAGATTAGTCAAAGCGACGGAAGCGACAAGAGACACAGGCTTCGCGTGGGACGTCTGTTTTGCCACTCGCGGCGCGGGCGCATCGGATCAGCTGGCTGCGGTACGGTGTGCGGGAGGATAGGAAATGCGTGTTTCCAATGAATCATAAGTTTATTGTGTAAATAAAATAACATGTAAATATATTTTTATTTTGTAATGTATATAACTGTGTAAATATTTTGTAGTGTGTAATATATAAGATGGTGTATATAGGAAGTAGGTATATAATAATGTAGGTGTGTGAATATAAAGTTTTATATAATTATATATAGATAAATATTATATGTGTGCTATTTTATTATTATTATTGTGGCGCACGATTATATTATGTGTGTGATAAATAATTATATTAATATGTACATAATATAATACAAGCAGCCTACAATATAAGTAATTTATAATAAGTGCATGAAACTGATTGTATACCTATATGTTATTGTAATTGTATTTATAAAGGAATAAACGAGGCTTTATTATTATTATTCCTTTATTTACAATTCTTTTTCCACTTAACACATTTTTAAATATAAATATATTATAAAAAATAACATAATATTTAAAAATATAAAAAGTGCGTAGATCCACCGGCAGTGAGTACAAGGACCAAACTGCCAGTGGTTAGGGTTCCAGAGACAGGAACTTCCTCACGATGCGTGCCGTGTCCAGAAGTACCGCCTTCTGTATCAGACCCTTAACCCAGCCACCTAACGCGAGCCTCTTGAGATGTTGATCGAGGCTCTTGGCTATCAGTCCGTTAACTGTAACAACTATCGGTACAATGATAACCGAATCCACATTCCACACGTCAACAATCTCGTGCGCCAAGTCCAGATACTTCATCTGTTTATCTTTTTCGGCCTTCACAAGATTCTCGTCATACGGAATGGTGATATCAACAATCATTGCTCGGCGCTCAGATCGATCAATCACCACAATATCAAGTTTGTTGGCCACAACAGTCCTGTCTGTGATGATTGATCGATCCCAGTACAGCGTGATACGACCGTTTTCGAGAACTGGCTCAGCTGTATATCTGTAGTAAGGTACCTCGACGTCCACAAGCCCGTATTTCAGAGCAAGTTGTTGGTGGACGATCCTGGCCACTTGGTTATGTCTGTGCAAGTACTCGCCGTTAGCAAGACGAGAACAACCCGAGAAAATATGCCTAAGGGACTCACCTGGACGGTGGCAGGCACGGCAGATATCGGCAGTACCGTCTCTAAGGATATGCCTCCGGTAGTTGTTCATCATGATAACTTCGTCAGCAATTGCACAGACAAAACCTTCGGTTTCCCCAAAGAGGTTACCAAAACGTAGCCAGGACACGGAAGCTAAGAAGTCTACATCAGGCCCATGTAGGGCCCGGTAGAATCTTCCGTGGAGCTCCTTGCTCTGCCATACGGCCCTGCGTTCATCAGTACTCAGCACTACTGGTCTGCGCCAGTTCTCCTTAGCCAAGGAGAGTGGAGAGTGAGTCCGGAATCTACAGTGACCACATCACGATGCATATCCCTATCAGTATGCAGGAAATATTCCCTAAGGTTGCACACCTCACGATTGTGCAAGGTCTTGGCATTTAAGAAACCTCGACCTCCACACTTTCGTGGGATGTACAACCTCATAACTGATGAACGAGGATGATGCATACGATTTGCGGTCAAGAGACTGCGGACCCTTCTATCCAAGGTGTCAAGTTCAGTCTGAGTCCACTTGAGTATGCCGAAAGAGTACATAAGAAGTGGCATGATGGTGGATATTTCACTACCATCACCTCGCAACCTGTAGCCTAGCCCTGAACTCTCTAATAGTGTACTGAGAGGGTTCATGGCTAGACAAAACCATAAAGGACTCAGACTGTCACCCTGGAATATACCCCGCTCAATCCTTATAAGCTCACCGCAGCGAACCAGAGTCTGCCGACACGCTGGATAGCTAAGAGCTGTTCTCCAGTGCCCCATACATGATTCTAGGAAGGTGCATAAAGTAGGATGAACTTTATATAATTTCAGCACCCTCAAGAGCCATGTATGTGGCACAGAATCAAAAGCTTTTTTATAGTCTATCCAGCATGTCACCAAATCCTTTTTCCTACGGCAAGCATGTTGGCTAATTGCCGTATCAATAAGGAGGAGCTCCTTAGTACCACGGCCCCCACTCCTACATCCATTCTAAGAGAAAGACATGACCGAATTTGTTTCAATATGATTAGAAATTTTTGTTCTCAGAATTGATGTAAGGAGCTTATAGAGTGTCGGTAAACACGTAATTGGTCTATAATTACATGGTTCCGTGGTACTGCCTGATTTATGGAGCAAATGAGTGATGCCAGTAGTCATAAAATCCGGCAACGACCCCGATTCCACAGCCGATTGAAACTGAGAAGCCAAACGAGCGTGTGAACTTCGTAGCCACTTAAGCCAAAAATTGTGCAGTCCGTCCGGTCCCGGAGACTTCCAATTTACCAAAGAACGGACTGCACAGGCTACGTCTTGTTGTTCTATTTTGATTTGTTCCATCGGTGGGATTTCTTCACAAGCTCGTTCAACATTCTCAATCCAATCGTCCTCAGTATGTATGATGGGCACCGACCAGATGTTGCGCCAAAATTTATTTGTTGTTTCAGCATCCGGCAGCTGTAAATCACACACACCTTCACGAGGCCGCTCCCAGCTTCTATAAACTGACTTCTCATTTTTTTGAAACATGCGGTTCACAGTATAGCGTTCCATACGTTTTTTGTATCTGCGAATTCGATTAGCCCATGCATATAGTTTTTGTTTCAGGAGGTCGATGCGCTCCGTAACACGGGACATAAAATCTTGAGGCCTAATTCCAGTCCCCAAGAATGCCCGTTTTACGAAACGCATCACTCGTGGACGTGTATTGCCCATCCTGAAACAATTCAGTTTACCAATTAGCACCCTTGTCTCGGCGATACGGCACTCAATCCTGCACTGCCATACAGGTTTCGCATACAGCGGCCGCATAGTGGACTCCTTTTTTAAAATAGCGAGTCCAGCCATACGGCACGCCGCAACGGCTGTACAGTACAAGATGGAGTGTGTATCGGCAAGATTTTCACTAGTGCCTAAGTAACTAGGCAAAAGCGAATCAAGGGTACTAACCAGCAACATGTTCCTCCTATGCATGGGTAATCGAGGCAGATAGGGCCTAAATTCTATTGGTTTGAATCTATACTCACAAATCGCATATTTCAAAGCCTCTCTTACCTCATCGCAGTACTGAGTGTTGACAGAAATAGTCTCATCAACCACATTCTCGTATGACCTTTGTGGAACATGGTCTTGAACGGATATAACAGTTATTGGTTGCGAAGGAATGCGGGTAACATGACTAGTCCGTATAAACTCCGAGCGTAGCCGATCAAGTACGGTGTCGTCCAACATGCGAGATCGTTGAATGGCCCGTACTTGGTCCGATAGTCGCTGAGCCGAGACATTGATGGCTGGTTCCAGGCCCTGAAACAGAAGCAGCATACGGTCACGGTAAGCGGTAAGGCAAGTTCCTCCCTCTGTGGCCCCAAAATAGGCGCGCATGACATTTTCGTTTATCGAATTCGTCCATTTCATGCGCTGCACTTTACCACTGGCAGTGGGAACCCTGTTTGAAGCCGGTGGGCCTCGGGGTGCCAAACTAGCCGGTGGCCGGCCTCTCTTTCGCCGACGTACTGGTATTGGCGACATCGGCGCTGAGTAGTACTCATCACTGGAAGAGCTCGGTGCGTGTGGTGTGACCGGTACCGCTGGTGCGATCACTGGTGGCTGCGGCGCAGACCTGTGTGACGAGCCCGGGGGTGGTATGCGTGCTGCTTGTGCTTTTGATCTGTTTATCATTTTATTAAAACGGTATTTATATCATTTTGTAGATTAGGATTTTCATCTTGACGTTTGGTCTCGTGTCAAATGTCATATTGTTATTACTTTATGTTTTTCTTCGTATTTTATAAATTTCCCAATAGATATAATATATAATTTGCGTTCTTTAGTTCTTTATATTTTACTGGATGTTGTTAAAAATATATAAATATTATAAAATAATATGTTTAATCAAAATCCATTTACAAATACTGTTAGCCGTTTTAGTGTTGCCAGATCATTATTATTATTATTATTACATTATTACAACGCCATCTATCGAAACAAGTCGTACTAATACGAATTTATAAATTACAAAACATACATCATTATCAAGTACTTATGAGATCTAAGTATATAATGATGAATACATAAAAACTTCATAATTATGACTAAGGAATGATTCTTTTTTAAGTTTGCCCAGGTAACTTCCTGGTTGGAGACAAGTCTTTTATCGCTAAATCTTAATAAGACGAGGTATGTTTGCTTCAGTAAAACATCTGTAGGAAAACCTGATTCAGCCAGCATCTTGAAAGTACATACTTTCCCACGTAACCAAAGAGATGCTCCTACAAATTGTAACTGTACACCACTTACCCGAGTTAGTTGTATAAAGAACCTAGGTGTAATGCTTGATGACCAACTTAACTAGACTTCGCATCTCACTATAACAACTGCTAGGATTAGAAAATTAGTATAAATCTTTAAAAATTTGCGTACTGTAGCTAGTGAGTAACTTCTTGTACAGGTATACCGAGCATTGTGCGAGTGCATAATTAGATAAATAAATAAATAATAAATAAATAAATATTCACGGACATTTTCACACAACGTCCTCTGGTCCCAAACGAAGCTTAACGCTTGTTTTATGGGTACCAGATTATTTTTTTATACTACTTGTTTTTGTAAATACATACGTATCATAGATAGAAAACACCCAGACGCAGTACAATTATATGTGTTCATCACACAAATAATTGTCCTGAGTGGGAATCGAACCCACGACCTCGTGCATGGAAGTCGGTTACACTACCGACCACGCCACGAGGCCCGTCATATTGCATATGCGTATGGGGAGGTGCTGCAAAAACTCATATGATTGGATATTTAGATATTTTTATGTATATTTTTTGCATTTGACATGCTTAGCACTATACATTAATCACAAAGTGAAAAATGTGAAATCGAAAATAACAGTCACGAGCAGGATTTGAACCTGCATCTCCTGGATACCGTCCAGATGCTTTGCCAATTCAGCCATCGTGACAATTGCTCCTGACTGTTAATTTCGAGAAAACATTCATACTTAACGTCTTTGGGTGACGCCTGCGCCATCTGTCGGAAGTATTTTCATACATTATAGCTCTTTGGCTCAAATCAATAGATTACGAGGATGTCGAAAGTCTTTTAATAGTTTAATATTGAAACATCCGTACGCATAAACACACTCACATACTCACACATACAAACACACACTCACACACGTACACACACGCAGCACATACGCACTCATACTATTCTCATGCATTCATACAATATAAAGCTATTGTCACTGTAACAAAAAATGTGTCTAATTATAAAGGGGAGGACACTGACACCTGCAACACAGTTTTTACTAGCGCAGGTGTCAGGGATTCCCAGTATATTATACTGGAACTTATAATCACAATAAAGAATATTATTATTATTATATAGCCTATTACAGTCATTTTTCTCAAATATCTTAAATGTACAGACATAGATCTGTTACACCTTTATAATAATTAGGATGAGTTATTTAGAAAGGAACCTGAGCTATAACCTAAAACCTAGGTTTTGGCTGCGGTGGAGCCGCGGGCAAGGTCGGGCGGTACATAATATAATGATTTTCAGCTGTTAATAAAATTACTACGACAAAAGTTTTAAATCCAGCCCTTTATTTGGCATCTAATCGTCATCGACATACACTTCAAGGCGTAGGCGTCACCAAGGCATAAGATGGAATGTGTTATGGAAGTCAGTAGACCCGAACGGATGTCACAATGGCTGAATTGGCTAAGCATCTGGAACGGTTGTCCAGAAGATGCAGGCTTAAACCCTGCTCGTGACTATTATTTTCGATTTGGTACTTTGTATTCTGGTAAATGACCGAGCATGTAAGTGCACATAAAAATATCTTAATACTCTTAACTCAAGTGACCATGAATATTGAAAAATAAAAGTAGTTTAATTTCATGACGTGTAACTTTCGCACATAAATATTATATCAGAAAGTATTAACGTACCTATATGACTTTTACATTTGGAAGTTAAATACTGTGAGTATAATTAACAAGAGACAAGTATAACTGCGAGCTTTAGTATGTACTCGTATGATCACACACACTTGCATCAAGTGGGTGTGGTCGCTCGTTATTAATGTCCTTATCATCGGACGTAACGTGTAATTATATTCACCGTATTGTAATTATATCATCACTGAAACAGAGTGCTGTCAGATTGTGGATCAGATATTCAGCGCTGTCCTGTCAGCCATACAACTCGACTCGCTACACGTCATGTGCGTTTGTAATGTAGCATCATTTAAATTATTTTGATTTTTACACTTTTATTATTTTATATTGATTATTTTGTTTTAGCTGCTTTTATTCATAATAATCATGAAGTTGAATAAAACAGACAGTCGTTGGTAATTTATTAACGCGATTAATGCTGCAGAGCTGTGTAGGTACTACAAGTAAGCGAACGAACAATGAAACCAAAAAATATGCGCAGGTCTTTGGCGGCTCAAAGTGTGACGCCTCACCTGCGCGTGCTGCACTGGTGCGGGTACTGGCACGTAAGAGGCACGGGGGGAAAGTCGTGGCTGCACTTGGTATACCGTTCCACCATGCTCACACTCACCATGCTCTATCTGATGCAGCAGGGCGTGTATGCGTACCAGGTGGGTGCGATTGCATCTGTCGCGGGGTATATACTGGTGTGCTTCACATGTTACGTGACTTTCAGGTGCGGGCAGATATTGACAAGCTAACGCGCGTCATGTTTCTGTTACTAAGTCACATCACATCCGTCGCCAAGCAGCTCCTGTTTGTCACGCGGACCGCACGCATTGAGCATATGCTCGCGCAGCTTGAAGGTTCGTATGAGGGCGGGGCCGCTCGGGAACGGCGCTGTGCTGACGCGGCTTGTGTGTGCAGAGCCGCTGCTGTGCCAGGCGAGTGCAGCGGGACGCTTGCGACGCGCGGCGCTGGTCGCGCGGAGGTTCGCGGCGGCGTACGCAGGCTGCGCGGCGTTTACATGCACGCTATGGGCCACCTTCGCGGGGTTGCGTCGTGCGCGCGGACTGCCCGTGGAGCTGCCATTCTGGATGCACTTTGACTACAACCACTCGCATGCCACGTACCGTTCATTTTTACATTTATGCATACATTTAGCAGTATATCAACAAAAGTAATTTGCGTGTCAAATGTAGAATTTTCTCAATATTATGACAAATTTATTTGAAATTTATATTTAAATGTCGTGAGACATACGTCGCGTATATTTGAAAGTCATCTTCATCTATTTCAATTCATAATACCATAGCATATACCATTGCCATTTATGATACCATAGCTAGGTACATAATAAAGTAAAGCTCACATAAAATATGCATTAATAATACCTAAAAGGAGTATAGAACAAAACTGATAGAATGAGAGAAAAAGAGCAATCCCATTTGTCATTCTCAAGCAGTGATTAAAACTAGTATATTCCGAGAGACTTTTTCATGGCCAGTATATCGCGCGTCACCCTTACTGACATAAATATGCATAACAATGTATACTCTATATGGAGAAGAAATCATTGATGTGAAGTCAATGATATTATACCTATATAATATACCTATTATGAAGTGCTAACCTTGTAACATCAAGAGTCAAGGTTTTGGAGCAGTAGCCGTCTACGTTGGCTTTGATGTTTCGTCCATGCAGTAAGGGGGATTCCATAAGATAGTAACTTTGATAAAAAGGCCCTATGCCAGGCTCTCTTGAACGCATTAGTGAGGGCCAGGCTAAGCATCAGGGCTGCACCTCCACCCTCCAAGGCCTCTGATTATGGGAAATTGACGTACACTAGAAGATAAGAACCGTGATGAAAGGCATGTCGCCAACATGGCTTTCATCACTAGACGAGAGTAACTAAATGTGGGCTAGGGCTCTAATATGGGCTAATAACACGACGATCCTCTATCGTATTCATTCGCTTTAACATCGCACTCTCTCTGTCTCGTCAATCGGGCGTGAGCTGTCGCCAGTTTCGGCCATACTTGTGTTGTCGCTGTTGAAAAATTTTTTGAGGTGTGTTATTTATTTAGATATTTTTATATATACTTTTTAGCATTTGACATGCTTAGCACTATACATTAAAAACAAAGTGAAAAATGTGAAATCGAAAATAACAGTCAGGAGCAGGATTTGAACCTGCATCTTCTGGATACCGTCCAGATGCTTTACCAATTCAGCCATCCTGACAATTGCTCCTGACTGCTAATTTCGATAACACATTATACTTAACGTCTTTGGGTGACGCCTGCGCCATTTGTCGGAAGTATTTTCATACATTATACCGACCAGGTAAACTTAATTTTACAATTAAGATTTTACCTAATAATGACGCAAACCCTTTAAATATTTAGATATTTTTATATATATTTTTTTTTATATATATTATTTTCGATTTCACATTTTTCACTTTGTGTTTAATGTGTGTTATTTAATTAATGAAAATCAGGTCTAAATACTGTAACTATGTGTTTTATTGCAGAAAATAATTTTAACTTTATGATTTTCGGTCGATTTACTGCTTGCTATATATGACTTGTAAAGTAAACGATCAAGTTGATTTTGGTGAAGAATTTCGAATATGGACTATGACTAGGGTCCTAAATATGGCCCATATTTGAATCATCGGACTCAAGGTCTAGGTCTGAGACAAAAAATACGCCTCCGCTGAGACCTGATACTCAAATAGAAGAATCTTCTTCTGGAACTGGTCATGAACTAACATATGACAGCAAACCTTCGGCTTTCGGAATTGATCGCAGCAGTCTAGGTCTAGTATCTCCTCATGACATAAGTCCCGTGCCAAAAAAAATTAGAAAGACATCTAATAGAGGTAGAAAAGCTTTTGTGGCCTCGGTTATAACCTCGTCGCCATATAAAAATGACCTTATTGAAACAAATAACAAGAATATTGAAAAAGACAATAAAACAAAAGATAAGAAAAGAAAAGTAATATAAGAAATAAGAAAACCAAGAGCAGGGACACTGAAGAAAGTGAAGGTGAAGAAGTTATCCAGTTTGATTCAGATAGTGAACCATAGGAAGAGAAGCTCCTGACACTGCCGATGCAGCGTGTATGTTTTGTCAGGAACTTTTTTCCGAAAACGCAGCAAGAGAACTGGGTCAGATGTTTAATGTGTAATCAATGGGCACATGATGACTATGCTGGGCCAGAGTTTGACACATGGATATGTGATTTCTGTAAGTAAATTAAGTAATTTCTTCCAGCTACCAAAGATATGTGATCTCTTATAAGATAAATATTTATAATAGTTATTTGCGTACAAGATATTATAACTTTCTATGTGTAGCCCATATTTGAGTACCTGTTCCATATTTACAGTTTATTTTGCAATATTTAGATATTTTTATATATATTTTTAGCATTTGGCATGCTTAGCACTATACATTGCCATCTGTCGGAAGTAGGTGCAGGCGTCACCAAAGACGTTAAGTATGAATGTGTTATCGAAATTAGCAGTCACGAGCAATTGTCACGATGGCTGAATCGGCAAAACATCTGGACGGTATTCAGGAACAGGTTCAAATCCTGCTCGTGACTGTTATTTTCGATTTCAGATTTTTCACTTTGTGTTTAATCTATTTTGTAATTTTCTTTAATAATAAATTGAATAACATATTATAATATTAAGAACATAAGACTGTTACTTAGCTCTTTAAAAATATATGTGTGATTAGTTTTACGTCAATAAATGGTTAATTTTTGAATAGTTTTTTATGTTTGGGACAAAAACAAAATGGTAGCCCATATTTGGTTACTTTCCTCTAATGATTCTCAAGGTATTGTAGATATTTGCAGCTTATAACCTTCTCCAATACCTTACGGACCAGCAATCATGGTTTTGAATTCAGATGCCTTCCAAACACTTAGTATCCCGCCCGAACTCTATGAGATACACTAAAGGTAACCATATGATACGGGGGTAATTTTATTCAGAAGTGTACGTTTGAAGAACCGTCCTTCCTGCTCGATTTATGGACATCCAGAAACTGTTAATTCTGTCTGACCACACCATTCATAATAAGGATTTCAGGCAGGGAGCTTTCACACCCCTGGACGGTACTCAGTGTGGCTGCTGTAGGGTCCAAAGTCAAGTTGGAGGCTAAAAATTGGTACAAAAGTAGGCCTTACTTTGCAATATGGGAATATAGCAATCCATCCATCCATCAGCCTTTCGACGTCCACTGCTGGACATAGGCCTCCCCAAGAGAACGCCACAAGGAGCGGTCCTGTGCGCTCATATGGGGGAATAGTGCCGTAATCGCCACGCTTGGCAGGCGGGTTGGCGATCGCAGTGGATGTTGTTAATACTCGAGAGAGTGCAATATAGCAATATATGAACATTATTTTAATTTTTTAATCCCTTTTTATTAACAACGGTCCGTCTCGGCTTCGCACGGGTAGACATTATTTTTAAACATTTTGGGATAAAAGTAGAGTAAATGTATCTTTATGCAAGACATCTATTTATACTGTAGCAATAAATATATAGCCTATGTCATTTGTACACAAATACAAATCTTTCCTCTTTATAATACTAGTTTGTACCGGCGTTACTATTGCATATTTTAACATTAAAAAGTAGTTATTGTGACATAACTGTTATATTTTCATATTTTTTTTAGCATTTGACATGCATAGTCATATAAATTAGCACAAAGTATGAAAATGTGAGATCGAAAATAACCAAATCCTGCTCGTAACTGTTATTTTGAGATTTCACATTTTCACACATTGTGTTAATAACTGTACTTTGTACTATTGTTAATAATTTTTGCAGCATACGCGATATAAGGATTTTTTTTTGGTATTTTTTTTGACATGTTGAATTACATTATCGAAGTTTTCATGCGGATCCCTAACTTTTTTGAAAATATTCTGTGCGAGGATAATGTAGGATTCTAATGAAGAAAGAATTTTTTAAATCGGTCCAGTGGTTTAGGACCCTATTTAATGCAAACAAACAATCAAATCTTTCCTCTTTATAATATTAATCATTAATCATTTATTTATTGTTCTCTCTCACACAGAAACAGTTACATTACAAATCTTAAACTAGGGTACATGTGATACTTTTAATATATTATATATATATATATATATATATATATATATATATATATATATATATATGTATTTAAGGTGAAATCTGTGTGAGAGACTGGTATCTGCACTAGGAGAACCTGTATTACATAGATATTAGTATAGATGTAGATTGTAGCATAACTGTTTTATAGTTAGACGTATTGTATCACGGACTTTTTGTAGATATAGATGTCCTCTATAAAACTGTAGTACATACTTTTGCTATATTGCCAATAATTTACGCGGCGTACGCGTTATAAGTTATTTTTTTGGTATTTTTTTCACACGTTGGATTATATAATCGAAGTTTTCATATGCACCCTTAACTTATTGAAAATATTCTATCACCTATGTTCATCAAGAATAATGTAGGATTCTAACGGTGAAAGAATTTTACAAATCGGTTTACTGGTTTAGGAGCCTATTCAATGCAAACAAACAATCAAATCTTTCCTCTTTATAATATTTGTAATCAAAACTTGTGCTTAAAACATTTATTTATTTATATTATTTTGAAATCCACGCGGTCACGAAACTACCTCTGTGGTGCAGTAGTAGTGTGAGCAACTGCTGATCATGAGATCTCAGGTCCGATTCCCGGATCGGGCGGTGCTATTGAGCTTATTCGTAAAAAGAAAAATTCTCAGTAGCGGCCTAGAGTTAGGAAAAGAGAATCTAGATCGGTATATGCATTTTAGGTGATGATATTTTTAAGGTAGAACATTGCCCACAGTGCGACGGCCCTACTTAGGGTTCTTCAATGTGCAACACTCACTATGCTGCTAGGCTGATCGCGTCCAGGTCTTGTTGGCAATCCTTGCGATATCGGTAAACCATGTAGCAAGTGGTCTGTTAGGACTGTGCTTATCTTCTAGGCCTGCATACGCCGATTTTCCATACCGTACATTAAGGAACCGCGCTGTGATATAACTACTATGATACTGTTCATAGGTTCTATTTGGTTTTGGCATACTCATACTACGTAACGACACTCGTGGGCATCGCCAATACGACCATGGATGCCTTCCTGGCCACTATGTTATTGCAGTTGAAGACTCAGCTGCGCATTTTGCGGTCAGTATACACACAATGACGTTATAGTATACACGATGACTTGATCATTTGCTGGTTCTCAAATATTTGCTTATTGTATCCCAGAATAAATTTAGAAAAACTACCGGAACAAGCAGCCGAGCTTGCTCAGTCCCGTGAAGGTGTCACATTTGACAATATGCTGACTAAACTGTTAGTGGATTGTTTGGAACATCATAAAAAGATCACAGAGTATGTACCTACTTTTCTTATTTAAAACCCTTAAACGGTTCCTCTGTTGCGCAAGAGCTTCCTCTTTTTTTATATTCACTTACCTGCACTGTTATAGTCTATTCATTTTATTTCCATACTCAACTCCTCTCACCTAGGGGATTACCCTCTATACATCACAACTTGTAATATTTTTATTATTTCTTAAGACATGCTGCCTCAGCATAAATGGGCCGGCTCAATCGGGGAAGTACCACCTTCTCACAAACAAAAGAACAGCGTGAAATACGGTAGTACTCATACCGTAGTGTTTCATATGATAAATGCGAGCACCGAAGGCTCGTACCCCCTCCCTATACTCTCGTTACCCTTCCTCTTTACCTCCTATCTCTTTCCCTGGAGATGCTGGACCATATTCTAGCCTGCCACCCACGTAGTATAAAAAAAAAATAAGGCACGACATGATTTTTACAAAATTTGTTCAATAGTACCTGGATGAATTTACATAAATTATATTTATATGCTGCAACAGGTTAGCAAATATACTGCAAGAAATTTTCGGCTCAGCAATATTGATCCAGTTTGGTACCAGCGGCTGGATCCTGTGCATGGCCTCTTACCAGATAGTCAATGTAAGATGATCTTGTGATGTGATTACTTTTTACTCGAAATCAATTCCAAGTATTGTGTCAAGAAATATACAACTACTCGTATTGCTTAAATAAAAGGTTCTTTAAACTGAATCAAGAATCAGATACCTAGAGCAAAGCTTGTAATTGTTGAACTTTTGATGTCTTTTTCAGCTAAAGATACTAAGCATCGAGTTTGCATCAACAATGCTGTTCCTGAGCTGCCTCCTGATGAAACTGTTCCTGTACTGCTACTATGGGAATGAGGTGGCAGTCGAGGTATGTCAATAGGGGGTATCGATGCTGCGACTGAGACAGTGGGTGAGAGAGTGAGAGTACGTGGTGTCGCAGAGCGCGCGAGTGGCACCGTCAGCGTACGCGATGTCGTGGCGCCACACGCCGCTGTGGTTCCAGCGCTCGCTGCTGGTGGTGCTGAGCGCCGCGCGGCCGTTGCGCCCCGCCGCGCTGCGCGTCGTACCACTAGACCTGCAGACCTTCATCAAGGTACCACCAGCGATACGGCGACCGTCTGTCCAACCACCCAACTATCAACATTTGACGTTCTTCTCTGGATACGAGTCTCTGCAAGAGAATACTATAAATAATGATTCTATTGCACCTGAATTCAATTGGGACCCACACTAATATTATTTCTTTTTCTTGCCGTTGTTAATAATTAGTGTAGCATTTATTTTTGAAGTGAAACTTCTTTATCGACGTATGGGAGAAATTTTCAATGTAACGTGTTTCTGTTACGCTTCATCTTTATTTTTAAGTCACATTTTTCCGCTAAGCGCCCAACCTGGCTGGCTATGTCAGTCACTCTCGTTCTCCTACGGATCTCCGTATTACGGATTCGATCACATAGGGATACCAAGCATAGCCCGCTCCATAGCCCGCTGAGCGACTTTGAGCCTTGCTACGAGGAAAAACATTCAGAGACCACGTTCGTTCCATATGTCATCACTGGTGTCATGTATGATGTCACACAGTGGTCGTAGACCTTCGTTTTAAGACACTGCGGAATATTGGACGGGAAGATCTTTCTTAGCTTCCCGAACGCTGCCCAGCCGAGTTGGATTCGTCGATAGATCTCTTTCTCGAAGTTGTGCCTACCTAACTGGACTGTTTGTCCCAGGTAGATATAGTGGTCGACAACTTCGAGAAGCGCACTCCCGACTAGGACCGGTGCTGAAATGACTTTCATCTTGTCCAAGTTCATTTTAAGACCCACCAGTCGGGAAACCCTGCTGAGATCATTGAGCAAGGTGCCAAGGTCCACAGGCGATTCTGCCATGACACGTTGTCGTCGGCATATCGAAGGTGAGTGATGTATTCGCCATCGATGTTGATGCCGAAACCAGTCCAGTCCAAGAGCTTGAAGACATCTTCCAATGCAGTGGTGAAGAGGTTCGGGGACATAACGTCTCCCTGTCTAACACCTCTCTGCAGTTGGATCTGTTTCTTACTCCTGTCCTGAATACGGACTGACATAGTAGCGTTCCTATACAAGCACTTCAGCACTACGATATACCGAAAGTCAATTTGGCACTGCTGAAGGGTCTGCAGCGCCCAAGTTTCGATCGAATCGAAGGCTTTCTCATAGTCCACAAACGACACAGAGGCTGATTGTATTCCTCGGTTTTCTGTATAATCTGGCGTAGCGTGTGGATGTGGTCTATGGTACTATAACCTTTTCGGAAACCGGCTTGTTTGGGAGGCTGGAAGTCGTCAAGCCTGCGCGTGAGTCGATTTGTAATGACCCTCGAGAACAACTTATAGAGGTGGCTCAAGAGCGAGATGGGTCTATAATTCTTCAAGAGGGTTCTGTCACCTTTTTTGAAAGATAACATCATCATGGTTCTGGTCCATGACTCTGGAACGTCACCCCCGAGAACGATGGAATTGAATAGCCTCTGGAAGGCTTTGAGGACCAGCTTTCCGCCTGCCTTCGGAAGATCTGTAGTAATTCCGTCGTCACCCGATGCCTTTCCGTCCTTTAGCTGTTCGAGAGCCATTCTGATCTCGTACAGGCTGACGTCCGGGATATCTTCGGTAAAGTGCCGAGTTAGCTTGGATCTGGGGTCTTGGACAAGGCCAAAAGTAGGGTTCTGGGATCTGTACAACTGTCCATAGAACTGCTGGACCTCTCTCAAAATATCATCTCGAGATGAAATAACAGTGCCATCGTTGGTCCTCAGTTTAGTCAACTGACTTTGACCAACAGATAGATCTCTTGCGAACACTTTCGAGCCTTGGTTTCGCTCTATCGCCTCTATAATACGGATAATAGAAAATCAACCAACATCTGGCCCCTGTGGTTCCTCTGTCAAATCCATAGTGCCCCACCTTCAGCTTATCGTCTGTCCTTTTGCGTAGTTTCTCAATAAAGTCTCTCATAACCACCGTGAAATAGAATTTTTTATATATATTTTTAACATTTGACATGCCTAGCCATTACATTAAACACAAAGTCACTTCTGACAACCCTTTAATGTCCCAAGTGGATCTTGCTCAATTCCTCTTCCAGCTCGGTGATTCTCTCGTCGGTCCGAAGTGTCCGAACGTTGTGCGTTACCAGGGCCAGAGGTCGTTGTTTTAGGTAGCCTTGCTGCGACCGGAGATTCTTCGCACCCCCTGCTTCGCCGTTACCGGGCCCGCTACCGTTAGGCCACGGACCAGCGGAGCGGCGGAGAAATATGGGTTACAAGACTATAAATAATATTAGACATTATGTTTATTGCGGGACAATGTAATAATTATGATGACATAAAGCTGATCTGATGATGGAGCTAGAAGGTGACCATAGGAACTCTATAATGAAACGGCACAACCTCATCGAGTTTGGACTCGTTTGATTCGTCTTGACGAGTACTTTGTCTTCAGATGGTATCAAGGTCTAATAACGGAGCTAGAAGGTGGTCATAGGAACTCCAATATAAAACGACATAACCCCATGGAGTTTGGGCTCGTATGATTCATGAGTACTTTGTCTTTAGATGGTATATAGGATCTGATGATGGAGCTGGAAGGTAGCCAAAGGAACTCCATTATAAAACGACATAACCACATGGAGTTTGGCTCATATGATTCGTCTTGATGAGTACTTTGTATCTAGTTGGTATCCAGGTTCTGATGCTGGAGCTGGTAGGAACTCTATAATGAAACGACGCAACCCCATCGAGTTGGGACTTGCTTGATTCGTCTCGACAAGTACTTTGTCCTTAGATGGTATCCAAGGTCTGATGACGGAGCTAGAAGGTGGTCATAGGAACTCCAATATAAAACGACATAACCGCATGGAGTTTGGGCTCGTATGATTCGTCTTGACGAGTACTTTATATCTAGATGGTATCCAGGTTCTGATGATGGAGCTGGTAAATGGCCACAGTAACTCTGTAATGAAACGACGCAACCCCATCGAGTTGGAACTCGCTTGATTCGTCTTGACAAGTACTTTGTCTCTAGGTAGTATCCAGGGTCTGATAATGGAGCTGGAAAGTGGCAATAGACACTCTCAATTGTTTTATTTGTATCCATGTCTATGATAATAAAATCCTTTTGCTTAAACTTTATCTAATTTAACCAACTTCTGTAAAGTTGTAAATAGTAGATAATTTTTCGAAAAATGATGTCAAAGAAGTTTCATTTCTTACGTGTATACACTAATACACACACACATAACTTTCTTTCCGTGAGTCTCATACGAGGCGACTATGGTTGACTTTAAAAGACTATGATTTTAAAAGATGTAATACCCCTATATAAATTGCACAGTATGCCAGGACCTGTATACCGGGCAGGCGTAGTCCTAGCTAGTGCGGCGCTTATTATATTAAACTTGTTCCAACAATGCTGTTGTAAACGTTATTTTAATATTTTACTTAGCCATTTCATGGAGCAGGTTTAATCCTATGAGACGTGAAAGGCCACGCCATCAAATTGTGATGATTATTTTTTCATTTTTGCACAAAATATTTAATACGATCAGATTAATGTATAGGGATATGCTAAACTGAGGTACAGTGTTTCTATTTTTATTAAAACTTCAATTTTTTTCAGATCATAAAATCATCGTATACATTTTATGCAGTACTGAATCAAACTAAATAGATAAAGTCATGGTTTTGTATTTTAAATGAATGTATTTTTACAAAGCAGATTATAAACTTGTATCTGAATATATATGACTAAATGTGCACTAGAACTGTTAATAAGTTTTATTTGAAGATCATTAAATAGAACAAACGGAGATTACTATAATATGCTTTTATTTAAATACACCCTGCACTAAGAATAAATGTATAATGCCTGTATCGAGGGAGAATATATAAAATATAACTGGCTATTACCCGCGATTTCGTCCGCGAAAAAATTCATAACGATAAATACCTAAAGCAACTCTTGAAATTAAAGTCTTTTGAATTTAAAGAGCAAATTCGACGGTAGGATGGGAATTCCTGGTATAAATACCGTCTCAACTTTTCCACATTCGGATATTAAAAGTCCTTTTAGAACGTTTCTTTGCAATGACACTATTCGTAATCTAGTACTATTACAAAGTTGTGGTGGGTTTAAATTACGGAGAAGTATGATGGGTACGCCAATCTTAAGTTCTAGTTTGTGAGGTGAGGGGGTAGATCAGGAACATTTATAGTGTTTAAAACTTCTATTAGATAATTAACAGCTTCATCGCGATTGCAAACTGAATTGACGGAAAGATATGTTTGTGATTCACCAGGAAGTTTATACACTACTTTAGTTACCTACATTAAATAATTATATCTAAGCAAGGGCCCGCCTATGGGAGTGCCCACCGGGAACTCGTTGACACCGCTGCGCGCTCGCCCTGATGATGAGCATCGAATATGCTCGAAACCCGGGTCGACTAAATCGATCCTCAACGTGAGTTATTGCCGGTGATATATTTCTAATATATCTAAGCAAATAAATAAAAATTAAGTGTCTGTTTATAATGTTTAAATAACAACTTTTTACCATAGTAGAAAGAGTGTGGAAGTAGGCTATCTCTGGCCCATTCCGCGATATAATTACCTACCATACTTGCCTGTCTCGGGGTTGTCACTTTTAGCTAAATTTTAATTCAGTGCCTAGAAATTGGCAAGGGCCGGGAAGTTGTATTTTTTACTTGTAATCGTTTAGGTAAAACCGACCTCAACAACCCTGAACCCAGACGACACAACACAGATTATTTTAACTTACGATTATTACTTAGTCACTATACCTACAATACTGAGAAATCCATATGACATGACATTTAGACAGCCAAACACACAGCAAAAAGTTCTCCTGCGATTATCACACATTTTTCATTTATTTAGCGGTGCCGAAAAGCCGTGACACGCGAACCTTGTACGGCGTTAGCCCCGACTGGCGTACTGAGAAACGGATTGAGATATTGTTAGAGTGTGCGTACGATACTATGGCGCACACATACAAGCCGCGCGTGGTGCGTTTGTATGATGATAACCTACTTCCCACTCTTTCTACTACGTTTTTACTACACGTATATGAAGATATAATAGCAGTGATAGCAAAGACAGTGGTATCGCGTTTAATCCCGAGTAAAAGGTTGAGACCTCACCACACACATCTCTGACTTTTTGAGATTTTCCGATATTATGTGTGTGTTTACAAATTATCACAACTCGGTGAAGGAAAACATCGCGAGGAAACCTGCATGCCTGAAAGATTTTCTCGGTGGCTTGTGAAGTCTAGCAACCCGCATTGGGCCAGCGTGGTGAACTCCATCTCACCATAAGAAGAGACCCGCCAGATAGCTGATTTTATAAAAAATAACTAAGGCTACTTTCATTTTGGAAAATAAATTAGAATTCCGCGAAAAATCTAAATGCCACGTGGAAAGAGTCGCGGATACAGAGCTACTCAATTAATTCATCATCGTCATTAGCCTCTCCTGGTATACGTAGGCCTCTCCTAATTTCTTCCAGGCTGTCTGCTGCCTGATTTATCCAGTCACGGCATGCATGTCATCGGATGTCATCTACCCATCGCTTAGGTGGGTAACCACGTTGTCTGGTGTTCACGGCCTCCACTAGGACTTTCCACGCCCATCTATCTGTGCTCATCAGAGCAACATGACCATGCCCATGTCCACTTTTGCCGCGCGATAGTTTCCACCACATCTCTCACGTGTGTTTTCCGGCTAATCCATACATTTATTTTTCAGTCGCGCAAGGAGATCCCGAGCATGGCTCTCTCCATGGGGCCCTCTGCGCAACTATGAATTGATATATTTTTCTCAGAAACAAACATCTAGACACGCGGTAGCGTGTCAAGCCAATTTTATATATTATGTTAGTTATACATAGGTATTACAGATAGGTACATGTGTACCTGTGTGTATTTGTAGGTACAAATCTAAATTAATTATTGATTAGTATAGGTATATTTACATTGTTTATATTGAATACTTATCTGTGTTCATAAAATTAAAAAGTGCCTTTCTTTGATATATCAATATCAACGCACAACCTAAGCCACTGTTTTGATCTATATTTTAGCACTTGACATGCTCAGCCACTCTTAAAGTACAAATAATATTTTGTGAATAAGGAAAAAGAGTATTTTAGTACAGGCGGGAATCGGACCTGCGTCCCTTTCTATCCGGGGAAGTGCTCTAATCCACTGAGCTACAGTACTATCTTTTAGACATACCCAAAGTACTTATCACATTTGTCTTAACGACCAACGCCCTCTATCGGAACGCATTTACATGCATTAATCCAATATAGTAAGTTTAATTTTGCAATTAAAATTCATACTATTTGATGGCGTGATTTTTTTAAACATTTTGATTTATATTTTAGCACTTGACTTGCTCAGCCACTCTTAAAGTACAAATTATAATTTGTGAATAAGGAAAAAGAGTATTTTAGTACAGACGGGAATCGAACCTGTGTCCCTTCCTCTTCGGGGAAGTGCTCTAATCCACTGAGCTACAGTACTATCTTTTATAATACGCGCTCCAGCCAGTGCTGGAAGAGTAGCCGGGACGACGGCACGGAGTCCTTACCTTCCGACTGGTGCAGGTGCTGTCGGGGCACCTGCACCAGTCGGAAGGGGGCGAGGGCTAGGGAGGAGGATCCTTCCGCTGAGCCAAACCACCGCCAGCGACCGGGGCGGCGCAGGCGCAGGTACTTGCGCCTCATGCCACCCTAGCTGAAGCTGCGGGTGGATGGACCGAGGAACGTCCGCCACCCGCAAGGCCTCCCGCGAAGGTGCGACGCTCCGTGTGCAGATGCGTCACTCAGTAGAGAGTACCCGAAAAGGTAAGCCGCCGGCGGACCACCGAAGGAATGTGACATAGTTCCAGTGGCCCGCCAAGAAAGGCGGAGAGATGGCACACGGCGGGTTTATTTAGTGGGTGAGGGCCCCACACTACCCTGTCCGTTGCCCCGAATGACGGGGTTAGCGGATAGGTAATTTTTTTCTCGCCCTAACAAAAAAAACGGTGTGTTAGTAACTTTTCTTAGTGTAGGTA
Source organism: Leucoma salicis (assembly GCA_948253155.1). Taxonomy (NCBI): domain Eukaryota; kingdom Metazoa; phylum Arthropoda; class Insecta; order Lepidoptera; family Erebidae; genus Leucoma; species Leucoma salicis. The sequence goes on from OX411804.1 coordinate 180,909, forward strand.
TAAATTTAAGAAAGAGTTGAGTGAAATGGAGGGTTGAGTTTTCTATGGTTTTCTATGATTCTTTTTAGCTCTTCAATAAACGCACACAAGCGCGCGGCGAGGGAGTATTTACCTATTAGTAAGTAGGTAGGATTTGTTGGTGTATCAGTAATACCTATGTATAACATAATTATATAATGTTTGTTTCTGAGAAAAAAATACATTTTTTTGCCTTCAGGCCACGTGTGTGAAACCGCGGGCAGAAGCTAGTTGGAATATTTTATGTATATTCGATGTAGGTAGGTACCTATATAATTATCTATTTAAATCAGTATTCATTCACAATTTCATATATCATGGGTTCTATTGTTTTTGTACCGAACCGATTATTTTTCCAAAATTAAAGTAACCTAAGTTACGCGCTGTAACAACAGCTATCTGCTGGGGAAGTCCCGTCCAAATCGGTCTAGCCGTTTCGGAAATTCGTCTGCCACAGTTGGCATTAAAAAAAATATCTTTATAAATTATAGCCTATTTGTTATTCTGATGTATAAGCTATATTATTTTAAAGTTTAATTAAAATCCATTCAGTAGTTTTTGCGTGAAAGAGTAACTTACATCGTCACAAACTTTCACGTTTATAATATTAGTAAGATTTATTTATTTAGTTGAGGATCTACAAGGAATAATAAAATTGTCCTGTGTGAGAATCGAACCCTCAACACCCAGCATCTAAAGCACTCCATCATCTACACAGTCTATTTAACTAATATACCTACCTAGATTATGAATTAGCCGTGGGGCCGGCTTTAGAATTGTCCCACCCTTCTCTACCCACGGGAGTCGTAAGAGCCGACTGAGGGAATACCGGTGAAGTGGGCATCAGCACTCCCTCAAGTTGTAAGGACCTACCTTGGTCGATCCATATTAATATAACGTTGCTAAATAATATGTTGTCACGTAGTGCTAAGTAAGCATCATTGTATTACCTAGTCTTAAGTATTATTTGTAACTCAGAAATAAATATCATTTCATACGTTACTGACGTACACTCATTCCTCTCTATGTAACTAGAACCTATATACACCATTATATGGCGACCCTGCCACTAAAATCGACCTGCGACTAAAGTCAAAAAGCCTTGCCAGTCAAGAATTCTCAAGGACAAGTAAACAAAAATTCAAGATGCAATTTAGAAGATTTTCATTGAAGAAAAAAGAAAATATAAGAAAAAGTAACTCAAAAGAAGAAGTTACCATAGCCCAGAACGCGAATGGCGAACCTCAGGCCTCCACCAACCACTCCTTTGGATCTTCCATTGTCGCCGAAATACTCCTAATAGTAATGGATTACTTATTGGAGTTTTACATCTCATTTACAAGAAATGCCAAAGAAAAGCAATTAGATCACTAAGAAGAGAGCTCAACGCAAGCACTTTTAGCGTTGTCTCACGACCAGAAGCAGTATCAGTTTAGAACGAGAAGAGTCCAGGGAATATCCCAGCCAACGGAGTCCAGGGAATAGCCCGGCCCAAGGAGTCTAGGGAATAGCCCGGCCCAAAATGCAGCCAGTATAGCAGCACTGCAGTGTAGCAGTCTCCAGCCTCAGCCTACGTAACCACATCGCCTGACGCCTCATCGTTGCCAGCCACTTTGTCCAGGTTCACACAGCGTAATTATCAGGTGAAATAAAATATATATGTATATATCTTTGTTCTATTTCAGTTATCCATAATATTCAAGTTACTACACTAGTTATACATATAATGTTGTCTTGTAATGCCTTTAAAAGATTTATTATGTATTTCAAATACATTGAAAGATATTAAAAACTATCTCATTAAAATCGGCCCTGAACGGAGACAAAAGTCTCAAAAAATATTCTCTCTAAAAATATTGTTAGCTCAAACCACATATTGTAAGTTGGAGTATATTTTGGGTGAAGTTCATAGAAATATTGAAAATTCTGAAAATATTGAAAAGTTTAAAAAGTATTAATTTAATAATTAATGATATACATACTTATTACAATAAAATTATAGCTATAGACTTATTTCCCCGTTATCGGATTCGTCGTCAAAAATGGCAGCATTTAATTTAAAAACAGCCATAGCGCTTTTACCTATTATTATGACCGGTAAGGAACAAGTCACCCTTTTTTAATTTTTTTTTTGTTAAGGCGGGAAAAAATGTTCCTAACCGCACACCCCGTCGTTCGGGGCAACGAACAGGGTAGTGTGGGGCCTGCACCCACTAAAGAAACCCGCCGTGTGCCGTCTCTCCGCCTTTATTGGCGGGCCACTGGAACTGTGTTACATTCCTTCGGTGGTCCGCCGGCGGTTTACCCTTTCGGGTACCCTCTACTCAGCGACGCATCCGCAGAGGGGCGTCGCACCTTCGCGGGAGGCCTTGCGGGTGGCGGACGTTCCCCGGTCCATCCACCCGCAGCCTCAGCTAGGGCGGCATGAGGCGTAAGTACCTGCGCCTACGCCGCCCCGGTCGCTGGCGGCGGCTTGGGTCAGCGGAAGAATCCTCCTCCCTAGCCCTCTCCGCTGCTTCCTTCCGCGAGATAACCTCCTCGCAGAAGGCAGCGACCGCGGCCCAATTCCTGTCGCTGCCAAGCATCGCTCTGACGACGCTTGGCAGCGAGAGGTCCCCCCCTATTTCCGCGACGAGTTCACGGCGCTGCTCGGCCCAAGCCGGGCAGGACTCGAGCGTGTGGCGCGCCGTGTCCTCGTCACAGCCGCAGTGGTGACAGCCCGGAGTCGCTTCCCTCCTTGCGACTTTGTGCAGATATCTGCCGAAGCAACCGTGCCCCGACAGCACCTGCACCAGTCGGAAGGTAAGGACTCCGTGCTGTCGTCCCACCCACTCCTCCAGCACCGGCTGGAGTGCCCCTACAGTCCAAAGACCGGCCCGGGGCGCCTCCAACCGTGCCCTCCATCTGACCATGGCAGCTCGGCGGGCGTCGCCTTGCCACCTGGCCCCCTCCCTGAGTAGGGGGCGTCCGCCCCCCTCTCGCTCTTGCGACGCCCGCCGATACACCTCGGCGAGCACCTCCGCCTCCAAGTCCCACGGAGGGATTCCGGCCAACGCGCAGGCTGCCTCCGTCGATACCGTGCGGTACCCCCGTATGACCCTGGACGCGACTACTCTCTGTGGCCTCCACAGAAGAGCCCTGTTCAGTGCGTCCAGGGACTCCGCCCACACGGGTGCGCCGTAAAGCGCCGACCGGGCCACCCCCGCGTAAAGCCGTCGGCACGCATTGTTGGGTCCGCCCATATTCGGCATGAGCCGTGCAAGGGCGGACGCCGCACCGACGAGCCTCGGGGACAGTTGACGGAAGTGCTCGCGCCACCGCCCGTCCAGCACCAGGCCCAGATACTTAATCTGGGCCTGCACCCCAATTTGGACCCCGTCCACAGTGATCGTGGCGCCAGCAGGTGGCCGACGTCGGGGCCCATGGAAAAGCAGGGCCTCCGACTTGTCCAGGGCCACCCTAAGCCCCAGCGCCCCGATCCTCCTGACCACCTCCGAGGTCCCTAAGGTGGCCAGGAACGCCGCTTCCTCGAAGTTTTCACCCCGGGCCACGACCAGCGTGTCATCCGCATAGCAGATGACCGCAAGCCCAGGGGGGAGCCGACAGCGTAGCACCCAGTCGTAACCGATGTCCCACAGGAGCGGCCCAAGAACCGAACCCTGCGGGACACCGCACGACATGGGTCTCCTCACAACGTCCCCTATGCGGCTCTCATAAAGAACGCTGCGGCCCTCAAGATAGTCTGCCACTAGCCGCCTCAGGTATGCAGGCACCCCGTGATACCGGAGCGCCTCCCTGATGCAGCTGAATGGCAGACTGTTGAATGCGTTGGCTATGTCGAGCGACACCGCCAACAGCACTCCACCGCCGGCGACGACTGCCGCGGCCGCGGCCCTCAGGCGCATAATCGCGCCGACCGTCGAACGACCAGCTCGAAAACCAAACTGGGCGTCCGACAAGTCGGGTCCAACATCGCGCAGGTGCTGGGTGATGCGGGCAGCGAGGATTCTCTCCAACAGCTTACCTTGCTTAGGTGCGCCTGAAGGCCCCGACCGAATCCAGCGTTCGCCCCGGTTTCGGGAGGAGTACCAGCCTCCCCTCCTTCCAGCAGTCAGGGAACCGTCCGGACGCCAGGCACACGTCGAACAGTCCCCTGAGGCGGGGCTCCAGGTGGTCCAGAGCCAGGGCCAGCACCCGGGCGGGTATCCCGTCCGGACCGGGGGCGGTGTTCTTGGAACGAATCCGCGTAACAGCCGCCCCCATTTCCGACGCAGTGACGGGCGGTACACTGAGGTCAGCCTCCCGGTCGCTGCCCAGCTGTGCCATGACCGGGGGCGTGTGCTCCGCCCGTCGTGGGAATAGGCCCTCAACCACCTCGGTGAGGAGGCTGGGCTGAAGGGTCTCTGTGAGGGGGGGCCCTGAGTGCGGAGCTTGTTCAGCGCCACACGATACGGGCGACCCCAGGGGTCACGGTTGAGACCGTCCAGCATCTCCTGCCTTTTCTCCGTTTTGGCGCGGCAGATGGCCAACTTGAACGCGGCCCGCGAAGTGCGGTACGCCTCGTACAGCTGGCCCTCCCGCTCCCCATTGCGGTTGCGCCGCTGACTGCGGGTGTAGGACCTCCGGGCGCGAATGCACGCCGCACGGAGGTCCGCCAGCTCCTGGGACCACCAGTAGAGCCCCTTTCTTGGAGGAGGACGTCGCACACGGGGCATGGCCGAGTCGCATACCTGCGTAATCGCAGCGCGAAATCGGCCAGCCTCAACGTCCACCCCCTCGGTCGGGGTGACGACAGCCACGATTGAACGATGGCTGCCTCCTCCAGTAGGTCCTTATCTAGCCTGCCCACAGCCAACCGCGGGGACGCGGGAGTTCTGCGCGCTGCGTGACCCCTACTGGGGCCCTGAAGGGACCGGGAGACCTCAATCCGGATGTACCGATGATCGGACAAGGTCTCAACCTCCTCCAGGACACACCAGTTCCTTACTCGCGCTGCCACGTCGGGGCTAGCGAACGAAAGGTCCACTATCGACCCGCCCCGTTGCCGCACGCACGTGTTGACGGAGCCTCTGTTAAGCAGACAGAGGCCCGTCGACGCCGCCCACTCTACCACCGCCGCTCCACGGGCGTTCGTCGCAGGGGACCCCCACGCCGTGGATTTGGCGTTGAAGTCCCCCAAGACCAGAACGTGGCTAGGTTGCAGTCGCCGTATCGAGGTCTCTAGGCAGTTAAGCCAGACCCCGACATCAGCCAGCCCCCGGTTAGGGGAGAAGTATACGTCATACAGCGTAACTCCCCCCCAGTCGGCCGCGACGTATCCCGTGCCCCTGTCTCTGATCAATAAAGGCGGGGAACGAAGCGCCGTAGAGCTGACGATTGCCACGGAGCCATCACAGCTGCCCGCCCAATGAGGGCGGTCAGGAACGCAGTAAGGCTCCGCGGCTACGGCTACACCAATCAACCGCTCCACCATGGTTTGCAGGAGTAAATCCTGCGCCCCGGCGGCGTAGTTGAGATTCGCCTGAAGGAGGATAGTGTCACGATTGAATTTTAAGCCGTAACCATATCCTCCTCCACCCGCGACGGTGGCGAAGCCACGCTAGGGGGGGGCAGCCTGGGCCGATTGGCTGGTCCCTCCCTTATTTTGGCCTGTCGTCGGGGGTCTGCATCCCTCCCGCCCCATGAAGTGCTTGGCAGGCCTGTTGCCTGCCGCGCACGCGGGGCAGTGAGGGGCGGCGGTGCAGGTTGCCGCCCGGTGCCCCGCCTGACCGCAGCGGAAACAAAGACCGCTGCAATCAAAACAGTTAGTGCACGTCGGCCGGGTGTGTCCGACCGCCATGCACTTAAAACACCTCGCGGGCCGAGGCTCCAGCACGGTGACCCGCGCGGAACTCCAGCCCACGAGGAGCCTGCCTGCGTCGGCCAAGGTTTTGGCCGCCGCTACAGGGCAACTCGCCCAGACGGCACCTACACCGCCGGGACCGGTCCGAATGGGGCCCACTCTGACGGCATTCGAGCATCCGGTTTTCGAGGCAATAGCCTCCCGGACGTCGTCTGCCGTCACTGAATCATCCAGACCGGAAATGCGCAATTCAGCGCACTTTACCGGTCTGGTGACGCGGGCTCCACTCCCCTCACCAAACAGACCCTGTAGCCTTTCGGCCACCGTGTCGGCCATCCTGGGGCCCTCCGCCCCAGGGAACTCTAAAATTCGAGCCCCTGTGCGGGCTAGGCGAGTCCGGGTGGCGACGACTCCAATGTCAGAGACGTCGATTTCCTCCCGAGCCTTCCTCAGGATGGCCTGATATGACAGGCCCACTTCCGCGTCCGGCAGCATGGTAATTACCACCGCTGCCGTTTTTGGCGTCTGTAGCCTGCGCGGCTTCTTGGGGCCGGGCTTACTCCTCGACGCAGCGGACTCCGCAGCCTGGGCAGCAGCCTCGGACGCGGCCCCTTTCTTCCTCTTGCCCCGGGATTTCTTCCTCCCGCCGTCCACTGTCTGCCAGCCCTCTTCAGAGGGCGCAGGGCCGGACGGCGCGGGAGGTGGGCCTTGAGTATTCCGGGGCACAGTAGCTGGGGCACGCGATGGCTGGCCAGCACGTGAGAGAGGAGGAAACTCCTCCCTGGGCCGGCCCTTGGGGCGCTGCCCAGCCTTCTGCGCCGCTTTCGTCTTCGCAGCTTTGCCCGGCACCTTAGGCGGCGCAGCAGCAGCCGCGGCCGCGGAGTAACTGGCCACGCGGCCGCCCTGGCAGGGCAGCGGCGTTGGGCCCGAAGACGGCGCGACCTTCCTGTCCGCGGCCAATGCTGGGCGGAGCCTAGGCTCCGGCGGCAGCCTAGCGCTTAAGGAGTCCATGCGCGTGTCATAGATCGCGTTGACGCGATCCATGACTTGGCGCAGCTGCTCCTCCGTCAGGAGACCAGGGGCCGGCGGCTCCGCGCCGGCCGCCGAAGCGGAGGCTCCCGGTCCAGCATTGGCGAGCTTGGCTCCCTGGCTGGCGAGCTCCCTCCGGAGCTCCCCCACCTCAGCCTCGAGGCGTTTGCAGCGGCGGAATCCGGCTTCCCGGTCCCCTCCGGCGCCAGGTTACGCCGGAGTGACTCCACTGAAGTATTTACTACTTCGGAGGCCTTCCTAAGGGCCTCCGCGAAGTTGCCCTGAAGGCTCCACGAGCCATTAGCCACTGCAGAAACAATGGCTAGGGCATCGGAAACCTTCCGGGCAATCTGATCCATTGTAGGCGGAACGTCCTTCTCCAGGGGCTCCTCTTGGAGCCTCGATATGAGGAGGGTTACCCGCTCCTCCACCGAGAGCTCCGCTCCTAAATCTTCAATAGCGGCCTCGTCCGCCTTGGACAAGGCGCGCGGCACTCTGCGCCTGTTGGCGCCTCTGCCCCTCTTCGCCGGTCTTCCCGGCTTTCCTGGCGGAGGCATCTCATTGGAGCTGCCCTCCGTCTCTGACGCATTCTCCTCCGGCGCAATTGAGCGTTTTCGAAGCCGTGAAGGCTGCTTCGCCGATCCAGCTTCGATTGGTTGGGATACCCTTGGTTTTGGAGATCGGGCCGCATCTACGTTCTCGCTGCCATCCGTCTCCATCTCCGTCGCATCGGTGGCGGAGCCACTGCCTCCCGTCAAACTTGCTGCAGGTGTTGGTATCCTGCCGCGGATACTCCTCCTCGCTCCTTTCTTCTCCACCTTCCTCTCCACCCTCTCTTCCTTCTTCTCCTCCTTTTTGTTTTTGGCGTTGGTTGCCCCCCTCAGATACACGGGGCTGACAGAGCCGGTCTTGTTACTCGGCTCTGTGAGGGATTCTCCAGGCGCGTTGCACCCGGTACCCTCCTGAGGAATCTTTGTGTTTTTACTTTCCGCCATGATGAGTTTAGAGTCCTTCGACTATTGTGCACACCCTCGCGACTGGGCTCCCCTCCAGCCATTCATCCCTCGCCGGGTGGCAAAGCTTGGATTAGGGTTATTTTTTATAGGGGTTTTCTTCCCCGCGGTCCGAAGACCCCCGGTCCTGTCCGTTCAGGATTACGGGTCGGGCCGAACGGAGGTCTGTACCAGACCGTGACCACCACTCGCAGCAGCAAGCGGTGAGCCCGTCGCCCCTCGGGCTCTAAAGCCCCTTCTCCTTCCCAGGGCCGGGGGGGCCACTCTGGCCCCGCTGGCCCTCCACGGCAGACATCCAGTCAATCGATCGCAGAAGCAAGCGGTGAGCCGGTCGCCCCTCAGGCTGAGAAGCTCTGTCTCCGAGGACGGGAGGGTCACTGTGACCCTGCTGTCCCCCTCCCAGAGTCGGGGGGGCCACCTATGGCCCCGCTGACCCTCCACGGCGGACGTTCGGCCTATCCACTGTACCCTCTGCTAATCAGAGGGACACGCGGAGACCCGTCCCCTGCCGGGATTCAGCCGCCGGCACTAGAGTTCCGACGTTGCCCGGGGTGCACCACGCGGAGGTATCCCGACCCGCACCCCAAGGAACAAGTCACCCTGCGGTTGATCGATGGTATACAATTATATAGTTCTATGATTACTGACGACACCCAAAAACAGTTAGTAGAGTATGTTTTAAAGACACGTTTATCTGAAAGTGCCAAACTACGGTTAAAACCCACCTACACATCTATATGCGTAAGCGATATGCGTAAGTTTTTAATACAGAAAAAATCTGCTGCTGCAATTCACTCTCAATTAATAGCTAGCAAACAAGGGCGTAGATCTATTGAGCAGTTTGGTAATGAGCTGGAAAAACTTTTTGTTAATTTAACGATTGCACAGGCAGACGGAGATGATTCAAAGCTTTCTACGTTACGTTCGATAGATGAAAAATTGGCGATTAAGCGTTTTTCTGACGGATTAAGTAATACTCGCCTCAGCACAATTGTAGCATCCCGACAATTGGATTCCTTACCAGAAGCTATTAGAGTAGCGATTGACGAGCATACCTTATCTCCAAATGAAGACCACAAGGTCATGAACTATATTATATAATGAAGGCCTCACCTAGAGACTCTATGCAATTTACTCCAACAGATCCTCATGAAGTTGAAAGTACTGTGTTTAGTTTAAGATCAAACACCACACCAGGTTGGGATAAAATAACAACTGACATTGTAAAACACAATATTGTGTCTTTGGCGTCTCCTCTGACGTACTTATGTAACCTTAGTTTCGAATCCGCAATATTTCCTACAATGTTTAAAAAATCGATTATATGTCCCATACACAAAGCAGGAGATAAAGGAAAGGCCACTAATTATAGACCTATTGCACTGCTCTCGGTATTATCAAAAATTATGGAGAAACTAGTGAACAAAAGATTGGTGTCGTTCCTAGACAAAAACAAAGTAATAAGCAGCAATCAATTTGGTTTTAGGCAAAACCAATCAACTATGTGCCGCGCAAAACATAGTTCCGCGAAACGGTAATAACAATCGTTCAAGTGTTAGGTATATTTCGCAACAGTTGCAGGAACCGAATAAAGATAATACACCAGGAACTAGCAATGAGTTTTTTCGTTCCTTCAATGAGTGATAATGTTTTTAATTATAGTAAGAGTAGTATAATAAATCTTAACATAGTATCGTGTGGCCACACAAATTTTTTAATTGATAGCGGAGCAGCTTTATGCACTCTAAAGTATGAATGTTTGAATGAATATTTATTAAATAAGCTTTGTTACGAAAGAATTACTATAAAAGGCATAGGAGGCAGTTAGTGTCCAAAGGTTACATTTACTTAGATTTAGTATATAATGGAGTAGTTTATAATCAACAGTTTTATGTTTTTAAGAATTTGCGTTGCGTAACCGATGGAATTATAGGACACAATTTTTTGAAACGGTATGGAGCCGTCATTGACTACAATAAGATGACCTTAACTTTATCTACTACGGATAGTACAGTGTGTATTCATTTAGAACAGGATAACATGTTCAAATACGTTATCCCACCCCGTTATGAAGTAGTTAGTTACATTCCTTGTAGTTTTAACGAAGATATTGTAATGATAAGTACTGAAATTCATTCAGGTGTTTTTGTAACCGGCCGGGCTGCTATTGCAAGGCCAATTAATAATTGTATACGTAAGGAATCTAAACACAAGAAAGGAAGACATATCAATCGACTTATCTAATCTATGTATTAATTCGTTAAATGCGTTTGACGTATGTAAATTAAACGAGGAATAAAATTCGGTAGATCGGATTAAGACTCTTTTTGACTTACTTGATTTAAACTGTATGAATAAGGAAGAAAAAATAAGTATTGAAAATATATGCGCAAAATACGCTGACGTTTTTCACTTACCAGGAGATAAATTGTCAGTCACAAATTTGTTGGAACATTCTATCACTTTAAAAGATAATGTAACTCCAGTTTACGTAAAGCCGTATAGGATCCCACATAGCCTTAAAAGAGGTTCAAAATCAAATTCGAGATATGTTAAACAACGATATTATTGAGGAAACAACGCCCGTAATGGTCAAGTCCGGTATTATTAGTGCCAAAAAAAGCGGATAAATCAAATAAAAAAAAAAATGGAGACTTGTTATAGATTATCGTCATTTAAATACGAAAATAAAAGATGATACATTTCCATTGCCCAATATTACCGAAATATTAGATTCCCTATCAGGTAGTGTTTAATTTTCTAAATTAGATCTTTCACGAAGTTATTAGCAACTTTGACTGAAAGAAAATTCTCGAAAATATACATCTTTCAGTTTAAATAAAATGTATCAACTCTCCCTAGATCAAGACTCGCGTAAATGTACAGCTTTTACAGCCGACAGACATAATCAAATGAAACGCTGTCCTATGGGTCTTAAAACAAGTCCCAGTGCATTTTCAAGACTAATGACCATAGCAATGTCAGGTCTTAATTATAAGATGTGTTTTTGTTACTTGGATGACGTAAAATGTATCGGAAAATCGCTGGAAAACCATAATAAAAATCTCATATGTATATTAAATCGTTTAAGAAAAGTTAATCTAAACTTAAATTCAATTAAATGTGAATTTTAAAAGACATGAAATTATATACTTAGGTCATAAAATAGTATCAAATGGTATTTATCCTGATACAACTAAAATTGAAACGTTGCAAAGTTACCCAGAGCCAGCTTGTGCCGATGATGTCAAGCGTTTTGTCGCGTTTGCAAATTATTATAGAAGATTCATACACAATTTTGCCGCTATTGTTTATCCACTGAATATTTTATGTAAAAAGGTGCTAAATTTATTTGGTCATCGGAATGTCAATCAGCATTTGGAAAATTAAAATTATCTTTAATGAATCCTCCCGTTTTAGAGTATCTTGATTTTTCAGAAAATAATATCTTTAAATTACAGACAGATGCATCGAAGGTAGGGTTAGGTGCAATATTATCAAATAATAATGAAAGAGTCATAGCGTATGCTAGCCGTAACTTAAAACCAGCTGAAATGAGATATCCCGTCATAGAATTAGAACTACTTGCTATCGTGTGGGCGAGAAACCATTTCAGACCATATTTATACGGTAGAAAATTCAAAATTTACACCGATCACAGACCACTAGTTTATTTATTTAACTTGAAAGACCCTTCTAGTAGGTTAACGAAATTTAGATTATACCTAGAGGAATATGACTTTGAAATAGAATATGTTCCAGGTCGAACCAATGTAGCTGCAGATGCATTGAGTCGAATTTCTGTAACAAGTCTTTACTTGAAGAGCATGCATGAAAATGTTGTTAATATTTTAACAAGTAAACAATACAAAAACCTATCGTTGTCACGAAAAAATAAAAATCTTAACAATGAGTTTTCGTCAGCTGACAGGTCTGATCAACCAGTCGCTATAGAGATCCTTAGAAAACCTGATGGTTTAGTAGAACATGTTTTTTGTGATGACTTCCAAAAAGTTTTACAAACCAAAAATTTATTATTTCAGGTGCAAAGCTTTGTATATTTGTTCAATCGCATTCCGCGATATATCTAGACTCCCGATCGTTATCAACTATAACAGTGTTAGCGAGGGATTTAGATGAATTTTGCAAAATATTAGCTATAAAGGAATTGCTAATTATTAAAAATAAAAACACTAATGCTAGCACCATAAATATTTTAATAAGTGAAAGTAAACAGTTGCAACTGAACTTACCTCGTTTTCTAGTAGTAAAAGGCATAAGGAGAATTTATGATGACGATGACAAAAGAGGGATCCTTAACGATTTTCACTTATTACCTAGCAGTGGCCACGCAGGGGTAAATCGTATGGTTAATAACATAAAGAAATACTACTTTTGGCCAGGTATGTCTGCGGATGTGTCAAAGTGCGTAAAAAGGTGTAAGGATTGTCAATTACATAAATATACTAATAAAAATATTAAGGAACCAATGGTTACTACGCCTACAGCTAGCTCGGCATTTGATAGAATTAGTTTAGATTTAATGGGCCCCTTAGAATTAAATAATTTTAATAATAAATACATTTTAACTATACAATGTCTCTATCAAAATTTATAGAAGCATACCCAATACAGCGGAAGGATACAGTTACAGTTTCAAGCACATTTTTAAATAAATTTGTTCTACGGTATGGTATAACGCGTGAAATATTAACTGATAACAGAATTTAAGTCATCTGTTTTAAAACATAAATGTGATTTATTAGGTATAAAGAAATTAAACTCCACACTTTATCATCACCAAACTTTAGGTTCTATAGAAAATTCACACAAACATTTGGGTGCTTATCTCAGAATACAGTGTAATAATCATAAAAACGATTGGAGCGATTGGGTACCATTTTGGTGTTTTTCCTACAATACGACAGTACACATAGAAACAAAATATACTCCATACGAATTAGCAGTCGGAAAACCATGTAATCTTCAAAGCAATTTACAAACGCATATTGATCCGTTGTATAATTATTTATATATATTTGTAGCATTTGACATGCTTAGCACTATACATTAAACACAAAGTGAAAAATGTGAAATCGAAAATAACAGTCAGGAGCAGGATTTGAACCTGCATCTTCTGGATACCGTCCAGATGCTTTACCAATTCACCCAAAGACGTTAAGTATGATGTGTTATCGAAATTAGCAGTCAGGAGCAATTGTCAGGATGGCTGAATTGGTAAAGCATCTGGACGGTATCCAGAAGATGCAGGTTCAAATCCTGCTCCTGACTGTTATTTTCGATTTCACATTTTTCACTTTGTGTTTAACGTTGTATAATTTTGAAAGTTATCCACTAGAGTTAAAATATAGACTACAAGAAGCGCAAACTGAAGCTAAAGAAAGTTTGTTAAATAGCAAAATTTTACGATAAAGTATATTTGATCAAAAAATGTTTACAACTAGTTACAAAAAAGGTGATTTAGTTTTGATAAGAAACCAAACTGACACAAAGCTTGATAATATTTATGATGGTCCATACAAGGTTGTTTGAATGAATGAAAGTTTATTTCCCAGAATATGGTACAGTAAGTTCTTCTAACATAATATATATATATCACACACATTCCACCTTAAGACCGTGTAGAAATATTAACATTTATTAGAATATCGACCGTTACTTAAATAAATAAATAATATATAAATATTCACGGACATTTTTTACACAACGTCCTTTGGTCCCAAACTAAGCTTAACGCTTGTGCTATGGGTACCAGATTACGGATATAATACATAAACTATTTTTTTTTGTAAATACATACATATAATAGATAGAAAACATCCAGGCGCAGTACAAATATCTGTGTTCATCACACAAATATGTCCCGAGTGGGAATCGAACCCACGACCTCGTGCACGGAAGTCGGTTACACTACCGATTACGCCACTAGGCCCGTCATCACTTTTTTTAATACTTCGTCATGTAGCGGGAACATACTAGGGAATTTTCTTATAAATAGGCACATTTCAATAGTACATTGTTACCCTAGGGGTGAAAGTAATTTATTCGCACTTATAGTTCGAAGGACTAAATAAGTCTTTAACCCGAGGTAAACACTGTGCTTTTCATTACGAATACAAGGAAAGTAAAGATAAAAACATGCAAAAATGAGTGAATTTTAATTTACATCAACTGCTGAGATAAATATTTATTTAAAATTTTTTTTTTGTGACCGTCCAGCATAGCAGTAAGTATTTTTCATTTTCAACATTGAAAAAATGGTAAAATATTTTACCCAAATCTATATTATTTTAAAGAAATATTTGAAAGTAAGTAAATTATAATAGGTGATCGTTAAAAAAATATCTTTATTAAATACTTAACTTTGTTATTTCAATTAAACATCGCGCTGTGATTGAGTGGCTGTAGTAAGTTAGAATAAGGGTCAACTGAAATGTGAAAATAGAACTATTTTTGTTTAAATAATTTGACAGCTGTCAGTTGAAAATGATTCTCCCTAGGGCTGAAAAGTATTACTTTCAACCCGCTCCTCAGGCAACTTCAAACCTACTTTCCGAGTATGAGTAATGAAAAAATATATAAACATGGATGTGCAAGAAGTTTTAGTTGTTTAAATAAAGGCTTCATCCATCCATCCATCCATCAGCCTTTAAACGTCCACTGCTGGACATAGGCCTCCCCAAGAGAACGCCACAACGAGTGGTCCCGTTATGGGGGATAATGCCGTAATCGCCACGCTTGGCAGGCGGGTTGGCGATCACAGTGGATGTTGTTAATACTTGAGGGAGTGCTGCTGCCCACTCCCCCGGTATTCCCTCAGTCGGCTCTTACGACTCCCGTGGGTAGAGAGGGGTGGGACAATTCTAAAGCAGGAAATAAAGGCTTACAATGGTCAAAATATTTAGCTCCGTAAAGAGCCCTTACTCATTTTTGGGCTACAAATACATTATGCACTTCTACAGAGTTACCTCATAAAACTATTCTGTAGTATTTCTTATAATTTCAAATCAATTACAGGTCAAATTTTAATAATTTATGAATTCATTGACCGAATAAAAACACTTCTCCAGTAGCCAATCAAACATAAGATTTAATTTATTATTGCACGCCTCATAAGCTAAGCGTTGAGTTGGGTTCTACTCCCACTTTACACGGAACAACAGATTTTTCAAACTTAAAATGTCTCTATTTATCATATATTGCACTTGTAAAATACTCGTAATATCTACTAAGAACAAACACTATTTTTAACACTCATGATATTTTGATGCCATTTTTGTTATTTAAACTAGTTAAAAAACTGTTTCAAAAAAATATGGTTTGGACGTCCGTGAGTTGTAGGTAATGTATGTAAGCACGATAACGACCAAAATACTTTACTAATCCAGCCTTTCTTTTTTTCGTTTACGAATCATTATGATTAGGAATAGAGCCCTATTACTTTTCACGGTCTGATTTGATGTGGTTTAATTGTTATTAAATAAACAAAAAAATACTGAATATTTACGTTCGACGCGACACTAAAACCAGCGCCTTTCATGAGAACTACCTTTTTACGTACGCATAGCCACCGGTGGTTTTACTATCGTCAACAAAACGCCGTTCGCCCGGCCGGTACATTGTGTTTTGTTAAAAGAAAGTTCTTGCCTTTGCTTGAAGAACTGATGATATTTGTCAAGTATAATAACTATTTTATCCATAACAATAATTAAAAACACTAAACACACGTAAATAATAACACGCCAACAGAATATTTTTAGCGACGCGGGGGCCCTTTTTTTGCGTGGCCTTGGTGTGCGCGCGGCCCGGAACTGAGAGGTAGACCAATATAGAAGTACCTACTTCTTAAAATTAGCGCTAGGTGGCGTATAAGACATGAAACTCACATTAGTACTTTTAGAAATTAGCGCTATCTAAGTGATTTATTGAAAACTACTTAGTAAGACCAATACATTATTGGTTACTTATCAAATAATCAATTTTATTGTGAAAAATGAAGATATGTGTGTGAATATAGATATGAGGCGTGCAGTTTTGGATTTTCCAAAGTATTTGGTAGTGCTCTTACTTTAGCTGGCAATTTACGTCGGGTGACGGGCCTCGTGGCGTAGTCGGTAGCGTAACCGACTTCCGTGCAGGAGGTCGTGTGTTCGATTCCCACTTAGGACAACTATATGTGTGATGAACACAGATATTTGTACTGCGTCTGGGTGTTTTCTATCTATTATATGTATATATTTACAAAAAAAGTAATATTATGTATTATATCCGTAATCATGGTACACAAGCGTTAAGCTGTTTCCCGCGGCTTTGCTCGCGCTAATAAATGAATATTGAAATAGGAACGATTTTGTTAAAAAATACTGTCTCTAAATGAAATGAAATTATTAGTATTAATCAAAATTTTAGGTTTAATTACTATAGTAAGTACCTCTTTGTAAACGATGTTTGCAGTGTTTCCTTTTGCGTCTAAAACTCACTCTGGAGCATGCAACATAAATATGTCCGTGTGAAAAGCAACCCTTACTTAAATCGATGCCAGTCATTTTCAGTGTTCAGGATACTCTGATGGAATTAACGGTATTCGTGGAATGAAAACATTTCCTTCACCACGTTCGGTAATTACTGTGGCTCCTACGACGTTTTTATAAAGAGCTTTGAATTTTTGTAACTTTGTTCCATTGCACAATTTAAGTGATTAAGATTTCTTAATAATTACAGGTGAGTTTCCAGTGAGAAACACAGTCACAAATTATATACCAGGCGTTTCTTTTTTAACTTCCCGCTAAGAAAATTGAAAATTTTCAAAAGTTGAGAAGTTATTGGTTTTACCCCGTTTTACCAAAATTGAGTTTTCAACGGATGTTGTCGTTTTGAGGTCCTAGGAAGCTTCCCTGAATGTTTCTGCGATCATGTCTGTGTGTGTGTGTGTGTGTGTGTGTGTGTGTGTGTGTGTATGTGTGTGTGTGTGTGTGTGTGACCGGGCAGCAGCATTCCCCTGTGTACTAAAAATATCCACTGCGATTGCCAACCCGCCTGCCAAGCGTGGCGATTGTGGTAAAACCCCCATTTTGGGGAGGCCTATGTCCAGCAGTGGACGATGAAAGGCTGATGGATGGATGAATGGGTATATATTTTTAGCATTTGACATGCGTAGCCATACAGATCAAAACAATATAATTACAATGTTTTTGAATTTATTAAATGTTAATTATTGCTAGTTTTAAATGTGCCATCTATCGGCAATAGGCTCGCCCACTATTACATGGTGGTATTCAAACGATCAAAGTAGGTTAAATTACTTTTTAATTAAATAGCAGATCCATCGAAATTTTGACTTGATATTAGAGTAGGTATTGTAGATATTAAAGAAAATATTTTTGACCAATTTGAGTCTGATACAAAAGGAAACCATGAATGGGCATTCTCCTTTGCCTGTGTATGCAGAGTTGGAATAATATAATATATGCATATCACGGTACGTTGATGAGTTTGATTTTTTCGGTTGATGATGTAAGTATTAATACTACTAAGGCATACCTTCACATGACACTCAATCAATATACAACTTTACCGAATGAAATTAGTCTAGACATTTCTCCTTATAAGAGTAAAATATGCATGTTCACGAGATGTAAAAAATCTTTGAACTCCCCGTTCCAAATAAAAATTATATATATCCGTAAGAAATAGTAGATTCAGTTAAATATGAATGAAATAAAAGTCAGTTATAAAACTTAATTAGTATATTAAACAGTATTCAGTCACAATAACGAACGCTTACAGCTACTTCGTGCTGTGTACAGCGCAGCGTTCAGCGCTGGGGGCTGAGCCGGGTGGGACGTGGCGCGCAGTCGGGCCGCCACCCGAGTGACGTCAGTGTACGGCTCACACGCGCCACTCGCTCGGCGCCGACGGGGGCCTCTGCGGCATCGAGATACACAAGAAAGATCCATTGACTCATCGTCCATGAGACTGTTGTACTAACACGGCTCAGTTAAATTGAACCTGTAGCAGGTTCAATTTAAAGATGAAAAGACTGATTCTAAAAATAAATGGATAGTTTTTAACTTCTACTCAACCATTTGAAGGTAGCTCTACAGCTCTTACACATTACTTTTAAGAAGCTCTAAAGCCATGCTGCGTGCGGGATGGGCTCTATGGGCAACGCGCGCTACGAGTAATTACCGAGATAACCTGCATCTATGTGCTTCGCTCCTTAGAAACGGTGGCTTTGGCGGAAACAGAAAAATCTAGTTTATAATTCAGATTCCTCTCATTTTGACGAGAAATCAAAATGAGCAGTTGAGTTCCCATTAATAATAAATTTACTTTTACTGATTATTCGATCTTTGAAAAAGTATAATTATTCAAGACGTACTGCTGCAGTTGTGTGTTAATGTCATTACCGTGCCGTGCGCGGTATGGCGTGTCGCGCGGCACGCCCCTGGCCCCGCTCGGCCGCACACGCGGCACACGGCGAGCTGCTCGACTCAGAGTCGCTGTCGGCCGCGTGTCCGTACTCTGCGTGTCGGGTTATGTATTTAGACATCGGCTCTTCAGTCGGTCGGACGCGGCCGACTCGTGTCGTCGTCGTGTGACTGCCATTTGCATAGGCGGTTTACGCCATAATATTGACTTTTTGGAAGAATATGATAAATTTATTATATTGAGGCAAGGAAAATAAACATGAAAATGTTCACAGGTGAACAACAGTTATATTACTTTATTATTAATTTAAAAGTCTGTTTTATAAAACAAAAAAATACTTTCCTCTCTCGGTACTGTCTGCCATTGAGACTTTTGGTACACTGGTCCAATGAACATAACGAATAAACAGCGGTGAAGTTGCGTGATAGCTTGCTACCAGTGACGCGTGGTCAGAAACACTAGTCCATTGTATTTGAGACAGATAAAAACTGAAACACATACCGATGCTACGCGCGAGCAGGCTGGGCCGCGGCGGCGCGGCGGCGGGCACGTGCAGCGCGCACGCGTCCGCGCCCGCGCCCGCGCCGGTCATGATGAACGTCGCGTACGGACTGATGTCGTGCGCCTCAGCTGACACTGCACACGCTGAAACGTACCGAATTAGGTATACTTTTCCTAGCATGAGCGTAAGGTGACAATCAAATCTTACCATCAAGTGGCTGTGCTATTCCGTAATTGTCGAACTCGAATCTCATCTCCAATTCAGTCTCACTTCGACAGTCACTTACAGTGCGAAAATTTTGGTATTCTGTAACTTGATACAAAGTTGCGTGAAGTGAACTGAGCATCGAAATCTCTGGTGAGATCGTCTGATGACACTAGTGTCGGCCTCTCTAAGTTACGGTTTTGATCATAATTTTCCAATAATTACGACACAGTTGTTTATTGGTATTTTAAGCTATACTCAACACATTATTTAGATATTTTTATATATATTTTTAGCATTTGACATGCTTAGCACTATATATTAAACACAAAGTGCTCCTGAAATTAGCAGTCAGGAGCAATTGTCACGATGGCTAAATTTACAAAGCATCTGGACGGTATCCAGGAGATGCAGGTTCAAATCCTGCTCGTGACTGTTATTTTCAATTTCACATTTTTCACTTTGTGTTTAGTGTATACTCAACACACTTACTATTATAATTTTATTTTAAGCAATTATAAGTCAATATTAAAGTGATCATAAACAAATTTAGGCTGAATACAGCATACCTTCGAAAACGCCTAATTAAAACGTACATATGGAGTATAGCTTTATATGGCTGTGAGACATGGACACTGAGAAAAACAGATAGAGAGAGATTGAAGGCATTTGAAATGTGGTGTTGAAGAAGAATGATGCAGATTAGATGGACGGAAAGGAAAACAAATGAGGAAGTGTTAAGAATGGTAGATGAGAAGAGATCGATACTAAGAACCATAAAAAACAGAAGGGGAAAGATGTTAGGACACTTGATACGACATGACTCTTTTATAAAAAACATAATTGAAGGCAAAATAGAGGCAAGAAGAGTACGTGGAAGACCTAGGACCTACATGGGTCAAATAAAAGAAAAAGCTAATGTCATGTCGTATCAAGAAGTCAAAGCGCTTGCTGAAAAGCGAGACGAATGGAAGAAGGTCCACCGACAAGAGCATAGCTCTTAAATAAGAGAGAGAGACAGCATACCTTTGCCTAACTCGAATTTTGTTTTAAAAAGATTTACGTGGTGTAATCACGTAAATCTGAATAATTTAATAATTTATTGTTGAGTCTTATAAACTTTTTGGTAAGCTCCCTCTCACTGTCTAAAGATGAATTAAAACTGTTATTAATTGTGCTTCCTTTTTACATCCTTTCGTCAGCAGATGACGTTAAAAACAATCAAATATAAAGGCGTCGGGACGCGTCGCCACGGTGACGCCGGTTTGACCCGCCGCATTAGATGTTTCACATCAAAATTGATCGAAAGGTCATCAAAAGATTTTTAAAAGTCATAGTTTTAGATCCGGATCGAAGGATGAAATCATTAAAATTAATTGATTTAATACCTTGTCTATTAAAAACAAAGTGTTGAACCATTTTGTTAAAAATATTTAATGATTATCGCTTGAATGTAACATGAAGGGACACACGAACCGTCCGGTGCCGTTATTAGTTTTCCGTTTCTCTTGTTCGGCTCCGCGGAGTATAGCGGCGCGGGCGGCGTGACTGGCGCACGCGGCCCGCGGCCCCATTGCACGCGTCGCGCCGTCGCCAGCCCTGCCGGCACACGACAGCGTCACTCGCGCGCACGTGCGTGCAAACGGGTGCACAGAGCCCTCGGCGCCTACCTGCCACCGCGCCCAGCAGCAGAACCAGCGCGCCGCACGCTAGGGCAGGCGTCAGCGCCGCGCTCGACCCGCCCTCGCCGCGCACCTCGCCCGCCACCTCCTCCGCCTCGCCCAGCCGCTCTGTGCACACACGTACATCACTCACACACCGCACCGAGCGGGACACGTATAGGCACACACCACACCGAGCGGGCCACATGCAGGCACACACCGCACCGAGCGGGACACATGCAGGCACACACCGCACCGAGCACGACACATGCAGGCACACACTGCACCGATTGGGACACATGCAGGCACACACCGCACCGAGCGGGACACATGCAGGCACACACCGCACCGAGCGGGACACATGCAGGCACACACCGCACTGAGTGGGCACACACGCATACTCACTGCCGCTGAGCGTGAGTGTGGCGGCGCGGTACTGCGCCGTACTGTCACCGGCTGCCGAATGCGCATCCACGCGTATCTCGTACCACGTGCCCGGCTGCAAACCGTTAGCCTGCGGGTATTTTTTTTATATTTATTTAGGAAACATACAGTCATATACAAAACAATATACAAATCAAAGTATAAGCCAACCAAAATTATTCCATGAAATGATATAAGCAAATTTAAATTAAGAGAGTTTTTATACCGAAGATGACAACTTACTAGACAAACAACACAAAAAATTAAATAAACTTCAGTGGTGAACGGGAAACTTTTCAAATAATTATTAATATTTGGTACTCTATTACCCTGTACCTGCTTTTTCCTTGTAGCTACCTAACGACACAGAAAAAATGTCAACGTCTTGAAGCTTATCGTTGTAATTCCTACAGGTGCACTGATATATGAGTTTCAAGCGTAATTGGTAGTACTTAATGATCACGATTGTGACATAGTCTGCTCCACAGTACTCCTGCGACATCCTTAAAATCGTCACTCCATCTTCGACATGGTCTCCCTCGCTGTCTTTTTCCTTCTCTAGAATACCATTCAGGAACAATTTTTGCCCATTTTCTTTGTTTGTTTCGTACCATATATGTCCTGCCCAATGCCATTTAAGTTTTTTAATGGTATATGAAATGTCTGTTATGTGTGTCTTTTTTCTAATTTCTCTTAAGTTTTTCTTATACCTTCTTTTAGTGTTTAGCAAACTTCTCTCTCTTTTTAATTTGTTGATGTTATCTTTGGTTAGCGCCCACATTTGACACCCATACGTAATGGCTGGAAGGACACAGGAGTTATACACTTTACTTTTGAGTCCGAGTGGTACTCACAAATTTTTCATAATCTCCTTCAAGGGCCTTGGACCCTTTTCCATGCTACGTTTGTCCTGTTTTGTATTTACTTAGACGCGAGATTATCTGGCCTAAATAAGTATATTCGTCCACGTATTCTATTGTGACGTTGGTTACTTTAATCAATGGTTTTGAACGATTGGTCATCAACTTGGTTTTAGTTACGTTCATTTGTAAGCCTACCTTTTCACTTTCGGCTACAAGTTCATTTAACATGACCTGCAGTTGATTTGGGTTGATAGCAATTATTATAAGGTTGTCGGCAAATCTAAGATGGTCGAGCATCATCCCATTTACCCTTCTTCCGTATGTCGTCCAGTCCAATTTGCGAAACACTTGTTCTACCGTCGCAGAGAAAAGTTTAGGGGATAGAGGACGTTTAGCTCATAATCAAAGAAAGACTGTCAAATAAAATTTTAGTTCTTTGCTACTTTACCAGATGGCGACACTGTTAGAAAACAGTTAATCTTGAATCGCGTAAGCATTGTGTTTCTTACATTGCATATAAGTTGAACGTGCCTTGTCGCCTTGAGTGTTCTTACCAGTGTAGTGTACACTAAAAGTGTTTAAAGTAGTGTGAGTGTTTTAGTTTACCATATGCGAGTCGGATCGGAAAAACCGTGAGTAAAGTGCAACAGTAACAGTATAATAGGTGTGATGCAGTAATGAATTAAACGGACTTAGAAAATTCAGTGTGTAAAACATTAAAAGGACTTAGCCGTATAGCCGTATTTGTGATTAAAAAACAGAATAATTTATGTTGCATCTCTAAAGACAGAAAATTTAAAGTGCAATGGACTTAGAATAATTTGATCAGTTGTTAACTTAGTTTCTGGACTTGGTATTTTTTTCAAATTGAACTTTTACTTTGTAGTGAACATTAATAAGGCCTTGGTTAATTAATACATTGAAAAATACTACTTTGCTGTCTACCCACAATATATTTTATGAACATTATATACCATGGCGGATAAACAAAGTAAACAATATATCATACAGGTTCATCAAAACTCAACTAAGATTGAAAAATAACTTGCAAACTCAAAGAAATGTGCTAAGGATAAACGAACAAAAAGGTTTCTGATAACACGTATGGAGATTTTACAGGACTATTGGGCTGTTTATACCAAGAATTATGAGGCTCTTGCTGTATCGATAGATGCTAAAACATTAAAATCAGAATACAATCTAGACTTGGAGGCTAATTTTGAACAGACTGAGGAAAATTATTTGGAGTTAATGACATGGCTTAAGGACAAGTTATACGAGTTAAAACCAGATAAACATGATACCTCGAATACTGCTGCACAGGCAAATTACTCGTTGACTGAAGCTAACTATGACGATGCCTGGACAAAACTGAACGAGAGATATGAAAACAAGAGAATGATTGCCAATAACATCCTCAATCGTTTCTAAGTCAAAAGACTTTAACCACGGAATCTGCAAAGGGTATAAAAGATCTTTTAGACACGTCTAGCCAATGTCTCACATCACTAGAAAACTTGAAGATTGACTCTTGGAATGCAATAGTCGTGCATATCGTAGGCTCAATGTTAGACATTGAATCTCACAAACATTGGGAGCATTCTTTAGAAAATTCTACAAGCATTCCTACATATGACGATTTAAACAGTTTTCTAGAAAAATGATTTCGAGCCATGGAAATGGTCAAGCTTTCACAACCCCTACAAAGAAATACTCCAAAAACACTTCAACAATAACCTAAAGTGACAACTTCCAAAAGTTTTGCTACGGAACTCGAAAGCACTTGCACTTACTGCTCCCAGAATCATTATATTTGCCACTGTAAAGGTTTTGCCTCAATTCCCGTTTCGGAGCGTCAAGATTTTATCAAGAAAAATAACATATGTTTTAACTGCCTCGTGAAAGGTCACGCAGTATTCAACTGTAGACAAGCAGACAGAGCAAAAAGTGTGGACGTCGTCATCATACGTTACTGCACCTCACCTCGCCTATGAACAAGGCTATTGAAACAAATAAGGAGAAAGATACACCAAAGGAATATAGCACTGTACTTAAGACTTCTTGCAACATCAGTGTTCATCTGACGTCTGAAACAAAAAATGATATGGTTATTTTAGCTACGGCTGTAATTAATGTGGACTCAAGGAACAGTAGGACTTACGCATTAAGAGCCCTGGTTGATCAAGGCTCACAGGGTTCTTTCATCTCCGAAGCTGCAGTACAATTGTTGAATCTTAATCACACTTCTGTTATTGGCAAAATTTCTGGAATTTCCAACACATCGGTGGTAAATACAAGGTCTATGATTACACTTACAGTCCACTCTACAAAAGATAATGCATCAACTTTTAAAGTCGAAGCATGTTTTAAAGAAACTCACTTCATTGTTGCCTTCACGCGAATTTCCACACGATACTTGGCCATCACCTATGCAGTTGAATCTGGTTGATCTAAACTTTCACAAGCCAGGGTCTATTGATGTTTTACTTAGTGCAGATGTACATGCATACATACTACTAGAAGGCTTGCACAAGTGTAATTCTCTTATAGCACTCAACTCTCGCCTTGGTTGGTTAATCTCCGGCAGAGTTTCACAAACTGTTTCTGCAGCTTCCAAAAATAATATGGTTGTTATGCAAACTAAAATTGAGACAGATCAGGTACTCGGACGATTCGATGAACTTCTGATTGGTTGTTCTCTTCAACAAGATATCAGAGATATAATAATACGATGGAGACAGCACAAATTTTGTCTAGTCGCGGACATTCAACAAATGTACAGACAGATTTTAGTAGCTAAAGATGATGTGGACTATCAGAGAATTCTATGGCGAGAATCGCCAACACAAGCTATAAAGGAATTTAGACTACTTACTGTTACGTATGGAACATCGTGTGCCCCATTTTTAGCCATTCGCACACTTCACCATCTGGCTGAAGACGAAAGGCAGGATTTCCCTTCTGAAGCTGAAACTCTAAATCATCCATATATAGGTCGCTTTTACCTATATATGGATGATTTGATGACCGGTGCGTCCACATCCGAAGATGCTGTGAAGTTACAAAAGGGGTTGACAGAACTTTTGTCCCGCGGAGAATTTCCTTTACACAAGTGGTCCTCTAACAGTAAAGTTGTGTTGTCACAAATTCCCAATGTAGACAAAGACTCTAAAAGTGAATATTAAGGTTGAAGATACAATTAAAACATTAGGTATTACATGGAACTCTGAAACAGGTAATTTTGAACGTAATTTGTATTTAAACCACTGTGATGACATATCTACTAAAAGAAATGTATTGTCCACTATTGCAAAATCTTTCGACCCACTAGGTTGGTTAACACCTGCAATTATACTACTGAAAATATTTATGCAAAAGCTCTGGTTAGCCGGCTTAGATTGGGACGAAGAGTTACCCACTGATCTTAAGGAAGAATGGAATACTTACCTTGATTGTTTTATGCATACTGAAAACATTCAGTTCCCACGATGGCTTGGAGTTGCAGATGTCACAACTACACGGGAACTGCATGGATTTAGTGATGCATCTTGTACTGCCTATGCTGGAGCGGTGTACCTCAGAGTGTTCGGAGATGATGGTGAAATAAAAGTAAGACTGGTTATTGCAAAATCTAAAGTAGCTCCAGTTAAACAAGTTTCTCTTCCACGTTTGGAACTCTGCGGTGCAGTCCTCTTAGCAAGATTGATTCGACATGTTAAAATTATTTTAAATATACCTGATGAGGATGTATATGCCTGGACGGATTCTACCATCGTTTTGGCGTGGCTGCATAAAACACCAAATACATGGACTACATTTGTAGCAAACCGCACTTCCGAAATTTTGACACTCACCGATAGTAATCAATGGCACCATGTTACTTCTATAAACAACCCTTCGGATTTGGCATCCCGGGGTATTTATCCACGTGACCTCCAGCAGTCAAGGCTATGGTGGAATGGCCCTGAATTTTTATATAATGCAAATGAAGGTAAACATTCTGCAATTGAGATTCCACCAACAGATTTGGAAATTAAACCTGCCACTAAAATACTATCAAATATTAATGTTATTCAAAATTATGATGGAATTTCTTATCTTAAACGATTCTCAAAATTGATACGAGTGACGGCTTATTGTTGTCGTTATTTTAAAAGAAGTAAGGCTAGAATAACTAGGGAGGCAATTACAGAGCCCATATTTTTGAGCACTAATGAGCTTGATAATACACTAAATCGTTGTATTAAATTATCCCAATCCGTTTCATTTGGAGATGAGATCTGTCGCTTGTCATCCGGTAAACAAGTTCAACGATCCAGCAAAATCTTTGCGCTTCATCCATTTATTGATGATGAAGGTATTGTTCGTGTGGGTGGTCGACTCGCTAATGCAGAAATTCCGAATGATATGAAAAACCCTGTTCTTTTAAGTGGTGACTGTCCCCTCTCGAAACTTATCGTTTTAAATTCCCATTTAAAATCGCTTCATGGAGGACACCAGCTTACGTTAAACTTCATTCGGCAAAAATTTTGGATTATAAGTCAGTGGATTAGAGCACTTCCCCGGATAGGAAGAGACGCAGGTTCGATTCCCGCCTGTACTAAAATACTTTTTTTCCTTATTTACAAATTATAATTTGTACTTTAATAGTAGCTGAGTATGTCAAGTCCTAAAATATAGATCAAAATATTTAAAAAAATCACGCCATCAAATTGTATGAATTTTAATTGCAAAATTAAACTTGGCTTAAAAGTTGGTAGTATATGTATGTATTCACAAAAAAAAAGAAGTATATATGTATTTAGATATTTTTGTATATATTTTTAGCATTTGACATGCTTAGCACTATACATTAAACACAAAGTGAAAAATGTGAAATCGAAAATAACAGTCACGAGCAGGAGCAGGGAGGAGGTTATTTTCGATTTCACATTTTTCACTTTGTGTTTAATGTATAGTGCTAAGCATGTTAAATGCTAAAAATATATATAAAAATATCTGAATATACATTTACATGCATTAATGGCGGAGAGACGGCACACGGCGGGTTTCTTTAGTGGGTGAAGGCCCCACACTACCCTGTTCGTTGCCCCGAACGACGGGGTGTGCAGTTAGGAACATTTTTTCCCGCCTTAACAAAAAAAATGGTACATCGGTCATGTATTACTGCAGGAAGGTGGAATCAGGAGTCTCAGATACCGGCGAGCGTGTATGAAGAGAATTATGAATATTGAGGAAGTGAGACATGTATGCAAGAATAGGGCCTCTTGACACTCTGTTCTCTCTGCCTACACTACAAGGAAGGTTGCGTGATAATAAGTAAGTAAAACCAAATTTTCAAGTTCACTAACTGCCTTTGTGGTGCAGCGGTAGTGTGAGTGAGCGTCTGCTGATCATGAGGTCTCGGGTTTGATCCCGGGTCGGGCAAAGTTATTGAGCTTTCTCATAAAAAATAAAAATTCTCAGTAGCCACCCGGAGTTTGGAATTGTGCCTGGTAGACAGCAAAAGATTCTCCCCCTATTACGTGGGACTCAATCATAGCTGACGAACCGTGGGTGTGTAATACACCTCTGCCTACCCCTTCGGGGAATACAGACGTGATGCTGTGTTTTTTTTACTACCAACGTGCAGGTTTAGTGTAACACCTTTGCTCTTGTTGGCAACCTTCTTCTTTGTGCAGTTGTTAAATCTTGCTTGTATTTTGTAGGGCTTCATTTGTAGTTATTTTTTTAATATGCACCCCATGCTCCAAGCAGAAGCTGAGATTTTTCATCAATTGAACTGCGCTTTGTCGAGGATTACGTTGGTATTCTGGCCTTCACCTTCGAACCATTTCTGACGATTTTGTTATTTTTGGAAGTCCACCTCCATGGCATTTTTGATGCTACCAGTATCATATACCATTATTATAACCATTATTTTAACTGCCACGTAAGACTATATGTTTTGTTAACTTATAGACAACATAACCATAGATAATTGACTATACTGGGCCCTTAGAATGTAACTCACTACACCGTCGCAGTAATCCCTCGGCCCATCACGGTAATCTTCAACCAATCACAATAACTCGATGCGATGTCGATACGATTTAGCGAGATACACTCTAACACCCCAAGGAATATAACAGAATGACGCTTGTGAAAAAAATTATGCGCTGTCATAAGCAGTTTGGTTTCTATAGCAACGTAAGTTTGTAATACATGGAGTACCGATTCCTGTAGTGCAAGAAAGGAAACAAGACGTTACAAATAAATATACAAGGACATTTCACACAACGTCCTCTGGCCCCAAACTAAGCTTAACGCTTGTGCTGTGGGTACCAGATTACGGATATAATACATATATTACTTTTTTTTGTAAGTACATACATAGAATAGATAGAAAACACCCAGACGGCAGTACAAATATCTGTGTTCATCACACAAATAATTGTCCAGAGTGGGAACCGAACCCACGACCTCGTGCACGGAAGTCGGTTACACTACCGACTACGCCACGAGGCCCTTCTATCTTCCGTTATTCTTCGTATGAACCTCGGAATTAATACTTCGGTAAGAGCTTTCGTTAAGGCCAATGCTACTAATATCTACCTCTGCGTGATCGCCATCAGTGGTCAGCTGTGCCCAGGCCTCGCTGGGGCGGCGCAGGTGCAGGCTCCAGGCCGTGGGGCAGGTGCCGCCCCAAGCCAGCAGGTTGAGGCGCAGCGACGTGCTGTTGGCCCAGATGAACGTCTTGCCGGGCGGTGGCCGTGCCTCTACGTACCACATCTCGTCTCTTTTACAAATTACGGTTGCACTACTGTCGTAATCAGTGATCGTATGCTTTTGGCATCTCCTTCATAAGGGATTATAGTGTATGATGTGTATAAAGATAAGCTTATAAGCCTCCCATATTGGACAGGACAATAGAAGGCTTATAGATGGACAGACAGATGATTTAAAAATGATGTACGGCTCTGGATCGTTAAAGTTATTTAAAGTTTTGTAAGTAAAAGTTTTTTGTCAATTGACGCTCCTGTAATAATTGGGATATAAAATATTATAGAGAGACTGGATTATATAATACTTAGATTAATAATATGTCTAGCTTTGATTATATACCTTGTCTAGACGGTGTAATGCAAACAAACTTCACAAAAAAACCGTCTCAAAATTAAACACGCGTGTGTGAGTGTGCTCCGTATACTTATTGTCATAAAACTGGCAATATGTATAATATCTAATTTACAAATATGATGACATCTTATTTTTTAAGTACAAATTATCACATTTGTACTTAATGGTTTTCTACTATAAGTTTTAATAGGTTTGTTTGGTGATGCTGATTACAATCCGGGATCCGTAGGAAACCCGAAGACCCAAAATATAAAAAAACACAGCAAGAAATACTTTTTAGTGCATAGTGCAATACAGATGTGTCATTTATCAGGAATAAATATTTTCATTTAACATGACCTACTAATATTATATCTTTTTATGGTGTACGTAGATAGAATATTTTGACATACTACTCTGTCAAGAAAGTACCGGGAAAACATCAATAATATACAATATTTTTGTTATTAATCCAAATTTATTGTATCACCTTCAAAGTATGCTCCTTCAGAAACAATAGACTTACGCCAACGAATAATCCAATCATCAAAACATTTTTTCTCGATGATATTTGTTGAGTGTTTGGCCAAAAGTTCATTCACGATGATGGCCTTGTGTGAAGGCGCATTATCGTGGTCCAAGAATTTTCTTTCCACAAATCTGGCCTTTTTCATCGAATTTGCTCTCTTAAATGCCGCATAACGCTCGAAATAATATTATTTATGTACCGTTTGACCTTCTGGCAAGAATTCCGAGTGCACAACAACGCGGTTTTCAAAGAAAACAGTCAACATGATTTTTCTTTATTCACAAATAATTTGTACTTTAAAAAGTAGCGGAGCGTGTCAATTGCTAAAAAAGAAATAGATCTAAAACAGTCAACATGACTTTGACTTTTGATCGACTTTGGCGTGGTTTTTGCAGTTTCGGTTCAGTTGGAAGTCGCCACTCCGAAGCTTGTTGACCAGTTTTCATGTCAAACTCGTAAACCCATGTCTCGTCACCAGTAACAATGCGTTACATGAATGTTTGGTCGGAATTGACTCGTTCTAGCATGTCCTCAGCGACTCTCATGCGATTGAGATTTTGGAGAAAATTCAGGTCTTTTGGGACTAGCCGAGTGGAAACATGTTTCATACCCAAGTGATTATTTAAAATGGTACGGATCGACTCGTGAGACACAGAAAGTTCGGCGGCTATCTCTCTCAAAGTTGAATGAGGATTTTTAGTCACTATTTCCTTCACTTTTACAATGTTAACTTCAGTTGCAAACGTTGATGGCCTACCAGAGCGAGGCAAATCTTCCATCACATCTCGATTACTTTTAAACGCTTTGTACCACTCATAATTACGTGGTTTTGATAAAATCGATTCACCGCAAGCCTTCTGTAATATTTTGAAATAAATCTACGTTTACGGAATCTATCGCGTTTACTTGATTTTTATGCTATCCCGACGTTTCAAATACTTTACAGCATTCATGATCACGGGTGGACTTAGATGGTAGATGTCCAAAGCTGATATGTTGATTCAACGGTTTCATCTACCCACAGTAATATGATTACATAATATTCGTAAAACACAATTAAAAATAACTACTCTAAGTTTTATACTCCTTTAAGTTTTAAAATTTTTTGTTTATATTTAGTGCTTAAAAATTCTACCACAAACTACTATTTTAATTTTTTTAAGTATTCTAAAAACTACCATTAAGAAGACAATATTGATTATTAGTTTCTATTATTAAATATATTGATTTTAATATAAGCTAAGTCTAAAAAGCTACCACCAGATCGGAAGATAGACGACTAGATTGACGTGAGGCTATTGAAATTAAGAAACATCCCAATTTCAATAGAGAAGACGGCTGGGTCTTACCATCAAGCTGGAATCCTGTGATAGGCCTCACCAAACATAATACAAGAAGGCACACCACAAGATTACAAGACACAGTTAGCGCTTATTGTGTAGATAAAACCCACAGTTAGTTAACCCATTAGTTAGTATTTTCCGCATAAATTTAATAATCCATAACAAGTTGTTGCCTACTGAGTTTTCTGGTCGGATCTTTTTCAGTCAGGCCGCGTTCCGATCCGGTGGTAGCTTTTTAGTCTTAGCTTCTATTAAAATCAATATATTTAATAATAGAAACTAATAATCAATATTTTCTTCTTAATTAATGGTAGTTTCTAGATTAGTTAAAAAAAAATTAAATGGTAGTTTGTGTTAGAATTTTAAGCACAAAATATAAACAAAAAATTTTAAAACTTAAAGGAGTATTATACTAATTTTATTATACTAGCTTAAAATCTCATACAATGTCAGCATAATACTTAGAGTAGATATTTTTATTTGTGTTTCTAAACGAATATTATGTGGGTTGAAATAAATAAACCAAAAATTTGTAAAATCATATTACTGTGGGTAGATGAAACCGTTGAATCAACATATCAGCTTTGGATATCTACCCTTTGGTATAAATTGTTCTGTGACATCTACCATCTAAGTCCACCCGTGATCATGAATGCTGTAAAGTATTCGAAATGTCGGGATAGCATAAAAATCAAGTAAACGCGATAGATTCCGTAAACGTAGTTTTATTTCAAAACGTGTTAAATTCGCGTAAATGTTAGAAAGCCTTCTGTAACATTTTCAGTGACCGCTTTGGGTGCTCCGAAAATAAGAATACTTTTCACAATTAGATAGTTTATTATAATATTGCAAAAACTTCACAAATCTAATACCACTTCCAATCACTCCATTTTACGTCCGCACGGCTTGAAAGTTGTACAGCCACTACCCGCTGTACGCGCGCTACTTCCCTCTAACCGTTTTAAAGCCGGAACAAACAAGTAAGGAAACTGTCAGCCGGAAGTAGTGCGCGCGTTACTTTAATATTTGAAAATATTAATTAAATCTAAAATTGGAATAATAATATATTTAAACAATAATGAATTTATAATCAACACAAATATTGTTAAAACGTTACAGATGATTGCGTAATTTAGGGAATGACGCTAACAGTCGGCCTTTCCTGATAAATTTTCCCGTCCAGGGAACAGCAAATTTATCTAAAATTTACATTAAACATAACATTTATTATATGTATTCTAAAATTATAATAAAATGTAACCAAAATACAATCATGGACAAATATTAACTGATAGATTTTTACTAAGTACTAAGTTAATATAATATTCTTTTATGATAAGATATCAAGGCCTCATACATATCCTCAATATCTGTCCTAATTGAGACCTCAGACTTATTCTCAGTCAAGCCACTTGTTAGTTAATTTTAACGCTAAGATATTAAGGCCTCATACACATCCTTAACATCTGTCCTAACTGAGACTTTAGACATATTCCCAGTCAGGCCACTAATAAAACTTGACATCTTTAATCATAATAGGTACTAAGAATTAAAATATTAAGGCCTCAGACATATCCCTAACATCTTTCTTAACTTACTTCTTAACTTACTTCTAACTCGTCAGTGTCATCATTGTTTGAAGTTTCAGACTCTGTGTCTGCTCTATTAAACACCATCCAAGGGTGAATTTTGTCTACAGAGAAAATACCACAAAAATTTCTATTACCCTTCCTGGATAATGGTGTGTCTTCAATGAGGTATCGGTCATTATCCAGAACTTCTTTTATACGATATGGACCTCTAAGCTTTGGGATTAATTTTCTACTGCTACCGGTTGATGGAATTTCTCTTTCTACTCTGACTAGGTCACCTATATTATATGTTACTTCCTTCCTAACTTTATCAAACCGTTGCTTTTGCTTGTCTTGGTTATCTTTTATTTGCTCTGTCATCTCTTTTCTAATCTCTTCTATAGGAGTATCAACCTCAACAATATTATCTGTAACGCTAAGTTGTAACAATGAGCCTGACGTGCCTACTAAGTCTAGACCAAACAATGCCTGAGCGGGGCTTTTCCCCGTACCCTTATTCAGAGTATTATTTAGTCCCCATTGGATCTCAGATACACATTCGTCCCATACGTTATCGGGTTTACCATGATTTGTCGCTGTAAGTGCCGCTAAAACCGTTCGGTTATACCGCTCGACCTGGCCGTTAGCACGTGGCGTCGCTACAGCGTTCAAGATATGTTTTACGCCTAATGATTTTAAATAATCTTGAAAGCTCTTAGACGTAAATGACGTTCCACGATCAGATACCAATCGTTTTGGTACACTAAATGTGTGAAAGTAGTTTTTCATTGCGGTGATAGAATGAATGGATTTAGTACTTTTAACTGGCACAAGTATGACAAATTTCGTAAAAGCATCAATAATTAACAATAGATAAGCATTTTTGCGCTTGCTGCGGACAAAAGGACCCAGGTGATCCACATGTAGGGTGTGGAATGGCTTATCTACTTTTTCGATGGGATGCAATTTTCCTGCTTTTTTTCCAGATGGTATTTTAGTATGATCACACTCTATACAAGATTGTACATATTTTTTTATAAATTTTCTCATTTTAGAAAACCAGTATTTATTTTTAATTATCTCTAAAGTTTTGTCAAAACCGAAGTGTCCGATCTCGTCATGGTTTGATTTCAAAACCTGCCATCGGACACCTTTCGGGACTACCCAACGATCCCCGTCTTCAGTTCTCCTATATATTAGTCCCCTTTTTACTATAAAATTACTTTTGATCTCTACAACATTATCGTTTTCACTATCATTTAATATAGAAATAATTCGTTGCAATTCAGGATCGTTTTGTTGTACTGTAGCTACCCAATCAGTATCAACATGTCCTACATGTAATTCTACCGGATCTGATGGGATAGGATTACGGCTAAGCGCATCTACGTGTGTCATAGCTGTGCCAGGCTTATAAATAATATTAAAATCAAACTCTTGGATAATATTCCACCATCGCGCAACTCTAGGTATTGTATCTCTTTTCTCAAAAGTTGCACGAAGGAACATGCAATCTGTAACTATGGTAAAATAAATCCCTAACAGATATACTCTAAGCCGCTGCAGCGAGGTCACGACAGTCAACGTTTCCAAATCATAAGAAGTATGTTTGGACTCTTCGGGAGAAGTTTGCCTACTATAAAATGCTATTGCGCTGAATGGGGATTCTTTATTTGGTCTTTGCACTATAATTCCGGCAACACCTATCTTAGAAGCATCTGTATGTAATTGGGTTTCATACTCAGGATTATAAAAAGCAAGGATAGGGCGTTTAACTAGTTCTTCTTTTAACGTTAAAAATGCAGATTCTTCTACGTCACTCCATTTCCATTTAGCATCTTTCTTAAGAAGTTGCGTCAATGGTTTTGAAATAATTGAAAACCCCTTAATAAATTTTCGGAAAAAACTGACTAAACCCAAAAACTGTCTGACTTTATGTTGATCTGTAGGTCTGGGAAATTTATCAACTGCTTCAATTTTTTTTTGCCCGGTTTAATGCCTGATTCAGTGACTTCGAAGCCTAAGTAATCGATAGATTGCTTCAAAAAATTACATTTTGACAGATTGAGAGTTATGCCGGTAGAGCGAAATAAATTAAGAATGTCATGGAGTTTCTGTAATCCCTCGTGTATAGTTTTAGAAGGTACAATGACATCATCCATGTAATCAAATGCCTCTTTAAATCTTGCGTTTCCCAAAATACTGTTGATAGTCCTTTGAAACGTGGACGGAGCATTAACAAGTCCAAACGGCATGCGGTTGAACTCGTAATGTCCGTCGGGCGTCACAAATGCTGTGTAACGTTTTGATGTTTCAGCTAATGGTATTTGGTAATATCCAGAAGCAAGATCTAAAGAAGTATAATATCTATAACCGGAAAGATTATCTGATTGATCATCTATTCGCGGTAGAGGGCAATGTTCTTTGATCGTCTTTTTATTAAGTGCCCTAAAGTCAATACAAAGGCGATAGTCACCTGTCTTTTTCCGTACAAGAACAATTGGCGAAGCATAATCAGAAGAAGACTCTCTAATTATATTGGAATCTTCTAATTCTTGTATAATATCGCGAGCTATCTGACGCTCTGAATGGGATAATCGATACGGTCTATAAACTACAGGCGTGGTATCATTAAGTTTAATATTCATTTCGGTACCAATTATGCGTCCTAATTCTTTACTTGAGAAAGCAAAACAATCCCTAAAATTGTTTAACAGCTCGGTCAATTTCAATATGTCATCAGAACCAATTGAATTGTCTACTTGTATAGCCACTACTGTGATTTCTAATATTTTACTATTATCAGGATAATGTTCAATCTTACTAACATTTAGCTTCTCTAATTTTAACTCATTCAAAGGCAATGCGCGAAGCAACAATAAGTCTTTAGTTAAAACAAACTCAGGGCAGAGTCCCTTTAAAACAATATTACCATGACTGTTAGTTATACGAATTATGCTTTGAGAGATTTCATATGGTTTTTGGGGATCTTGGCAAAGACTCGGTTCAATAAATAAATCACCTGTGTATTCAGGTTTAGAATAAACTTCTAATACAGTAAATCCTTTTATAGTTACTGAATTTTTAACATACAAACGTATGCTGGCTGTTGGGTTGTTGCATATTTGTAATTGATTATTGGTTTTAAAAACAACTATGTGTTCCTGCTCTGTAAATGTTTGCCCGACTAACAAGGGTACTTGTAATAAATGGTCAGGTACTATAAATACCTCCACGGAAGCTCTGACCGAATCTATCTCTAGTTCAACAACACATTTGCCTAAACAATTCACTATACTATCTCCAAATCCTCTTATTACTGGTAAATCTGATACTGACCAAGTGCTGACTAAATTTGTTGCCAATGATTCTCTCAACATGGTACACTGACTCCCAAAATCAACGTAGCAATCAAGATTTTTACCATTGACATTGGCAACTTTAAAATATTTAGATTCGTTATTATGTTGTTTAGAAATACGTAAAACTCTTTTACTGTTGCTCTCGTTGACTTTGGAGTCCGCCTTTCCCGGACAATTATTAATTGCATGACTGACTCTGTGACAATGCTCGCAGCGTATAATTGTTTTTTTACACAAAAAGTAAGGGTGCCCTTCTTCTCCACAGTTATAACATTTGGTAAGCTTGTAAGATCTGTTACTTTTAACATCAGGTGCATTCTGATTAGACTTTGATGGTCTAGATTGTTTGTTTGCACCATTGCTTGCCTGCATAGATAGGTTTAGCTTCTCAGGCTTCCTAATTGATCGGACATTCCTTAAATAGACTAATAGTTTATCAGGTTCTGTGAATTGTGTTGCTTCCGCACTAGTTCTTACTGATCTATCATCTATCCCAAATAAAATGCAATTAATAGCATTTTTACCGACTATATTACAACGATTTATTAATACCATCTTTTGGTAAAAGTATTCCTCTAACGAGTCGCCAAATCTAGCCCTACAGGCAAGCATATCTGTTAACAATTGTCCATAGTTTTCATCACTTGGAAATGCCATTTTCAGTTTATTCTGCCATTCAGCCCATGAAAACAGTAAACTAGGTAAACCTTGGTACCATTTCTGTGCTAAACCTGATAATTATGGTAGAGCGTAGTGGATTATTTGTCTCTCATTCCATTTATAAATTTCCGCACACTCGTTAACTTTTAACAACCAAATTTCAATAGTTTGATTGCGCTTGGCAGGGTCAAACTCTGGAATAACATTCATTACAGGATACCGCTCATTACCCTCATCCGTTTTCATGGTCTGAATAAGCTCTTTGAAAGCCGAAGCTAAAACGCTAGCATTAAAGTCAGTATTAACACTAATTTGAGGTCCACTTAGAGTTGATGTAGCTGCTGGTATAGTAATAGACTGTGACACACCTGCGTCTTCTTGTCGGAGTGGGTGTCTTCTTTGCAACCCCTCAGGGCTTTGCGACACGTCACAGTCTCGCGATATATCACGCCCTTGAGGCGTGCCAGGATCTCGAGTACTATCGCGGCTCTGCGATATGGTACGCCTTTGAAGCGTTCTAGAACGCCTTTCGGACATACGACGCTTCTTTGACATTCTGTGGTGACGCGACACATGAGAGTTACTCGATAAGTCACGGGTTTGTGACTTGTTGTGATTTCGTCGCGACTTACGCTGCCTTCGCACTGGTGAACCTGATTCACTATGCGTTGAATCATCAGACTCTCTCATACGTCAAGTAGACTTTCTTTTCCGGCCCATTGTTTTCTGAGAATTATAAGGAATCGCAAAAGCAGCCATTCTAAAACTTATTATAGAAGGTTAAACATGAAGTTACTTTACGGCATTATCCTAGCTCATGGTTCATAATCTAGAGGCATGTTACTGACAATGTGACAAGGTTAGGAAAAAGGAATGAAATAAAATAACCAAACCAAACGTCTGTAAGATCAAACTATCATACCTAAGTATTGTATCGAGATAGAAATCGCACTACACATAGTATTATTGATTTGAACCTTTAAAATTAGTCTATGAATATTTTCAAATTTATAATTTAAAAAAGCAGGTACACCAGAGAGCAAAAATAAGATAGGCACATAACTTTGCATTATCTGTTATGTAGTTTAATTAAGCTTCTACCTCTATGTTTGTAACATGTTAGTCCTGGGACACGTATTTAATATCTCGGTGAATATAATCGTACATTACGTGCAGCAAATAATTCAAGACTTTTACATGAAATTTTCATGGAACTTGGTAAATTACAAGAAAAGAGAAAAAAAAACCTAGGATAAAATCATGCTTGTTTACTCACTTGTATGAGGGGCAAGTCCTTTCACCGTGGGCGATTTTAATCGCTGTCACGATTATATCCCAACTTCTGAGCTTTGGGTGCTCCGAAAATAAGAACACTTTTCACAATTAGATAGTTTATTATAATATTGCAAAAACTTCACAAATCTAATACAACTTCCAATCACTCCACTTTACGTCCGCACGGCTTAAAGTTGTACAGCCACTACCCGCTGTACGCGCGCTACTTCCCTCTAACCATTTTAAAGCCGGAACAAACAAGTAAGGAAACTGTCAGCCGGGTCATCAGTAGTGCGCGCGTTACTTTAATATTTGAAAATATTAATTAAATCTAAAATTGGAATAATAATATATTTAAACAATAATGAATTTATAATCAACACAAATATTGTTAAAACGTTACAGATGATTCGTAATTTAGGGAATGACGCTAACATCCCGAACACAAAATTCCATTGGCGATGCAAAATTTAAGACAAACTTTTTGTTCGATGTTTTTGTCTATTATGAAATTCGCAATACACACTAGATATAATATAAAAACAGCACTGTATTTAATATAAATAACAGATGCAACTTAAACTCCACTCCAAAATGGATAACAGTTGTGCCAATCTAAAAAACAACAAAAAAAAAACAAAAATTTGACGTTGGAACCATAAATAAATCATCAATTCCCAATACTATAAATACTGTAAATACATTCAGTCAAGACTGAATGTGTTTACCGGAGAGTTATAATTTTTAAATAAAAAACATGCTAAAGATAATTATATACTTTTTAGAAATCTAGC
Source organism: Leucoma salicis (assembly GCA_948253155.1). Classification (NCBI taxonomy): domain Eukaryota; kingdom Metazoa; phylum Arthropoda; class Insecta; order Lepidoptera; family Erebidae; genus Leucoma; species Leucoma salicis. The sequence goes on from OX411804.1 coordinate 219,548, forward strand.
ATTTCCAGCTGTCCAATAATTATCTTGTCAATCCTAGTATGTCCATGTCATATTTTGTTTGTCATGGGTGTCAATTTATATAATTTCATTTTTTAAATCTGAATGAATTTTAATCGCCAGCTAATATTTACTCGATATTTAATAAGAATGCAATCGATCATCCAAATAATGTAGGTACTATTTTGGTACAATTAAAACATCTTAATAACGGTTAAAGCATGGCTCCACACGTTTGTATATTTATAGTGTTTTCGTATCAAACATTACAAATATAAACATAGCACCACGCCTGTATCCAGGCAGAGGTGTATTTTACAAACCCACGGTTCGCCAAATATGATGAAATTATTTATATTCGTATCAAAGATAGTACATAATAAAAAAAAACTTGAAATAGCATCATCGATATATCTTTTATATATTTTTACCTATACTTTAAGACTTTTTTTTTCACCCCGTCTTTCGGGGCAATGAACAGGGTAGTGTGATCGCAATAAATAATCGTGATTTTATAATTTAGTGATCAGCAGGATTAAAACTGAGAGTGATAGTCAGGGGCATCTTGAATATTAGCACGTAAGTCGCGAGGTCACACGCTTGATGAAGTCTACGCTCCGACCAACACCTGCCCAATACCAAAACCCCGAGAGATTTCAGCTCGAACTACGAAATCGCTTCCAATGTCTAGATGAGTGCGAATCAGCGAGCGATTTGAACAGAAGGTTCGTGCAAACTGTTCACGCGGTCGGGTCGACTTACTTCAAGGCCCGTCGTGCTAGTAGGACTCGTGAACTCTCGGACCATACTCTCAAGCTCATGGAAAGGAAAGAAAAGAAATGATAGTCCAGTCTTCAGCCGATTGGTCCTGCCTGAGGCGGTTAAACAGACAGATCTCCAAGGCTGTGCGACACCATAGTCGCCAGTTTAATGCTATCCGAATTAAAGAGGCGATAGAGCGGAATCAAGGCTCGAAAGTGTTCGCAAGAGAACTGTCTGTCGGCCAAAGCCAGTTGACTAAGCTGAGGACCAACGACGGCACTGTCATTTCATCACGAGATGAAATCTTGAGAGAGCTCCACTAGTTCTATGGACAGTTGTACAGATCCCAGATTCGTGTTGTCAGCTTGGTCCAAGATCCCAGATCCAAGCTAACTCGGCACTTTACCGAAGATATCCCGGATGTCAGCCTGTACGAGATCAGAATGGCTTTCAAACATCTAAAGAACGGAAAGGCATCGGGAGACGACGGAATCACCACAGAGCTTCTGAGAGCAGGCGGAATGCCGGTTTTAAAAGCTCTTCAGAGGCTATACATTAAACACAAAGTGAAAAATGTGAAATCGAAAATAACAGTCAAGAGCAGGATTTTTTTCGATTTCACATTTTTCACTTTGTGTTTAATGTACGAGTATAGTGCTAAGCATGTAAAATGCTAAAAATATATATAAAAATATCTAAATATCTTCAGAGGCTGTTCAATTCCGTTGATCTCGGGGGCGACGTTCCAGAGTCGTGGACCAGAAGCATGGTGGTGCCGTTCTTCAAGAAAGGTGACAGAACCCTCTTGAAGAATTATAGACCCATCTCGCTCTTGAGCCACGTCTATAAGTTGTTTTCAAGGGTCATTACAAATCGACTCACGTGCAGGCTTGACGACTTCCAGCCTCCCGAACAAGCCGGTTTCTGAAAAGGCTATAGTACCATAGACCACATACATACGCTACGCCAGATTATACAGAAAACCGAGGAATATAATCGGTCTCTGTGTCTGGCGTTTGTGGACTATGAGAAAGCCTTCGATTCGATTGACACTTGGGCGGTGCTGCAGTCCCTTTAGCGTTGCCAAATTGACTATCGGTACATCGAAGTATTGAAGTGCTTGTATAGAAACGCCACCATGTCAGTCCGTGTTCAGGACAGGAGTACGAAACCGATCCAACTGCAGAGAGGTGTTAGACAGGGAGACGTTATGTCCCCGAAACTATTCACCGCTGCATTGGAAGATGTCTTCAACCTCTTGGACTGGACCGGATTTGGCATCAACACCAATGGCGAATACATTACTCACCTTCGATATGCCGACGACATCGTAGTCATGGCAGAATCGCTGGAGGACCTTGGCACCGTGCTCAATGATCTCAGCAGGGTTTCCCGACCAGTGGGTCTCAATACTAACATGGACAAGACGAAAGTCATGTCTAATATCCATGTCATTTCAGCACCAGTCCTAGTCGGGAGTGCGCTTCTCGAAGTTGTCGACCACTATGTCTACCTGGGACAAACAGTCCAGTTAGGTAGGCACAACTTCGAGAAAGAGGTCAATCGACGAATCCAACTCGGCTGGGCAGCATTCGGGAAGCTAAGGAAGACCTTCTTGTCCAATATTCCGCAGTGTCTGAAAACGAAGGTCTACGACCGGTGTGTGTTACCAGTGATGACATATGGAACAGAGACGTGGTCTCTGAATGTTGGCCTCGTAGCAAGGCTCAAAGTCGCTCAGCGGGCCATGGAGCGGACTATGCTTGGTATTTCCCTACGTAATCGAATCCGTAATACGGAGATCCGTAGGAGAACGAGAGTGACCGACATAGCCCGCCGGGTTGGCATGCTGAAGTGGCAGTGGGCAGGCCATATCGCTCGACGAACCGACAACCGTTTGGGAAGAAAGGTTCTCCAGTGGCGACCACGTGTCGGACGGCGCAGCGTAGGACGGTCCCCCACCAGATAGACCGACGATCTGGTCAAGTTATTATGTTTTCCCACATAATTGCAACACAAAACAGCACATACTGGCATTTTTTTTTTCTTGAGCACGTTACCGCTTGACGAGTCATAATATGACACAGACGTGACAAAGCGAGTGTACTAAATATAGTAGACATAATTTGTGGTGTTCTATACTGTTAATAAGGCATCTAAAATGGTATATAATCAAAGATGTCTAGATGGAGTGTCACTCTTCTAAACGTCATAAAAACGGGCAGGAATTATCATGCTTGTGTGCGTGTCAGCTGTCATTACACTTGTGAAAGTTTTGTTAGTGTGCGTGCGTAATGATATCAGTTACAGTGGCAGTTCTATTAAATTATATTATATATTCAATACATACTTATACTACAAAAAGTTTATTCTATTAGTCTCTCATAATGTTACTTTTATTCTGTAAAAAAAAATTCCTGTTTAACTGTTTCAACATAAAAATTTAATGACTTTATAGATTTTGAAGACTGTAATAATTATGTTCATCTCGTTAAGGAGTTCCTATAGGATACACCTACAAGAACCTCATGAGATCTTATAATTATATCACATGAAAAACATATTTATGTCCTATAATCATATAAATAATAATATATACTTATAATCCTCACTATTATAAAGCTGTAACGGACACATCGTCCGTACGTTCAAGATATTCGAGAAAAAAATACTGAACACTTTTTTTTAATTTGTGTCTGTTCGTTTATTCGCACATCACGTAAAAACTACTAAATATTCATATCAGTTATTTATAGTCAAAACCCATTATCTAATGAGAAATAAGTTATCAATATCGAATATTTATAAAATTAAGAATGTAAATAGTTTTCGTCATTAAAATAAATAATATTACAAATAGTAATATTACATTAAACACAAAGTGAAAAATGTGAAATCGAATGGACGGTATCCAGGAGATGCAGGTTCAAGTCCTGCTCGTGACTGTTATTTTCGATTTCACATTTTTCACTTTGTGTTTAATGTATGTTGCTAAGCATCAAATGCTAAAAATATATATAAAAATATCTAAATAGTAATATTACAATTAATTCCGAAAATGAAGCCTGTGCACCTTTATGAATCCATTTAAAATAAGAATTATTATGTTAGGTAATGTTTATTTTTGAATATGATCAACATCGCATATTTACTCGGGAAATTTAAGTTCATAAACTGATATCACACAAAAAATTACAAACTAAAATTAATTTGTTTACAAAATATTTAAATTACTTATTTCGCCAGTAATGTAATGAAATAATGTTACTTAATTATATTACAGATCTTTAGTGCTGTTTTTCATATTTTTTTAGTTTCGGCACATTTTAATTATATACGTTAACATTTTAAATGATATATTTTCGTTCCTGGGTACAACCGTGGTAAGTGACGTCACGATTGACACTAACAGCATAGGGATGAAAAGTTCACTCCTATTTTTTTGACGCCGTCACAACTCCGAGTGTCTATCTAGACATATTATTAATCTAAGATATATATAGTTCGTGATTTGTGATTGTTTTTCTCGTCTTTGGAATGAATGAATTAACGATTTTTAATTTGGTAACGAATTAATTTTTTGAATATCATAAGGAAACGATATCTATTTTGTAGCCCTTAATAGGTAATTTGTTGTTCGCTATATTTAGTGACACCGCACATACGCCACGTGTAGTGTGTCCGTACTGACCGTGGCCCAGCGTGCGCGCCTGCAGCTCGGCCGAGGGCGGCGAATCGCCTGCCGCGTTGTGTGCCCGCAGCCACACGCGGTACTGCGCGCCGCACGCCAGCCCGTTCAGCGTGAGCGCCGCCGCGGGCGCGGGCAGTTGCCGCGTGTGAGGGGGGACCGCGCCGCGCGCCCACTGAAGCGTGTAGCCGCGCGCGCCGGCCGACCCCCCCCACTGCACGTGCAGCGCGCCCGCGCCCGCCCGCGTCAGCCGCAGCGTCGGAGCCGCGGGCGGCACGCGCACCACCAGCCACACGCGCAGCGCGTCCGCGCCGGCCGCGTTGTGCACCGCGCACGTGTAGTTGCCGCCCCATCGCTCCTCCACGTCTGCACACGACACTCTTTACACTACAGTGGCAATGTACAGAAAATCGGTTACTTATTCATAGGTAGGTATTATTCTATTTATACTTCTTTTGGCGCGTTAGGGAAAAATGATGTGGATAACACCCGAGCTGGCGAAGGTCTCGGGGTTATTTGGGGTGATCTCGAACGGGCAACAACACTAGTAGGGGTTGGGAACAAATGAAACACCAACTACTGTGTCATCTGACTGATTCAGAGATTGACGATTTATTGTATTGGACTAGTTGAACTATTGATCTACTTTTACATATATGCTCTTGTTACTCACTCCTCTCTCTCTCTCTCTCTCTCTCTCTAAAAAACGTAAACAATATTTTGCTTATATGGTGCTATGATGTAACGAAACCATAGCGGCATTTAATTCCGACACTAACGCCATCTATCGAGCATCTAGACAACATTAGAAGTAAAGATCAACGATTAATATCGATCGCAAACATACCGCCCACCAAAGGACATTAGTGACGGAATGTCCTTTATAATTTGTATACCTAATGTTGTAAATGTTATAACAACTTATAGGGTACATAACAAATATATGAATGAACTTAAATCTAAACATGCATTCTTAAGTTTGATCTAACAGGTTTTATTTATGCGTACTTGTTTGTATTGATGATAAAACAGTGTTTATAAAGAAACATTGTGTATAAACTAAACTAAATTTCATAATTATTACATGTAGTATCCAACATAGCTTCTAAAAAATTATAATAACATATTATTAATTGGTTACAGGTAAAATACATAGTTTACTAGTCGGTCTCTTGATCGTAGCTGATTTAGTGCGCAATGTGACCACGCGAGTGACCTTATCATCGCCCGGATGCTTTTCGATAATACGCTGGATGTTAATCCAACGACTGGGAGGCAGACCGTCTTCCTTGATAAGGACAACGTCGCCTATATTCGGTTCCGGAACCTTTGATGACCATTTGTATCTATTCATTAAATTGGCTAAATATTCCTGATACCAACGTTTCCAAAATGATTGCAACATCCTCTGCACAAATTGCCACCTTGTTAAGGAACTTACGGACTGAGTTTCGTAGTTGTGATCCGGTACAGATAAAACTGGTTCCCCTATCAAAAAATGTCCTGGAGTCAAGGGCATTGGCTCACTTGGGTCGTCCGAGTTAATAACGCTCATGGGACGTGAGTTCAAGCAAGCTTCTACCTGACACAGCAATGTACTAAGCTCCTCATATGTGAGCGTGGATTCACCGATTACGCGCTTGAGATGGAATTTGGTGGATTTTACGCCCGCTTCCCAAAGACCACCAAAATTGGGTGCGTGAGGGGGAATGAAATGCCATTCGGTACCATTTGCTTCCAAATGTGCTGCTATTGAGGGTTGTAAGGCTGTAACCTGTTGCAGTTCTCGGGATGCACTCACAAATGTGGTACCATTATCACTCCATATTTTAGAGCAATGACCTCGCCTAGACACAAACCGCCTGAACGCAGCAAGAAAAGCTTGCGTAGTCATGTCACTCACGACTTCTAGATGAATAGCGCGGGTGGACATGCACACAAATAAACACACGTATCCTTTATAGGACTTATGGCCTCGACCTTTGGTCGTTCTTATGTTTATGGGTCCACCATAATCAACACCACTGTGTAAGAATGGTCGAGCTGGAGTGCATCGAATCGATGGAAGCGAACCCATAAATGGATTTTTAATCGTAGCTTTCTGCTTCGCACACGTTATGCACCTATGTACGCACTTCTTTACAAGGTTTCTCACACCAATAATCCAATATGCTGACCTCAGATAATTCATAACCAGTTGTGGACCGCCATGAAGTGTTTTGTGGTGAGCATCTTGTACCAACAGATAAGTAAAATGAGCATTCTTGGGCAACACGATAGGATGCTTCATTTGGTCTGTTATAGGTGCCTTCTCGAGTCTACCTTGAATTCTCATGATGCCTTTAGAATCAAAGTACGGGCACAATGGTTTAAGTGTACTTGTTTTTGTTAATTGTCCTTTTTGTTCTAGTTGTGTGTACTCATTTTTAAAATTATCCTTTTGTGTTTTCTTTATACAACATTCTAATGCTTTATCTATTTCTGTCTTTAGCAAGTAAGTGTTTTTGTACTTAGTTTTAGTTAAGAATCGACGACAGTATGCTATTACTTTTAGCAATCGCGGTAGTGAAGAAAATCTTTCAATTATACCATCATGATCTGTAGTAGCTATGAGAGTCGTCACCGATTGTTCTAAATTGATCTCTAAATCCTTTGGCCTTTTGTAAATGATCTCCCTTTCTTTCAGGAACAGTGGTCCTGTAAACCATATTGGAGTTTGTATGAATGAACTTGGGAATAATCCTCGTGAGGCGCAGTCTGCTGGGTTCTCCTTAGTTGCAACATGGAACCATTGTGGCGAACTCATCCAACTTAATATTTCAGATGTTCGGTTAGCCACAAAGGTCTTCCATCTGCTAGGATGACTGTTCAACCATGCCAACACGACGGTGGAATCCGTCCATGCCTTGACCTTGTCCTTTGAAACATTCAATACCTCAGATGCTTCTAATAACAACTTGGAAAGCAGTACTGCCCCACATAACTCCAAACGTGGTATGCTGATCTGTTTTATAGGAGCTACTTTGGTCTTTGCAACAAGCAACGAAACCTTAGCGTTACCTGCGGTATCGATCACTCTGATATATACCACAGCTGCGTATGCCACCTTTGAGGCGTCGCAAAAGCCATGAAGCTCTATCTCGAACTGGGTCTTGGTGCCAAGCCAACGAGGAATGTGAATCTTAGTGAGCTGAGATAGATCTTCCCGGTAAGTAAACCATTCCCTTCGTAATTCAGATGTTAACGGTTCATCCCAACTAAGACCTGCGAGCCACAATTTTTGAATGAAGATTTTGGCAAGTACTATGGCTGGACTTAACCACCCTAAAGGATCAAATAGTCTAGCTATGTCCGAGATAACTGATCTTTTCGTTACAGATTCGTTCTTCAGCGGCGAGAGGCTCACAGTGTACTGCAAGGAGTCATGGTTTCGGTCCCAGGTAAGTTCTAGAATTTTAAGATTACTATCTAGTTTAATGTCTATTTGTGGTTTATTATCTTCTCTTGTATTATCATTGTCATTATCATTACTTGCTCTATTATTTTCCATTGTTCTTATTTGATCTAGTATTTCTGTGCTATTGCTGTTCCACTTCTGTAGTGTAAATCCTCCTTTGCCTAAAAGTTCCTTCATTTGCTTGTATATTTCTATACCTTCAGCAACTTCATTCGATCCTGTCATCAAATCGTCCATGTAGAAAGATGTTACGACCTTATCAGCTGCTAGCGGATAACCCATGCCTTCATCGTCCACAATTTGGTGGAGAGTCCTTACAGCCTGATAGGGTGCTGAAGCCGTGCCAAAGGTAACTGTAACCAATTCGAAGTCTTTGATCTCCTGATTCGGATGGTCTCTCCATAGTATGCGTTGATACATAGTATCTTCATCTGCAACTCGAATCTGACGATACATTTTGATAATATCCGCTACAAGACCTATAGCGTGAAGTCTCCACCTTAAGACCGTGTGTCTCAAGTCTGGTTGCAGTTTTGGTCCAACCATGAGAGTGTCGTTCAAAGAAACTCCTCTACTGTTCCTTTCAGATGCATTGAACACGACACGAATCTTCGTGGTGGATTTGTCCTCCCTAATCACGGCATGATTTGGTAAGTATACCGCTATTTCCTTTTTATTGTCATCCTCCTTTACAGCTCTCAGATGTCCTAACTGTAAGTATTCCTTAATTACTTCTGTGTATCTTTTCTTTAGCTCGGTATTCTTCGCTAACTTCTTCTCTAACGATTTCAATCTGCTTTCAGCTATATCTCGTGAATTACCTGATATACATGGAGGATTCTCGACTCGAAACGGCAGCCGTACCTCGTACCTACCATCATGTCTTCTTTTTGTAGTGTCTTTATAAAACTCTTCACATTTTTGTTCTTCTGCTGTAAGCATCTTCTTTGTAGTGATTTGATCTTGAATTTCCCAAAATTGTCTTAATAGTTGATCTTGAATTGACATAGGTATGCATTACACAAACGTTTGATTGTGTGTAATCTGAACTAACATCGGTTGAACTAATTACTACACCTGTCAAGATCCAGCCTAATGTAGTTTCCTGAGCTATTAATGTAGAAGATGGACTCTTTAGTATGCCTGCCTTCATTATACAGCCATAAACATCTGCTCCTAACAAAATGTCTATTTTATTAGGCTTGTTGAACTGGGGATCTGCTAAAACAAGATTGGTGGTATCAATCCAATTAAACGCAGCCCTATCGATTGTTTGATCTTGTATGTATGACGTTATTTTGCTTAAGACGTAAGCCTTTATATTTAATTGGAACTGTTGATCCACTCGGGATTTCAGCTTTATATTTACAACATGCTTCGCTATGGTTGACCTTTGACCTAATCCTGACACCATACCATATATGGGAATTTTTGTCAGTCTCAGATATTGAACTGCGGCTTCAGTAATAAAACAAGCCTGAGAACCTTGGTCGAGCAAGGCTCTCATCATTTGATTGGTCCCTAAACTGGACTCTACCTTTACTAATGCTGTGGATAGCAAAACCTGTCTAGGAGCTGGAAGTCGGTTGGTGGATAAATGTGAGACCATAGAAGTTGCACTAGTTGATGGTGTTGTCTCAAAAGCAGCAGGTTGAACTGTGTCGGCAATCCTTACAACACCCTCGTTGAGATGCAGCAAAGAATGGTGACGTTTCTGGCATAGTTTGCAATTGGTTTGATTCCTGCAATTCGCTACGACGTGATTACCACCTAAACAGTTGAAACAAATATCATGCTTGGCCACAAAATTGCGTCTTTTTTCAACGGGTTGTTTTGCAAATGACTTGAAGAAACAAAGTTTATGAGCTGCACTACAATACTCACAGCGTATCTTGCTTGAACTCACTACCATAGCCTTTGGAATGTGTGAATTGACCTGATTACTTGGAACTCTTTTTGGCTCTATAAATTCTAAGGCGCGGAAACGGTTCTCCAAAAAGGTAACAAACTCCTTTAAGGTGGGCAAATCATTGGACTCGTGGGTATTAATACTAAATTCCCATTGTTTCCTACTCTCAGAATCAAGCTTGAATGTAACAATGTGTATGATAATTACATCCCAAGTGGTCACATCTACATTTAAATTTTTTAATGCGTTGAGACAGTCATTGGTTCTGTCCAGCAACTCCTTCAAAGCAGTCGCTGATTCAGCTTGTATACGCTTTTGACCAAATAAACGTTTTAATATACAGTTGACAAGATATTTTTTATTACTATATCTTTTTTCTAATTGAGTCCAACATATGGTATAATTACAATCAGTGACAGGAGTCTGTCGTATCAACTGTTCAGCCTCACCACTAAGGTGACTTTTTAAATAATGCATTTTTTGCACATTATCCAAGCTATCATTTTTATGAACAAGTGATACAAACAAATCACGAAACGTTGTCCATTCTGAATATTTATCGCTAAATGTTAGAATGGTGATCTTTGGCAGTCTAACAAATGTGTTTGACTTGCTAGTGGAAGCATCAGTTTCCTTTGTACTACTGTATTTACTAAGCATAGATTTTATTAAACATTTAAATGTAATATAAGTTTCTTCCGCATTTTCATACTAATCAGTTATTTCTGGCTTACCATGTACTGAATAAGATTCATGAAGTTTTGTATAATTTTCTGTAAATAAACCCCAATTTCTTTCCAATAATTCATGTCTAGCTTGTATATAATCCACAGTCAATCTATCCTTAGGACTCTTTTTAAAGTTTATTAAGCCACGTTGAAGAACGTTTTGAAGCTCCTTTAAAACGTTAATTAATCCCTCCATTGTATACCTATATGTTTGAACTAATAACTAAACAAATCTATAAGCCAATGAGCAATATGAGGCAGAAATAAATTTCAATGGAGAAACACAAAGTTTAAGCCTTAAGCTATATAAAGCAGTGCGGTAACAATTAAAATTTTACAAGTGTTCTAATCTACAAAGCAAAGTACAAGTGTAGAAATCAGCGAAATTTTACAAATGTAAAAATGTAAAAGATAACTACTAAGTCTATATTATTTGCTTGAATTCGGGCATAGGTTCCCCGTTCCCCCGTTTACTATAAAACTATTCTAAGTCTAACATGCACATAAGACTACTAAAGCTAAATTATTCTAAGTCCTTTTTATCACTACGAAAACTACGCGAAATTTGCTAAGTCCACAATTGCTTCTAAAATTATCAATGTTAAAGAACTGTAGCAAATAAGCTTCACTATTGCTTGAACTACGAACTTTTACTTTAATGAATAATGTACTCACAGTTGCACTGCTACACACTTACGAACGATTGATCCGTTGTACTTGTTAATATCCAAGTGACTGGTGGCGCCACCTCCTGACGTCACGATGGTTCTGCATGACTTCATGAACTGGATAACGCAGCTTCCCCGCATCCGTCACTGGCAACCCCGTTTGCCAGATCCGCGTACCTTGCCGCAGCGATCCACTGCGAGTACGCGGGCCGTGGTCCGTCCAACCAAGTTGGAGCCACAGAGTACTCAAAAATCGCCAATCCGTCTCGAATGGACTAAAAAATGGATAACACCCGAGCTGGCGAAGGTCTCGGGGTTATTTGGGGTGATCTCGAACGGGCAACAACACTAGTAGGGGTTGGGAACAAATGAAACACCAACTACTGTGTCATCTGACTGATTTAGAGATTGACGATTTATTGTATTGGACTAGTTGAACTATTGATCTACTTTTACATATATGCTCTTGTTACTCACTCCTCTCTCTCTCTCTCTCTCTAAAAAACGTAAACAATATTTTGCTTATATGGTGTTATGATGTAACGAAAACCATAGCGGCATTTAATTCCGACACTAACGCCATCTATCGAGCATCTAGACAACATTAGAAGTAAAGATCAATGATTAATATCGATCGCAAACATGATGAGATAAATTTTTACGATGCGCGCGCACACCGAGACGAAAAACCGACACCCTGAAGTTAGCTATAGTCAACATTTTAGTTTTTTTTTTGATATTTAAATAAATTTTATTTTACTAGATAATGCGTTATAATAAAACTTTCAATGTAATAAATACCTATTTTCTATTTCGTTTTTTTTACAAACGTAGAATAAGACGAAAGATAATGTTTTTGAAAAGATTTTATCTTGTTACGCCAAAGAAGTATAACTTCTAACGCGTGTACATAAGTACACACACACTTTTATAAATGCTAAACGATATAATGTTTACTTTGAGGCGAATGTCAAACGCATAAATATATCTTTGCTAAAAATACGCTTACTATGAATGATGAGGTCGCCGTCGTCGCCGAGCGCCGACGCGGGCGGGCGCGGCGCCCAGCGCCGGCGCAGCGGCGCCGCGCCCACCGCGCCGCACCGCAGCCGCACGCGCGCTCCCCGCGCCGCCGCCACCGCGCCCCCCAGTGACGTCACGCGCGCCGCGCCTGCGCACACGCACTTACTGCCGCGGCGCCGGGAATGGACGGCCGACGGTGCCGCGGGCACTATACCAGGCCTCCGTCACTCCATGTACTCAGGCGCTATAATTACCTACCACCCGGCCGTTTGCGGACCAAATTCAGTGAAAACTCTTTACGAAATTTTAAATGACATACATTTTGATTCCCAAAACAATGTCTAATAAAACTTGAACTTGTGGTGACGGATTAAGAATACAATTGTCACCACCCCATTCTTTTCCACGGGTGTCGTTTGAGGCGACTAAGGGAAATAAGCAATTATCATCCATTGCATGACTGGTGGTAGGGCTCGGTACCAAGAGGGAGTGCTCACTTGGTATCGGGCCCGAGCGGGTTGGTACCACCATCTCCAGTGTGACCGGCCATAAAGCACATGCACACGTTGCGTTTTGGCTGTAGCAGGAGATAGCCGATTATTCTTTCATTTCATATCTGTGAAATGAAACGGTGAGCAGCGGCTTGGCAATACTCTCGGTATAGTTGAGTCCATGGGTGACGGTTACCATTTACAATCAAATGGGCCGTGGCTCGTCTGCCACTACATGAAATAAAAAAAAAACATTTTATTAGATTCAGGATTTTTTCTACACTTAAATTTTATAATCGAGAATTTAGAAAGAGTAAGAAATTTATAAAAATATATATAAAAATAAAACACATGTAACTTTTAAAGATTTTTTTTTATTTTACCTACACACTGACCTCTATAATTATGTTTTAGATGTATTGCACAGTCAGCACCAATTTATAAAAAAAATATTTTATAAACGATACAATTTTAAACTACCACCTAGTCAGAACATATTCACAGTTCTCAATAAAATAGACACAAATAGTTATGTTAATTTAATTTTATCAAAGAAGCAGCCCTGCGATTGCTGTGGGATCGCGCGGTGCGAAGCAATCATAACTGCACGCATGAGCATTTAGGCACATTTCAGCATGCAGCGGTTACTGATGCGACAGAGTAGGCTTTTATAGCAGTAGGTATTGGAAATTTTCTACTGAGTGAAGTATCTGTTACGTAGTAACTATTTAGTACTGTGACTATACGTACGGGGCACAGCGGGCGCCGCCGTCACCGGCCGGGAGTAGGGCCCGTCGCCGGCCGCTGACGTAGCGCGGACGCGGAACTCGTAGGCGGCGTGCTCACGCAGGCCACGCACCTCACGCCACACCTCTCGTCCTTCCTCCTCCGCACCGCCCAGCGCCTCTACCTCGACGCCCTGCGCCCATTCGCCTCCCGCTCTTCAGGTATAAAAACGCTATTATACACTGCACGATGAGTATACACGTTGCGTTAGATATATAACGTAATTGAAAGTGGAACAACCCGTGTGCAACTGTTGGCACTAGCGGAGCTAGCGGCGTGTTAAAGCAAATGAGTGTAGTTACTGAGCGAGGTCGCGCGCGTGCAGCGTGTAGCCCGAGACGCGCCCAGCGGGGGCCCGCCACGTGACACACACGGAGCGCGCGCCGCAGCCCGTCGCGCGGATCTGCGTCACCGCCTCTGGTACTGGAAGTAGAAAAAAAAATATTCTAGCGTATTCGGCACGAAAGAACTAATCTATATACTATTATAAAGCTGTAACAGTGCTATGTCTGTACATTGAAGATATTTGAGAAAAAATGACTGAATTAGGCTATATAGGCGTGTCTAAACACAAAACGATTTTATTTAGATTTTTTGTCTGTTTATCTGTTTGTCTGTTTGTTTGTTCGCGCATCACGCAAAAACTACAGAACGGATTTTGATGCAACTTTTTTTGTTTGATAGCTCTTGATTAGACTTAATAACTGGTATATATTTTATCCCGCTACTATATACGGAACCTGAGATATTACCTAAAAACTATCTTTTGGCTGGGGCGGAGCCGCTGGCAAAGGCTAGTAAATACATAATTCTACATGCAGCACCTTAAAGTTTCTTGAATTTCACTTTCAATTGAGATGCAATTATAAAACTATCGTATTATCCTCTAAGAAGTGTCTATTAAACAAAGACAAAAAAAAAAAATTCTAAATACTTAAGTGAGTATACACAGTATTTTTTAAATTAAACCTCAAGATACAAACGGAGTGCCATCACGGATGTCGAACAAAGCTATTGCTAGTCGCGACTCTGGGTCTATTATAATTAAACAACACATTTAAGTTAGGAAGTGTTTTATATGTTTGGTTCAATAATAAATGAATATTCACGGACATTTTTCACACAACGTCCCAAACTAAGCTTAACGCTTGTGCAATGGGTACCAGATTACGGAAGAATACATATTATACTACTTTTTTTTGTAAATACATATATATAATAGAAACACCCAGACGCAGTACAAATATCTGTGTTCATCACACAAATAATAGCCCTGAGTGGGAATTGAACCCACGACCTTGTGCACGGAAGTCGGTTACACTACCGGCTACGCCACGAGGCCTGTCAATAATATATAAGAGGTGATCCATTTCGAGGTTCCCTACTTTTTTAAAGAAAAAAACACAAAAAATTCAAATTTAATGGAGAATGTTTATTATCATTTGAAAGAACATTCTTTGGCATTTATTTTTTGAAGATTATGTCTATCAAATGTTGGCCGTTGCTACGTCGCAGATGGTCCATCCGTTGAGTCTAATTTTCGATGACTCGTTCGAGCATTTCAACTGGTAACAACAAAGTAATGAGGCCCATTTCTGGCTCAATGGGTATGTAAACAAACAAAATTGCCGCATTTGGGACGAAGAGCAACCTAAAGAGATTCAAGAACTGCCACTTCATCCAGAAAAAACAACGGTTTGGTGTGGTTTGTGGGCCGGTAGAATCATCGGTCCATATTTCTTTAAAAATGAAGCCGGTGCGAACGTAACCGTCAATGGCGACCGTTATCGTGCCATGATAACCGACTATTTGATGCCTGAAATTGAAGCTCGTGATCTCGGCAACATTTGGTTTCAGCAAGACGGTGCCACTTTCCACACATCGCATCAATCAATGGATTTATTGAGAGAACATTTCGGTGAGCACATAATTTCACGTTTTGGGCCGGTCGATTGGCCACCAAGATCGTGTGATATCACACCGTTAGACTTTTTCCTGTGGGGATATGTAAAGTCTAAAGTTTATGCGGACAAACCCGCTTCGATACAGGCCTTGGCGGAAAACATCACGCGTGTCATTCGCCAGTTACGAGTCGAAATGCTCGAATGAGTATCAAAGTAGGGAACCTTGAAATGGATCACCTCTTATTATATTGTACAGTTCAACCGAACATTGTACATTTGTGCCATCATCAATATTATTGTAATATAATATCACATTAATTACGTTCAGGCTCAGTTCGCAATATCGACTCATAGCAATCATAATATTATTTTATCATTAGTCAAGTACCGAGTGTACGCGATAAGTGAGAACTAATAAATTTTATACCTAACTTATTCTATCAACATCAATCAAGCAAATGGAGTACGGATTAGCCCGTCTATCTTTTAGTTTATAGCAATCAGTAACTATTGGTAATACATTTATCTACCAATAACTTTTGGTAATACATTTATCTACCAATAACTTTTGGTGAAACTAGTGACTATCCACTGATACTAGATATAGTCACTACTCTTTGGCGTGTTGTAATTATAAGTGGTTAGTATTCACCCAAGATACTATCATAGAAGGAAGATCATATTTAATAATTGTGTGAAAAGCATAATAATTATCAGTGACTATCAAACTCTAAAATTGTGCAGTGTGACTAGCAAAAAAGAAGCACTTCTCATGCCTGTGAGATATATCAACAAGTCGTTTTGTTTTATAGCAGAAAACCGTAATCATCATGGAACCTATTCACACCAACCAGGCCGAAATTTATGATGCTATGAATAAGCTAGGCACTAACATCAAGAACGATAGCTCAAGTCGTAAGGTTTGTAATTATTTAATCGGCGAATGAAAATATTAGAGGCTTACTGGGCTAAATTTCAGTTAAATAATGATCGACTGCGTACGGAGGAAAATAGGACTCATGCGTTCTTTTTAGAACATAAATATGAGAACTCTTTTCCAATCCAGGGAAGTGGTCTAAGCCACTGAGCTACAGTACAGATCTTTCGATCACCCCAATCTCCTTATCACATTTGTCTTTACGAACAACGCCATCTATCGGAAGCATTTACATGCATTAAATTAATATAGGAAGTTTAATTTTGCAATTAAAATTCATACTATTTGATGGCGCGATTTTTTAAACATTTTTGATCTATATTTTTTTACCATTTGACATGCTGCAAAATGTAAAAATAAAATAAATAAATTCAAGCGTTTACATGACACAACAATTGAGAGTCTAAACGCAATTACAAACTTAGGGGTGGACGTCACCTCCTGGGATCCTTTACATGTTCATTATATTGTCTCCAAAACTCGATTCCGAGACTTATGACGACTACATATCATCTATAAAGGACCCCAGGACGCGATCAGCCTAACAGCATAGTGAGTGTTGCACATTGAAGGACCCTAAGCAGGGCCGTTGCACTGTGGGCAATGTTCTACCTAAAAATATGATTACCCAAAACGCATATACCGATCTAGATTCTCTTTTCCAAACTCTGGGCTGCTACTGCAGGGCTCTCCCAAAAATCTAAGATTTTTTATCATTTTTAGAAAGCTTTACAACTATAGAATCTACATGCAGGAAACAAGATGGTAACTATTCACACAAATCAAATTTCAAATATAACACTTTAATGGAAAATCATCAAAACCGGATACCACTGCACAATAAACATCCGGTGCTTATGTTGAAATTGCTTCAAAATCAATAAATAGCAAAAATATCATTTTCACTAAAAATAATTATAAGTGCCCTATTTGTAAAACAAATGATCACGCAATATTTTACTGCCAACAGTTTCTCAATATGCCACCACAAATAAAGCGCAAAACTTTAACGAAGCTCAATGTATACTAAAATTACCTTTACTGTCACAATGGTAAGGCTTGTATATCAAGTAAAAGATGAAGGTACTGTGGCGCTAACCATAATACGATTTTACATTCAGTATTTACACAATCAGGTCAAACATCCGTTGCAAGCACAGCAAAAGTGACGGACAATACAACACGTGCCATGAAATCCAAAACTCCGACATTGACACAACGACACTCGCACGTATCATTGCAACAAAATAGGCCGGATGTACTGTTACCCACTGCAGTAGTTAAGGTTCAATGCCAGGATGGATCATTCCATAAATTTGGAGCACTTTTAAATCAGGGCTCCCAAATTGTCACTCATCAGTGAAAACGCTGCTCAATATATGGGTATAGGTGAAAAGCAAAGCAACTGTAAGGGAGTTATGAATATCTAGTGTGCATCAACCACCAACAACTTTGAGTTCCAGGTGGAAGTTTATATCATCAACAAATTAATAAAAAAATTACCTAATCGCTCATTTCAAAAACCAACATGGTCATATTTAAATAACATAGCTTTAGCAGATCCAGATTATAATCTCAGTCAACCAATTGATTTACTTCTTGGCAGCAGCATATACTCAAAACTATTACTAGAAGGTGTATGTAGAGAGACTAAAGAGTCCGCGTCAGCACAAAATACACGATTGAGCTGGATATTAAGTGGCGATATTATACAATCAATTCAGTGTAACGTCTTTTTAAATAATTGAAACGTTATTCAACAGTTTTGGGAGATATAAGACATAACTGATGAAACATCCTTATCATCAGAAGACCAACAGGTCATCGATTATCATCATAAAACCACGACACGGCAGGAAGACTGTCGATACCAAGTGAGATTGCCTCTAAAGCCTAATCACGCGGAGATGTTAGGTACTTCAAAACCTAAAGCTATAGCGCAGTTAAAGTCCTTAGAGTCCAAGTTTAAGCAAGAAATCAATCTTCAAGATATATAATATCAACAATTTTTAACCGAATACTACTAATTAAGTCACATGAAACCAGCAAATAACACTTTAGAATCTGATTGTTATTTAACTCACCACAGCGTTATACGGCCAGATTCAATCACTACAAAGTTGAGGGTTTTATTTAACGCATCTGCTAAAACGTCGTCAGGTTACAGCCTAAATGACGTGATGGAGGCTGGGCCCAATTTATAGCAAGATCTTCAATCACTGATAATTAAATGGAGGCAGTACAAGATTGCTTACACGGCGGATATTGCCAAAATGTTTCGCCAAATTAGGATACATGAAGACGACCAGCGTTTTCAAAAGATCGTTTGGCGGAACACATTGTGGGGATTCTGCGAATTGCATGTTGAGGTCAGTCGGACAGAATGCAATGTAAAGTAATATACGAATATAACCAGTGCTCACCGACGTTTCATTATCATCCCCACGAGGAGCACCACACTAGTGAACCCGACGTGATCGTGAATGTAACTCTGGTGCTGGGGATTCAAAATTTTTTACTGTCCGGTGTCGGTGAGCTGATTGTGGTTTCGCGTATTTTTTGCAAGAACGAGCGACTCACACAATGTACGGTGTACCACCAGCATCCCAGGCCGCAGCAGAGTCCGCGAACGCGACTCCCGCTGCAATCAGCGTGTCAGCGAGGTTGCCCGAGTTCTGGGTAGATATACCACGGTTGTGGTTCGCCCAGTTTGAGGCCCTGATGACGCCGCAGAGGCAGGGAGACGAGGCCAAATTCAATATGGTCATCGCGAAACTGGGAAGAGATGCCATACAGCAGGTGAGTGACCTGTTGTCGTCACCACCAGAACAGAATAAGTACGACATGATGAAGAACAGACTGCTGCAGGTGTACGAGGAGAGCGCCGAGCGCCAGTTTCAGAAGCTAGTGTCAGAGCTGGAACTGGGTGCTTAGAAGCCTACACATCTTCTGCGGCAGATGAGAGAGTTAGGGCGTACGGCACAGGTCTCGGACCAGACGCTAAAGAGCCTGTGGCTGTCGAGGTCCTCATGTGTACAGGCGGTCATCACCGTGTGCCAGGACCAGTCGCTGGACAGCTTAGCAGCGATAGCAGACAAGATCGTGGAGAGCACAGGATCCAGTGACGTAGCAGCTATAGCCGACGGCTCAGCGCAGGTCACGCGAGGACCACTAACCGAGCTGCTCGAGCAGATGAGCAGGCTGGCTGTGGAGGTGTCATCGCTGCGCAACTAAGTGAGAGATCTGGCGCGTGCGCGTAGCAGGAGTCGACAGGAGTACGGGAGTCGTTCGGCGTCGAGGAAGAGAAGGTCACCCGGTGACGCGGACTGGCTATGCAGGTTCCACTTCCGATATAAGAAAAACGCGAGGCGGTGCGAGCAGCCATGCGCCTGGTCTAACAAGGCTGCGGGAAACTAGGCGCGATACATTCAGCAGCGGTGGACGTGTGTACCCAAGGACAGGTAGCGGAAAACCATCGTTTATTAGTTAAGGATAGTTTAACTAGATATACTTTTTTAATAGACACCGGTGCGAACATCTTTGTCATTCCTAAAAGTTGCCTTAGGAGACACAGTACGGAGAGGTGTGATTTTAAGTTGTACGCCGCTAATAGTAGTGAAATTAGGACGTACGGAATATGTTATTTAGAATTAAGTTTTAGACTAAGGAGAGTTTTTAAATGGCCTTGTATTGTGTGCGACGTAAAACAGCCAATAATAGGGGCTGATTTTAAAAAAAATTTAGGCTTGCAGTAGATTTATACAATAATAGATTGATAGATTTAGTTACTGATTTGTACGTTTGTGGATCAAAGAGTATTTTTTCCGATGGCTCGATAAAATGCATTAGTAGTAGTCACCCATATGCGGATTTACTAGAATCATTTCAGGAAATCACACAGCCACCTACGTTTAAAGATGTGCCGGAGCATGCTGCTTACCACTACATAGAGACGACGGGCCCGCCAGTGCATACCCGCGCAAGAAGGTTACCCCCGCACAGGTATGATAAGGTTAAGAAGGAGTTTGAGTTAATGCAAGAGCTAGGAATATGTAGACCGTCAAAAAGCGCATGGGCGAGCCCCTTACACGTGGTACTTAAGAAAGATGGCGACATTCGTCCTTGCGGAGACTATAGGATGCTTAACGCGGTAACAAAACCGGATCGCTACCCTATACCCAGAGTGCAGGACTTTACGTACGGTTTACATAATAAGAAAGTATTTTCTAAGATTGATATTTGTAGGGCATACCATTGCATTAAGATTAGGCCAGAAGATGTAGAAAAGACGGCTATAATTACCCCTTTTGGGCTGTATGAGTTCCCCAGGATGACGTTTGGACTTTGTAACGCAGCACAAACCTTCCAAAGGTTCATAAATAACACGGTACTAGCGGGGATAGAACAGATAGGTTATAATAATTCTAGTCTTAGTGATAAGGGTAGCTATAAGGATAATATAGGACAGTCAGTTGTGTTTGGACACCTAGATGACGTCATCATAGGGTCGGATAACGAGGCATTAAATAAGGAACATTTGCGGTTGTTATTTGAACGATTTAGGAAATACAAGATATCCATTAATTTAAGCAAGTGTGTCTTCAGGCAGTCAAAAATAGATTTTTTAGGTTATAAGGTCACGGAAACGGCTATTAGTCCCTTACCTGATAAGGTTAAGGCTATAGAGACATACCCGAAACCAGAGACGATTGAACAGCTGCGTAGGTTCCTAGGGATGTTGCATTTTTGCAGAAACCATATATTTAACGCAGCAACAGTTCAGGGAGTTTTAGATAAGTATTTACACGGCGCGAAAAAACGAGATAAGAGTAAGATAGAATGGACGGACGAGGCAACTAGAGCATTCGAAAGGTGTAAGGAGAACTTGAAAAATGCTGCCACGTTATCTCACCGTATCGTGAGCGCGCAATTAGCTTTAATGACCGACGCATCCGATTTCAGTATAGGCGCGGTTTTACAACAGAAAGAAAATAATACAAGGAGACCCCTTGGTTATTTTTCTAAACGGCTTACGGAATCCCAAAAGAAGTACTGTACGTATGATAAGGAACTTTTGGCGATTTATTCGAGGTGGTTTATTTTAGGGAGTTAATAGAGGGAAGGAATTTTACGGTTTATATGGATCACAATCCTCTCACGTTTGCGTTCACTAAGCTAGGTTCGGATAAGGAGTTACCCAGAAGAGTTCGGCAGTTGTTGTATATTAGTGAATTTACAAGCGATATACGACACATAGACGGTAGCAAGAATGCGGTCGCGGACGCGTTATCTAGGGTTGAGACGATATCAAGTCCGGCGACCTTGCACTATAAGCAAATTGCGGTAGCATAAACGAAAGATGATGAGCTAGCAAGGCTATTGTGTAATACAAATGCGAATAATAACATTCGATTAAAACGCATGAGAATGAATAAGGAAATGATTTATTGTGAAATTTCTACTGGCCATGTTAGACCTTACATTCCATTAGAATTTAGAAAAACTATATTTACATGGGTTATCTCATCTCGGACCTCGAGCTTCTCGAGCGTTATTATGTAAGAAAGTCTTTTGGCCAGGAATGAACGGGGATATAGGAAAATGGGTAAAGACATGTATTAAATGTCAAAAGTGTAAGATAGGACGTCACACGGTGTCTAAGCTTAGCCATTTTGAAGTAGGCGACCGTTTCGAGCATTTACATGTAGATATTATAGGACCCTTGCCAGTGACAGAACAGGCTTTTCGTTATTGCGTAACTATGATAGATCGGCGTACGCGATAGCCAGAAATTTTTCCCATTAAGGATATAACGGCAGAGACGGTGGCAAGGGCAGTTTACAAGGGGTGGATTTCAAGGATGGGAGTGCCTTTGAAACTTACGACAGACCAAGGGTGGCAATTTGAAAGTGACCTGTTCAGAGACCTTATGAGGTTATTAGGTATTGACAAATCACGCACCACCCCATACCACCCATAAGCAAATGGTAAAATTGAGAGATGGCCTAGGTCATTAAAAGCCGCACTTACATGTAGGTTAAGAAATAATGTAGATTGGTTAACGGAATTGCCCCCAGTAATGCTAGGATTGAGAGCTGCGTGTCAAGCAGATAGCGATTATATAAGCGCCGCGGAATTTACGTTGGGGCATTGTTTGAGGTTACCTAGTGAGTTCTGCAGCGAGAATAGCACTACAATAGATAATCCACAAGCGTACATACTTACTGTTCACATGTGTTCCTGAGAATAGACGCTGAGAGAAAACCCTTGACGCCGCCATATAGTGGTCCTAACGAAGTTGTACAAAGAGACAAAGGGGTGTTCACCATTTTGGTAAATGGTAAGGAGTGTAAGGTCTCTATCGACAGGGTTAAGCCAGCATACATTCTAGAGGATTCCAACAGCGCGTGTAATAACGATTTGAATCAGCATAAGAATGTTAATAAAAAAATAAATAATAAATGGTACGATAGCTCAATGGATTAGAGCACTTCCCCGGAAAGGAAGGGACGCAGGTTCGATTCCCGCTCGTACTAAAATACTCTTTTTCCTTATTCACAAATTATAATTTGTACTTTAAGAGTAGCTGAGCATGTCAAGTGCTAAAATATAGATCAAAAAGAATGTTAATGTAAACACGCCCTTAATAAAAAAAACGCAATGTGGCAGAATTGTTAAAAGGCCCGTAAGGTTTCTTGATTTGCAATAAGTTAATACGTAGGTAAATGCAAAGTTAGCAAATAATATTATTGTGTATAAATTGTGTTAGTAATAATAAGGTCATGGCATTTTATTGTTTTTTGGTTTTGTTGTATTTTGTGATGGTTAATGATAGTAAACATTTTTTTTTAGGAGGGGTGTATTTTGGGATTCTGCGAATTGCATATTGTAATGTCGCAATCACTTATGTATATAAGCAGGCTAGTATGTAAGGAGGTCAGTCGGACAGAACGCAATGTAAAGTAATATACGAATATAACCAGTGCTTACCGACGTTTCATTATCATCCCCACGAGGAGCACCACGATATCATCAGAACCTATACAGGATTATCAATTAACTACTATTACCTACGGCATGAAGGCCGCATCATTCCTATCACTGATGACTTTAAAACAGCTAGCACAAGATGAAAAATCCAACTACTCCAACAGTTTAGCAACAGACGTTCTTGAAAATTCCTATTTTGTGGATGATTTGGTTCATGGCTCTCATTCCATCGAGTTGGCAAAAATACTAACCACGGACTTAATTAATCTTTTAAAATCAGGTCATTTTAATTTAAGAAAATGGAAGTCCAACGTTCCCGGCTTATTTGAATACTTAGCAATAAACCACAATACTCAAGATGGCTTAAATTTTAAACAATCAGAAGAAACAAAGACATTAGGACTCCTCTGGGATCCTAGGGTTGAGAATTTCCGATTTGAAATAGATATCGAATTATCAACTAGTCCAATAACGAAGATCACTATTATTAGATATTTCGAAGATTGTTGACCCCCTGGAATGGTTATCACCACTGTCTACTAGGCTAAAAATAATCTTTCAAAACGTATGGTTACGTGTTATCAACTGGGACGATCCTTTAACTGAAGATATCCTTAACGATTGGATAAGCATTCGAGAAAACCTTAATCATATAAATCAATTAAAAATACCCCGGTGGATAAGTACAAAGTAGGCGACAGTATCGAATTGCACGGGTTTTGTGATACGTCACTGAAGCGTACGCTTGTGTGATATATGCTCGTATCAAAAATAGGGAGATATCAACACTAATAATACTACACAATTTGGTAAAACAAGACTGGTTCCAACAAGTAACTCATCATGACTGCCCAAGGCTGGAGTTTCTAGGTGCCCTGTTACTATCAAAAGTTATATTAAAAATTCAAAAATGTTTATCAAATTATAACCCTAGCATTTACGGTTGGGTTGACTGAATGATTGTGTTAGGATGGCTGAATGGTGACCCACAAGGTGGAAAGCATTTGTAGTTAATCGTTTATGTCAGATTACCACAGTCATGCCCGCTAATTCGACAGACGAATAAATAAAGCATCGCAACAATAGAGTACAAATAAACGTTATTCAACAAAACAACAACGACAGCAGTATATTAAGTTACTTAATATCAAAATACAGGTCATTTACACGACTTGTAAACGTTTGTGCTATGATATTACGATTATTCAGACAGAAAATATTTAACCGGGAAAGTAATAAAAAATAATCAAAATTAGAGAATTTAATAACTGGTATGAGAGATCTGACCGTCGTCGCCGGTGCGGCAGTAGACGGGCGCGGAGGGCGGCCCCGCGCCGGCGGGCGTCCGCGCCTGCACCCACAGCGAGTAGTTCGTGCCGCCGCGCAGCCCCTGCAGCGTCACCTCGCGTGCCGTGCCCACTCGCCGCTGCCCCGCTTCATCTGCCGCCTCGCTGGCGGCTGCGGGCAAACCACTCGCTCAGTACACGCGTCGGAGGCTGGTCAGCCGAAGACCCGGCGTATGCTTACATGTGGCCGAGGGCACGGGCGCGTAGTGCACGTCGTACCCACTGAGGTCGGGTGGTGCGGCGCTCGGCTCCCAGCGCACGCGCAGGCCGCGCGGCGCCGGCGCGGCGCACGACACGCGGCGCGGCGGCGCGGGCGGGCCGGCGGGCGCGGCGCGCGCGGGGCGGGAGGGGGGCCCGGCGCCGGCGCGGTTGTGCGCGCGCACGGTGACGCCGTACGTCACGTGCGGCGCCAGCCCCGCCAGCGTCACCTCCCCGGCGTCGCGTTGCACGACAGCGCGCCCTGCGCGTCGCGTCGATCCCTCCTCTTCCTCCTCCCGTTCGTTGTCGCCGCCACTCGATTCGCTCCATGAAACCACATACCCCAGTAGTTCACCGTTCCACGTAACCTGTGGCGGCGCCTATATTACATCCCACAAATTAACTTAATTTCTAAGCATCAAAATTTCACAAAATACGACCCCGATACTCACAGACCACGACACGTGTAGCTCGCCCTCGTCGGCCGCTCTCGGCCGCACATTTTCTGGAGGCGCTGCGGGTGCTGATGCATAAGGCGATCATGATTAGGTACTGTTAGTAGCCGTGCCTGCTATGTAAGAGCGTCGAGTATCGTATACATACATACAGTATAAACTATAAACAGCGCTCGTATTAATTATTTAAGAGTTCTTGACGATTTTAAATACTATATAATAGGCCTATTAAATAAAGATATTTTGCGTTTAAAATTGCTTCCATAGTAGGAGGCAATTCAAAAACCACAGATAACAAAATCCTACATTTTGGTGTTGCACCATTGGATAGCTAACGGATCAGAGATTTGTTATGTAAACACTATGACGCATCGTGCGTAGTGGAGGGGGAAGCACCGCCGTTTTGAGTTCATTTTGCTGCATTTCGAAATATCCATTCAGGTATAAATCTTAAAAAACGTAACGAGATACTACTAAGCCACAGAGCAATTAATAATAATGGTTCTCTAAGCTATTCGGTGTTTATTCCATTTCTTCTTCAGCTCATTAAAACAGGCCTAATGAGAGTAAGTCATTGATATCCAGCGTGAATAGCATTGGAGGAAGTACTGAGACTTGAGGTTTGCCAGCGTTAAGCATAGTCTATATATGCATCAGCCATCTAAGACTTTGATGCTCAGACAAATGGAGGAAGCCAGCGATCCATTTACAGAGCGCCTCGGGGATTCCATAATATGCGATGGTAGTAAATTTAATAGAAGAGTCCTATGCCAGATCCTATCGAATGCCTTCGAGATGCCGTGATGTGAAAAATGGATGAAAATGGTAACATGAATTATAATCGCCAACTGTCTAAGTTGTTACTATAGGTACATTTTATTATCTACCATCAAAGCCTTGAAAGCGTCAAATAGGCAAATACAGTGGCTTAGAGCACTTCCCCGGCTTGGAAAAGACGCGGGTTAGATTCCCGCTCGTACAAAAAATCGCTTTTTCCTTATTCACAAATAATTTGTACTTAAAAAGTGGCGGAGCATGTCAAATGCAAAAAAATATGGATCAAACAAAAAATCACGCCATCAAATAGTATGAATTTTAATTGCAAAATTAAACTTACTATATTGGTTTAATGCATGTAAATGCATTCCGATAGATGGCGTTGGTCGTAAAGACAAACGTGATAAGGAGATTGGGATGATTGTATAACTCGTTAGCTAAAGGAGCATAAAATTTGTGAGCGAGACCGCGGAAAAATTAGTTATATAACGGTATGTATAGAAATAGGAATTATTTTTGGTTACCTTCTTCTAGAGTGGTAAATAGTAGCTGCTCGGAATGTGGCGACGGCCCTACGTGGTTGGCGGCGATGAGTCGCACGGAGTATGCCGTGGCGGGGCGGAGCCCGTCCAGCTGTGCCGTTACTGTGATAACCGTCTCCACATTTATTCTGTAATAGCGATTATATACCGGTATTCAGACTTTAAGTACAACTTCATGTATGAGAAATGTCATAGGTTACCCATTGGTTTATTTCAATTATAAAGATGAAGGCACCTAGATACCCTGAGGATCATTATTATAGTATCACTATTGGCCAAGATTTAAAACTGTTTTTGTCTTACAAGTTATAGTTATAACGTTCGTACCTATGTAGTGTGTCAGCGTCGAGCGTGAGGTTGACACTGCGCTGCTGTGTATCGGCGACGAGCGTGTAGAATGCGGTATAGATGAGGCTGCGCGGTGGGGACTCGGGGAGATGCGGGGGGCGCCACGCCAGTCGCACCCAGCGTGAGCTCAGCCCGTTCAGCGTCAGGAGCGTCGGGGCCTCAGGCGGTTCTGCATCACGCTATACGTCACATGAGTAGGCCAGGGCGAGCAAGCGCGCAAATTGACCGTTTATTTTTTAAATTTGTACGAGCGCAAATAACATTTACATGCGTTAAACCACTATAGTAAGTTTAATTTTGCAATTAAAATTCATACTATTTGATGGCACGATTTTTTAAACATTTTTGATCTATATTTTTTAGCATTTGACAAAACTATATTTTTTACAATTTGAACAAACAAACATAGCATCACGCCTGCATTCCCCGAAGGGGTAGGCAGAGGTGTATTACGTACCCACGACTCACCGGCTATGTTTAAGTCCCACGTAATAGGGGGCGAGCCTCTACCGGGCACATTTCCTAACTCCGGGCTGCTACTGAGAATTTTTCTTTTTAGGAAACAGCTCAATAACATTTAGCCCGACCCGGGGATCGAACCCGTGACCTCATGATTAGCAGTCGCATACACTACCGCTACACCACCGAGGCAGTTAAGTTTTAAAATTTGGCTTTCCGATAGATGACGTTGGTCGTAAAGACAAATGTGATAAGGAGATTGGAATGATCTGTACGATAGCTCAGTGGCTTAGAGCACTTCCCTGGATTGGAAAAGACACGGGTTCGATTCCCGCTCATACAAAACATCTCTTTTACCTTATCCACAACTAATTTGTATTTTAAAAAAGTGGCGGAGCATGTCAAATGCTAAAAAATATAGATCAAAAATCGTTACTATAAATAAATAAAACACGCCCTTATTACTGTAGAAACTTCTTACAATTAGGTGGTTACCATAATAGTTCCATATCTAAAGTATAAAAAAGCTTATAATAAAGATTTCTAGATATCCTCGGTATCGTCAGCCTTAGTTTTGTGTGCGTGTATGACGTCTGGAGCAGTTCTGTTGGAGAGTAGGGAGGCGGCCGTACCGTGGACCCGCAGGCGCAGTAGTAGGTCGGCGCGGCCGTAGCGGTTGTGTGCGTGTATGACGTCGGGATAAGTTCTGTTGGAGAGTAGGGAGGCGGCGGTACCGTGGACCCGCAGGCGCAGTAGCAGGTCGGCGCGGCTGTAGTGTTGTGTGCGTGTATGACGTCTGGAGCAGTTCTGTTGGAGAGTAGGGAGGCGGCCGTACCGTGGACCCGCAGGCGCAGTAGCAGGTCGGCGCGGCCGTAGCGGTTGTGTGCCCGACAGCGGTAGGCACCCGCGTCGTCTCGCGCGGCGCCACGCAGACGCAGCCGTGACGTCAACGCCCCGCCCGCGCGCTCCTCGCTCACCGTCCACCTACAAAACGCGCACTCACATTGTGTTCAGATCAGTACTCAGCGATTTTATAAACGAACACCAATATTAAAAATACTAGCTAACTTGACGTTGTCCTGCCCAAATATCAAAATACATTTTGTGAAGGTTATGGCAATGAGTGTGATTTTTTTAAATGGTTTTATTTAGCTTGCCCTGATTTTTTTTTGTTGGTTTGGGTTAAATTTACTGATTGAAATTTTACTCCCTTCCTCTTGACAGATTGGTCTGATACGTAGCGGTCAGGGCAATACGCGGGTACCGCACGGTCTCGTGCGATGCAGCCTGCGCGTTGGCCGGAACCCCCCCGTGGGATCTGGAGGCGGAAGTACTCGCCGACGTTTATCGGCAGGCGTCGACGGCACGGGCGGGGGGCAACCACCCCTCGCCAAGCGCAATCTCACCGTGGCGGGAAGATGCCCGCCACACGCTCGAGTCGTGCCCGGCCTGGGATGTGCAGCGCCGGGAACTCGCTGCAGTCATAGGCGTGGACCTGTCGCTGCCGGCCGTTGCGCGAGCGATGGTTGGCAGTGACAGGGCCTGGACCGCGGTCGCCGCCTTCTGCGAGGCTGTCATCTCGCGGAAGGAGGCGGCGGAGAGGGCCCGGGAGGAATCCTCCTTCGCGGACCTGATTCGCCGCCGTCGCGCGTAGCGTCGTGCGCGCGCTTACCTGCGCCTGATGCCGCCCTAGCCGAGGGTGCGGACGGTGGAGTCGGGGAGTACCTTGCCGTCCGCAGAAGCCTACCGCGAAGGTGTGACGCCCAAGTGCGCGGAGCGTCGCACAAGAGAGGGTGCCCGAAGGGGCTTTCGCCTGCGTATCGCGGAGAAACGACGCGGTTCCCGTGATCCGCCGTAGCAAGGGCGGGTGAGGGCGCACGGTGGGTTTTTAGTGGGTGAGAGCCCCACACTACCCCGTTGTCTCCCCGGGCAGCGGGGTGTGCGGTAGGACATATTTGCCCACCTAAAATAAAAAAAAAAAAAAAAAGCTACAAATGATACGTTGCCCGTTATCAGTACACCACCCACCCAAGTTAAGGTTGTTAAAACGTGCCAAGAAATGTGTGGCATTAGGGAAGATAAAATAAAAATTAAAGGCTGGAAAATAAAATAAGTAAAACAGTTTTTTAAGTTAAACGGTATCATTAAAATAAAGATAATAATTTAAAGTAACATAAAAGAGTCTTTTTTCGCGTATAAATTGGGTGAAATTTAATACTTTTTGATAACACCGGGGGGCCAGGTTTTCTTCATCACAGATTCCTTGTGCTCTCTGAAACAAAGATTTAGACAAGGTAGCCAACTGTGAAGGATGGTGGTTTAAAAATTAGGTGAAATTATTAACTACCGTTTACCCAACGTTTCAACTGCGTTGCAGCAGCTGTGGTCACGGGACAACTGTGTCGCAACCTAATTTATACGCGAAAAAAGACCCGTCTATGTTACTTTAAATATGTGTACAATTCGCGAATCTTTAAAAGTTACTAAAGATAATAATGATGTAGATAATTTACTAAAAACTAAACAATAATTTGGTAGGTCCTAGGTACCAGTCATCACACTACTTCATCAATCTAGGGCATCATAATATCAAAATAAAATTGCGGGGTTTAAAAATAAACATAAAAAAAACTTTTTTAGATAAAAATAATGTAGAACAGTTTTATGTCAGTAAATTAATTGACATAATAAATCAATACACTACAAATCCTACCGACACACAGAACAAACTATTGACTTGCTTTCGATTATTCACTTCACTTACGTTTTGACTATATTCTTATTTACTTGAATTACAAATAAGCTTGTGTTCAGCAGTATTGCTCCGGCCACACTAACAGGCGACGTCAATGCCCATCATAGCGCGATAGTTTTTTTTGTATTGCCAACGGTGGCAGACGAGCGAACGGCCCACCTGATGGTAAGTGGTAACCGTCGCTCATGGACTTTGGCAACACCAGGTGTAAAGCCAAGCCGCCGGCTACCGTGAGTAAAGAGCTCTTCTCAAACCTCGTTTAAAGAAGGACATGCTGTAGCGTTGGGCAAACACCGCAGCAGGAAGTTCATTCCAGAGCCTACACGCGCGTGCTAGAAAAGAGCGCTGGAAACAAACTGTCTTGGATGAGATCATTTCCAGGTGTGTGGATGAACCCTACTACGACGTCTCGTGGTCCGGTGGTAAAAAGGGGATGTTGGTACCACCTCAAACAGTTTCTCAGAGCACTCTCCATTGAAGAGTTGATAGAGCACACAAAGAGACCCAAAGTCTTTCTGTCACCCCAGCGACACCAGTCCATCCGTAAGATTGGGATCATCGACAATTCGAACAGCACGCCTTTGCAGGGAGTCAAGTGGTTCGAGCTAGTATTTTGGTGCGCCTGCCCAGAGATGTGAGCAGAGTTATATAGTGCAAGAATCTGCCTTAGTGTGAAGTACCACTTGGCTCTCTTCAGGACACCCAGCTTTTTGCTCGCCAATTTGGCTTTGTCCTCCAAATGACTCCCAAATTGTACTTTGCTTGAAATGTCCAAGGATCCAAATACTATCGGAGAATGGTAGAGTTACTCCTTGAAACTGAGGCGCCAAGACAAATTACCTTCTTTGCAGTGAACGCGCAAACCTTCTTCTGTCTTCGTAGGGTTGAATTAAACCAATTTCTTTTCTCCCCATTCCGAGGCCCACCCTAGAGGGCTCTCGACTTCAGACACAAGTTCTGTCCGTCTCTCCTCTAGCATGTTCTGAGGGACTTTCTGATGGCCGGCATATCGCGCGTTACCCGTCATCCGCATAGTAATGCATATTCTCTATCGAGAGCATGCCATTGATATGCAGGATGAACAACGTCGGGGAGAGCGCCGAGCCTTGTGGTACCACAAGCCAGCATTAACCTCCATGGTGTCGAAGCAGCAGCCGTCTACAATGACTTCGATGCTCCGATCCCGCAGGAAGCTGGCAATCCATTTGCAGAGTCTCTCGGGGATTCCATAAGATGGTAGCTTCGATAGATGTGATATCCCGCCCGAGAGTTGTGGTCTGTGGGTTCCCACACAAGATAATATTTTTGTGTGATCCACAAATGGTTATTCTGAATCTGGGTGTACATTGTTTCCGTATACAACCGTGATACAACCGTACTACCCCCGCGTAGAGTCGTCGACACGCAAGACTCCGCCCAAATTCGGCATAAGTCGCCCGAGGGCGGACGCCGTGTTGACGAGCCTTGGCGCAAGACGGCGGAAGTGCTCGTCAAAGTGCCACCGTCCATCCAATACCAGGCCCGGATATTTGATGTGGGCCTGGATTGGGAAGCCCACACCGTTGACCGTTATCGAGGCGCTGGCGGGCGGGCCCCGTCGGCGCCCATGGAAGAGTAGGGCCTCCGGATTTTTCAAGGGCCACCCTAAGCCCCAGCGCCTCGATCCGCCTGACCACCTCCGCGGTACCGGAGGTGGCCAGCGTTGCCGCCTCCTCGAGGGTCCTGCCCCTGGCTGTGACGAGCGTATCGTCTGCGTAGCAAATTACGCCCAGCCCGGGGGGGCGCCGGCCACGGAGGACCCAGTCGTAGCCAATGTCCCACAGGAGCGGCCCAAGAACCGAACCCTGCGGGACGCCGCACGACATAGCCCTCCTTACAACGTCCCCTTCCCGGTCCACGAAGAGGACGCTGCGGCCATCCAGGTAGTCTGCCACCAGCCGCCTTAGGTAGAGGGGCACTCCATGGTACCGGAGTGCCTCCTTGATGCAGCCGAATGGCAGACTATTGAAGGCGTTGGCGACGTCGAGCGACACCGCCAACAGCACTTCCCTCGAGGTGACGGCCTCCGCAGCCGCGGTCTTCAGGCGCAGAATGGCGTCGACCGTAGACCGACCCGCCCGATATCCAAATTGGGCGTCGGACAGGTCGGGGCCAACCGCTCCTAGGTGCCGGGCGATGCGGGCAGCGACTACCCGCTCGAGGAGTTTGCCCGCCTCGTCCAGCAACACGATGGGCCTGAAGGCCGAGACCGTATTCGGAGGCCGTCTCGGCTTCGGCAGGAAGGTCGTCGTCGCGGGCGGTACCTCCCCGTCGTCGGCCTCCCGGTCATCATCTGGCGGAGCCATGACCGGGGGCGTATGCACCGCCCGTGAGGGGAAAAGTCCCTCGACCACCTCAGAGAGGAAGCCCGGCTGGAGGGTCTCCGTAAGGGGGGGGCCCTGGGCGCGGAGCTTGTTAAGCGCCGCGCGGTACGGGCGTCCCCAGAGGTCACGCTCGAGACCCTCCAGCATCTCCTGCCTTTTCGCGTCTTTGGCGCGACAGATGGGCAGCTTTAACGCGGCGCGCGCACTGCTATACGCCGCATACAGTTGGCCCTCCCGCTCATCGTCGCGGATTCGGCGACGTCGGCTGCGGGTGTAAGACCTCCGGGCACGAATACAGGCCGCACGGAGGTCCGCCAGCTCCGGGGACCACCAGTAGACCCCCTTCCGTCGAGGCTGGCGCCGCACGCGGGGCATGGCCGCATCGCAGATCTGCGTAAGCATGCCGCGAATGCGGCCAGCCTCGGCGCCCACGTCTTCCGTCAGGGGGGGAGGCAGCCAATATTGAAAAATGGCCGCCTCCACTAGCAGGTTCCGGTCGAGCCTACCCACAACCCATCGCGGAAAAGCGGGAGTTCTGTCCGCCGCGTGATCCCTGCTGGCACCCTGAAGGGTCCGGGAGACCTCTATCTGAATGTATCTGTGGTCAGATAGGGTCTCGACCTCCTCCAAGACTCGCCAGCTCCTTACGCATGCGGCGACACCGGGGCTAGCGAACGAAAGGTCCACTATCGACCCGCTCCCGCGCCGCACGCACTTTAGGGCGGACCCTCGGTTTAGCAACACGAGGTCCGCCGCTGCCGCCCACTCTTCGACCGCCGCACCTCGGGCGTCCGTCCCGGGGGACCCCCACGCCATTGATTTGGCGTTGAAGTCCCCCAGCACGAGCACAGGGCTCGGTGCTATACGCCGTATCGAGGTCTCCAGATTGTGCAGGAGGACCTCGAAAGCCGCCAGACTACGACTAGGGGAGAAGTACACGCCATACAGCGTGACCCTCCCCATTCAGCCGCCACATATCCCGTGCCCTGGTCTTTGAGTGACAAGGGCGGGGAATGTGGCGCCGCCGAACCGACGACCGCCACGGAGCCATCCCCGCTACCCGCCCAATTGGGGCGATCAGGGACTATGTAGGGCTCCGCGGTTACGGCAACACCGATCGACCACTCCGCCATGGATTGCAAGAAGAGGTCCTGCGCCCTGGTGGAACGGCCGAGATTCCCTTGGAGGAGGATAGCGTCGTGATCCGTTATTGGACCACGATATCCTCCTCCATGCGCTGCGGCTGTCCAGCCGCGCCGGGTTGGGCAGCCGGGGCCGATTGGCTGCCCACCCCCCTCTTAGGGCCTGACTTGGCCGGAGGCCTGCACCCCACCCGCCCCATGCAGTGGTTGGCGGGGCGATTGCCCGCCGCGCACGCGGGGCAGTGTGGGGTGGCAGAACAGGCAGCCACCTGGTGCCCTGCCTGACCGCAGCGGAAACAGAGCCCGCTGCAGTCGAAGCAGTTAGTGCACAGCGGCCGGGTGTGACCGACCGCCATGCACTTATAGCACCTGGCAGGCCGGGTCTCCAGCGCTATTACCCGCGCGGCGCTCCAGCCCACCAGAAGTCTACCGGCGGCGACCAAATCCTTGGCCGCCGCGACAGGGCACGAGACCCAGACGGCACCCACACAACCTGGACCTGGGCGAATGGTGCCCACCCGGACGGCGCTGCTGGGAGACCCGGTTTTCGAGACGATCGCCTCCCGGATCTCTTCCGCCGTCACGGAATCGTCCAGCCCGGAAATCATTCGCGGGAATCGGTTCGGCGCACTTCACGGGTCTGGCGACCCGGACACCACTCTCTTCTGGGAACAGGCCCAGCAGCCTCGCGGCCATTGCGTCAGCCGTCTTGGTGCCCTCTGGCCCCATGTACTCGAAAATTCGAGCAACTGTCCGGGCTTGGCGGGAGCGAGCGGAAACGTCCCCGAGGTCGGAGACGTTTATTTCCCGCCGGGCACGTTTTAAGACGGCCTCATAAGTCAGGCCCTTTTCCTTGGCCTCGGGCAGCAGGGTGATGACCACCGCTGCTGCCTTCGGCACTTTAATCTTGCGCGACCTCTTCCGCTTGTTTTGCGGCGCCTTCGGGGCCTCTCCCCTCTGAGACACAGGTGCCGCCTCACGCTCCGAGGCAGCGCCGCGACCCTTGGCCCGGGATCGCCGGGGCCCAACCACCTGCCAGTCCCCGTCTGAGGACGTAGCAGTGGCAGGGGCAGGGGCAGGAGCTCGGGGTGCGACCGCCGCAGCCCGTGAGGGTGCGACCGTTTGTCTCGGCGCAGTAGGACGCGGAGGCGCAGCGGCGCTTGGCAGAGGCGGGAACTCCTCTCGGGGCTGACCCCTCGGGGCTTGTCCCGCCTTGTCCTTTTTCCTCGACTTTTTTTGGCCTAAAGGAGCCGGCGAAGGTTTTGCCGCTGCTGCTTTGGCCGCCGGTGGTTTGGCCGCCGTCGCGGCAAAAGAAACATGCCCTCCCTGGCACGGCAGGGGTGTCAGTGCCGAGGACGATGCGGCACTTCTTTTATCAGCCGCAAGCGGCGGCCGAAGTCTGGGCTCCGGCGGCAATCTTGCGGCTAGGGCCTTAAACCGCGGGCCAAAGACCGCATCCATGCGGTCGATGACCGCGCGGAGCATTCCATCGTTGAGCACAGTGACAGGGCCCGACTGAGCGGCAGACGGAGCCGAGACGGTTGCGGAGGTGGGGCGGAGGCGCAGCGGCTGCGGCGAGGCGGTCGCGGGGAGAGCAGGCTCGACCCGCATTACGGAGGCCGATGCACTTGGGGTGGCCTCAGGGAGTCCAAGATCGACCCTCATATTGGCCATGCCCTGGTGCAGCTCCTCGACCGTCGCCTCCAGGCGCTGGTTACGTGCTCCAAGGTCGGCCACCTCCGACACAAGCCGCTCCACCACGTTAGACAGCTCCGTGGCGGCGATTTTGAGGCCCCGGACGAAGCTACCTTTTAGGTTCTTCGAGCCCATGGCCACCGTCGTGACTATGGCCACGCTGTCCGCGGCTCTTTCTGCAAATTTGGCCGCAGTGGGCGGCCCGCCGCTGTCGATAGGGAGACGGAGCTTCTCAGACAGGAGCGCCAAGCGCTCCTCTGAGTGTTGCACCGTCTCAACCCTCTTCAAGCATCGCGTCTCAGCCACTGAGGCGGCACGCGGGATCGGTGTCCCGGGTCGGCCGATGCCTCGACCCCTAACCATTGCGGGTATTTTTGGGGGAGGCATCTCCGCCGAGCTCAGGTCGGAGTCCGAGGCAGCGCCCCCCTGAGATAGGGTGCGCTTGCGCCAGAACCGCGACTCCGACACCACCTCTGCCGACCGCAATGGCTGACTCTCGGCAGCCTCAGTCAGGCCACCCTCTTCAGCGGCAGACATCTCGGCGGCTGAAGTGCCGGCCGAGCTGCTCGTTATCGAGCCGTCCCTTGACGACTGGGACGCTCCCTCTGTCATCTTCTTCTTGCCCTTGCGGGACTTCTTGCCGCCGCGCGTTTTACGCGCAGCTGCACTAGTAGGGGCCGCATTTACAGCCGGACCCCTTACGGCTGAGGCGTCAGGTGCATTACCCGACTCCGTCGAATTTGTTTTTAAATTTTGTAAATCCATTTGATTCCCACGAGTATGGGAGAAAAGAGGTCCACCCGGGCAGAGCTCCCTGTACCCGGGTAAGCGTACATTTGTAACCCAACACAGGGGGTCCGCAGGTACCCTGGCTGGGGCCGCGCTCGAGACTGAACTACCCATCAGCCATGCATCTCCTCGCCGCGCGCCAGAGCTTGAGATTCGGGGTAATTTTTTATAGAGGTTGTCTTCCTCGCGGTCCGGGCGATTAAGCCAAGACCCTCGTTCCTGTATGCCCGCGAGACGTAACCACAGGCACGCGCTCAAGTTTACGATTTGGGACGGGGGGGGCCGCTGTGGCCCCACTGTCCCCCCTCTCCAGAGCCCGGTGAGCCAGTCTGGCCCCACCGACTCCGGCGCCTGGTCTATCAACTGTGCCCTCTGCTGAGTCAGAGGGACACGCGGAGACCCGTCCTGTCCGGAATTTTAGCCGCCGGCGACTGCCGACGTTGCCCGGGGTGCACCACTAGGAGGTAAACCGGACAAATTAGCACCCCAGTCATTTCAAGCCAACCCTAACTCGACGGAGTTGCACCATTTAATTACAGAGTTTCGCATGGTCACCTTCCAGGTCCATCATCAGACCCTGGATACCATCTAAAGACAAAGTACTCATCAAGACAAATCAAACGTGTCTAAACTAGACGGAGTTGCGTCGTTTCATTATAGAGTTACTGTGGCCACCTTCCAGCTTCATAATCAACCCCTGAATACCATCTAGACACAAAGTACTCGGCAAGACAAATCATACGAGCCCAAACTCGATGGGGTTGCGCCATTTCATTATAGAGTTCCTATGTCCACCTTCCACCTCCATCATCATATCAGCTCCATGTCATCATAATATTACATTGTCACGCGATATACACATGCGTGTAAAATTTCAGCTCAATGGGAAACCGGGAAGTGTATCAAATTTAACTTGCAAGATTTGAACGGGACAAGTAAAATAAAAGCGTCGCCACGCTAACAACCGATTTTATCCTCCCTCCGCATTAGATGTTTCACATAAAAAATACGCGATATTTGTATTCACCATGCACAGACGAAACTTTGGTTATTAGGGTATACACCTGCAGTTTATTCGGTACATAACAAGCATTGCCGAATACAGTTTTCAGTCATTAAGAGCTACTAAACAAAAAAGTTGCACTAAAATCCATTTTGCCTGATGTGCGAATAAGCAAACAGAAATTTTAAAAAGTTTTAGTCATTTTTTTTCTCAAATATCTTGAATGTACATACACAACTCTCTTTCAGCTTTATATTAGTTAGGATTACGAATATAAATAAATTTTTATTTATAATGATTTTATGATCTAAATATGATTTTCATGTAATATAATTATAAAATCCCATGAGGGTCCTGTAGGTGTACTCTAAAGGAAATCCTTAATGAGATGATATAATATTATGATGATATCATACTCACAACTATTATACAGAATCTCGTCCAAATACATATATATATATATATAAATATATATATATATATATATATATATATATATGTATTTGGACGAGATTCTGTATAATAGAATGGAATTACCACTAAAACTGGTATCATTACGCACGCACACAAACACAAATTGCACAAGCGTAATGACAGCTGTCACACACACTTGCATAATAATTCCCGCCTGTTTTTCATGACGTTTATAAGAGTGACACTCCATCTAGACGTATTATTAAGCTAAGTATAAGACCCAAAGAACCCCAAAGACCAAAGAAGACCCAGAGAGACCCAAGAGAATGTTGTTATTTGAGTAAATAACCCCCCATCTCAAATATCTATGTGATTATTTGGTAACTGTACCTGGATAGGTAACTAACTACCGTCAAAGGTGAAGTAAATAGCTCCGTTTATTAATACCTATTTAAGCTATCGTTACTATCATGGTGGAGTAGCAATGGTCTTTTTTGGAACAAATTAAAGACGTAAAGACATCTAAAAGCATTTGTGAAGTGAAGATTGGGTGTCACCATCGGTAACTGCGATGGCTTGGAGGTCTAGAGTACTTCCCCGGATTGGCAGGGACGCAGGTTAGAATCTCATTTGCAGTAAAGTACTTTATTTTCTACTTTCACAAATAATTTGTTGTTTAAAGAAGTTGAGCATATCAAGTGCTAAAATACAGATCAAAATAATGGTCTTTTCATTTTTTTATACTACGTGGGTAACCAGGCATATGGCCCGCCGATGCAACCACCTGATGGTAAGCAGTTACCATAGCTTATAGATGCTAGCAATACCAGAGGTATCATTAGCACTTTGCCTCTTTAAGGAATGGTTTAGGAGGTGGAGAGGAACGATAATAAGAAGAGAAAAGAGGATAAGGATGGAGTGTGGGATCCAGCCGCGTTCTCGCGCGCGCTTACTGAGAAAGTTTTTGATGTTATTAATAGGTGAACAGTACAAAATTGTTTATTTTACAATTTTTTTTGCTAGTAATATGTTTTATGTGAACTAAATAGTTTGTTAATGTTTATAGTTTGCTAGGTAGTGTCTGCTATTTTTTCCAAAGAACAGCTCTGGATGATTCTGGCTAAATTTGTACATTGTCAAGTAGACCAAAACTGTGGCTTATAAATGCTTAACACCACAGCTGCATTGATATATTATTATAGCACTTGACTTGTTAGGCTTATAGAATTCATCATTTTGATCTATTGCTACTAACTTTTGCTGTTTTCATGGAGCACTTCGTTGTGCCACCGGTCTGACAGATCATAAGCTACTCAATGCGAGGTCCGCCACGGCGAAGTTTTAGCGGAGTGCCGCTTACGCCATTGTTATGTATTATCCATGTGTAGTTGATCGAAGGTACTATTTAACAATCTTTATATTACTTCACTACCATACCGATGGAAAAGTGAAATTGTACAATTGTACATATTGTAAGGAATATTTTTCGGAGCTCCTCAATATAAAAATTCGTCTCTTAAC
The DNA here is from genome assembly GCA_948253155.1 of Leucoma salicis. Taxonomy (NCBI): domain Eukaryota; kingdom Metazoa; phylum Arthropoda; class Insecta; order Lepidoptera; family Erebidae; genus Leucoma; species Leucoma salicis. The sequence goes on from OX411804.1 coordinate 258,695, forward strand.
TATCAGTCTTAGAAGAATTCTACGTTTGTATTAGCCTAACATGAGCCCATGGGGCTTGTTGAAGTTGTCCAGTGTAAAAATTCATCGTTCTTGTGAAGGCTAAGGTTGATGTTATCGTCGAGATTATACTCACTAAATTTCAACTCAAGATCCTATAAGGAAATTTAAGATTATTCAGCCTGGAGAGCACTGCATAAGTGGTGGCCACGACCCTCGGTCACATAGTAACTACGAGGAAGAAAATTAGTAAGTTCTTTGGGTCTCTCGGTACTAGGAGAGGTGCCCCTCGGATCGCGGCGGACATGCTCACCTGCCGGCGCCGAGATCAAGCGGCACGTCGCCGCGCAGCCACAGCACCGACAGCGGCGCGGTGCCGCGCGCCACGCACGCCAGCGTGGCCGCCCCGCCCCGCGCCACTACCGCGCCCCCGCCGGCCGCACCCCGCTCCATCGGCTCCACGCGTGCCGCCTCTGTGTTTACATTTATTCAAAGCAGTGCTCCCGCGCCAACAAACGTCAGTTTGTGAGGCAGAAGATGTATAAATGACAGACCGTGCACGCTGACGTCGATGTATTTGACGAGCGGCGGCCCCACGCTGTTGTCGGCGACGCAGCGGTAGCGCGCGGCGTGGGCGAGCGTCGCGGCCGCCGCGTGCAGCGACGTGTTGTGTGCTCCCCCCCGCGTCACCTCTACCCATTGCGCCGCACCCTCCTCCTCGCCGCCCTCATCTTCGTGCAAAGTTACAGCCACTAATGTTATAATCCATCGAACTGGACCACGTACTACTTATAATAAATTATAAATGTGTAAGGTATAACCATTGACCTAACAATAAATGGACCTCGTGTCCGCGCTCAAAAGTGTCCGAACCAAAAGAGAAAGAAAACGCCAAAAGAAAATCAATCGCGCGCCAGTCTCATTTGGTTGACCGACTTGAATGACCGTTCAATATGCCGCACTATATTGTGAAAACGTGTAAAAACTCGTCAAATAAAGTGAAACAAGAATATTTTCAGTAAGTAGACTGTTGTTTTATCATTTTGCAAGTATAATATAATTTAAAGACAAAGAATTTGTTATAAATTTTGAATATTCGAGTGGAGTATTGGAGTGTCGAGACAACGAGTGTGTTTGACGTAAACACTAATTCAATGTTATTTTTACTTAGCTGATTTATTGATACTCCAAGTATGTTTTAATGATAACGTAAATACTTGGACGGTAGATTCGTCGGCTGTGTGGGCAAGTGTGCGGCTCACCGAGGCGGCGCTGCCAGCTGACAACGGGTTGCGGGTGCCCGACGGCACCACACGCCACGTCCAGAGTCGCACCCAGCAGCACATGCACATCCTGCGGCTCCACCTGCCACGATGGCGCCACTGTGCCAACAACGCACGTCACTACTGGCTGCGTTTCTTGCATCTCTCTATCTACACGACTCATCAGAACATACTTCAAGAATTTAGCTCTTGGCCACTTGCCTGCTTGACATCATTATTGAAATCATTGCTCTAACGGCACTCGGTGCTATTAACTGAATTCAATGTAGAGCCCCTTGCCATACTTAATAATAATGTCTTGGTCATGAAAATTGAATGCAGCGACTCAAGTAATGGTTAGAATACACACGTTGAAAACAAAGACAAAAATTCTTAACGCGAAAATAATATTATTTCAGAAATAATAATATGCAAAATATAATAATAATCGGCCGTGTGGGGCCGGCTTTAGAATTGTCCCACCCCTCTCCACCCATGGGAGTCGTAAGAGCCGACTGAGGGAATACCGAGGGAGTGGGCAGCAGCACTCCTTCGAGTATTAACAACATCCACTGCGATCGCCAACCCGCCAGCCAAGCGTGGCAATTACGGTCCTATCCCCCATTCTTGGGGAGGCCTATGTCCAGCAGTGGACTTTAAAAGGCTTATGGATGGATGGATGGAATATGCAAAATTAGGACTGCAGCATTGAGTTTAGATTTTGGCTGTAGAGCCCGAGTTATATCCCAAAATTCAGATCCACTCTCCGTCCTCTTCTCATTAATATAGTTAATATCTAGTTAGTAAGTTTTGATTGTAAATTAAAATAATGGTTGTATTTGAAAAGCCGTAATTATTTTTATTTATTTCTAACGATGGTAGAAAAGCCAATGGCCCCCTGTTATGATCTACAATGACGCCCAAGAAAGAAGTGAGTATAGAGTTGAAGGTCACCCTTGACGCTGAGTGTGGCGGTGTAACTGACGGTGGCGGCATGGTTGGAGACACGGCAGGTGTAGGCGCCGCTGTGCCGAGCTGATAGCTCCGAGAACATCAGCAGCGAGAACTCGTTCAGGCTCTTCTCCTCTATCTGCACAACATAATGTGTGTAACGTGACCACCACTGTGCATCACCAACTTAAATGCTTTCAACGTTTCAGATATAATGAAGTGTATCGATAAAGTACATATTAAAGTAAACCAAGCCATGTTTGATTGTTCAAACCAGAAAAAGGACGCTGTAATTAATCTTTGCATCATTGATTTTAGCTCCATTCACGCGTCGTAAGATATTCTTCAAGACTCGTTGCTGCATTTTTATATTTAAACAAGGAATTCTGGAACTGTTTTAAATTGTTATGTTTTGATATGATAATTATAATGTTCATTACAAAACCTAAGAACTATTAAGATCTGCGATGAACGGATTGAAATATTAGTGGCACCTGCAAGTTTTTCGGTAGGGGCGCATCATCTTTGAGCCACGAGAAGTACATAGGCTTATCTCCCGACGACACGCCACATAGCACCTGGGCCGAGCTACCCTCCGTCAGATCGGCAGAGAACATGAATGGCGATATCTTGGGGGGATCTGTAAATTGGGTTTTCAGTTATCGATTCATTCGTTTGTACTCTCTTTTCTATGGACTTAAAGTGTATATACTCTATATTCTTTATTCCTCTAAATCATCATTAACAGTCACAAACATTTTTACAGATGATAATTGCGGTGTCTTGTCTATCTAACGATCTAATCATTGTAAGTATTTCCTATGCCCCAAAAAAGCAAATATGCCATTTTGCCCAAGGATAAGCAAATTTTGCTACATTTAACATACATTATATTACACGTCTTTTAGGGAGCAGCATTTGTGTGATAGTAATTTTGTTATTTCATTTATTTATTGTAAAAATACATAGTTTATAATAATACCCAAAAAGATCTTATAGAGATCTTAGGAATGCAATGAATCAATGAATTTTTTAGCATGTATTGGCAGACTGGTCACAGTCCGTCTGATAAATCAAAGATTGGATTTATTTTTTACACGCTTTTTATTAGCTTCACTTGTATGTCAGTATGTCAGTATGTCAGTATGTCAGTATGTCAGTATGTAACTCTCCGTGGGTTTGCACCTATCCACTACCGGTAATTCTGCTTGCACGGTGGTGGTTCTTACCTTAGATTGTCCGCTGTTAACAGCCCTCTATTTCAACACCACATTTGTAGCAATATCTTATATAGTTTTTTAGTTATTTCGTAGTTTCTGTGAAAAATCATTTATACGCTTTTTATTAGCTTCACTTGTATGTCAGTATGTCAGTATGTCAGTATGTAACTCTCCGTGGGTTATTAGCGCGCCTGCGGCCGTCCTTGGCACTCGTAGCCGTTTCTCAGGCTCCTCTCCGGAATCGAACTCTGATTCCCCGTTACCCGTCATAACCATGGTAGTCAAAGAAGCTACCATCACTCAGTCGATAAATATAATTTAAAAAATCTAAAATAACACGCTTTTGAAAAATATCGAACTAAAAAGTTAATAATAAATATAGTTTAAAAAAACTAAAAAAACACGCTTTTTATAGAAAACTAAACTAAAAAATAGAAAATAAATTTTAATAAATTTGAATTAATAATAGTGTAAAATTTTTTAATAAATATAAATTAATAATAGTGAAAATAAGGAAAAAATGTATTTTATTTTAAAAAAAGCGTGGGGTGCATGGTGTCAATCGTTATAAATATTTAGTTGACATCTGTCCATAGAATACTTATATCTATAAGTATAGAAGGATTATTATTTCGACAATATCTTAAAAAGCACCCCACGCTTTTTTACACGCTTTTTATTAGCTTCACTTGTATGTCAGTATGTCAGTATGTCAGTATGTCAGTATGTCAGTATGTAACTCTCCGTGGGTTTGCACCTATCCACTACCGGTAATTCTGCTTGCACGGTGGTGGTTCTTACCTTAGATTGTCCGCTGTTAACAGCCCTCTATTTCAACACCACATTTGTAGCAATATCTTATATAGTTTTTTAGTTATTTCGTAGTTTCTGTGAAAAATCATTTATACGCTTTTTATTAGCTTCACTTGTATGTCAGTATGTCAGTATGTCAGTATGTAACTCTCCGTGGGTTATTAGCGCGCCTGCGGCCGTCCTTGGCACTCGTAGCCGTTTCTCAGGCTCCTCTCCGGAATCGAACTCTGATTCCCCGTTACCCGTCATAACCATGGTAGTCAAAGAAGCTACCATCACTCAGTCGATAAATATAATTTAAAAAATCTAAAATAACACGCTTTTGAAAAATATCGAACTAAAAAGTTAATAATAAATATAGTTTAAAAAAACTAAAAAAACACGCTTTTTATAGAAAACTAAACTAAAAAATAGAAAATAAATTTTAATAAATTTGAATTAATAATAGTGTAAAATTTTTTAATAAATATAAATTAATAATAGTGAAAATAAGGAAAAAATGTATTTTATTTTAAAAAAAGCGTGGGGTGCATGGTGTCAATCGTTATAAATATTTAGTTGACATCTGTCCATAGAATACTTATATCTATAAGTATAGAAGGATTATTATTTCGACAATATCTTAAAAAGCACCCCACGCTTTTTTTAAAATAAAATACATTTTTTCCTTATTTTCACTATTATTAATTTATATTTATTAAAAATTTTTACACTATTATTAATTCAAATTTATTAAAATTTATTTTCTATTTTTTAGTTTAGTTTTCTATAAAAAGCGTGTTTTTTTAGTTTTTTTAAACTATATTTATTTAAAATAAAATACATTTTTTCCTTATTTTCACTATTATTAATTTATATTTATTAAAAATTTTTACACTATTATTAATTCAAATTTATTAAAATTTATTTTCTATTTTTTAGTTTAGTTTTCTATAAAAAGCGTGTTTTTTTAGTTTTTTTAAACTATATTTATTATAAGGAAAAACAATTGTTTTTGATTAAACACAAAGTGAAAAATTCAGATCTGAATTGGCAAGGCATCTGGACGGTGTCTGGGAGATGCAGGTTCGAATCCTGCTCGTGACTGTTATTTTCGATTTCACATTTTTCACTTTGTGTTTAATGTATAGTGCTAAGCATGTCAAATGCTAAAAATATATATAAAAATATCTAAATATTTATAGGTTTTGCGTCATTATTAGGTAAAATCTTTATTGTAAAATTAAGTTTACCTTGTCGGTATAATGTATGAAAATACTTCCGACAGATGGTGCAGGCGTCGCCCAAAGGCGTTAAGTATGAATGTGTTATCGAAATTAGCAGTCAGGAGCAAGTGTCACGATTGCTGAATTGGCAAGGCATCTGGACGAGATGCAGGTTCGAATCCTGCTCATGACTGTTATTTTCGATTTCACATTTTTCACTTTGTGTTTAATGTATAGTGCTAAGCATGTCAAATGCTAAAAATATATATAAAAATATCTAAATATTTATAGGTTTTGCGTCATTATTAGGTAAAATCTTTATTGTAAAATTAAGTTTACCTGGTCGGTATAATGTATGAAAATACTTCCGACAGATGGTGCAGGCGTCGCCCAAAGGCGTTAAGTATGAATGTGTTATCGAAATTAGCAGTCAGGAGCAAGTGTCACGATTGCTGAATTGGCAAGGCATCTGGACGAGATGCAGGTTCGAATCCTGCTCGTGACTGTTATTTTCGATTTCACATTTTTCACTTTGTGTTTAATGTATAGTGCTAAGCATGTCAAATGCGAAAAATATACATAAAAATATCTAAATAATTGTTTTTGACATATTTTTGATTTTGAATTGTGTTTTGTTAAAATATCACATTTTTAAATGAAGAATCATAGACATAAAATAAAAATAAAAGATAGACGTCGCGGGACGTCTAGCAGATGTGAAAACATCGAAATTATTTTGTAGAAATAAAATGATCATAACTTAACAAAGTACTCCTCAAGACGAATCAAACGAGTATAAACTTGATAGGGTTGCGTGGTTTCATTACAGAGTTACTGTGGCCACCTTCCAGCTACAGCGTCAGACCCTGCATACCATCTAGAAACGAAGTACTCGTCAAGACAAATCATACGAGCCCAAACTCTATGGAGTTATGTCGTTTTATAACAGAGTTCCTATGGCCACCTTCTAGCTCCATCATCAGACGCTGGATACCATCTAAAGACAAAGTACTCGTCAAGACGAATCATACGAGCCCAAACTCGATGGGGTTGCGCCGTTTCATTATAGAGTTCCTATGTCCACCTTCCAGCTCCATCATCAAATCAGCTCCATGTCTTCATCATATTACATTGTCACGTGATATACACATGCGTGTAAAATTTCAGCTCAATCGGAAACCGGGAAGTGTGTCAAATTTAACTTGCAAGATTTGAACGGGACAAGTACAATAAAAGCGTCGCCACGCTAACACCGATTTTACCCTCAAACTTCCAACAAAAATATTTTGTATTTTGAAAGTGATCTCAAACTTTTATTGATATGTGTACATAAAGTGTTAGCATGGTTCGGGGCTGGGGGGAGTTTTAGAAAGTAGCGCTCGGTAGTTAAACAGGTGTTGTACGCACTGCGCACGCGCAGCTCGAGGTCGGCGCGCACGGCGCGGGCGGGCGCGTGCGCGGCGCACGTGTAGCGCCCCGCGTCCCGCGCCAGCGCCGGCCGCAGCCGCAGCGCCGCGCCCCGCGCCGCCACCCGCCCCGCGGGCCCCACCGCCGCGCCGTCCCGCGCCCACGTCACCGAGCTGCGGGCATAGGCCGTTCCATCTTACTTGCACGTTATTTCTGTCTTTAGTCGCACATCGGTACGGAAGGGAAAAATAATCATCTGATAATATACCTATTAAAAAAACGATGAAGATTCGGTCAGACTGACATGGTTTAATTTTGTACTCAAATTAGGCGTGAAGTTTTACATACGGTTGTACGGTACCCGCGGTTTCCATCCGATTGACACTTGGTCGTTTCTCGCTATTCATGTTCAAACAGATCTATATAAAAAAATACTATCTATCTAGAAAGCTTCTTTTGCTGACGGTTCAACCTATCATAACAATTTTATAGTGTTACCATTTTCAATTTGTGTCTTTATCGGCGCGTGTATATATACTGAATTGATGATCAATAGGAATGTACTTGATAATTTTTTACTAATTTACATCATCAACGTCACTTTTATTGTTTTGATGGGCAACTTCTTCTTCTTTGTCTCCACCTTATCCCACTCAGGAGGGGTCGGCACAGCGAATTTTTCTCTTCCACTCTCCTCTATCAGCCGTCATCTCAACAGACACTCTTTTTTTTTCCATATCGTCATTCACACACTCCATCCATGTCTTTTTCGGTCGACCTCTTCCCCTTCTACCTTGCATAGCCATTTCCATACATCTTCTAGTTACATGCATCTCCTCTCGACGCATCACATATCCATACCACGCTAACCGTCCGCTCCTTAATTTATCAGTCACTACTTTCAAACTTCCCCTGATATACTCATTCCTTATCTTGTCTATTTTAGTCACTCCACACATCCATCTCAACATTTGCATCTCTGCCGCATGCACTCTTCTTTCATGCGCAACTTTTGTTGCCCAACATTCAGATCCATACAGTACGACAGGTCTAATAATAGTTTTATAAGTTTTCCCCTTAAGTTTAAGGGGCATTCTATGATCACAAGTTTTTGCGGAAACCTGTCGCAATTTCATCAAATCAGCATTTATTCGGCTCGCCACGTCACGGTCTATGTCGCCGTCGTGTTGAAATATAGAGCCTAGTATTTAAAGTCGGAGCAGACTGGCAGGGATACACCATCTAAGGCAATTGGCGTGAAATCTGAAGAACCACCAAAGTCACAGAACATGTGCTCGATTTTTGTTTGACTGATCTTCAGACCCACGTTTTCCAATCTCTCTTGCCATTTTACCAGTCTCTTCTGTACCTCAGGCCCTTCCTCTCCAACGAGAACAATGTCGTCGGCGAACAGCATACATCAGGGTGCCTCCTCCTGTATGGCCGATGTTAGAGCATCCATTATTAGGATGAACCGGTAGGGGCTTAAAGCTGATCGCTGGTGCAAGCCAACAGCCACATTGAACTCGTCGGTATCGCCAGCTGCGGAGCGCACATAAGTACTGGCTCGACCGTACATAGCTCGAACAAGACGCTGGTACTTTCCTAGGACTCCTTTTACTTCCATATTCCACCACAGAACCTCTCGAGGAACCCTATCATACGCTTTTTCCAAGTCAACGAACACCATGTGCAAGTTTTTATGTGCACGGCGGTACTTTTCCCATAATTGGCGAAGTGAAAAAATGGCGTCCGTCGTACTGCGTCTCGGTATAAACCCAAACCGGTTCTGTGATACTTCACTCTCCTCTCTCATTCTTCTCGCTATCCCTTTCTCCCAAACTTTCATATAATGCGACATGAGCTTTATTCCTCTTTAACCGTTGCATACCTGTACATCACCTTTGTTCTTAAAAATAGGGATAGGGAAGCTCTTGCACCACTCGTCAGGTATAGCCTCTTCTTGCAATAATTTATTGAAGAACAAAGTCAGCCACCTCTATCCATTTGCTTTCAAAAACTTCCACACCTCTATTGGGATCCCATCTGGTCCAGTAGATTTTACATTCTTCATATCTTGTACAGTTTTTCTTACTTCTTCCATACTAACTTCCTTTACCACACCAGTATTAATTGGAACATTTTGTAATTCACCACTCCAGTCATTCTCTTCATTCATCAATCTCTCAAAATAACTCTTCCATCTTTCTCTTATTTCCCCATCATTTGTTAACACTCTCCCTGCACTATCTTTCACGCATTTAATGTGGCTAAAATCTCTTCCATCCTTCTATCTAGCTTTTGCTATTCTATACAGGTATTTGATGGGAAACTTATTGAGCATTATTAGTTGTAATGTGGAGTCTTGTATAGTAGCGGGATAAAATGTATACCAGTTTTATAAGTCTAATCAATAATTATTATTAAACAAAAAATGTTCATCAAAATCTGTTCAGTAGTTTTGGCGTGATGCCCAAACACGCAAACAAGAAAATATAAAAAAGAAGCAGCTCCAGTCGATAAGCGTGAACTGAGAACCGCCTTAGGTGAAGAAAGCCCGAGTACTTCAAGAGACCTTCGATAACAACATTCTTGGCAGACCTAGGTCATTAGAAACTTTAGTTAGAGCATTATGTATGTGTAGTTAGATATTTTAAATATTTGGGGAATACTAGTGCACTTATGGTGGCCGCTTTAAAGGAATCATCCCAAAAAAATGCACCTCTATGGACCTGATCGGATATCCGGCGTAGGGACAGTACACAGTGGCGTTGGCGCCGGCTACCACATGCACCGGGCCCAACGCGCGGATCATCGGCGGACCTGTACATGTAAGATACATATATAGATATTGATCTTCATTTTGTATTATTCAATACATTTAAAATGATAAATTCACAAATAGCAGTCAGTACGCTACACACACACAGCACACGTGAGCAAACCGCGCACCGTAGACGTCGACCCGCGCGTCGTGCTGAGCGGACCCGCGCGAGCTGTGCGCGCGGCACGAGTAGCGCGCGCCGTCCGCGGCCGTCAGCGTCGTGTTGAGCACCGACACTACGTCGCCGCCCGGCGCCGCCCACGTGCTCACCGAAAATCTGCACGTCACGGAACATAACAAGTGATAATAGGCACTGAGTTGCACTAGCGTGTATGCGTACTGCATAGTTTCATAATGTGTTTTCTTGTGATGCGATAATATAATTATGTTTATATCAAGTAGTTTTGATCTCAAGCATGTTTACGTCGTGGTTATCATCTAGTCATCGTTTCAGGGACACAATAATTATGTAAGGGATTACTTTACTGTGGAAATAGCAAAAAACAAATACCTACGAGTCGCAAGTTTTCGAAATTATAATTATGTTTGGTTGATAACAAATTTTAAGTGTTCGGTGAAGGAAAACATCGTGAGACAACCAGTATGCTTTTTTCTTATTAAGGCGGGAATAAATATACCTAACCACACACACACAGGTGAATGCTAAAGATTCCCAATTTCTACCTTCATATTGTAATTTGTAACCACCACGTGCCACCTCCGTGGGCGTTTACCAAAAATCTGTGTAGGTCCCACCTAATGTTTGTAAGTAACGTAACATGCACCGCATGGCCACACGGTGATGATTGAGCAAGTATACCATAATAGCACTTGACACAGTTCGGGTAGTAGCAGTAGCTGAGACCTGTGGCGGTCGTGCAGCTGGTCGAGCGGCAGCCCGTCCCGCAGCCAGGCCAGGCTCGGCGCGGGCGAGCCCGCCGCGGCGCAGCGCAGGGACAGAGCCTCACCCGCGCGCCGCGTCATCGCCTCGAATGTCGACACCAGCTCCGGTGCCGCATCTGCATGCACACACCAGATTACGTACACTCTCAGGTTATCTGTAAGGCTCGCTCGTTCTTATCTACAGGGCTATAGATCTACTGCTGGACACGATAATTATCTACAATTAATGGAAAATCCATTTATTGTATGACATCTGGTCTGCTGAGGTAACTGCGAGACCTGGAAAACATAAGCACCAATACCTTAACGTTAAGTCACGTGACAACGTTACAATATCAAATTCCCATACGTTTCATTCGTTTCCTACAGCGTTAGCGATTATAGATCTTAACTTAGCTAGGCCTGCAGATCTAAAAATGACTTTGTTCTGAACATTGTTAAATTCAACCCACGATTAAATAAAATAATATTATTGTGAAACAAATTGTGTTTATTATCAGCCAAATAATATTATACAAGCATCGTGAACATTGTCTACCTGGAAACATTGTTTCGGTTTTATTGCTGATCATTAATTGTTTATTTTAAAGTCCGGCAGCGGAGATAACGAGATGTTTCAGTTTACGTTCAAATAAAGGGGAAGGTGGAGCGTAACATGAAACTTTATAATAATGAATGACGTCACAGCTGGTTCTGTCCAAAATAGACGGACGCTTTATTATGCACTGCCGGTTTTTGCTGACTATGAGGATGATAAACGCCGAATAATTGATATCAGTGTGTTGTGAATATATTCAAGTTCAGGCGATAATACGAGTACATCAAAATATGTTGTGTTACTGCGTCTCTAATATTATCTTTGTTCATTAGGGTTAATGTCAATGTGTTGAATCATTTACTATTATTATAGTAAAACTAAATTGACGAACTAGAAGAAATAAATAATCCAATAAATCGATTGTAGTGGCACTTTATACATTTACAGTGGTAGTGTTTACGGTGATGTAATCGAGACTGACCCCCGAGACGCAGCTCTGCGGTGTCCTGTGCGGTGTCGCCGCGCCAGGTCGCGCGGCACGTGTAGGCGCCGCGCAGTGCGCGTGTGACGTCACGCAGCGCGAGCATGTCACCCGCCGCCACGTGCGTGCCGTCGTGCTCCCACTGTAGTGACGCGTCCGTGGCAGACGCATTGCAAGAGAACCGCGCTGTGCCACCCACTGGAACCACCTGCGATAACGCGTGTCTTAACTTTGATCATACTACTATTTTTTACAAGAAGCTGTGCAATGGCATATGAAAAGCCTGAGCTCTTTTTATTTTTAATTTTTGTAATTTAAATGTTGCAATGTTATATGAAGAAATAATGACCTAACTATGAAACCATTTCACTGAACAATACGGCATAATAAGAGTTTAATTTTATCTTTTGTTCGAGAACACGGACAACGCCATCGCTGTGAGACGACCGGAGGCCGGCTGTTATGCAGTGTCACCAATGAGTGTCACTGCTTAACCTTTTTATTTTTATTTATATATTTTTTTAGCATTTGACATGCTTAGCACTATACATTAAACACAAAGTGAAAAATGTGAAATCGAAAACAACAGTCAGGAGCAGGATTTGAACCTGCATCTCCTGGATACCGTCCAGATGCTTTACCAATTCAGCCATCCTGACAATTGCTCCTGACTGCTAATTTCGATAACACATCACACCTAACGTCTTTGGGTGACGCCTGCGCCATCCGTCGGAAGTATTTTCAAACGTTATACCGACTTTTTTTTATTTTTTTTTTATTTTAGGTGGGCAAAAATGTCCTACCGCACACCCCGCTGCCCGGGGAGACAACGGGGTGAATGGGGCTCTCACCCACTAAAAACCCACCGTGCGCCTACACCCGCCCTTGCTACGGCGGATCACGGGTACCGCGTCGTTACGACCGCGATCCGCAGGCGGCAGCCCCTACGGGCACCCTCTCTTGAGCGACGCCTCGCGCACTTGGCCGTCGCACCTTCGCGGTAGGCTTCCGCGGACGGCAGGGTACTCCCCGACCCCACCGTCCGCAGCCTCGGCTAGGGCGGCATAAGGCGCAAGTAAGCGCGCGCACGCCGCCCCTCGCGCCGGCGGCGAATTGGGTCCGCGAAGGAGGATTCCTCACGGGCCCTCTCCGCCACCTCCTTCCGCGAGATGACAGCCTCGCAGAAGGTGGCGACCGCGGTCCAGGCCCTGTCACTGCCAACCATCGCTCGCGCAACGGCCGGCAGCGACAGGTCCACGCCTATGACTGCAACGAGTTCCCGGCGCTGCACATCCCAGGCCGGGCACGACTCGAGCGTGTGCTGCGCCGAGTCCTCGTCACAGTCGCAGTGGTGACAGCCTGGGGTCGTCTCCCTCCTTGCGATCGTGTGCAGGTATTTGCCGAAGCAACCATGCCCCGACAAAACCTGCACCAACCGGAAGCTGAGGACCCCGTGCTGCCGCCCTGCCCATTCTTCCAAGATCGGCCGGAGCGCCCCCACGGTCCAGAGACCGGCTCGGGGCGTCTCCAGCCGAGACTTCCACTTTAGGACGGTGGCGCGGCGGGCATCTTCCCGCCACGATGACATTGCGCTCGGCGAGGGGCGGCTGCCCCCCGCCCGCGCCGTCGACGCCCGCCGATAGACGTCGGCGAGCACCTCCGCCTCCAGATCCCACGGGGGGGTTCCGGCCAACGCGCAGGCTGCATCGGTCGAGACCGTGCGGTACCCGCGTATTGCCCTGACCGCTACGACCCTCTGTGGACGCCACAGAAGGGCCCTTTTGCGAGCGGCCAGGAACTCCGCCCACACGGGCGCGCCGTACAGCGCCATCGGCCCTACTACCCCCGCGTAGAGTCGCAAGACTCGGTCCGCCCAAATTCGGCATAAGTCGCCCAAGGGCGGACGCCGTGTTGACGAGCCTTGGCGCAAGACGGCGGAAGTGCTCGTCAAAGTGCCACCGTCCATCCAATACCAGGCCCAGATATTTGATGTGGGCCTGGATTGGCAAGCCCACCCCATTGACCGTTATCGAGGCGCTGGAGGGCGGGCCCCGTCGGCGCCCATGGAACAGTAGGGCCTCCGACTTTTCAAGGGCCACCCTAAGCCCCAGCGCCTCAATCCGCCTGACCACCTCCGCGGTACCTGAGGTGGCCAGCGTTGCCGCCTACTCGAGGGTCCAGCCCCGGGCTGTGACGAGCGTGTCGTCTGCGTAGCAAATTACGCTCAGCCCGGGGGGGAGCCGGCCACGGAGGACCCAGTCGTAGCCGATGTCCCACAGGAGCGGCCCAAGAACCGAACCCTGCGGGACGCCGCACGACATAGCCCTGCTTACAACGTCCCCTTCCCGGTCCACGAAGAGGACGCTGCGGCCGTCGAGGTAGTCCGCCACCAGCCGCCTTAGGTAGAGGGGCACTCCATGGTACCGGAGTGCCTCCTTGATGCAGCCGAATGGCAGACTATTGAAGGCGTTGGCGATGTCAAGCGACACCGCCAACAGCACATCCCTCGAGGTGACGGCCTCCGCAGCCGCGCCTTCAGGCGCAGAATGGCGTCGACCGTAGACCGACCCACCCGAAATCCAAACTGGGCGTCGGACAGGTCGGGGCCGACCGCTCCTAGGTGCCGGACGATGCGGGCAGCGACTACCCGCTCGAGGAGTTTGCCCACCTCGTCCAGCAACACAATGGGCCTGAAGGCCGAGACTGTGTTCGGAGGCCGTCCCGGCTTCGGCAGGAGCACGAGCTTCCCCTCCTTCCAGCAGTCAGGGAACCGTCCGGACACCAGGCAAGCGCCGAACAGTCCCCCGAGGCGGGGCTCGAGATGGTCGAGGACCAGGGCCAGCACTCGGGCGGGAACCCCGTCCGGCCCAGGGGCGGCGCCTCTCCGCATACGCGCTACCGCCGCCCCCATTTCCGTCGTCGTCACGGGCGGTACCTCCACGTCGTCGGCCTCCCGGTCATCATGTGGCGGAGCCATGACCGGGGGCGTGTGCACCGCCCGTGAAGGAAAAAGTCCCTCGACCACCTCAGAGAGGAAGCCCGGCTGGAGGGTCTCCGTAAGGGGGGGGGGCCTGGGCGCGGAGCTTGTTAAGCGCCGCGCGGTACGGGCGTCCCCAGGGGTCACGCTCGAGACCCTCCAGCATCTCCTGCCTTTTCGCATCTTTGGCGCGACAGATGGCCAGCTTTAACGCGGCGCGCGAACTGCTGTACGCCGCATACAGCCGGCCCTCCCGCTCTTCGTCGCGGATTCGGCGACGGCGGCTGCGGGTGTAGGACCTCCGGGCACGAATACAGGCCGCACGGAGGTCCGCCAGCTCCGGGGACCACCAGTAGACCCCTTCCGTCGAGGCGGGCGCCGCACACGGGGCATGGCCGCATCGCAGATCTGCGTAAGCATGCCGCGAATGCGGCCAGCCTCGGCGCCCACGTCTTCCGTCAGGGGGGGAGACAGCCAAGATTGAAAAATGGCCGCCTCCACTAGCAGGTCCCGGTCGAGCCTACCCACAGCCCATCGCGGAAAAGCGGGAGTTCTGTCCGCCGCGTGACCCCTGCTGGCGCCCTGAAGGTTCCGGGAGACCTCTATCTGAATATATCTGTGGTCAGATAGGGTCTCGACCTCCTCCAGGACTCGCCAGCTCCTTACGCGTGCGGCGACACCAGGGCTAGCGAACGAAAGGTCCACTATCGACCCGCCCCAGGGCCGCACGCACGTTTGGTCGGCTCCTCGGTTGAGTAACACGAGGTCCGCCGCTGCCGCCCACTCTTGGACCGCCGCACCTCGGGGGTCCGTCCTGGGGGACCCCCACGCCGTTGATTTGGAGTTGAAGTCCCCCAGTCACTGCTTAACCTAAGTAAAAGTATAGCCTCCGTAGTGCGTCGTCTATAGGTGACTAGCTAATACCCGACTTCGTCAGCGTTAAAGATTTAAATTCTAAATTCGACTCCTATTTTACCCGCGATTTTATAAAACCGTTGAAATGTATGTTATATAGGATATATCAAATATAAAATGAAATGTAAAATTCTTAATTCAAAAAAGTGTATGTGTATGTAAGTGTATATGCAAAATATATGTGTATTTCTAGCTCTAAATTAGAAACCTACCAAACCACCCTCTCTTTCCCTTCCTATTATTTTAACTAACCACTTCCTCATCTCCTCTATATCATCATTCCTCTTCATGTCCTATAGCTTTTCTTGGGGTGGATTACTCGCGAAGGTTGTCTTTGGTCTATAGGCTACCACGCCAACCACTCAGGGGGTGGCAAAATTACCGTCATACTTACCGTCAAGCCGTACAGCCTAGTATAATTATGTGTTATAAACATTGATGTATAAACAAAAACATGTTCAAATCCCACGTAATACGTGGCGAGCCTATTGCCGTCTACCGGGCACATTTCGAACTTTGGGCGGGTACTGAGAATTTTTCTTTTTACGAAAAACTCAATAACACTGTCCTATCCGGGAATTGAACCCGAAACCTCATGATCAGCAGTCGCTTACACTACCGCTGCACCACAGAGGCAGTTGATGTATAAAACAGAGAAAATCCACAATTAGGCACTAAAAGTGTTCGCTATAAATGACTGCAGATTACACTTTCCAGCACTCATTTCGTTTAGTATTGTTTTCCGCAACGTATCAATGTGCCTAATAATACCAAAATCTCTTTTGAAAAACTCATTGACAGTCTCTTTTTCTCTCGTTCTTTCTGAATAGTGTCATTAAGCTCAAGCACGCAGTTAAAAGTTGTTATCTAATATATGAAACTCTCGTGTCACTGTGTTTGTCGCCATGTTCCTCCGAAACGGGGGGTACAAAATTTCATAAGAATCTACGTATATTCAGTAGGTAGGTGTGAGAACAGCATGTAAACTATTTTTCATACCCCTAAGTGATGAGGGTGATCCACTCCAAATTTTTTTTTGATTCGATTTTGTAAAATACGTACAACCCTAAATTTTTCATTTTTTAAGAAGCTAACTTAGAGCACTTCCCCGGGTTGGAAGAGACGCAGTTCGAATCCCGCTCACACTAAAGTTCTCTTTTTCCACATTCACAAATAATTTGTAATCTGTGATAAGTCTTTAAAAAACTATTAAACTAATGCCAAATACTCTTTAACTCATAAACATATCTAAAATTATTTTGTTAAAAATCAACTTTTAGCATGATGTTATTGTACTTTAATAACGTATTTACAATAACCATCAATGGTTACCATAGCAACGGTTGACATGTAGTTTGTGTTGTTGTGATAATGAGTGTAAAAGTCTGAATACGATAAAACTACTTTGGAAAATCCAAAAAAAATAATTTTATGAGGCGTGCAGCCTCATAAAATTCATTTTTCACAATAAAATTGATTATTTGATAAGTAACTAATAATGTATTGGTCTTACTTGGTTTCCAATAAATCACATAGATAGCGCTAATTTCAAAAAGTACTAATGAGGTTCTCATGTCTTATACGCCATCTAGCGCTAATTTTAAGAAGTAGATACTATATTGGTCGGCCGTGTGGGGCCGGCTTTAGAATTGTCCCACCCCTTTCCACCCATGGGAGTCTTAAGAGCCGACTGAGGGAATACCTGGGGAGTGGGCAGCAGCACTCCCTCGAGTAATAACAACATCCACTGCGATCGCCAACCCACCTGCCACGCGTGGCGATTATGGCACTATCCCACATATGAGCGCACAGGACCGCTCGTTGTGGCGTTCTCTTGGGAAGGCCTATGTCTAGCAGTGGACTTCGAAAGGCTGATGGATGATGCATGGATGAATGGTCTAAAGAAGTAGTTCAAGAAGTTCTCTCGAAATAAGGTATAGCTCTGGTTTTAGTGTCGAGTCGAGCGTAAATATTCACAATTTTTTTGTTTATTTAATAACAAACCACATCGAATCAGACCGTGAAAAGTGATAGGGCTCTATTCGTAATTATACTAATTCGTAAAGGAAAAAAAAAAGACTCGATCTGTAAAGTATTTCGGTCGCTATCGTGTTAACATACATTCTCCGAACATACCTACAATACGCGGACGTCCAAGACAGAACTTTTTTAAATAGTTTTTTTAACTAGTTTAAATAACAAAAATGGCATCAAAAATATCATGAATGTTAAAAATAGTGTTTTTTCTTGATATGTGTGCGTATATATTATTTTACAAGTGCAATATATGATAAATAGAGACATTTTAAGTTAGAAAATTCAGTTGTTCTGCGTGAAGCGAGAATAGTACTCACCTAGTACGTTAGAAAAATCAGTTCCTTGTTCAGCGTGAAGCGAGAATAGTACACACCTATTAGTAATAGTACACGAGGCGTGCAATATATATTTTGGATAGGAGTTTCGTATAATCCGTTTTAGCTGACCTCTACTCGGCGAAAGGAATATTCCTACCAAAATTTCAAGTCTCTGCGCCATATGGTTCCAGAGATATCGTGATGAGTCAATATATCGGTGGAAATCTCTTAAATATAGAAGATTTGTCTGTGAAATTGTAGCGGGTATGCGTGCCGTATCTTCATATCCGGTGCGACCACGAAATCCATGCCAGGTGGTTTTTACCCTAAAGGTGCTGAGCGCCTTAGGCACTAGGCGGGCTTTTTAGCGCGACGTATCTGGGACGCATTTGAACCTAATATATGATTAAAATGATAAAAACGACGTGTTTGTTATATTTTTTATTTTATTTAGTCGAATAAGTGCCTCGAATGGTGCCTGAATCATAGATATTCTAAGCCCAAAGGATAATGCGCAAAATTGCCCCGGCGCAAAAGCAAATCATCTCATATTTTTGTACATATCAAGTGTATGAAATATATATATATATATATGATATCTGTGGTCATAGTCATACATAGAAAAAAAAAGGTTTTAATAATTTATATAGGCGCGGCTTTTAATTTCATAATATTATATACATTTCTATGACGACGACGTGTAGCTAATAATATTTTAAGGGTGATAAATAATAAGAAGAAGGGAAAGAGCGAAACGGCAATGTTAGCTATTTGTTACCAGCTGCGCGAATCCTGCATATGCGGCCCACAAACAATATAGGCGCCAGCAGTCTTTCCGTGTGGTGACGGACTAAGAATACAAGTGTCACCACCCCATTCTTTCCCACGGGTGTCGTATGAGGCGACTAAGGAAAGTAAGAAATTATCATCCATTGCATAACTGGTGGAAGAGCTGGGTACCGAGTGGGAGTACTCACTTGCTATAGGGCCCATACCATACCACCATCTCCCGTGTGACCGGCCATGAAGCACATTAGTGTGTTTTGGTTGTAGCAGAAGATAGCCGTTTATTCTTTCATTTCATATTGATGAAACGAAATGTTGAGCAGCGGCTTGACAATACTCTCAGTATAGTTGAGTCCATGAGCGACGGTTACCATTTACCATCAGATGGGCCGTGGCTCGTCTGCCGCTACAAGCAATAAAAAAAATATATATAACTAGTTTTTTAGCTAGAATAGTAAACTGTCCCGTAATAACTCGTCGTTCGTTTCAACTACAATACAAATATTTGTATGTAGCATTCACAATATATAATATACAATATTTTATATTGTGAATATGCTGGCGCCTATATATACATGTAGTTAAGTAGCCTTTATTTCATATTTAGCTTGCTTTTTAGTAATATGGTCGAATAAAAAACTTACATACTTATCATCACGCCATTTCCCTTGCGGGGTAGGCAGAGAGAACAGAGTGCCAAGAGGCTCTATTTTTGCATACATCTCTCGCTTCCTCAACATTCATAACTCTCTTCATACACGCTCGCCGGTTTCGGAGACTCCTCCACCTTACTTCAATACATGACCAATTTGGTCTAGGTAGGTAAGTCTCGGTCTCCCCCTGTACCTACATCCTTCCACTTTCGCATTGTATATCTTCTTAGCCAGTCGCTCGTCCGGCATTCTTTCCACATGTCCGAACCATCGGAGCATTCCCTTTTGCATCTTTACACGAAAAAGAAATCGAATAAAAAAAGAACAATTAAAGCAGTTTTTTCTTTGTATGGCTATAATTACAAGCATTGCATATATATATATATATATATATAGGTATATATATTTAATACCCATCATAATATGTACAAAAATCTGAGACAGTTTTCTTTTGCGCCGAGGCCGGGGTAATTTTATATAAAATTTGCGCATCGTCCTTTAACATAATAAGTTCCAAAATTGCATTTGCAACTAAAAGAAAATAATTATATTGATAATTTAAATTTCAAAATGTAACCTGATAATATGTTTATTAGTTTAATTGAAAAACATTGTTACTCAGCTGACGAAGTAGGGTTTGGCCCTCTTAGGAATCTATAAAAAAAGTATAATATAGCCTATCATGGGTCATACATACATCTTATTATGTTCTTTCTACATACTGATTTTCATTAATATCGGTCCACCCGTTCTTGAGTTATAAAAATATATACAGACAGACATGCAAACATTTTGAAAATAGTAGTACTAAAATCAGTAGGTAAGTTTTAAAATGATTACCTATCACAAATTTGACAAAATTAAATAACACAGAGAGCTCACCGACTTACTAGTGATCCGCCCTCACTTCGATTGGGTGCACTTTATAAATAACTCTAGGATTTTATAAAAACCGTGTAATGTTGCATACTGAGAAATTTATGATAATAAGTAATTTTACTAGATTATTATAAAACAAAGCGACTCACAAGCTGGGCAGGCGTGACATTTACGCGAAGGGTGTCGCGCACGGCGAGCGTGAGGCGCGCGGTGACGTCACCGAGCGCGCCGTACGCGCGGCACAGCCACGCGCCCGCGTGTCGCTGCGTAGTGCGCGCCACGCACACCGCCGCGCCCCTCGCCCACCACCACCGCCCGGCACCCTCAGCTTCCACGGGTACCAGTCGCCCATCCAGCTCACGGTACCACCTGTGCACACAACCCTGTTTCTATTTGCTGTACTTGGCTCCTTGAGCATCTTCTACAAATAAAAGGAAAACAGCTTTCTATGCGTACATATTTAATAGATTTATAAGTATTTCGAGATTTTTTCAAGTGCCACTGTGTAGTGACACTACCTTTTAATTTAATCGATCGGTGACAATAAAGTGGTACGAAATGATAAAACTTCTTGTTTATCAGAACGAGACGGTTATCAAATAATTTATTTATTTATATATAGATTTTATTCTATAAATGTGTGGGAGCCACTCACGTGTAATGCGGTGTGACCGCAGTAGCAGCACACGGCAGGCAAACGGCCTGACCCGCTGCCACGCTCATTACACCCCCTGCCGGTACCAGGTGCGGAGCTGAGTTTGCGGGAAACGCTGTAAGTATAAAATTTTATTTTAGGTTATGGAGTTATTCCTTATGGAACACTTCCTTTTTAATGAAACCTGTGAGTAGATGGTAATATTATTTTAGAGTTAGGATTCCAGTGGGCCTAGCCAAGTTGCATTCTATGATCAAGAACGCTATAGAAAACTATTAAAATCTATGGAAATTGGACATCTCTAATGTTAAGTCACGTGACTTTTTTATAGATATTGTTAAAGTTATCGAATTCCCATTAATAGTTTTCTTTAGCGTTAACGATCATAGAATGCAACTTGCACAGGTATGATAATGCTGAAACACGATTGTCTCAATAATTTGCATAGATCTATTTGATTAATGATGACCGATCCACGTAAAATCTTCTTACTAGAAATTGCCCAAGTGGCTAAAGATCACATCATATATTAGCAACACCATGCACGACATTCACGAAGGCAAGGCATTCCTTTTGATTCCATAATATATTTAGTAGATAGCGTGGGTCTTTAAAAAGACAAATGTTAGAAAGCGAAGCTGAACATTGGGATATAAGCCGAGGTCGTGTGATGGACTAGCGGTGTAGAGCGTTTCCAGTGTATAATAATATAATTATATTATAATTCTTTTGCTCTAGTCTTCAGTGTTATTAACGGCTCGAAGGACTAAAATATATGAGTTCTTTTCCAATAATATATTTTAATGCTTAAATTTGAATGTTCAAAAACTGAGGTGAGACAGTTCTATGAGACTACAAAATGATTACTAATACCAAAATGATCATTAAAGTAGATGTCAGGTGAAAGTGCATTGTTGACAGATATGATGGTGTATGCACGTTAAATTAAGGTTAACTACTAGCTGAATTCATACTTATAGCTGGGCCCATTTTCACTGAATGTAAAATGGTGGATTGTTTTCAGTAGAAACTGGCTTGGTTATGCTTCTAGTATTGGTGAGTTTGTCAGGAGGGTTTGTGCTAGTCTGCTATTGTCAGCAATTTTGTTCGCATTGACATGTACTTACGGTTGATGTGGAGCATGGCAGGCGAGGAACGCTTTGCGACGCGAGAGAGCGTGTGACGCGCGACACAGCTGTATGCAGTGGCGTCATTTGAGGTCACGTCACGTATCAGCAACGTATTGCCCGCCACGATGTACCGCGCATCTGGTGTAATTAAGGGTTGTATGTCCGTCACCAATGTCATTCAAATTTGATGGTAGGATATACCTATGTAAATTTTTTGGCCGTGTGATGACGTACTAACAATACAAGTGTTACCAGCCGATTCTTTCCCACGGGTGTCGTACAAGGCGGCTAACAGAAGTAAGCAATTATACCCATTGCATGACCGGTGGTAGGGCTAGGTATCAAGCGGGAGTACTCACTTGCTATCGGGCACGAGCGGGTCGGTACTACCTTCCGTGTGACCGGCCATGAAGCACATCGATGTGTTTTGGTTGTAGCAGGAGATAGCCGTTTATTCTTTCATTTCATATCTGTGAAATGAAATGGTGTGCAGCGGCTTTGCAATACTCCTGGTATAGTTGAGTCCATGAGCTACGGTTACTATTTACCATCAGGTGGGCCGTGGCTCGTCTGCCACAATACGCAATAAAAAAGTAACATTTTCATGCATTGTGTTAATTTATATGGCTGAACATGTCAAATGTTTAAGCATTAAAAAATATATATAAAAACTTCAATATAGGGCTGCGTCGTAATTTGGTATGAATCTTATTTGGAATAATTAGTTTAATACTTATGTCGAACGTGTTATAGAAGGGCACTAAGTTTTCGTAGGTTTTCTGACTTCAACCTCAGGCTATGAGTGAAAATTTGAGTGATGTAAGGTTGCACGCCTGATTAAACACTCCTCAAAAGCGGTCGAGAGTACGCGTGTAACATCAACAAGGAGGATTTTCTTTTGTAACAAGAAACAAGTAAGAAATTAAGCTTTAATTAAAAGAAGGATGAAGACAAAGCGTGGGACTGTGCCACCAGACCAGGCGGAGGGTGCGGGGCGACTAGCGGAGCTGGACAAACATTGCTTTATTCGCGTCATGAAGTTGAGTTTTCCTCGGGACCATTCAAGACGCATGACTGTCAATCAATAAATAATTTAGTAAAAATACTGTCCAGGGATTAGATTTATTTCAAATAATATTAATATTAAACAGTACAGGTATAGTTTTATAGCAAAATACTTTCTTGAACAATTTCTGTTCTTCTAGATTCCTGGCTTGTATTTATTAGATACAGCTCAAGTGCTGTGGAACGGTATCGTGTGTACTAGCTTAGAAACTAGAGTTGAACTAGTCCGATAGTAGAGAGTGAACCTGTTGTCGTCTCATTGGGCACAATTCAAGACTCTGTTCTAGAGTAGTGTTACTAACATTTCACATAACCCAGAAAAAGCAGCACAATATGAAAACTTCTGGCTACTTAATCAAAAATTTGTGCATTACGGGAGAACGGACCTGGTGTGGGTGGTTCGACGTGCAGCACGCTGTCTCCGCGGTACCACAGAATGGTTTGCACTAGCTCGTCGCTGGCGCCCGTGACCAAGCAGGTCAGCGCCGCCACAGCGCCCGGGGCTCTTGGCGGCGCATGCACTTCAACCTCCCAATGCCCCTCCATCACTAAACAGATATAAGACGCTAAAAAATTCGGAGTAGATATCTGATCAGATTGGATCACCATTATATTAACCTTAGAAGGTACAATTTAAAAGGTCAAGAGCACTGCCACTTAAATTAGAGTAACCATCAGATAAAAAAGTTTAACGTATATCAGGTCAGTCTTCTGACATGTCATATAATTATGTCATACGTACGACAAAGGCAGAGAATATCAGATAAAGTATGATGAAACAGTTAATAGTTTATATCAGGGCTTAGTCACTTTTATACGAAAGAGATTACAGAGAGCGCAAGTACTTACTGGGCTCCAGCGAGACTTCCCCCGAGAGCACGACTCCATGCGGATTGACGGCACGACACCTCAGCACTAATGGCTCATGAAGGTCTGCCGTTGGCAGAATCTCCAGCGTTCCATTGTCGTAGATCCGTCTGTGCCCGGCGTATCACATATAAAGTATATATTCATACCAATCTACATGGTGTTTTATTTCGGGTAGCCAGCTGCTACAATCCTCGCGAGCAAGTAAAGCAATGTTCTCAGTCCATCATTATGAAAACCTTAGGTTTTGGTAAAATACTGAATATTTTTTACCATGGTGGACGTGTTAAGGAGGTCGATACTTCGAATACGTCATCTGTTCTACATAACAACACAAATGGACCGTGTTGTGCAGAAATGAGCTAATCCACAAAAACATAAATAAAAGTTTTGCTGATTTGAACCACTTATGCTTTAAAGTACAAATTATAATTTATGAATAAGGAAGAAGAGTATTTTAGTACGAACAGGAATCGAACCTGCAACCCTTCCTATCCGGGGAAGTGCTCTAATCCACGGAGATACCGTACTATTTTTTTAGAAATACCCAATCTCCTCATCACATTTGACTTAATGACCAACGCCGTCTATCGGAATGCATTTACATGCATTAATCCAATATAGTAAGTTTAATTTTGCAATTAAAATTCATACTATTTGATGGCGCGATTTTTTAAAAAAATCACCCCATAAAATAGTAAAGGAGATTGGGTATATTTTTCCTTATTCACAAATTATAATTTGTACTTTAAGAGTAGCTGAGCACGTCAAGTGCTAAACTGTAGATCAAAACACTTATGCTTTATTTTTTTAGTGTTGTTCATAGCCTTGGGTTGGTATAATCTATCATAAAGAAATATTTGTAGTTAGCAGAATAAAACGAGTCTTTGTAACAAAAAAATAGGGATTATTTTCGATTGCTTGACATTAAAACCTTAATTTGTCCAGTTTGTAGGTTGGATCACTTCTGTACAACATGGTCCAAATGTCCTGGGATGTTATTGTTTGTAGAACACACATACTATGACGATACTGTAACGTCAAGCCTTTCCAAATTTAAGAACAGAACAAATAGGAGCATTGGTTTTCGCTTGTGAATGTGAGCAAAACCAAAATAATGGTTTTTGAAAGAGAAGAAGCCAGAACAGATGTTAGAGTAGCAATAGGAAATGGTGTGCTAGAACAAGTGGATGAATTTGTATATCTTGGATGTGGATTCGGTCAGGATGGAAGGTACACCACTGATGTAGAGAGAAGAGTGAATGCGGGAATAAAGCGAACGGAGCATTAGGACAACTTTTCGGCAGTCATCACCTCAGCCAGAGGGCACGTGTCGCAATATACAACGCAGTGCTTGTCCCAACGTTATTATATGGAAGCGAGAGTTGGATATGCAAAAAAGAGCATGAGAGTAACATCAATGCGGTTGAAATGCGATCTCTGCGAAGAATCTGTGGAGTGAGGCTGACTGACTGCATTCGTAACGACGACGTAAGGGAGCAAGTAGGTAAGAAAGAGAGTATTGGTGTAAAGATGCGAAAGGAAATGCTCCGATGGTTCGGACATGTGGAAAGAATAACGGACGAGCGACTGATTAAGAAGATAAACAATGCGAAAATGGAAGAATGTAGGTACAGGGGGAGACCGAGACACACCTACCTAGACCAAATCGGTCATGCATTGAAGGAGGGTGGACTCAGGAGTCTCCGAAACCGGCGAGCGTGTATGAAGAGAATGTTATGATTGCTGAGGAAGCGAGAGATGTATGCAAGAATAGAGCCTATTGGCACTCCGTTCTCTCTGCCTACCCTGCAAGGGAAATGGCGTGATGATAAGTTATGTTAGTTAGTTAATTTTCGCTCGTTTAGTTGATCCAAAATCAAACTAAAGACGATCGCTCTTTTACCTGCAGTGTTTAATAATTGTTTTACGTTCTTATTTAAATTATATTTACAACAAACAATTACACAATAATAATTTACTGCTAGATAGTTTAGCGGGACTCATCTCATGAGGGCTATTAAAATTTAGTCCGTACCAAGCGCTCTGGCGCGACGGTCCCGAGCGCGCCCAAAGGTACTTTACGAAAAGGATTTAAAGGATTATACCTGGAACAACTATATTCTTCTTCTGTATAGTTTGATTAGATTTAAAACAAAATTTTATATATTCTAAGAAAAAACCTTTAGTATTATATTTTTTAACTGTGTTAAAAATGGTCTTTGCATAGACATAACTGTGATTATATTAATGAAAGTAGAATTATTTCGCGGTTCCTTTTTACAATTTAAACAATTCCAATGAAGGTTCAAATTCTGCACTCTTCGTGCGCTAAGCATTAGGTATATTAGAAGTAATCGTAGGTAAACAATCATTACCATTACGTATAAGATTTACATGACGTATATTGTAAAAGACTATCTATCTGATGGGAATTTGGTTGTGTGTACCTGCGGGTGGGCTCGTCGATAAACTGCGTGCCATCGCGCGTCTCCCACGTAACGCGAGGCGGGGGCAAACCGCGCGCGGTGCAGTGCACGCGTGTCCCATATGAAACCGCAAACTGCACACGCGAGGGCGGCGCTGCCTCCAGTCGTGGGACCCGTAGTTCATCCGCCTCGGCGCCAAGAACTGCGTAAATACTCAATATAGGTACTACATATCTATCCCGGAACATTGAATTTTTTTTAACACCTGTATAGTATTTGTTTTTTGTCCATACGTCTAGCCAATATTATCATCATCATCTTTAACTATACTATATAATTGTATTGAAATAAGTCTCAAAACGTTAATATCTTTTATTGGATTTCTAGAAATGATTGGTGAAATTTAGAAAGAAACGGCACTTTAATAGTGTTAGTGTTTTATAATATATCTATTTATCACATTTTCTCCATAATAAATGAATGCTCTTAATAAATGTCATTGTTATTTTATTCCAATTCTAGCTCTGCCCGTTATTTTGTCGTTATTTTTTGGGTTGTAACGATATTAAAAGTTCCTGAAGCCTTTTTCATACGAAATACTAATATTCAGCTATTTAGCATTACATTTTACGAGGTACCATGTTTATTTATTGCCAGGACAGTCGCCCATATTTTATTTAACCATGTCCTTGCCTTAGTAGAAATCCATTATAAATTGGTAACTACGGTTTAGAAAATATAGCAATCATACTGCGAGTGCTACTTAGTTTTTGGTTGTTGAACTTTGAAGCATTTGGTAAATCCGTTACTATATGATCTAATTTTAAAATTAAGGAAAATCAATATTCTATTTTAAGAATAAGCAACATTTTATTTCGCATAATGCAGCAGTCAGCCTCAAGATGACATTAATAACGAAATGTACATAATATTGGACCAGCTGTAAGTGTAATCTCAACGGGGAAGAACAGTAAAATGTTTTATAATTTTATTGGAGTTTCTGAACAACTGCAACGTATTCCCAGACGCGATTTGAAGTACTAGCGCTGCTCGCAAACAAATACTAACTTTAAATCACTTAAAACTCTAACTTCCCTTATAAACCGTTTGACCTAAAAAGTTCACTTCGAGGAAGCCAAGCGCTGGTTGAACTTACTCGGCTTTCCCGAAAAAATCGGCTTTAAATAGTAAGTACAGTTAAATGTGTAACTATTTCTATAATACGAGTACATTCAATATCTGTAACAAACTAAGCCAGGAGGTCGCCTTTTCATATTATGTTTATTTGTCCCAGAAAAAAATCTGCGCTTTATGGTAAGTAATAATGCAAAGTGTTCCATGCAAGAGTAAGTCCCGTGCAGGTGAAGGAGCTCGGAATAATCTTTTATAGCTTTGGTCGCTCATGGAGAGGACGAGATGATTATATTAACTTTCATTCCATTACACAGGAAAACTCGTTAATAATGAGTAATCAGAAGTGTCTTACACGAATATAACATATTTTTTTTTTTCTGTTGTGTACCGTATACATATATACATCATTATGTACCTACACGTATGAATCTCCTCATACAATGAACGTTGCTCGAGACAGAAGCGCGCTGTCAAATTAATCATAATTGAATACATCCCCGGCTGAATGCGAGCGGCGCGTCGTCACAGCGAGTTTTGCACGAGACTAGAACATAAGCTACTCGTGAACCTCGTGAAGCATTAATGCGGAGGAAACTTAAGATATAAATACATACGTAAAATGATCGCGTTGTTCGTGATTTTAATGGGGTGAGGTGTGATCCGGTGGGGCGCTGGGACCAAGGGGCAATAAAAATGAATATAATGTGATGAATACGGATCGTCATTCATGCAGGTTTAGTTATTCGATATATATACTTTCTACTGTAATGTTATAAGACATAACTTTTGTTGCTGTCTAGCTTAAGAGCAGACCCTTAAACTAGTTCCTAGTTACACGTCAGGTTCTCGATATAGAAGCGAGATAATATGCATAATTATCAATTTTTAAATCTAAACCTGTTAACCTGTGCTTTGTTACAACTTTAAAATAGTAATAAATAAAAAGACTATTCTGTTTGAATATACCTACTACTACGAACACAGAAAATAATAAGGTTATGATAATTTGCGCTATTCATTTGTCAACACACTAAGATGACTACAGGCATAAGAACAGCGATTTTGATTATACGCGAAGCCTCAAAGCCGAACTGACGTACCAACTCGGCTGCAGCCAACCACCAGCAGCGCGGCGAACACCCACGACGACGTGTACATCTCGGACCAGGTCACTCCTGCCCACAAATAAAGGATTATTAATAAAATTGACAAGCAACCCAAAAGCACATGTATAATTTACTATTAATGTATTTAATACTAATAAGAAAATCATAATAAAGTTTAAAAACCTAATATATTGTTTTGTTGTTTCACATAGATTAAAGCCACGCACATTGTAATTATCTACTTAATAAATAGTTGCATAGTTTAGAAGAAGTAAGCAGAGAAGAAGAAGTGAGAAGTACGCCGTGTGGGGCCGGCACCGAGAATAGCTCCACCCCGTCTTTTCCTATGGGAGTCGTAAAAGCCGACTAAGGGATTACCGGGGAACTGGGCAGCAGCGTTCCCCTGTGTACTAAAAACATCCACTGCGATCGCCAACTCGCCTGCCAAGCGTGGAAGCAGAGAAGCAGACTATATGCGACACGACGCTAAAAGCACGTAGTGACAAAAATAATAACCACAAAGCACAACCAAACTTAGTATAATAATTGATTGGCCGTACAAATATTCGTCCTGTACGGATATCGAATCGTCACAGTCCTGTCTTCGTCGTCCACCTCTTTGAGAAGTCGCTACTTGACTATGTCATGACACTATTTCATATAATTTCAGCAAAGTGATGTAGGATCTGTTGTCAGGATCATTAATGACTGTATTTTAATGTACTTTGCAATTAAAAGATTCATACAAAGATATTTTACTACAAAGGGACTCTGTTAGCGTTAAAATATAGAAAGAGGTTTAATGTATTGTGCTAAGCATGTAAAATGCTAAAAATATATATAAAAATATCTAAATAAAGGTCATTTACCATTCCGTGAGGTGTCACAGTTCATTTCAACCTTCATCAACGTGTGTTGAGAATTATTTAAAACATGTCCACCCAAAAATGTGCACATCGTAATTGTTCTTTGGATATGACAGGGTTTTGGGGAGAGTCATTTGTGTATTAAAGGTGAGCTTAAAATAAATTATTTACGCTGTAATAATGAATTAACTTCATTTTAAATCACAATCCTTAACCTTTTTTTTTTTTTTTTTTGTTATGGCGGGAAAAAATGTTCCTAACCGCACACCCTATCGTTCGGGGCAACGACCAGGGTAGTGTGGGGCCTGCACTCACTAAAGAAACCCGCCGTGTGCCGTCTCTCCGCCTTTATTGGCGGGCCACTGGAACCATGTTACATTCCTTCGGTGGTCCGCCGGCGGCTTACCCTTTCGGGTACCCTCTACTGAGCGACGCATCCGCACGCGGAGCGTCGCACCTTCGCGATAGGCCTTGCGGGTGGCGGACGTTCCCCGGTCTATCCACCCGCAGCCTCAGCTAGGGCGGCATGAGGCGCAAGTATCTGCGCCTGCGCCGCCCCGGTCGCTGGCGGCGGTTTGGGTCAGCGGAAGAATCCTCCTCCCTGGCCCTCTCCGCCGCTTCCTTCCGCGAGATGACATCCTCGCAGAAGGCAGCGACCGCGGCCCAATTCCTGTCGCTGCCAAGCATCGCTCTGACGACGCTCGGCAGCGAGAGGTCCCCCCCTATTGCCGCGACGAGTTCACGGCGCTGCTCGGCCCAAGCCGGGCACGACTCGAGCGTGTGCTGCGCCGTGTCTTCGCCGCAGCCGCAATGGTGACAGCCCGGAGTCGCTTCCCTCCTTGCCACAATGTGCAGATATCTGCCGAAGCAACCGTGCCCCGACAGCACCTGCACCAGTCGGAAGGTAAGGACTCCGTGCCGTCGCCCTGCCCACTCATCCAGCACTGGCTGGAGCGCTCCTATGGTCCGAAGACCGGCCCGGGGCGCCTCCAGCCGCGCCCTCCAGCTGGCCATGGCAGCTCGGCGGGCGTCGCCCTGCCATCTGGCCACCACGCTGGGTGGGGGCCGACCACCCCCCTCCTGCTCTTGCGATGCCCGCCGATACACCTCGGCGAGCACCTCCGCCTCCAAGTCCCACGGAGGGGTTCCGGCCAACGCGCAGGCCGCCTCCGTCGACACCGTGCGGTATCCGCGTATGACTCTGGACGCGACGACTCTCTGTGGCCTCCACAGAAGAGCCCTGTTTAGTGCGTCCAGGGCCCCCGCCCACACAGGGGCGCCGTACAGCGCCATCGACCGGACACAATCCTTAACCCTGGAAATAATATTACGAGTTTAATAACACATCTGTTTGAAGTAACAGCATAAAATAATGTAACGTGGTTTTTTTGTTAGAGCTTAAACGGGAGAATTGTATACATGGACTATTTTTTATCAATAAAACTATATAAAGTGGCATATTTAGATAGTTTTTTTGATATCTGGCCCAACTGGTGTGCTAAGATTTTTTAGCTTCCAGAGTGAACGAAGCTTACCACTGAAGGAATGTAATATGGTTCCGGTGGCCCGCCAATAAAAGCGGAGAGACGACACTCGGCGGATTTATTTAGTGGGTGAGGGCCCCACACTACCCTGTTCGTTGCCCCGAACGATGGGGTGTGTGGTTAGGTAGGTACATTTTTTCCCGCCTAAAAAAAATGTGTGGTATGTGTGGTGTGTGTCGCCTCGTGTGTAGGACTTTCATACGTAGGTATAATATAATTAGGCAGAGTTTTTGTTAAGCAAAACAAACACCAACACAATGACTTACTCTTTATTACAGACGTCTTCATACATAAAAATAAATACAGCTTTAAAGAAAGCGTAAATTTTAAGATGAACTTAATTACGCACCGGTACAGTCAGTGACGTAAATGTTAAACGAGTACTAAAGATTTTATTCGCTTCTCTGGCGCGAGCGAGCGCGCTCGTAAAGCTGCGATGCACTCGGCTGAGCGCGTATCGTGCAGATAATATTATATAACACATGCTGATATATGATAATAGTTGATATACTCCGCTTCCTAAAGAGTATTTTCGCTGAATATTACTTATAATTTAATACTAATTTATAAAATCACTAGCTATAACACACAAACAAATTATTATACAAAAAGCGATTCCACCGAAATACTCTTTTGTTTCCTTTGTCCATGTTCTTCATACTAGGTATATACGTATACGGCAAATTTCATGATAATCGGTTAAGTATTTACAGCGTCGAGGAGTAACAAATGAACAAACAACTATTGAGCTAATTATCATAAAATTTTGCACATAATAAGTATAGTTAGGAGCCCAGAAAAGGACATAGACTATATTATTCCACAAAAGTGGATGGTTCCAGTTGGATAGTTATTTTTACATAAAGATATTTAATGTGTTGTATGTACTTAGATATTTTTATATATATTTTTAGCATTTGTTTAATGTTGTATGTACGGTATGAATTAACTTCAAGACACAAATGTCTATTAGCGGCCAGCGTGCAGCCTGTCTTGAGGAATGCAACTCATGAATAGACAAAATGTACAGAATTATAACATAGACATTCTATCTGTCGAGGGGTATTAAGAAGAAGGAGCGGGAGAGGGGTCACAGCGGCTGGAGATATCGCGTCTACGGCGCTGTTCACAGGCGATATTAAGTCTGTGCCAGATGTCGTCAGCGCGACTTCTCCGCAGTCAGCGTCCTGATATTGGAATATTTCAAGTCTAGATTAAAAATTGTAATGTCTACCTCAGGATATATTTTCTTTAATAAAATTTGTAATAGGTAGTTTAAAAGATAATGCAAGAACACAGTGCGAGTTTGCGGCCTAGTTACCTTGTTGTGCGCGAGAGATTATGACAATGACAGTCTAGTTGTAAACCAGGGGCTGCCAAGACAGGTACAGAGTTCGGCCTCCAGACTGAACTTGATTGCATTAGTCACCCCTTTCCTGTCATAAGTTTCCCCTTACACATTTTTCTAATTTGCTAGATTCGAGAAAACTTTATTACACGTCTCCTAACTAAAAAAAATATAGTTATTAATCGGAATTGAACACGATTTATATTCATTTGTTAACTTAATTCAAAAGTTTCACATACTTATAATTATCAGCTATTGGCAGCCATGACGTGTGTAAAAACCGCGACGGATGATGAGAGTGACTCGCGGTGGATAGGTAATGTTGGCAGACGATATATGGCTCAGCATGTTAAATATTTAAAATATATATATATATATATATAACTATCAAAATATTTATATGGCTGCGTCATTATTTGGTATGAATTTTACGAGTAATTGTAATAATTAAACTTACCTGGTTGGAATAATATATGTTAATATATCCAAGAGATGACGCAAGTGTCTCCCATGCTGAATGTATTATTGAAATTGTCAGTCCCGAGCAATTGTCATGATGAATTTGGCTAGACGTCTGGGATGGTTTCCAGGATAGTTGGTTCAAATCTTGCTCATAACTCTTATTTTCGACTTCACATTTTCGCACATTGTGTTAATTTATTATGTTAATTAGTCAGTATCTTATCGATACAAATAAATAAAATTGAAGTCTGTTTGTAATGTCTAAATAACAACTTTTTACTAATTAATGTATACGGGAGTATAATTACGCGCTACCTATAACAAATTACCAATTTTTAAAGTTTTGATGTGAAACATCTAATGCGGAGGGAGGGTAAATTCGCCTGTTAGCGTGGCGACGCTTTTATTGTACTTGTCCCGTTCAAATCTTGCAAGTTAAATTTGACACACTTTCCGATTTCCGATTGAGCTGAAATTTTACACACATGTGTATATCACGTGACAATGCCATATTATGATGACATGGAGCTGATCTGATGATGGAGCTGGAAGGTCACATAGGACATAGGAACTCTATAATGCAACGGCGCAACCCCATCAAGTTTGGGCGCGTATGATTCGTCTTGCTGTGTACTTTGTGTCTAGATGGTATCCAGGGGCTGATGATGAAGTTGGATGGTGGCCATGCGAAACTCTGTAATTACGTAGTGCAACTCCATCGAGTTAGGGCTCGTTTGAAATGTCCTGACTAGAACTTCAGTCATAGATGAGATCCAGGGTCTGATGATGGAGCTGGAAGGTGACCACAGTAACTCTGTAATGAAACGACGCAACCCCATCGAGTTTGGAATCATTTGATTCGTCTTGACGAGAACTTTGTCTTTAGATGGTATCCAGGGTCTGATGATAGAGCTAGAAGGTGGCCATAGAAACTCCGTTATAAAACGACATAACTCCATCGAGTTTGAGCTCGTCTGATTTGTCTTGACGAGTACTTTGTCTCTAGATGGTATCCAGGATCTGACGAAGGAGCTGGTAGGTGGCCTTAGTAACTCTGTAATGAGACTACGTAACCCTATCGAGTTTATACTCGTTTGATTCGTCTTGAGGAGTACTTTGTCAAGTTATATGTCCATCCATGCATCCATCCATCAGCCTTTCATCGTCTACTGCTGGACATAGCCCCAAAATGGGGGTTTTACCATAATCGCCACGCTTGGCAGGCAGGTTGGTGATCGCAGTGGATGTTTTTAGTACACAGGGGAACGCTGCTGCCCGATCCCCCGGTAATCCCTTAGTCGGCTTTTACGACTCCCATAGGAAGAGACGGGGTTAAGTTATATATAGATCATTTTATTTCTACAAAATAATTTCGATGTTTTCATATCTGTTAGACGTCCCGCGACGTCTAGTTTTACTATCGGTCTGTCTTTCTGTTTGTTCTGGCTAATCCCAGGAACGGCTCGACCGATTTCGATGGGAGTTTTACTAGCAGATAAAAGTTACAAGGAGTAAATTGGGATACATTTAAATTTAAAAATAATAAGGGTAACCCTTATTATTATACTATGAAATTAATAAAAAACTATGAAATTTTTAATGAATACCGATTCAAATAGATAAGTATATACGTTAAATGCACATCCACGGCTAATCTCCTGAGCTGCTAGATTGATTTGAATGGGACTCACGGGGCGAGTGTCACGGGACGGGGATCGCTGCTTTTATTTTGGAAAAATAATTAGTATTCTGGACTAAAAAAGAAAACAACGAAATTCCACGTTGACGAAGTTGCGGGTAGCAGCTAGTTATATATAAAAATTAAAGATTTTTTAATTATATCTCATGCGTAGATATCGTTCATCCTATCACCCTATAATTTGAGATACATTTATAATCCAATCTAGAGAAATGGATGGTGGATAGGATACTTTTTGTCCCAAAAGAGGGAAGGGGGTTTCCGTATATATAATTATATAGCCTTCGATAACTGAGCCACAGTAACGCGTGTCCAGGTTTGCTAGTACTCAATAAAATATTGGTTATGTAATAAAAGAATATAATAAATAAACATTCTCCATTAAATGTGTACGAAGCTCTTAACGAAGCTGCTCTAACGTTTAGTTACGACCTAAATGTAATTAGGATCAAGGCCCGTTGTAAAATATTCTAACATTTAGTACTGTGGCTCGCGTAAATAATCCCATGAATATTTTAAAGTTTCAGGTGACGTTGGGTGCTTCTAGAGGTAAAAGGCGAACGTCGAGTGTGCAAGGACCGAACGCTCTGAAGTGCTCTCGTGATACCTCACAACGCTAATAAAGTAGGGGACAATGAAATGTTTACAAGAGCACAGCGGTGTGGCAGCGCGTATTAGAGTCATTTATATTTCTAAAGTTCGCGGATCCAATTTTTACCTGTACATGAGTAAGAATCGAGGCTCGATAATTTAATTGTGTCCCCACACGCTTGGTTGGATCAGACCCAATTATTAGTGCCTATATTTTTCAAATACTACGAGCTATGACTGAGTGCAATACACTATTGAATTATTATAATTATATGTTGTTATTTACAAGTATGAACTGAAATGTCTTACCCCAAGTCACTTGGATGTAATTGGATGCTAGCGTCGGCAACACTGTCCGAGTTGTCTAAGAAGTTTAAATTGTTACCGACACTTTTAACACGCTTTATATGAGCTTCAGATGCATCTATCTATCTATCTATGCAACGAAATTTTTGAACGTGATTTTCACCGACTTCAATACGTCGGATTAAATTGAAACTTTGCACCTATGACAATACAATAATTGAATAATCTTGTCCATTATTTTTATTTTTGTTTTTATTACAAGTCGGTACTAAAAAAGAGGGAAAAGAGAGCTTTACTGTGAGCAGGCTTCGAACCTGCGTCTCATCCAAGCCGGGGAAGTGCTCGGGGCCGCTAGACTATCGCAATGACCAACCAATCCATATCTCCATTTCAGATTTGTTTTAGAAGACTCGGGATCGAACTTGATACCATTGTCTTTGCAGTTCTTGGTTTTACCCCTAAGCTATAACGCACCACCATATTAAATCATGTTATTTGATGCACAAGTATGCAAAATACTTTAATTTCTATTTAATTCGTTGTAATATAACTTTAGCAGAAAAAAACTCTCTTCAAATTATCTACTTCTTAAAATAAACAAAAATATGATGTTTCTTATCAAAGATTTTTTAGGACCATAAAAACAAAACTAGCACTTGCTCTCCATCTGAAGAATTAAACTAGTTTTAGATAAGCATTTAATTATTTATAAATATGCTGATTTATTTAATAAAAAAACTACCTTGTTAATTTTAAGTGCTTGAAATACTCGCCGATATCTATTATCATAAAATTTGGTTTAAAGCCTTTTTGTTCAAAGAGTACGTGTGAATAATCATCGGCCATCTTGTACAACCGAAACACATCGAAATGTCGCACGACGAGTGCTTTTTACATTTAATTGCCTGGAACGAGTAACAATACATTCTTAGTCCATCAAGACACGAATAAATAATTAGAAAACATGTAACAAATGTAATAGGTTCAATTTAAATAATGTTAGCATAAGATAACATGGCATGCTCCAACAATCCGCTGGAATGAGCACAACGAGCCACTGAGGTTTATTCACTAAAAAGTTAGACGACGTGAGTGGCGCATGCCTCGTCTCGTGCAAGCGTGAGAATAGGCGATATCAAAAAAAAAAACATAGACTTGACTCTGGACTCTTTATTTTTTTTTATTAATCTTTCGTTATTATCCGTCATCTCCACCTCCTTACCCTTTATTTTGGAGATGGTGATGCGCGAATGATGCCTCTGGTATCGCTACCTTCAGAAACCGCCGTGGGCTGTATGCTTGGTGCCACTCCACATAATATGAAAATAAATATTAAAAAATTTACTGTTGTAAATAAATCATGGCTCTTTCCTGATACACATCGAACTATTAAGCCGATTTGAAAATCTGAAGGGAAAAATGGTTGATTCAGTTCTCTAAAGAACGAAGATAAGGTGACATACACAAAGATGTGCCTTGGTCCTCCCACCCTCTCACTATTCATACGCAACAAAACAGTAAGAATATCTACTTTCTTCAACGCTGGTTTATTATGAGAGGGTGGTACTTCATCAACTATCAAGAATACTACAATAACGTAATAAGAAATTCTTATTGTCTACATAATTATGTGTACTGGTGTACAATAAGTAAATTGCGGTCAGATCTTAGGCAGCGCCGTCTGACGTAATCCGGCGCGAGTGATACACGACCGCCCGGGATCTGACCTCAGGAACCCAATTAGTGCGATACTGATCGATACATATATCACACAGCGGGTAACTAATGGAACTACAAATCTTTATATTTTTATAAATAAAATATATATTTCTTCCTCCATACCGTCGTTAGAAATGTGTTTCGATATCGTTACCGGCTCTCGATGTATTGCCAAATAAAAAATACCCACTTTAATTTTGTTTTATACAGTGATAACATATATTTGTATATGTATATAAATAATAGGTAATTTTTAAGGAAGTTTTAGCCTAGTCTGTGTACTTGCAGTTCGAACCATCGGCAAGGATAAGTAACTTTGGCTCAGCTGGCAGTCAGATAGGTGATCAATAAGTCACACTTACTTGTGGACACCGGACCTCCTTCGTGCTTCAGAAGGCACAGCAAGATAGAAAACATCCAGACGAAGCACAAATATATCTGTGATCATCACACAAATAATTATCCTGAGTGGGAATCGAACCCACGACCTCATGCACTGAAGTTGGTTACGCTACTGACTACGCCATGAGCGATAGTTTAATTTTATAGCAAAGTAATAAATTATTCATGTTCGTAATATGATAGTAGGTACATGCGTTGTCGAAGATACTTAACAGGTACTATGCGCGAAAACTTTAAGTGCTATTTTATAGTGAGAACTTTATCCACTACGAAACATCTCATTCGCGGCGCTTTCTTACACTTCAACTTTAGAAGTGCTATGTAATGGTACCAACTACGAGCTACGCCATAGCACTCTGAGTACTCGTAGCATTAGTTAGCTTGTGTAAAATAATGCAGCTTATAAAATAATAGTAGTTTTAGATCTAACGGAGTATTTGGATAATAATTCTTCTTGAGAAAATAAAGGTTATTATGTTTTCTTTTTCAGAAAATAAATGTTATTAGAGATATGTGGTAAAACTCTAGAGTACAATCTAGAATTTCACGAAGTAAACATCACTCATAAGCCATCTTCAACTAACTACCAATAAAAGGATACTTATACTGCTCCCACATATGATGATAATTTTGTGATTATCATCATATGTGAGACCGGCCAAGTTAACTACTTGTTACAAAGCAAGTAGTTAACTTGGCTGGTTACATCGTAAAGGGAATGGTTAATTTAAACTTTCACAATTAAACTCTATTACATCAGGCATAACTAATAATTTATTGAATAAATAGCTGTTTTAATTATTATGAGAATGATATCATAAAAAAATCTTAAAATTTCTGAGGGATGGAGATATTAAATTTAACAAAATTAGAGGTTATTGTTTGCTATTCGTTTATTGATTTGTTGTTTTATTTTATTTGATTTTTATTTTATGTTTATGTCTGAATTTTAATTATTGTGAAATTTTATAATTTTAATTTAGGTACTATGGACCATGTCTGAAATAAATAAATAAATAAAATTAAACTAAAAAAATATCTTGTTACCGTAGCCTATTCATGCCAACAACACCAAAGGCATAACTCGCGCGTCACCGACTCCAAGGAAAGGGAAAAAAGTGGAGAGGTGGAGGTCAATAAGGCGAATATAGGAAGGATAACAAGGAGAGGATGGGAAGGAAGATTGGGCCTCTAACGCTCTCACTACCCACATGAAACATAATCACAAGAGTATCTGCCGTTGGTACACGCTAATCTTTGAGAGGGCGGTACTTCCCCGATCTAGCCGGTCCATTCATTCTGCGTCATCAGCAAGCCTCTAGTTATCTCTGTGCATGTATAGCTATACCGCAGGGACCACCTATTTTCCGGGAGGAAATATAAGCAAAATTTCACTGACAATCTGTTAAGTAGTTACAGCCTAAAAACCTAACAAAAAACTCACGTTCATATTTATAATATTAGAAAGGAAGTTAGAGAATATCTTTACTTATATGGAAACTGAACCTAATGTGTATTTCTGCCGCTTGTCACTAGAACTCGCTATACAATTGATTCAATTGAGTAATTAGCTCGTAAGGTAGCCAGCCTCCCAATATTCTATTGGATGAAATTTGGAGAATGTGTGCAGAAATTATATGACCTAATACTACCAACACCTTTCCATCATCGGACGACCAGAAGAACTTCGGGCTTCCATCCATATGTTGTGGAAAGTCCATCTTCCCGAACAAAACGATTCGCTTCATCGTTCATAATACGCACAGCAATGGTATGGAATAAGTTGCCAGCTTCGGTATTCCCGTCCAATTACAATGTGGGTGTTTTCAAGGCTACAGTGAATAGGTTTTTATTAAGCTAGTGCGTTTTACCATCATAGACTATACTTCCACCTACCATCTGGTGGGGTATAGTCAAGCACTTGTTTAGACCAAATAAAAACAAAATGATTGTGAATTCCCATTTTAGCATGTGCAGGACAACTACTGTACTCTTGAAATTTGCTTAAACAGACATCCCTCAAGCACACGATAGATTTTAGTGAGAGATTTGGGCCCAAATTTCTGCAGGTATCATTTTATTATATATTATACTATTTGAAAGAATGTTATGTAGAGGATGTAAAAAATAGTTTTCCGACCCTCAGTCGTTTGCCACGCTTAGGTTGCCAGGTGGGAACAGTGGTAACGGAACACGACAAATGTGATGGTCGTAAAGACAAATGTGATGTGGAGATTGGCTGTGACCGTTGGTCAGTGCGATAGCTTAGCGGCTTAGAGCACTTCTCCGGATAGAAAAGGACGTAGGTTCGAATCCCGCTCGCAATAAAGTTCTCTATTTCCACATTCACAAATATTTTGTACATTAAAGTAGCTGAGCATGTCAAGTGCTACAGATTAAAATGTAGACATAATTAGTGTGTCGTAGATTGATTTCTTTATAGTATAAAGCTTACGTGGACGGAGTCGTGTGCAAGATAGGTTTAGTAATTAGGGCATGAAAATGTAATAAACAAACAAACAAAATAACTTATGTAATTATAATAGTAATACTTTTAAAGTCTTCCACGACATTGGGATCGTTACCTAGTGTTGGGTGTTGGTAAAAATCTTCTGAAGTGCACTCATGCTTTTTAATTTAGGTACCTACAATATACAGGCACTACTCGTAGGTGTTTACTAGTTGCGGAGTCTTTATGAACTATTTATCATAAAAAATATTATTGCAACTATTGCATAACATTTTATGTAATTACATTTATGGAAGTGAAATGAAGGAAATGTCAAATGAATGCAATCCTCTAGTGAAGAACTCATTTTTTGTAGTGATGGTTTATGAGGCGCTGTTGAATGGATGAGAATGAACACAAAAACTCACGCTGACGCTGCCAGCGGAGGAATGAATGACAATTTGAATGAACGAGTGGAATTAAATGAGCCCAGCGAAGCCTACGGGTGTGCTTGTGTTTGTGTCGGATATTAAAATATATAAAAAAGCGTCGCTTTTTAGACTATTCAAAGAAATCATCTTTTTTAATATTCTGACTTCTTTACAATGTAATAAATCTCAGTTATTCGAGGGACTTCATTAATATCGGGATCTCTAAAAGTACGTTTCATATTTCTACAGAAATTTATGTGCGTTAATATTATGGCATATTTATGCTTAATATCTTTTTTGGTAGTAAGTCCTTCAAAGATTTGCAACATTTTTCTCAGGGAGTTTGTCCAACAAACTGAAAAGAACAATAATGTTTTAGTTTATGAATGCAAAGTAATATATCATATTTATAGCTTAATTGCTACTGTATTAGACAGTAGTATTGCAGTGAGATGACAATCTCGTTCGGTAATCATCTTGTCGAGACTCCCACTGCAATCTCCGCTTGCATTAAAATCGATTTACGAACTTGCAGACGACACTGACATCCCAATTGATGTCACCGTCGTCTATAGCCTGAATATTGTGTTTCGTTAAGAACATTACTATTAAGCAGAATTATGCAGTATTCATGTCAATCAGCACGCAGCCTTGGAAACACCGTGTGGCCATATTACCGTTTGGAAGGTATTTTCTTGGAGGTAAGATCAAGGTTTACTAAGACAGAGGTATTGGACCGGACATTTCTATGAATCTTTAAAACTTAAATGTTCACAAATTATCACAATCCAATAAGAGGATAACATCTTTGAGCGACATGAGGCCTGAGTTATTGTCTCGACAGCCTGAGAAGTCTGCAGCCAACGCGTACGGGGCCAGTTTAGCGGGTTACCACTAAACGTCCATCCTGTTCTCTATTTTCCGTGTAACAAAACAGGAGGCAGTGTCTACTCTTTGTACAAAATTGTGAAAGGTAAAGAGAAAATTTAAAGTCCCAGTATCAGACCATTTCAGCCCTTCTCTGTGCGGAGACGACTTGTGGACGACGCGGTGGGGATCGTGTCTATATGGATATTTTTTTATTGAAAATACAAATATAATACAAATTTTCCCTTAAATTTATACTTACAAATTAATTACTATATTGATTGCACGGAATATTATCAAAATTAGTGTTGGATAGGATTATTTTATATGAAAAAACGCAGACAGTCTCAACTTTTTCGTGCAACGAAGACATGGCATGTGGACGTTTATATTGGTCTTTAATAAAATCATTACGTAATCTATACACGTCCGTATATCATTCTTCGGCTCACAGTCGCATATGTAACCGAGCAGCATGAAACTCAAGACTAGGCAGTTATATATATTCATATTATATGACACGCACATGTAGATAAAAGCAGCTGTACAAATGCGTACTCCGCAGCTCGTTCGTGCATTAAACCGTCTAACTGAACAATGATATCGCACACAATGGTGCGTGTGTTTACTCGATGGAAGTCGACTTCAGCACGTTAGTGGCGTCTAATTGCGATGGCAGCCTTTCCTCATCTGTGGTTTAGCACTGCGAGAATCGTGCTCACGAATATTAAAAGGACAGAGCGGAACAAAGATTTAGTAATAATTTCTGATTATGTCATGAAAATTATTTTTGTTTATGGATAAGTAAGATCTCCGTTTATATAGAGAGATATAGGTACTCGTATTATCTCGTCTGTATTGGATTATAACAGAGTTGGTTAAGAAAAATAATTAAAAATTATTTATTATTATTATTTTGGCGAACAATATCTCCGCCATTTTGATTAAAACTAAAAATAATCCTTTTCTATTATATTCCCATGAAAAAGATAGATAGTTTTAGTGATAAGACAACAGATTGTAAAACATTGTAAATTGTAGCTATATTGGAACCCTCTTGGTGATAACCGCACAATGCTAAAAGAATACACGTATACGTAAGGGTTTTCGCTTTTCTTGTGTAAAGAAAAGATGTAAAAATACATCATTTTATTTCTCTAGACAACTTTAGCAAGCTCCGTGAATTATATTTAATAGTTATGGGACGCTACGTCATTTTTTTTTAAAAACATAAATATTAGGTTATGATTTTGCAAAATTAATAAGTAAGGTGCTCATAAAGATCACAAGAGCGTTAACTATCATTAATCAGAATTTAATATTCCCTCGATTCTCTCACAGAGAGCTGTTGGCTCCCGTCTGTCACGTAGTGAATGATAGAGCACTACAATTGAATCAGTCGACTGACGTGAACATTAATGCACGTATGAATTAATAAATTCCATCAATGTTCATTGCAATTATGGACGTGAATAAGTAGCTGTTTTATTAAAACCTCAGCATTAAATTTATGGTCTTGTTTCACACAGATAGCTCAGTGATTGTATAATTTATAAAGTGTTTCAGAGTATTTCAGTTCTGTTCTAACACAGGATACATAGTTAAACTTTAAGCCATCTATTAGTTTAATCCATCCAGCCATCAGCCTTTCAACGTCCACTGCTGGACATAGGCCTCCCGAAGAAAACGCCACAACGAGCGATCCCGTCATGGGGGATAATACCGTAATCGCCACGCTTGGCAGGCGGGTTGGCGATCGTAGTGGATGTTGTTAATACTCGAGGGAGTGCTGCTGCCCACTCCCCCGGAATTAGTTTAATACTGCTACTAAATTACTTTTCTAAATTTCTTTCATTAAAAAAATAAATAAATTTACATATCAGGAGTATAATGTCTTACTTTTGAGTATATGCTAATCACTTTCTAGTTTTACAATGAAAATCTTTCATATCTCAACAATATTAGTTACATAAGTGATTTATAACAAACGTGTATTTATGAAAATTTACATTTTGTTTTCATTTTAATTTTGAATTTTGGATTGTGATATTTAATATTTATAATTCTAATTTTATGTCTATTGTATTTATGCTTAACACTGTGAATCTTGTAGTCTGAATAAAGAAAATATATTATTATTATTTCCGCCTTATTACAAAACACAGTCTAACTCTTAAACCAGGTCTATATCATCTTTAAACTTCGGTTTAACAAAATTCTTATTACAAAATCTGATTTAAGCGTTAAACGACGAACTAAAAGATAAACTGCTGAGTGAGTTTAAGTAGTTTAGTCGTGTCTAAATGCCAAAGTAATGTCAAATTTTTTACAACAAAGTTTTGTTTAATATTAATTTAATAAGATTCGTATTGTATCCTGAGGTTTTAAATAATAATAATGAACTATAATCCACTTTGACATAATAGCATGGTCCAGTACATTCCAGAAGTCTACTTCAATTTGCGTACCATAAATATATAACTTTAATAAATATTCGCCCTTTCACGCTTTGTGTTAATCAACATTAGCTCGTTAGAGAACTAAGAAATCTATTAGTACTACGAAAACACAATCATACATAGATGTAAATACTTTCGTACCTTAAAACAGCTGAAAAGTTAACTAAATTATGTTGCGATGAAATAGTTTTGTTTGTATATTTTTCAACGTTTCACAAATTCGTATTTTATAGTCATTATGGCATACACTAGCGCGACAACTTCATTCCGTTTTACGTCCACAAAGATTTACCCGGGTAATCGTGTAATAAAGTACCAGAATAATTAATTTATGTACCAGAATAAATGGTAATTAAAATAAAATATACTAATTTCTATTAATTTTCTTCGTTCCTATACTAGATTACCAATATTTTTGCGGATGGAGGGTAAAATCGG
The DNA here is from genome assembly GCA_948253155.1 of Leucoma salicis. Lineage (NCBI taxonomy): Eukaryota > Metazoa > Arthropoda > Insecta > Lepidoptera > Erebidae > Leucoma > Leucoma salicis. Next base: position 302,827 of record OX411804.1, read on the forward strand.
CTGTTAGCGTGGCGACGCTTTTATTGTACTTGTCCCGTTCAAATTTTGCAAGTTAAATTTGACACACTTCCCGGTTTCCGATTAAGCTAAAATTTTACACGCATGTGAAGATCGCGTGACAATGCAATATTATGATGACATGGAGCTGATCTGATGATGGAGCTGGAAGGTGGACATGGAACTCTATAATGAAACGGCGCAACCCCATCGAGTTTGGGCTCATATGATTCGTCTTGCCGAGTACTTTGTTTCTCGATGATATCCAGGATCTGATAATGGAACTGGAAGGTGACCACAGTAACTCAGTAATGAAACGACGCAACCCTATCGAGTTTGGAATCATTTGATTCGTCTTGACGAGTACTTTCTCTTTAGATGGTATTCAGAGTCTAATGATGGAGCTAGAAGGTGGCCACAGGAACTCCGTTATAAAACGACATAACTCCATCGACTTTGGGCTCGTATGATTAGTCTTGACGAGTACTTTGTCTCTAGATGGTATCCAGAGGCTGACGATGGAGCTGGAAGGTGGCCACAGTAACTCTAATGAAACGATGCAACCATATCGAGTTTATACTCGTTTGATTCGTCTTGAGGAGTACTTTGTCAAGTTATGATCATTTTATTTCTACAAAATAATTCTGATGTTTTCACATCTACTAGACGTCCCGCGACGTCTAGTTTTTTTCTATGAATGGTGACACGCTGAACGAACAATATTATTTAGAAAGACCTAAATCGCAGTACTAGGAAGTCCATGGTTTAATTATTTTTTGTAACAAGATTAAGTTTAGTCAATGGTTTATAAGTTGTAACCTGGATCAACTAGTTCGGATTTAAACCGCGACTTAGTCCGTGTTTTGTAATAAGACCATTAAAATTATAAACTGCGATTTTATTCAACTTTAAATTGTTTCTTATAACCTTAATGGTATATCAAAAAATACTTGTACTTTTTTATTTTATTACAGTTGCTACCAAACATATTCGTAATGAAAATATAAATGTTTAGTCATGCCTGTCAAACTTTCTCAGCATTTAGAGAAATCTACCAATTCACCAGTGTAGTGTTAACTATAGACTAAATCACACTCACTTTGAGCCAGACCAGTGTTCAAGATCGAAACAATAATGAAAAAGAGATCACGTTAAATTAATATTCTAGTAGACAAGACCCTCATCTTTAATTCAACAGAATATATTTAGCATATCTAACAGATTTTGATTATATAATATATAATTATATTATTAATATATTGTTTTTAAATTATATTCGCAATGGTTATTTTTAGTAACAATCATCAGTGGTAGCTCCGCCGCAGCCAGAAACGAATTTTTGGATTTTATCTCAGGTTCCCAATATAGTAGCGGGATAAAATATATACCAGTTTTTAAGCCTAATCGAGAGTAATTAATTAAAACAAGTAGCAACAAAATCCATTCAGTGGTGATTGCGTGATGCGCGAATGAACAAACAGACAAACTAACAAAAATTCTAAAAAAAATTGTGTTGTGCTTAGACACGCCTATAATTATACAGTATTTTTTTCTCAAATATTTTAAACTAACCTTTGCCCGCGGATCCGCCGCAGCCAAAAGCTAGTTTTTTGGTTATATCTCAGGTTCCCGATATAGTAGCGGGATAAAATGTATACCAACTGTTATGTCTAATCAAGGTTTATTAAATAAAAATAGTTCCATCCAAATCCGTTTAGTAGATTTTGCGTGATGCGCGAACAAACAAACAGATAAACAGACAGACAAAAAATCTAAAAAAAAACGTTTTGTGCTTAGACACGCTTATATAGCCTATTACAGTATTTTTTTCTCAAATATCTTAAATATACAGACATAGCTATGTTAAAGTTTTATAATAGTTAGATGAAAGCTATACCTACCGGACCAATCATCATAATAATTTGCACACATATAGCATGAAACCCAGAAAAGGACATAGGTTGCTTTTCGTGCAGGAAAAATGAATGGTTCCCGTGAGATAGCTAATATTAGAGATAATTAATGTGCCATACAATGATCTATACATTCCGAACCCACGCAGACGCAGTCGCGTACAGAATCTAGTAGATAAAAAAACTATAAAGAACTTTTAAAGTGCTTTATAGTAATTCTAACCGTTGAGCAAATAATATTACTTTTTTTATTTCATGAAGCGTGAAGCTGCCACGATTGAAAGTTGGAACACGGCAAGAGAAAGTTTCTCACTATCACGTGAAAGTTGTGTGTACAACATATAAATTGTAGTTGTTCTGCAGTCAAACATCCGGCCAACAGAAGCTAACTACTTGCAACTTTAACTTCCGTAAGCGCTATCCTTGATAGGTGCTACGGCGTAGTGGCATACTTATTTATTATGTTATAGATTACGGCGTAGCTTACTAGATATCTGTAGCTGGCAAAATAAAAGTTAAGTAACTCTTTTATTTATAAAAGAGTTTTATTTCCATTAAATAAATAAATACATATTCACGGATGATGATGATGCTATGTTTTCATGGACATTTTCACACAACGTCCTCTGGTCACAAACTAAGCTTAACGCTTCTGCTATGGGTATCAGATTACGGATATAATACATATATAGCGGATATAATACATATACATTTTTGTAAATAAATACATATAATAGATAGAAAACACCCAGACGCAGTACAAATATCTGTGTTAAATCAACACAAAGTGTGAAAATGTGAAATCGAAAATAACAGTCACGAGTAGGACTTGAAACTGCATCTCCTGGATACTGTCCAGATGCTTTGTCAATTCAGCCATCGTGAAAATTGCTCCTGACTGCTAATTACGAAACAACATTCATTCTTAACGTCTTGGGTGACGCCTGCGCCAGCTGTTGGAAGTGTTTTCATTGATTATACCAACCAGGTAAACTTAATTTTACAATTAAGATTTTTACCAAATAATGACGCAGCCCTAGAAATATTTAGATATTTTTGTATACTTTTTTAGCTTTTGACATGTTTTAGTTATATAAATGAACACAAAGTGTGAAAAGGTGAAATCGAAAATAACAGTCACGAGCAGGCCTTGAACCTTGCATCTCATAATTTTTCACACTTTGTGTTGATTTGTATGGCTAAAGTATGTCAAATGCTAAAAAAATATATAAAAATATCTAAATATCTGCGTTCATCACACAAATAATTTTTCTGAGCGGGAATTGAACCCACGACCTCGGAACTCGGACTCGTGCACGGAAGTCAGTTACAGTACCGACTACGCCACCGGGCCCGTGAAGTTTACGTGCCGGACAGAAAATGTTTATTTTCTGGTTAAATTCTAACTACCTACTTAAAATAAACTCTATTATTACAATACGAGTATTAAGGAGAAAAAAAAATATCATGCAGTTAATTTTGCAGCAAAGAAAAAGGTTTGATATAAAATGAACACATACTGCCAGAGAGATGCTATGTCAACTTGTCTTTTCTTTATCGGAGATTCTATGTTATTTTTAAAAGAAAATAAGAAGAAAAAGATGATGTTATAAAAATAAAAGTTAGAAAAAAGACAATAGCTCTTATACTTACGTTAGTCTTAGTAATAGTTTATATTATAGTATGGTAAAGTAAGGACAATAATCATCTACTTAATATAAATTCAAAAGATTATTTAGAGATTAATGAGACGTTTATTATTTTCTATATATTAATTATAAATTTAAAATAAGCCTCTTCAGTTTATGTGCTTACTTCACCTGTAAATTATATAAAAGTTCATAAATAATTTGCCACTTTTCATTAAGTATTTATGCTATTCTAAGTAATATAAATAAATACAAAATATAAATGCAGTTGTTTTAAAAAAATAGTTAATGGGCTTACCCTCTCGTACTTAAATCCAGAGAACGAACAGGAAGTGAGATATCGTACTGCCACTGAAAGTCAGTATATACACTTTTAAAAGTCATAACAACAAACGAACAACATGCGAGTGTTCAACGCATATGAGAGCGGTACGACGCAGAGACGAACGGCTGCGACGACGTGCGGACGTCGAGTGACGCTCTACATGGAGCACTCACAGAGCGGGCCGCGTATTTGTCCTAGTGCAGATGTAATCCCAAGCCGGCCAATGTGCAGCGATCTCGATGTAATATCACTTCAAGTATATAAATCACTCATCAAGGTCTTGAATAAATTATTGATTGAACGTATTGAAACTTATAATTAATTGGGTGCCGTGATTTAAGTTTTCTCCCGAAATAATGTATAGGTCGACATCATTCACCAATCAGGCATTTAGGGTGCCACCAGAAAAAATAATCATAAACTAAAAAACTTAAGCCGTCGGCATTATCCTTACTATACATATAAAAAAAAAACAAAAAACAGGATCACGCCTGTATTCCCCGAAGGGGTAGGCAGAGGTGTATTACACACCCACGATTCGCCAGCTATGTTTAAGTCCCACGTAATAGGGGGCGAGCCTATTGACGTCTACCTGGCACATTTCCAAACTCTAGGCTGCTACTGAGAATTGTTCTTATTTTTAATTATAAATGTGTCGTTTATTTTTTTTATTAAAATCCCAATATATTTAAGTGGAAAACAAGTGTATAGTCTATCTGCTGGCGGTTACCGTAGCCAATAATAAAATTTATTCTTTCTTACCATCTTGGATGACATTTGTGCCATTTGTGAGATGTATTTTCATTCATTTTAACGAACAGGTGCACGTTGCGTTGTCCAAGAATAAACTAAAAATTGGTGAAATCATGATTCGATGTAGCTGTTGTAATCAATTTTTATCGATAATTGGTATTGTAATATATTAGTTAACCCATGACATCAAAACGGTAGGATAGTATAAAATCAAGTAAAAGCGATAGATTCCGCAAAAGTGGTTTTATTTCAATATGTATTTTTTTTACACAGACACCTCACACCAAGGTAACGTCAACAAAATGTCTTGTAAATAAAATTACTCTAGTTATGGTTGACATGAAAGTACATGGGTATCGAACTCATAACACTCAGTATATAAAGGTCTGTATTTACATCGTACTTCATCACCTTTACATTCGAGTATCTCTATATAAGAGGTATAAATATATTTTAGAATCGTAGTCAAGTTTCCAACACGTCGCTAGGAACCTCTATCATGAGTGCACTTATTAATTTTTACGAGCAATTTGAAAGTTATTGCTATTCAACAATAAACGAATGAATGATGTTGAAGGGGACAGCTCCCCACACACGACTAGTACGCCACAGGTAGTTGAAGAGGGGGGAGGAGAATAAACCATTTTTTAAGATGAATATAACATTCATTATGAAATATGAATGTAGAGTACATTCAAATCTCTTACTAAAAATGGAAAGCAATCAAAGGGACTGAGCTCAGTGCTATTTCTTCGTAGCTAGCTACATCATAGCTGTCTACGGCGTAACTCCTTACTACGTTGCTTTGACTGTCTTAATAATTATGATATCCTAACAATGACTACAAGATTGTCGTAATATTAGCAACTATCCCTTATGAGTAGCATATAAAACATTCATTATCTTTGTTTGGAAGCGTGCACGGGCATAACTTGCAATGTGAGCAGCCTTGGCCTTTTTTGTTGTGTTCTGGGGCTTATGTTATAAACCTAAAAGTTTGGCGAGAACTGTGCTCAGGGTGTGAGGAGCTATGCTCTGAACAAGGCATGGAGATAAATGATGGAAGCTTAACCGAATAGAAAAGTTAAAACTAAAACCGAATAGAAAGATTAAAATTAGAAAGAGCGGCTTAGATAATTAATTTAATGGGCGACACTTAGCGCATTTTTTTTTTTCATTATAGTGCCACTCTGCTATTATCACATTCTCGTTTATCTGAGAGAGTGCGGATTGCCAATCTTAAACTGTTTTGTGTGTGTCCAAAGATAACCGGGATTGACAATCCATGGGTGAGTGGTGGGCTATCCACCTAAAATATCCATTCTATAATAACAAAAAGATTTTAAAATTAATTCAAATTAAATCGCGCGTTTTAAAGCAAATGTAAGCATCTAAACATCAAACTCTTCGTACTCGTTTATATTCAGTATAGGAAGTAGAATAGTAGGATAATTTAATATTTGAAATAAACTAGACAATTGTGGGAAACAAGTAAATTATTCGCATTTCACTGTCAGTGTCTGTGCGAGTAGTTGGCTCTATCTCGACAGGAATTTGATTTCGACTTGAGCACAAAGGGAACTACAAAAGTACTTCTGAAGGCTGCATCAAAGGGAAACTCTAAGAGAGACTATTGTGAAATTAAAACGATGCAAATTAGAGACTCACAATGTTATCAACTTCTTTACAATCTTTATGTGGGAGGCATAAAGATCCTCCTGGCACCAAATAGAGTAGTATTGGTCTATACTGGTCAGTATATGTGAGTTTCTTTCGCAATAGATATTTTCTACAACCCTTCCTCTTTAAAGTGTAAGGTGAAAAATCCGGAGGACGTTCTGTGAAAAATGTCCGTGAATATTTATTTATTATTATGTGAAGTTTATTATTATGTGCTTCGATGCACTTCTTTAGTTTTATTCAGATGATATACCATTTTTTTTTAAAGACGATTCTGCTCAAGGACTACCTTGTATTGTTAGGAACTTTTCAAACATACCATTGAGAGACAAAAAGTCCACCCAGATTCTTCAGTAGGACTCAGAATGTAATACCTCACCAAATTGCCTGATTTGGGAATGTGAAATTAGATAATGGAGTGATAGTCTAGTCCCAGGACTGCCAACACAAAAGGTACTGAGTCAATCGCCAGTCTCAGGTTAGGACTTAGAACAATGCTAGGCACATATATCAGACTTTTCGCAAAATACGAGTATGTGTGTGAAGGAAAGCATTATGAGGAAGTCTACATAATTCCAGAGATTTATTTACGGAAGAGATTTTTGCATTGCGCCAGCGTGGTATAGGAACAATAGTTCTATTACCTAAATTCTCTTATTCTGAGAGAAATCCCGTAGCCAATAATAATTAAATGTAAAAAAACATTGAGAAAAATAGTCGCAGAACATGCGTTCTGTATGGCATAATCAGATTATATGTTCTCGTAGTGTACGGAGTAAATAAGAACATTAACCCCTACGCACATATATAGTGTAATATTACATGGCGCTCACAGTGAGAGAAGTAGGCTCCGTATATTCAATTTCGTGTAACAAATATATAAATGAAACAATTAACTTATATTAGTATTATTTCCATATGTATATGTACCTTGTGGGGAAAAGTACGCCATTTTTGAAGTGAATCATTTTAGGCGGCGATTCGATGATTGATAGAAATTTCCCAAATTCAATAACAAAGACGAAAGATTGCGCAAGTACTCGTACATGCATTATAGATCTAGGCATCAAGTGTTGTACATACATAGAGACATACATATATGCATACATACAAAAACCCAAGCCTCTGTTTCTCAGAAGCTGAAAGTAGGCTTTCAACCCAGAGGGAACAAGATGTGACGAGTGGTGAACGACGTAGTTACCATTTATGTATGTAAACATAAATCTTCATGCGCGTGTTAATAATAGATGTAATAAGTAATGTAATAACAATAAATATAAATATAACATAAGTTGCGATAAATGGCGATTACGCCACTATCCCCCATTCTTGGGGAGGCCTATGTCCAGCAGTGGACGTTAAAAGGCTGATGGATGGATGGATGGATAACATAAGTATCATTAAGTTCTAAAACTCACCAATTGTTTTTCTTAACTAGTGTCAAAAAAATACCAATATGTACATTGCTGTAAAGAACGATTCAATAAATTTATTTATTTAATTAGTGTAACAAAGACTGTCGTTTTCTTATTTGGAGGATATATGTATACATTGCCTTGGTGGTCTAGCGGTAGTGTATGTTTGTGACTGTGTATCGAGAGGTCTCGGGCTCGGTTGCTGGGACAGGCGAACAAGAAGTTATAGGTTTCGTTAAGAAAATAATAACTTTACATTGCATAGCTTCAACTACTCCCTAGAGGCTCTAATTAATTTTAAAAAACAATCTTAATCATGTTATCGCCGCGCTCCGACATAATGAAACAGTTTAATTATCCTTCTTCGCCGGGCTCTCCCCTGTCCTCGCACGCGACGGGGAGACTCCTCCAGGGAGGTGGGAGGAAATCAGGTGGGTGCACTGACCCGGAAGCTATGCCCACGACGGATATTAATTCGTCCGCTTGAACGAACTGAGCCCTTCACCACAAGCGGAACAATGTTCCGTCAATTTTAACGTATTTGTTATAGTTAGTGATTCATAACAATTGTATTTGTTTTTGACAGAGACACATGGAATATATTTTTAATGGTCTTTATACACTTAATATACCTCTACATTCGAAGATGTTGTCGGCATTATATATTTAATCCCTTTACGACACCCGTTAAATATGATGAGATGATGACATAGTTTAGTTAAGGATATGACCAAATCACCTTATTAATCGTTTGTAAAATAGTGTAAGATATTAACTACAATTAAAAATAACAGTCAGGAGCAGGAATTGAAGCTGCATCTCCTGGCATACCGTCCTAGATACTTTGCCAATTCAGCTATCGTGACAATTGTTTGGGAAATTACTGCGCGCACGTTTATGTATGAGCGTGCGTGTATTTGTGTGTGCGTTTAAGTGTGTGTTGTTTAAGTGTGTGTTGACTTGCGTCCGTGTGTGTGTGTATCAAACCCTAATTGAATATTTATACGTGCATAATTTATTTAAACGAGCTTTGTATAGAACAAAGCATTTCATTATTATGCATATACAAAGAAGGTTCACATAGTGTATATTTACCAACAATTTCGTTGCATCACAAGATGCGCCGCGGGCCTGGCTGTGTTAAAACGAGTATGAAGGTGATTTGCTAACCGAAAATATATACAAGGACCTATAGTCTGGAGTTGAATACAAAGATTTCACCGGCGTTGAAATTATACCATTGAAAATGGTCACTGCCTTTGTATTCTAAAGGCTTTTGTTACACCGGTATTAATATAATACAGTTGAATATTTTCGCTTTAGTCTCTTTTATCAGTCAGGTATTAAAAATATGTTTCTATTTGAAAGTATTCCAATTCGTAGTAAAAATATTTTCGTATTTGAATGTGTTCAATTTCTGATGGAAAATGCATTATAGCCTATGAATTTTATTTTTAAATACATTATAAGTACTTGACATGCTTGGCCACCAGAACACAAAGTGCACAATGTAAAATGGACATTACGGTAAAATGTGATATAAAAATTGATAGCCCCGAGCAAATGTCACAATAGCTTAGTTGAGAGAGTGGTTCAGGAGGCTCAAATCCTACTCGTGGCTAGCATTGGCAGTGGTTTTGCAGTATTCTTAGTATTGCTGAGTCTCTGGGTGGTAGTTACCATCGCATAGGACGCTTGAACGTCTGCCATCATAAGCAATAAAATAAAAAGAATAGGATAAAATTCATTGTATTTTTTTCATCTCAATACACACTTATTTGTTAAGGGTAATTTTTATACACAAAACTTTAAATAATTGACTAATTGACTCTCATAATTATTTATTAGCCATTTTATACAGTGTGGGTTGTGTGCCCTTAACGTTAATGAGTATTACAAAGTTACAAATGGTTTTAAGTTAAAATAAACATTTATGTGATTGTTTTTGTTAATGTTTATTTTATATTTTTAAAACTGTTATTATGGATTTATTGTATAATTGATGTCATTGTATAAGGATATTTGTTCATTACTTTGTTTTATTTTTCTTTTTCTTTGCATTGTATAATTCTAATGTTATTTGATGTGCATGATAACAATTATTGTAGAATACTTTCTGATATTTACGCGAATGTTACACGTAGTTTAATTTCAAAATTATTGTAGAAAATTGCAATGCTTGAAAATGGCTGCCAAGTCGTGTGAAATGAAATGAAATGAAATGAAATTATATTTATTGCTCGAAATATGGTTTCCAATTGCCTGTTGTTGTAATACAAAATAATGAGTTTCACATACTTCGTCGTAGATACATAATACTTACGACATGCAATAATGTAAAGAATAAGGTATCATATATACACATAATGTCATAATTTATACACCCTATATGAACTAGACATTATAAAATATTAAATCAAATTAAGTTTTCATTCATTAGCACATTCAATTACTACAAACACATAAATAATAAATAAACAATCCATACTACACACACACATACACACATAATTTATATCAATCAATAACAATTAGAAAAATATGTCATTGTAATAAATCACTAACATTATAAAAACATTTTGAATTGAGCCATTCAAACAACTGTGTTTTGAACTGTTGCACAGGTAATTTTTTTAAAAACTTCGGCACTTTGTTGTATATATTAATTATCATAAAATAACAGTTTTTCTGATACAGTGCTGTAGAACAGCTGGGCGTTATTAATCTTGTTGGATCTCTTTTTTTTACTACAGAGTGTGGTTTGTCTCTAAATATGTCGAAATATGATCCATGCTCTTTCACAAAACACACTGTCTGGAAAATATAAAGGCACGGCAGAGTCAATATCCTTATTTTTTTAAAGAGTGGTTTACACGTTGCTAATGGATGTACACCACATACGGCTCTTAGAGATTTCTTTTGCACAATGAATGCTCTATTCATGTCTGGTGAGTTCCTCCATAGCAAAAGCCCATATCTCAATACCGAATCCACATATCCGTAATAAGCTGTTAGTGCTGTATTTTGTCCAGAGGTACGCCTCAGACATTTAATGGCAAAAGTAAATCTATTTAGCTTGTTACACAATTTATCTATATGAGTCCTTCAATTACAGGTTTTGTCAATAATAATGCCTAAGAAAACTGTATTGTCCGTCTGCTCTATCTTATCATTACGACTTGTTAGATTTAAATTCAAATTACTTTTATTATGACTATTGCAAAATTGAATGCATTTAGTTTTTGATACGTTTACTTTTAGATTGTTAGATGTTAACCAATTAACTATAGCCTCTATTTCACCATTAATTATCTCTTCATATTTGTCACTTTTAGTTCTATTGTCAATGGTAATAGATATATCGTCCGCAAACAGAACGCACTTATATTTAGTAATATGTGGAAGATCATTGATATACAAAAGGAAGAGCAGTGGACCCAATACATTGCCCTGAGGCACACCAAAATAATTTGACCTTTTAGTTGATCTATAAGGAGTACACAACCTCTCCTTACCCATATTTTCAATTTCCACATATTGTTCTCGCGATTTGAGATAACTTTCCAGCCAATCATGTGATACCCCCCGAACGCCATAACATTCACACTTTTGAAGTAAGATATTGTGGTCCACAAAATCAAAAGCCCTACTCATATCAAAGAAAATTGTTGTGACCGGTACGCGTTTGTCAATATGTAATATATTATGCACTAGTTGGAATGCTGCAAGAGTCGTAGACTTTTTTTTCTGAAAGCCATTTTGTTCCTCTTTTATTATTTTATTTATTTCTAAAAAGTTGCTGATACGTTTGTGCATAGCCTTTTCAAATATTTTTGCAAAAATTGGTATTAGGGTGATGGGTCTGTAATTACTTAAATCCTTTTTACTTGATTTTTTACAATGCTGTTTTACTACTGATAGTTTAAGACGATTTGGATAAATGCCCTGTGTAAATGATAGATTCACTAGATATGTTAACACAGGACAAATAATAGTTGCACATTCTTTTATTACCTTAATAGATATACCGTCAAATCCAACAGATTGCGTGTTTTTAAGAGATAAGACTATTGCACGGATTTCCGCGTCACTTACGGGCTTTAAAAACACGGTACTACAAACATATTGATTTTTTGCACAACTTCCATTGAGTGCATGCCCTGAAGAAATGTTATTATTATTAGCAATATCAATAAAAAAAAATATTTAACGTTTCAGCGATCTCCTGAGGTTTTCTAATTATTTTACCATTAAATTCAATTTCTTGAAAACACACACACACAATCCACCTTATCCTTTATAATATTCCATGCAGCCTTACATTTGTTTTTGGATTTTGATAAGTATGAGAAAATTATATTTGACTTGGCTTTGATTATACATTTTTTCAATATATGACTGTACTTGTTATATTTTTTCTTGACCTGTAATGTATTATGTTTGTAATATTCATATCTTAGTCTCCTTTTAGTTTTTGATGAAATTTTAATTCCATTTGTAATCCATTTGGGCCCTGTCAAATTACTTTGAATTTTAATTTTTTTCATTGGAAAATATAAATTATATAGTAGACAAAATATGTCATGGAATGCATCGAATGCCTCGTTTATATCATTGTTATTGATGACGTCGGACCAAGTGAGATTTGTAAGACGATTAAGAAATATCTTTAATTTTTTTTAGATTAGTTCCTTTTATTAACATAACAATACTGTTGTACCTTTAGTTTTTGAGATACGGGAAAAGTAATAGTCTGACAAGTTTCATGGTCCGAAAGATCCACATAATGGATGCTGCCTTTGGCCCCAGCTACGTTACCAATTATATGATCAATACAACTTCCTTGTCTAGTAGGTTCAGTAATATACAAAGTAAGACCATAACTATGTATTAAATCTCTAAATCGTGTAACTGCTGACCCATTTTTTAAGGTGTCAATGTTAAAAGATCGCCTGCAATTATTATATTTTTATTTGATTTATTTAGTAATATATGTAATAAATTATCCAAGTTAATAATAAAAATATCAATGTTGCTTTTAGGAATTCTGTAAATGCATAATACAATACAATTAGCAAATGGGATTTGTATACCACATACTTCAAACACTTTTTCTCTGGAGTAACTATCACAAATATTTAGTGTTAAATTCTAATGATTTCCTAACTAAGATGCATACACACCCTCATTTTTGAAGTAAAACTTCTTTAGAATCGTTGTGATTTCAAACCGGATGCAACGGAAAAAACGACAGGTAAGAGACACAAATACAAAAATGTGTAGGATGAAGCCAGGAAAGAATGAGACAGAAATATACATACTATTTTTTTGTAAATACATACATATTATAGATATAGAAGGGATAAAACAGATAGGATAGGAAGGATAATAAAGAGAGTATAGAAGGGATAAAACAGATAGGATAGGAAGGATAATAATGAGAGTATAGAAGGGATAAAACAGATAGGATAGGAAGGATAATAACGAGAGTATAGAAGGGATAAAATACATGGGATAGGAAGGATAATAATGAGAGTATGGAAGGGATAAAACAGATAGGAAGGAAGGATAATAACGAGAGTATAGAAGGGATAAAACAGATAGGATAGGAAGGATAATAAAGAGAGTATAGAAGGGATAAAACAGATAGGATAGGAAGGATAATAACGAGAGCATAGAAGGGATAAAACAGATGGGATAGGAAGGATATGCAGAAAACAAAAATTAAATGAATTTTAATGCTCCATTAAATTTAATTAATGAGAGTTCATTTTAAGCTTGGTAAAAAATAATAAACCTTACATTTATCCTAATACTCCTGATACTCTATATCCATCTCAATCTCTCGTAGGCTACTTTTCAGAAGCTTCACTTCTGCCGTGTGTGAATTGCATACATGTGGGTTTTTTTCTCTCTTTCTGGATGAGTAACTAGCTAGGCTGTAGTGTTTTAAACGTATATTAGGTTCACTACCTGCCTTTGTAAAGGTTTCTGAGAAGCAGATAATGTCAATTTCCAAACCTTCTAGCATTTATTTAATGTGCATTATGTGTGCATTATAACGTGCATCATTTACTGTAAAATCAGACGATAGATAGTAATAATCATGCACACCAAGTTCACCATGTTTTTCCTTTTACTCTTTTCAACTAATTTTTTTTTCGAATCTAATACGTTTTTGTACTTAGTACAAATTTTTGATTTTATAACTTTTTGTAAAAAAGTGGATGTTATTTTTGTAACTTTAGGTATAGTGATTGCGTATTTGGCGAAGATTTTTTACAGTGAAACTCTTCTCTTTTGAGATTTTATAATACGTGCGTCATTTATTCTTAAAGGAGAAAGCCATTTTTCGCCCTGTACGATAGTAGCATCGGGGCTATGATAATTATTAGTATTTTTTATATGTATATTTCCATTTAACATGGACTAGCTCCATGTCATAATGAAGAAAAAAAGTATTCGAAGGGACTATTTGTAGGTACATCAGATGCGCTGCCATGTTTACCTGAAGTATAATCATCCACCTGAAGGTTATTTTTAAATCTGAATTACACTTTTGGAATTTATTTAGATATTGTGTGTAAAATTAATATATCTAGACAAAAATCAGAAGTTTTGTTGTATTAAAAGCTTTTGGATTTATTTTAGTCAATAGATTTTGTTAATAGATGTCCCTGCTTTTATAAGACTTATTTTTATTATCAATATTAGAGTTTGTTAATAGATGTCACTGCTTTTAACAGAGCTCCATCTAGCGTTGGAAATACGCAACTCTAGGATTATAATCCAACTGAATTGAAAACTATTACAAGAGATAGTGAAACCCCAATCTACTGTCATACGTAAACTGGTCCGTAAATGGACCATTCCAGCTTCATTGTTAATCAGACATTATTTGTAATAGAATGATTTTCCAGCTAGTCCGCTATTAAATTATAATTCTATGGGAACTCAATAATATGTTTTAATACAACACATGATCTAGTTTTGAGGATTTTTTAGGGCAAACTATGTATGGATGCAGAGCAATGTCTTTTACACGAAAGAAAGAAATAATCTTTTAAGGTTTATTATACTAATGTAAGTGTGCTTTAAACTTTCGCCTCCAGCTACAGAGCTCAGATGCCTTTGTGATGTCAGACTCAGCGAAGCTGTGTCAATATACCGTCTAGGTACATACTGCACGGATAGTTTGTGCACACTTTGTGCGGTTCTTTAATGGAGTTTTGTAATTTGAAGAGGTTTCAAAGCATTCTGTTGATATTTTGTTGAATGGTAAATACTTGTGCTCGTGTAAATCGCAGGATATGTCTTCATTGAAATAACTTTGAACTAAATATATTATGAAAGTTTCCTATTTAAAAAATTATAACTTAAATAGTGGACGCTCCCTATCGCTCGCTGGAGAGCATTTAGTCAAGAGTTCTCAGCAAAAAAATATATTTGATAAAAGGATATGGGGTATTTCATCAACCTTGACATTATGTTGAGGTCGTGAGAGCGTATTTTGCAATAATAATTAGTTACAAAATATAGATTTATGAAGTAACAGCTTTGTAAATAATTTATTAGTCAATGCAACTAGACTTATTTAACGGTAACCTTTAGAAAAATGATCAAATGAAAGTTTATTGTTTGGAACCTTTTGTCTAATAGTCTAAGGTAAGAAAATGAATATACTCGTAAAATGATAGTTTATTTTGGGAATCGTTTGACTGTGCATTTCAAAGCCCTTTGTTCTTCCGACTGCGAGAGCACCACGGGTCCGTAGTACTGGAGACATTAATAGAGCTCACCTCGCCTCGGGCTCGAGCCAATTGCGAACCGGAATTAAACAGATCTTAGTAATTATATAGCTGAGAGAAAGCGCAGGCGTGAGGCTTTTTCCTGTTGAAATCGCCACTGTTCACGTGTTATTTTAAAAGTATTTTTTTTTATTTAATAATCCATATTGTAAATGTGAAGGAGAGTTTTTTGTTTTTTATGCAATAACTACTGAACCGATCGTCATGAATTTTTGCATGAATATTGTAAAAAGCTATCAAAATGGATGGTTTGTGTAGGTTGGCAAAGTATTCCCTTTTTTATTTTTTTTAACCTTTTTTCTGTCCCACTATTAGACACGGGTTTCCTCTCGTAGTGAGAGTGAATAGGCCTAGTCCACCACCTTGGCCCAGTGCGAATTGGCAGACTTCACAAGGCGTCGAGAAAATTTCTCAGGCAGGTTTCCTCGCGATATTTTACTTCAAGTCAGAGATGTATGCCATACGAGGTCTGAACCTTGGACTACCTTTGCAATCCTTGGGTTTACCACTAGACTATCACTTTAATAAAGCCTCGTAATACGACGTAGAGTGACGTAAGTATGTATTTTATTTGAATGAATTCTGAAGCCTCTGCAAATGAAGTCGTGTGCATAATGTGGTCCCTCTCTACAGTTATGTATTAATATAAAGCTGTAATAGTTGTACATTAAAGATATTTGAGTAAAAGTTACTGTGTTAAGTTTTGTGCCCCGTCGGGCCAGAGGAGAGATCAGCCTCCCTGGCCCTCTCCGCCGCCTCCTTCCGCGAAATAACATTCTCGCAGAAGGTGGCGACCGCACTCCAGTACCTATCGCCACCGACCATGGATCGGATGACAGCCGGCAGCGAAAGGTCCTTTCCGATGACTGCAGCGAGATCCCGGCGCTGCTCAGCCCAGGCCGGGCACGACTCGAGCGTGTGCTGCGCCGAGTCCTCGCTGTAGTCGCAGTGATGGCAGCAGGGAGTCTCCTTCCTCCTAGCAACTGTGTACAGGTACTTGCCGAAGCATCCGTGCCCCGACAGCACCTGCACCAGCCGGAAGATGAGGACTCCATGCTGCCGAACCACCCATTCCTCTATAATCGGCTGGAGCGCCCCCACGGTCCGCAGACCGGCCCGAACCGTCTCCAGCCGAACCCTCCAACGGGCGATGATGGCGCAACGAGCGTCACTCCACCATGAGTTTATTTGATTGGGCGGGAGGCGCACGCCTCCCGCACGCGCTTCTGACGTCCGCCGATAAACTTCGGCGAGCACCTTCGCCTCCAGGTCCCACGGGGGGGTTCCGGCCAATGCGCACGTGGCCTCACACGACACCGTGCGGTAGCCGCGGATTGCTCTGACCGCGGGTGGACTACGTCGGAGCCCGTGAAATAGTAGGGCCTCCGACTTGTTAAGGGCTACCCCTCGCTGAGCGACGGCCTCCATGGCCGCGGCCTTCAGATGCTGGATTGCTGAAAGTGTAATGTGCTTCGTACGATTTGTATCATAATTTGGCGTTTTCATTGTTGTACATTTCAGGCATTATTTGTATGGGCGTTTCCCTTTGTAAGACTTAATTGGGCCCATTTTTGCGAACGAAAACCAGCTCACAGCAGGTTAATTTCGAGAATACGAGACTTCAGTAAAAAGAGTGTGCATAATGCATACATAGTATATTAATTAACTAATACTTGTTAACCTTATGTAGTCTAGAAATACTAGATTCTTTAAAGAACAAATTATTTATTAAACGTGGAAAAACTTTTAGTGCAAGCGGGAATCGAACCCGCGTCCCTTCCAATCCGGGGAAATGCTCTAACCGCTAAGCCATCGCACTCGCCAACGGTGACTCCCAATCTCCACATCACACACGTTACGTGCATTAATCCAATATATGCATATTTTTTTTAACTGTTGTTTAAGTTATTAATGTAACATAATTAAATATGATTTTTACTTTTGTATTTTTGTTATAAGATGCCATGAGATTAAATTAAAAGTTTTTAATGAAATAAATTCGCTGTAAATGCTGAGGGTGTCGTTATGACAGCCAAGTTACAGGAGAGGCAGGTTAGTTTAGCCCTAATTTCACGGCTTTCGAACACCGTTTTTTGCGACATCGCCAATCTGTGAGACTTCAACCAATTTCCTCAATTATTCACCGACATAATTAGGATTTCGTGTTTAATTTTGAGGTGGGATTGTAATTTGTGTGATAGTAGCAGTAAGAATGAAATCAGTAGATTTTCGTGATTCCCAAACAAACTAAAAGATAAATAAACAAACAGATAAATAGAAAAAAGACGCTAAAAAATAGTTTTATGTTCAGAAATGGCTATTACATTATTTTTTTCTCATATATCTTAAATATACAGACAAAGCTCTGTTACAGATTTATAATACATAGTATGGATAGAAGAATGAAATGATCATAAATCTGATCCAACAGCGAGATTATTGTCATCCCAATTGTCTCACTTGATACCTGTGTATTACGCTATCACGGCGAGACGTCGCTACAAGATGCGGTGAGGCGTGATCATTGGCTTATAGAAAGCCCCGCAGGGATTCGCTTCTCACTCGCTTTTATGTCGAACGTATTAATGTGTTTACTACCTTATATTGTACCGTGAACATACAGATACAAGATATCTATGCCTTAAGGCGTAAATATACTTTATTATATTTTTAGGATTTTGTAAGCTAAGTCTATCGTGATGCTTGAGAGGTATTGATAATATTGACTCTTCTTCCTACTACTCTGCCACAAACACACTTCGATAAATAAAGCGTACAGGTAACTCTGTGTTATGGAAGGCACAAAGTACATATAAACTTAAAATGAGTATTACTACTATTGTGTTATAATCTTCACGCTAATGACAGTTAGTGTAAGCAGCCGTTATCGTAAGGGCCCAGGCGGTCAGCGTGTACACAGGAGGACAGGGTGAGAGAGGGGTGTAGGGGGTGACGTTAGACGGTCGTATTTACCATTCACCCTCAGTGTTGTATTTTAATTGTATCCTGCAGTTAAGTTAATGTGTGGTGTGTGTTAAAAGCGATTGTGTTTCCAATTATTTTTTCACAACAAATGGTTAACCTACTGTTAGAGCACGAAAGCAATCCGATGGTTGTGGTGCCCAGTTATGCACTTATAGTTCAACTGATTGGCAAGGTTAAGTAAGTTTCGCTCCGGTAGCAATCAATGGGTGATCAGAAAGTGACACCCATTTGTAGTCGCCTGAATTTCTCCGTGCTTCGGGCGTTAATCAGATGTCAAATAGCATGGTAGCCGTTAAAGGTTGCCAGATTACTGAATATAAAATCATGTTCTAATGTCCCCGATCTCTGGTCTTGTTCTAATGTGATCAGTGGTTCCTCTTAGTTGGGTCATGGCGGTCAGAAAGGCAGTCCGTCTCCATAAATGGTAGATCAGCTAAATGTATGATGGTGAAACAGATCAAAAGTCGAGCCAACAAAAGTTTGGGATGATGGTGGTTATGATGATAATGGACTCTCTCGTGTTCTAACGCGATACTTTAAAAAAGATTTCCAAGAGTTTTATAATTTCCAATATCACAATATAGAAGTAATTTTATATTTTTGGACTGCCTCGGTGGTGCAGGAGTAGTATGAGTGAATGCTGATCATGAGGTCTCGGGTTTGATCCCCGGGTCTGACGGTGCTATTGAGCTTTTTCGTAAAAATAAACATTCTGATAGACGGCAATAGGCTCGCCCCCTATTACGTGAGACTTTGAAATTGTTGGCGAACCGTGGGTGTGTAATACACCTTTGCCTACCCATTCGAGGATACAGGTATGATGCTGCTTTTTTGTTTATTTTTGGAAATAATCAAGTTTTTTTTTCTTTTTTATAAATATGTGACACAAATGATACATTTGAATCGTCACTGCAAACTCTGGATTATCTGCTGTGGTTTTCTCGAAGAACTTGACATAATTCTATTGATAACGATGTGTTATGATGGCATTAATTTCACAGCTGAGGTTTGGCTGTGCTCCTTGACGTTCGCTTTCACTTGATACATTCACCCATCTCAGCCCGTAGCATATTAAGGCACTAACACCTTTGTACAGAGTTCGTCTCTAGATATTTAGTACTATAATTCAGACAGCTCTTTACAGCGCTGGAGATAGCGAACTGTTAACTAAACAATACGAGTAAACACTACAAGGCTCTAATTACATCTGCTAAATGATACAAAATTCTTGTGAAAACATGTAGCACTGGAATTCAAAATAACTTTTACATTTGCAACTGGAGTGTAGGTAAAATTAAGATCGAAGTTATAGTGAAAATTCTGCATCTAACACAAAATACTCATAGTACTGTATTGTATTCATCACATTATGATATTATATTGCATAATATCGCTCAGCGTCACAATGTTGGGTATTACAAAGAAGGCGTTACGACACGGCCCAGGGACGGAGAGCCACCTTTGTCATGTAAATAATGTTTATTACGTAACTTCCTATTCGATGATGTTACACTCTCTGTATAAAAAATCCGGGTTAATTTTGGGAATATAAATACGGACTAAAATGACAAATAGTCCCCGATCTTTGCCGCAGATAATGAGAAGTCGATCTAAATATTTTATTTTTAATTTTTTTATTTCATGTAGTGGCAGACGAGCCACGGTCCATCTGATGGTAAATGGTAACCGTCGCCCATGGACTTGACTATACCGAGAGTATTTACAAGCCGCTGCTCACCAATTCATTTCACAGATATGAAATGAAATATAAACGGCTATCTCCTGCTACAGCCAAAACACAACGATGTGCTTCATGGCCGGTCACACGGGAGATGGTGGTACCAACCCGCTCGGGCCCCATACCAAGTGAGTACTCCCACTTGGTAGCCAGCCCTACCACCAGTCATGCAATGGATGATAATTGCTTACTTCCCTTAGTCGCCTCATACGACACCCGTTTGAAAGAATGAAGTGGTGACACTTGTATTCTTAGTCTGTCCTTTTTTTTTTTTTTTTTTATTTTAGGTGGGCAAAAATGTCCTTCCGCACACCCCGCTGCCCGGGGAGATAACGGGTGAATGGGGCTCTCACCCACTAAAAACCCACCGTGCGCCTCCACCCGCCCTTGCTACGGCGGACCACGGGTACCGCGTCGTTACGACCGCGATCCGCAGGCGGCAGCCCCTACGGGCACCCTCTCTTGAGCGACGCCTCGCGCACTTGGGCGTCGCACCTTCGCGGTAGGCTTCCGCGGGCGGCAGGGTACTCCCCGACCCCACCGTCCGCAGCCTCGGCTAGGGCGGCATCAGGCGCAAGTAAGCGCGCGCACGCCGCCCCTCGCGCCGGCGGCGAATCGGGTCCGCGAAGGAGGATTCCTCACGGGCCCTCTCCGCCACCTCCTTCCGCGAGATGACAGCCTCGCAGAAGGCGGCGACCGCGGTCCAGGCCCTGTCACTGCCAACCATCGCTCGCGCAACGGCCGGCAGCGACAGGTCCACGCCTATGACTGCAACAAGTTCCCGGCGCTGCACATCCCAGGCCGGGCACGACTCGAGCGTGTGCTGCGCCGAGTCCTCGTCGCAGTCGCAGTGGTGACAGCCTGGGGTCGTCTCCCTCCTTGCGATCGTGTGCAGGTATTTGCCGAAGCAACCATGCCCCGACAAAACCTGCACCAACCGGAAGGTGAGGACTTCTTAGTCTGTCCATTGCAGCATTTTGCTGGACTGAAAACATATAATATTATATATATTCGTAGATGGAAATTCTTTGAGGCGCTGTGGTATTGTCAGTTATAACACATCTTACAGAACTCATAATGCTTAAAAAAAAAAAATTTTAACTAAGGGTGTCCAACCGTGAAGAGCCGTGGTGTTTTGGTTGTACCTAGCCGGAAATATTTATTCATTCAATATCAACCATGACATAAGAATGGGCTGGGTAGTAGTCGTAATCGCAGCTCATCTGCCACCACAAACAACTAAATTAAATATTTCTAATTTTTTTTATATAAATTTTTAGCATTTGACATGCTTAGCCATATACATTAAACACAAGGTGGAAAATGTGAAATCGAAAAAAACAGTTACGAGCAGGATTTGAACCTGCATCTCCTGGATACCGTCCAGATGCTTTGCCAATTCAGCCATCATGACAACTGCTCTCGACAGCTAACCGTCACCCAGGACGTTAAGTGTGAATGTTTTATCGAAATTAATATTATCTTCTTTAAACTCAAACAAATTAAGTTTATGTTAGCATAAAATAAGGATTTTAATATAAAAAAATATATCTCACGCTTTCAGACCGTACTCTTTTTACCGATCATATGAAATGTAATACTCATATAGTCCAAACTCCGATAAAGGACACAGGGTTCCTTATGTCATACAGAATGGGATGGTTGGTATATGTGGATGGGTAAATGTTTACATAAATATAATTGCTGTGTGTATTAATATGATTTGACCTAATACTTAAGTCTACGCAGATGTAGTCACGGGCTGTATCTAGTAAGGAATAACAAGGAATAGAGTGATATCATTTCATTTTGAAAAGGTATCATAAAATTATGGTTCGACAATAAAGAATTGCCGACGCAGAAAGTTCTCTCAGCAGGTGTCAAAAGATGCGAATCTCATAAAGTAAAAGCAATTTTCCTTTTCTGAAACACAAAAGCTCTTGAAAATAATAAAATGTTATACATAAAGTTGTTCACTGACAGCGCTAAAGTAATTTGTCTTTTAAAGGCTCAACTCTGAGCATTATCCGAGTTTGTCTCACAAGGTGTGACACTGTTATCATAACGATTATTTTTTCGAAGTACTCTGCTGATAGCAAAACCCTGTCTGTGTACAATTAAACGAGTAAATTAAAAAAAAAATAGCACCTGAAGCACTCATGTTTACAGCCTGCTCGTAACAACTGCTGATACATTAAATAACAAATTATTCGTGAAAGTGGAAAAAGGGAACTTTACTGCCAGCAGGATTCGAACCTGCATCTCATACAATCCGGGGATGTGCTCTAGACCGCTAAGCTATAGCAGTAAAGTAGCTGAGCATGTCAAGTGCTAAAAATACAGATCAAATTGAATAAAAGTTGTTATTTCTTATGCCACGAGAGTGGTACCATCTGGTATTAAACAAGCATACACGCCTGATGGTAAGTGGTTATCACAGCCTATAGACGCAACACCACAGGCATCAATAGTTTATTGCCAACCTTGAGGAATGAGGTGGAAAGGATCTGAAGTAGAGAGGGAGTATGATATAGAGAATATGGGGAGGTTGATAGTAAGGAGAGCACAGCGAAGAGGTAAGTGGGGGAGCCGGCCCTCCAGCATTTGTAGAATACTGATCTATAAGAAAATATTTTAAGCCATGCATTTTCTCCATCAAATGGACCAAAAAACTAAATTCAATAGTGAGACTATCTACGGTAGTTTCACGCTGATTTTCTGAGATTATTGCTCACATTGTTTTTTTATGAATATACCTTTTTTTTTTGTTAAGGCGGGAAAAAATGTTCCTAACCGCACACCCTATCGTTAGGGGCAACGACCAGGGTAGTGTGGGGCCTGCATCCACTAAAGAAACCCGCTGTGTGCCGTCTCTCCGCCTTTATTGGCAGGCCACAGGAACTATGTTACATTCCTTCGGTGATAATGATGAATATACCTACTAAAAAAAATCTAAACTCGGCACTTTTTGTTGTGTAAAGATTATCAGAAAAATGTGTATATTTACGAATAAATATTAAATGTCAATTAATAGTGGATAGTATAAGCACAGGTTTTCAACTCCTATAAATGATGATGTCACAAATTTATATTAAATTGTCATAGCTTAGTGTGTGGAGTATGAAGGAAATAGGAAAAACAATACACGTAAAGTTTAGAAACAGTTTACTTAATAACTTGTTTTCTCTCACCGGGCTCTTATTGCTCTATACAGTTGGTACGTAATGTTCAATCACATATTTTAAAAGGCTCGCTCATCGCACAGTGCTCATCTTTACCGCTGCTATGCTCACAACCTAAGTCAGTCTAATCGCGTCACGTGCGATTTCGTTATTCACTTAGCTTGTTGTAAGTTCATTCTTTGGAACGTGAACGAAACGAAGTAGTTCTCTGCTGACCTTTTGTTCGAGTTGTTGATAGAGTTTTATCTGTTAGGCGCAAGTTGTTCCGTCGTCTTTTGTTCTGTTACATTAGATAACTGACGTCAGAGTTGTTCGTTCAATCTAATTAATCGTCGCCATTCTATGTAACTTATAATGTAATCTATGCTTAGAAGAGGAAAATAAAATCAGTATCGGGATAAAACGCGGATGTTTTTATTTATTTCTGTATTCTGTAAAAAAATGGCGATTTCACTATAGATTTTGATTATGTTATGAATCTGAGTGTACTATGCGGGTGGCAAGCAAGCATATGACCCACCTAATGGTAAGCGGTTACCGTAGCATCACTTGCGCGTTGCGAACTCTAAGGAAAGAGATAGGAAGAGGGTTTATGCCTGCGCTCCCACTCACCATACCATAACCGCAGGAGTGAGACTTTCCCGATCGAGTGGGCCCCTTTATGCTGGGACAAGCAAGATTCTACCACTAAATATATGTTCTTATTTCTTCATCAGTTCATTTCTAAAACCTTCGATTACTATCCATGCAGGTTGCATTGTTAGTCATATACTTAAAGAATACGTTTTCTTGTATAATCAGCATATTTATGGTAACACCAGGTTCTCGGATATTCTGATACTTTCACATCAACAATGCATCCCATGGTAAGATATGTTTATTTGAAAATCCGTTGCTATTGTAAGCGTATATCAAGTAAATTGCATGGATATACTCGTACATTGCAAGTAATATCCGCTCGCATATTTAATATCCGGTTAGAGCGAGCCTCTCTCTATTCAACACCATTCTGTTTTACTGTGACTCTAGAAATAATGCTAACATCATTTATTTTAAGAGTACATTATTTGGGTTCCCTCAAACAGTCAAGTATCCCTCGATAATTTGAAGATATAATTGGATTCTTTTTCTCATGTAACCTATAGAAACCTTCTTCGGGTTTGTCGAAGTCCAAGCTGAGTTGATTACTTACAATGTAAGTGAGACGACACCACCGGGGACATATTACTACATTTGCCTATCGCAAATTTATGCAAGTATCTGGATATTTGGGAAAAAATATTGTTGTGTTTGCTGTTTAAGCATATTTTTTACAATTCCTGGCTGTTTGTTGATATAAAAGTACTGAACAAATTTAGATGAAATATCAGGGTTTGGTTGATGAACGGTCAGGTGTATATACAGTTGTGTATTTTGCCGTTACGGTCAACTGAGGGGTGGCCACTTATATTTTTGTATTCTCTACAAGATATTCTCTTAGATGATGTTAAATTAAGAACAAAACTGGGCCCGTAGAATGTAACTCACTAAATCACGGTGATCTCTCAACCAATGACACGATGTCATGTCGATATTTATGATCAAGTGACATACATCCTCCTGATATGTCAGTAGCGTTTGAATATTAGAATATTAGACACCCTCTTATAGAAAATTGAAATAAAATAATATTCTTAGGTGAATTATTCTTACGAGTGGAAGCGCTCGGGCTTGTATCCGGGGTCGGGCCATTAAATATTATTGAGGTATTCCTTTTACAATTTCTCACTAACATCTTGGAGTTAAAAAGTTCGTCGTATTTCGCTCCCGTTTCTCAGAAAGCACGTAAAGCCGTTGGTGCTGCGCCCGATGTCTCTATAGTGACTTCAGTGTTAGAATGCCGTCCTTTTGGACTATGAGAGTGAAGGAATAGAGAGTGCACTTATGTTAACGCATACACTTTGTACTATTATATCTTCCGCGTAGTTGGCTGTAGTGTCTCTCGAAACTAGCGCCGTGACCGGTGTTAATCGTTCTGTAGATCATTATATTATTTTAAATTTCGAACTTAATATTTCAGATTGACGACAGAACATAAATCCTCAGTTTTATGGCTATCACCGCATTGTTAAATCAATGAATAACGTAAACATAGCCACTGCGAAACAAAGAAGAGACCGTGTTCATATTTATTCTTCTCAGGCTGCACTGAACCTAACGTCATGTCAAGTGCGTGAAGTTTTTCTTTGCTTATTTACTTAACACAGTACTATGTGCTAGCGTGTGGCAGCGATAAATGACCTCCTTCCAAGATATTACACAGAGTAAATTTTATTAATTCATTAGTTAAAATATCCTCGTTCAATATAATCGGAGTCATGCAAAATGTAGTTATTTCTAGAAACTTTTTACAGTTACCTAGTGCAGTCGGCTACCAAGTACTTCCATACTAACTTGTTATTGGGTCCGAACGTGTCGGTATCACCATTACCCGCGGGACTGACTATAAACTCAGTGTATTCTGGTTGTAGCAGGAGATGAGAGGAACCATTAAAGGAAGCGGGTGAATCTGGGCTTAAACGTTACACAACTGAAAGTATATCAATATTTCTTTCTATATTTTTTGTTGTCAATTGCAATATATTTAATCTCAAAAATATGGGATAACAAATAAAATTATAAAAAAGATTAATGATTTCGTTCATTTCCAGTGTTGCCAATTGAAATAAGTTAATCGATTTGTCGAATAACTTATTTTTAAAATGGTTTTATATTTTTTATAGTGACACGCTTATTTTTAGTATATAAAGAAGTTCGGAACACACTTTATTTTAAAAGTACATAGTAGTAGCTTTATTTAAGGTATTTAAGTTTAAAAAAAAAGTTATAAGACATTTATCTCAAAATCGATGAGAAAAATCGATTATCGCATCTTTTTAAACAGGCAATACAGTGAATTAATGTCAAATTGACATGTCAGTCAGACGTCAAGTCATCACCATCTGTATTATTATTCAGTATATTATGAACAGCATTTACTAGCATCAGGTAGATCATGGCTCATCGGCTACCATAAGTAAGAAACCACCGTCAGGAATTCCGTTTGGAAACACTAGATCTAACCTACCGTACTATACGTATGGGATCTAATTAATTTGATCTTCAGTTTCTTACAGTTTATATCTTGGGGTCTTTTTAAATTTAAGAAACAATTTTGAAATAAATCCACGTTTACGGAATCTATCGCTTTTACTTGATTTTCTACTAGATACACTTTCACTATATCACTACCTGATAAAGTAAGCGTATTTCTAAACCATCTGAACTCCATCAATCCTAAAATTCAATTCACTATGGAACTGAAGTCAAATAACTCTTTAGCTTTCTTAGATGTTATGGTAATCCGTAATCCCAACAACACCTTGAGTCATAGAGTGTATCGAAAGAAAACCTATAACGATAAGTACCTGAATGGAGAGGTCTCACCACCATCCTTCACAGTTAGCTACCGTGTCTTAATTTTTGTTTCAGAGAGCACAAGGAATCTGTGATGAAGAACACCTGGCTGGGGAGTTGCAGCATGTAATGAAAGTTTTACATGCAAATAAGCTGCAGGTGCCACGCTGCTGTCACAGAAACCGAGTGAAGCCACCCACAGTTGAGCGCCTCCCTGCAGTACTGCCCTATGTTAAAGGAGACAAAAAAAAAAACGCAGTCTTTTAAATTACTAGCTTTTTGTCTGGCTGTGGCAGAATTTTTCAACCTATAAGGGATTTGCATATTCGGAAATATTGGAAAAAACACTGCTGTAAAGTATTCGAAACGTCGGGATAGTAGAAAATCAAGTAAACGCGATAGATTCCATAAACGTAGTTTTATTTCATAATGTGTAACATTCGCGTAAATATCAGAAAGTATTTAATAAACAATATTTAAATGCGTATATATTCGAGTTTAATCACTTCTTATTCGTGAATAGTTTAAATACCTTACAAATAGCAGCACCGTTCCATCACTATTTAAACAGATACCGCAGGGCGGGTATTGCAGAGAAGTGGCGTATACAGGGGAGCACTGACCCATTAACGATGCAGCATTGGCCGGACATTAGTTTATATGCACGAGTGCATCGCATGAAACCTTATTTTTTAGTCAATTAGAAAGTAATTGCACAGACAGCGGTGTGTTTTCTACCTCCGAGGGTAGATAGATATTTTTCATTACTCATACTCTGAAAGTAGGCCTGAAGTTGCCTGAGGAGAGGGTTCAAAATAAAACTTTTCAGCCCTAGGGAGAATTACTTGCAATTCCAAATTAATTTTTTTAAAGTCTCCCATTTTTCCTTTAGCTAATTCATGATTTTTATTTTTAGTTTCCTCGTATTCGTAATGAAAAGCACAGTGTTTACCTCGGGATAAAGACTTATAGTTAGTCCCTTGGAAGAACTATTGGAGCCCTCGCTACGCTCGGGTGCCAAACCCCGTCTCGGGACTAAATAAGTTGCTTTCATCCCTAGGGTAACAATGTACTATTATACCACGTGGGTGACATACAAGCATACGGCTCACCTGATAGTAAGCGCTTACCGTAGCCTATAATAGAGGCTAGCAACACCAGAGGCATCACTTGTGTTGCAATCTCCAAGGAAAGAGATGAGGTGGATAGGAAGGATAATGTTTCACGCTGATCTTCTATGAAAAGGTGGTACTTCTCCAATTGGGCCGGCCCATTCCTGCTGGTATAAGGAAGGCTTTCTATCTTCAAAATATAATATACAAAAATATTATATAAACAGTGTTTTAAATAAAGTTAAGCTGTAACAGAGCTGTGTCTGTACATTTAAGATATTTGAGAAAAAATTACTGTAATAGGCTATATAGGCGTGTCTAAACACAAAACAATTTACATTGTGGAGAAACATCTAGCCAGAGGGTTTTCTGCAGTTTTGTGGATTTGGAGAAAGCATTTGACACTGCTGTACAAAAGGAACTTTGGGACATTTTGCCGAAGTATGGTATTAACGGTAGACTGCTACAAGCGGTGCAGTCCAACTACATGGACTGCAGAGCTTGTGTGCGGCTGGATGATGGAATGTCACCCTGGTTTGATGTCAATATCGGCGTTAAACAGGGCTGCGTTCTATCAGCCAGACTGTTTATCATATATCTGGATAAATGTCTACAAAGGTTGAATGAAATGAATGTGGGAGTTCAGATGGGCGACTCAGTGATAACTCTCTGCTATATGCAGACGATGCGGTCCTATTAGCGCAGTCTGCGGCTGACCTGCAAACCCTAGTCGACGTAATGGCAGAAGATTGTAAGAAAAGGGGCCTACGTATGAATGTAAGCAAAATTAAAGTAATGGTTTTTGAAAGAGAAGAAGCCAGAACAGATGTTAGAGTAGCAATAGGAAATGGTGTGCTAGAACAAGTGGATGAATTTGTATATCTTGGATGTGGTTTTTTTTTACACGTTACCGGTATATTTCTTTCTTCTGTTCTTTCATACTTGCACTCAGGTTCAAAGAAGATACATAGTCCAGCCACGCTTTCTTCTTTTGGTCTACGGAAACTGCTACTTCCGTATCCCACCATGCATCACCTTTCACTTTCCTATGCTTCTTTGAGCATCCACATACTTCTTTCGCTGTATCTACCATACTATCTTTCAATACTCTCCAGCATTCTTCTATGTCAGATCTCGGCTGACTTGCCATTGTCAGCCGTTCACGGACACCCTCTACATACTTTGCTCTTACACTCTCTTCTTGCAACTTTTCAATCTTTATTCTTTCAAGCCCTCCCAAGTGGACACGCTCTCGCCAGTGTCTTCACTTTTTAAACAGACCACTAAATCTCGCAATAACGAGATAGTGGTCCGTGTCGACAGTGGGACCCCTGTAGGCTCTTGTATCCAGAATTTTACTTCGGAGGCGACTGTCTACCAGAATTAAATCTATCATACTTCTCTGTTCATTCCTTCTCCATGTATACATATGGATGTCCTTATGTTGAAAAAATGTGTTTGACACAATAAGGTTTCTCTCCATACATACATCCGCAATGAGCCTACCTGCATCATTCACTCTCTTATCACCAAATGAACCAAGCACGTCCTCGAAGTCTGGACGCTTGGTCCCAACCCATCCATTCAAGTCTCCGCATACGATCACGCGTTCACTAGCTTCTGCCAAATCCAGAACTTCCCTAACAGTATCCCAGAACTTCTCTAGATACGATGCCACCGAAGAGCCTACGGGAGCATAATCTACGACCATGAAGACCCTGGTGACACCTAGTTTTATTCGGATCATAGAAATGATGAGACTTAAAAACTGGTATACATTTTATCCCGCTACTATATTGGGAACCTGAGATTTAACATAAAAACTAGCTTTTGGCTACGGCGAAGCCGCGGGCAAAGGCTAGTGTAATTTAAATGTGTAAAAAATTCACGAATTAAAACTTCTTAAGGTGTAATAAGTGAGTAATTCGGACTTTTTCGAGTAAGAATTTAAAGTTAGCTCAGTGATCTAAATTATCCCCCGGATAGTGAAGGATCTACGCTTAAATCTAAATTGGGTTTGTTCATAACGGAAGAAACTTTTTTCTTCCTTTTTTTTGCGTAGTGTTCGAATTTAAAATATGTATTTAACTTATATATTTTTTTAAATTCACTAATTGAGTCAAGGTAAAAGGATAGAGTCCAGAAAATGCTGTGTGTTTTTTAAATTTATTTTCCTGCTATCAATACACAAAAAGTATTAATACGAATTTTCACTAATAAGTGTAACTTGCCTACGTGGCGCTACACCGTAGCAGCGTAGCAATGTAGCTATTACGCAAACATTTGCCTATTTAAGTGCCCCAAATGTCCAATACGACCTTATTTAATATGGCTATAACCACTCTTGAGCCAAGTCATTAAACTGAGTCAGATGCAAATCACATAGACAAGCTAAAATAGACATAGTAAGCTATTATAATTTAAAGATTATAGGAACAAACTCATCTATAGATTCTCTTTATAGTTTTGGTGATTCAAATTCAAATTCAAAAATAACTTTATTTCATAGGCTTTTTATAACAGCACTTAAAATC
Organism: Leucoma salicis; assembly: GCA_948253155.1. Lineage (NCBI taxonomy): Eukaryota > Metazoa > Arthropoda > Insecta > Lepidoptera > Erebidae > Leucoma > Leucoma salicis. The sequence goes on from OX411804.1 coordinate 333,353, forward strand.
GTCAAAGTTACTTACTATTAACTAACACGAGCGCTTGAGGCAAGTCAAATGTGAAGTACCACCTACTCTCAAAATATTAAAGTAAAGTAGCGGTCCCTACTGTTGTATTTCATATGGAGAGTGAGACCGCCGGAACTCCGAAGCCTTCTTATCGTTCTAATCATACTTCAATTCGATCTTCTATCCATCTCCTAGGTGTTGGCACCGCACGAATAGTACCTCTGATTTAATAATTATTTAACATTAGACGGGCTATCTAGTTTGCTACTCACGTAATACATAACAAGGTATAATATATCGAGCGATATATAGTTTCTAAGAAAGGATGTCCAATTGTAAACCCGAGGTCTACTAGCTGCTACGATCAATATTTCCATAAAACACAATCCTGAGTACGTTTGTAGTGCCCTGATTATGCCATAGAATAACTGAGGACTTGGTCTACCAAGCTGGTCCAGCGGTACGTTGTAAACTACACAAGTTTCCAAGGAAACTTTTAAGGTTCCATTACTGTATTTTTCTTTGCTAGGCAGTTTCTTGTACCTGTAAGATTTACAATAAACTACTACTTTTCCTTGAGTTCTATGATATGTTGTTTTTATACGAGGGTTAAGGATATAACTATCTACTGAATCCATAAGACATGGTTACTACTTACCAGGTGAGTCGCTGGCTCACTGTGGATAAGCAGAGACAACTGGTGGATTGCGACTTCTAATAAAACGTCTTATTTCAGCACATTTTTCACTCGGTGGAAATGAGATGTGACGGGAGATGAACCACGTCTATATTCATTTCTTCCATATTACCGCTGACAGGGAGCGGCGCTAGGGCCCCCAGGCGAGCATTCTTATAGAGTGTGACGCACGTTATAGACTAGCGCGCCACACTCGTGGCATCCATGAACCCCTTAACTTCCAATATGATGCAGGTACTTACCGAAGCACCCATGTCTGGTTAGTACCTGCGTCAACTTATAGCTCAGGCTGCCGTGCCTTCGAACCAGTGATGGAGGTGCGGTGCAGCCGCCTCTACAGTCTCCCATCCTAATTTGAGGGACTCCAGCTCCGGCGAACCATCGCCCTTTATTTATTTTTTTATTGCTTAAAGTGGCAGACGAGCCACGGTCCATCATCCTCACCAATTCATTTCAAAGATATGAAATGAAATATAAACGGCTATCTCCTGCTACAGCCAAAACGCAACGATCAGATGTGCTTCATGACCGGTCACACGGCAGATGGTGGTACCAACCCGCTTGGGCCCGCTACCAAGTGAGTACTCCCACTTGGTACCCAGCCCTACCACCAGTTATGCAATGGATGATAATTGCTTACTTCCCTTAGTCGCCATGAGGTCAGGAGTCGTATGAACGACACCCGTGGGAAAGAATGGGGTGGTGACACTTGTATTCTTAGTCCGTCACCACACAGACTAACCTACACCCTTTGGGTCACTTTGTGAGCTATGCCCAGTTCCTTACGGAGACTTCCTCGCTCCTAGCCCGCAATGAAGCATGGAACCCCCTTATTAACCCCCCCTCACTGCTGTGGCCCTCTGCGGATATCGCAACAGGGCTTTATGGGAAGCGGTAAAAGCGTCCCCCAAAAAGACAACAACCTGCACTAAGAAATAATCCTTGTATCGCGGCAACTTTACAAATGTGCAATGTCACGGACACAAAGTACAATCACACAAAGAGTTTTCCTGTTTGGGAATCGAACCCACAACACTTGGACTGGTGGTGATTATCTAAATCACAGACTAAAATAATTTTCTTCAATCTTTTCATAATAAAAATCGTTGGTTAAGCCACTTTTATGCTATGGGTTTTAGATGGTCAACAACCTTGTTATATTACCCAAGGAAGCGTATCAATTTGATCACAAGCCTGTACACTGTGCTCACTACTCGAGTACTGTTGACTCGAGCCGTGTATATTGGAGCTGTGCTTGAGTATAACGTATCCGCTACGCTTGCAGTGAGACGTGGCCCTAACTGTATGACACTACAATCAAGAGTTGTGAAGATCGCTCTTTACTATAAATAATGATATCGATGGCGTATTGGCTTTGATATCAAGTTTTACTCTTGAATATTGTGCACTCGATTCTTAAAACAATTATCTGTGCGGTTTTCCAATAGTTGTCTAGATCTGGGTGTATGTTTTTGACTGTTAATTTTATATTTATGAAGTATCTTCTTATACAGACATTGTAATCGAATACGGAGATACCTTTTGATTGCCTTGGTGGTACAGTGGTAGTGGGTGTGACTGCTGATCATGAGTGTTATTAAGATTATTCGTAAAAAGAAAAAATCGCAGTAGCAGCCCAGAGTTTGGAAATGTGCCTGGTAGGCGGCAATAGGCTCGCCCCCTATTACGTGGGACTTAAATATAACTGGTGAACCGTGGGTGTGCTAGGCACCTCTGCCTATCCCTTGTGATGCTATGAGAGACCCAATTCCAAGTGGATACGTCATGTAGTTTGGTTTTTGATAACCCCACAGAAACCTACGATTTTATCAGGGTACAAAGTATTATATGTTTAGATATTTATATATTTTTAGCATTTGACATGCTTAGCACTATACCTACATTAAACACAAAGCGATTTCGCATTTTCAAACTTTGTTTTTAAAGTATTATACGTGTTCATCTAGGTAATAAGCTATCTCTATAACAAGCTTTATTCAAATTTGTACAGCGGTTTTTGCTTGATTGAGTACCAATCAACAAAATATACAAACTTTTACATCCTTACTTGATATTATAGCTGCGAAAGTGAGCTTATTTGTTTATTCTTTGGTTTTAAACACAAAGTGAAAAAGGCGTCACCCAAAGACGTTAAGTATGATGTGTTATCGAAATTAGCAGTCAGGAGCAATTGTCAGGATGACTGAATTGGTAAAGCATCTGGACGGTATCCAGAAGATGCAGGTTCAAATCCTGCTCCTGACTTATTTTCGATTTCACATTTTTCACTTTGTGTTTAATGTATAGTGCTAAGCATGTCAAATGCTAAAAATATATATAAAAATATCTAAATATTCTTTGGTTTGTTACGATTTCACGCCATTTATTTTTGGTTACCTACAAATGGTTTTCCAACCTTTATTTTTGTTTCTTTTTTGTTAAGGTGGGAAAAAAAATACCTAATCGCACACCCCGTCGTTCGAGGCAACAAACGACTTCATTTTGCATACGTATAGTCTGGAGTCAAAAAAAAAAGGACTGGAGACATAGACTTTACTTAGCATATGTGCTAACATTTTTATTTTATTGAAGTTATACTTCTTTTGGCGCGATAGAGAAAAATGATGAGTGAATTTTTACGATGCGCGCGCACACCGGCACCTAAATTCTACATCGTGAAGTTAGTTCTAGGTTGCATGCATGAAAATTGATAACTATGTTCAAGTTGTATATTCTAGTATTTTTATATTTAGAACACGTGTTTCGTAAGAGTACAATTAAACAGTGTGAATAAATAAATATTATTTTGGTGTTTTTATTAAATCAATTTCATATACGACGGTGATACTAATAATTTATTATTTATTAGTATATCTATATATATTGAATATTAGTGATAAAACTGATTCGAATAAACTGTTTTGAGTGCATTTATAGATTTGAGGTTAATTGTCGGTATGTATAATTTATTTACATCGTTAATTAAAAATTATTACATTATTATCTAAAAAATATTTTTTTTTTCGTTTTGTTTTATTTCTGGAATATTAACAAATTTTATGCATAGCTAAAAAAATTAATAAATTTTCTATAAGTACTTGTTTATATTAACCTTAAATGCTGAATGTTTATTTTATCTTTGATCTTAACTATTTGTTAAAATTTGATTTATTGATATTTCAATTATTTTTTTAATGACGATTTAAATCTATTAATTAATAATGACTCTTCAGTTTCAACAACACGGCATGGCACTACTATTGATGGTGTATTCACAAGATACTTATCTACAGTTTCAACGAGACCATTTATATCATATTTTAGCTGCCACAAACCTCTTGTTACTCATGTGCCTATTCAGTCACTACGAGAAGAATCTACGAATGTAAAATAGTTTATTTGAAATATTTATTAATATATTTGATTCATTGCCTTAATGATAAATGATTGTATATTTTTACTGTGTTGTCATATTTTTACGTTAATAAAACCTTTTTTATTGAAATAAAATCTTTTTGACTAATTTTAATATTTGTCGTTAATCACTACTGCATTTTAGTTATTTTTTTTCCATACGCCAAAGAAGTATAACTTCTAACGCGTGTACATAAGTACACACATTTTAATTTTTTTTTTGTCTGTTTATCTGTTTGTCTATTTGTTCGTTCGCGCATTATGTAAAAACTACTGAACGAATTTTGATGCAACCTCCTTTATTTGATAGCTCTTGATTAGACTTAATAACTAGTATAATTTTTATGCCGTTACTATATCGGAAACCTGAGATATAACCTAAAAACTAGCGTTTGGCTGCAGCAGAGCCGCGGGCAAAGGCTAGTTTTCTATAAAAATATTAATTTAAGTAAAAAAAATATACATCGTGGGACGTCTACCAGATGTGAAACATCGAAATTATTTGTAGGAATAATGAGTAGAAATAAAATGATCATAACTTTTTCAATGCGTGCTTGCATAAAATTATGACATGTGTAAAATAGCGGAAATGGACATAAATCATCATCATCAGACCCTGAAAATCATCTAGGACCAAAGTACTCGTCAAGACGAAACAAACAATTTCAAAATTACAGAGTTACTGTGGCCACCTTCCAGCTCCATCATCAGATCCTGGATACTATCTAAAGACATAGTACTCGTCAAAACTAACCAAATGAGTATTAAAACGATGGGGTTGCGTCGTTTCATTACTGAGTTACTATGGCCATCTTCTAGCTCCATCATCAGACCCTGGATACCATTAAAAGACAAACTAATCATCAAAACTAATCAAACGAGTCCAAACTTAATGGGGTTGCGTCTTTTCATTATGGAGTTTCTGTGGCCACCTTCCAGCTTTATCATCAGACCCTGAATACCGTCTAGGGACAAAGTACTCGTCAAGACGAATCATACGAGCCCAAACTCGATGGGGTTATGTCGTTTTATATTAGAGTTCCTATGGCCACCTTCTAGCTCCATCACCAGATCCTGGATACTGTCTAAAGACAAAGTACTCGTCAAGACGAATCAAACGAGTCCAAGCTCGATAATGTTGCGCCGTTTCATTATGAAGTTCCTATATCTACCTTCCAGCTCCATCATAAGATCAGCTCCCTTGACATCATAATATTGCATTATTACGCAATAGACACACGCTTGTAAAATTTCAGCTCAATAGGAAATCGGGAAGTGTGTCTAATTTAACTTGCAAGATTTGAACGGAATAAGTAAAAAAAACGTCGCCACGCTAACAGCCGATTTTACCCTCCCTCCGCATTAGATGTTTCACATCAAAAACATATAAGATCTGGAAATACATCGGATCAGGCCGACCGTAAGATTGGGATCTTTGACGATTGGTGGAGTGGTCAAATGGATTGAGCTGCAGCGCAACATTCCGATGCGGCTGGACCTGGCCATTTTTCACCTATTATTGACTATAATCTAAAAACCTTAATGATTAACGAGGTTTTGGACTATTTCCAGATACAATGACCTTTGTGATGTTGACTAGATCGTGAATAATGAAACTATATACCTAATGATGTTATAATTGTGGTAAAATAAATTTTGTAAAAGATATGGGACAACTGCGCACAGCATTCGAACTTGCGTCTTTCCCAATCCGGGAGAACGTTTTAGACCACTAGGCTACCGTAATATGGTATTCATTGCTCCTAATCTCAACTCCACATTTGTTTTAATGTCTATGTTGAAAAACAAAACGAAATTTATTCAGAATTTAGATACTCTTATATCGAATGCACTTTAAAGCTTTTTAGGTCGGCTCTTGCAATCTAGCCACACTATTTAACACGCCTTTATTAACTTCACATTTTAGTACCTTTCTAACGGGACCTTTCAGCTACAGTTTCACTCACTTTACTGTTTGACGTCTAGTGTTACTTTAAAATGTTACGCATTTATTAATAATGCCTTGATGCCAAAGATGAAACATGCTAAAATAATTCAAATAAGCTTTGTGATTCACAAATTCTCTTTAAAAATTCAAGTGAAAAATTTAATTTTTGCAAGTCAATATTACACAATGCTGCACCCTGTCTCCAACAGTGAGAGGGTGGCAGTCAACAAGCGCCCCCCCACCCTTAATTAATGTGAACAGAATTTCTTAACAAAACATTTATCTTTTAAAATTTAGCTCATTCACGACGGAACTGTCGGCGCTTTCTATAAACTATAGATGTTTATCTTTTAAAGTTGGGGAAATTATACCTTGGGTACATAACAGTTAATATGAGCTGAATAATAATATTCAAAGATCAAGATGGACTATAAAGCGGAACACAGTGACGATCGTTCACTCTCGTCTCTCACGAATCAATGCTTCCTTGCCGTACCCACCGTCCGCCTTTATATCGCCACGACAGACGATAATGAAATAAGTCAAGTGGTGGAGCGGCCAGATGGCTTGCACGTGTATTTGCACCTGAGCGCACGTGTTCTTGCAGCTGCGCGCACGTGTTCTTGCAGCTGCGCGCACCTGTGCTTATTTGTCTCGACGCACCTGATGACGCTCTCCGACATATATAAACTAACTATCCTCTGGGAACTATTCATTGTTTTAGGATAAAGGCTATCAAAATCCTATCAATTAAAATCGTCGACAATTCACTAATATTTAACACGAGCGTCTAAGGCAAGTGTATCCGCAACAAAAAAGTGGCAATTGCACGAGTGGCGGGATTCCGTACTAAAGCATTTCATAAAAAGAGCCTAGCAAGAAACTCATGGGTCACTTTTTAATTCGCCAATTTATTATAGTTTAATATAATCCTTATAACTAAAATCATATGAAATAATGCTGCGATCTAGTTAAAATACTATATATATATTTTATTGCATATAGTGGCAGAAGAGCCACGGTCCATCTGATGGTAAATGGTAACCGTCGCCCATGGACTCGACTATACCGAGAGTATTATCAAGCCGCTGCTCACCAATTCATTTCACAGATATGAAATGAAAATATAAACGGCTATCTCTTGCTACAGCCAAAACGTAACGATGTGCTTCATGGCCGGTCACACGGGAGATGGTGGCACCAACCCGCTCGGATCCGATACCAAGTGAGTACTCCCACTTGGTACCCAGCCCTACCACCAGTCATGCAATTGATGATAATTGCTTACTTCCCTTAGTCGCCTCATAAGACACCCGCGGGAAAAAATGGGATGGTGACACTTGTATTCTTAGTCCGTCACCACACGGACAAAAATAATATAACATACTATAATTAAATAATTAATAATTTACTATTATTACTACTAACTTATTAAAGTGGTATTACTAGTAAAGGTGTCTGTGACTAGAATATGGTAAGTACTCGAATAATTAAAAGAAATTAATGCTAATCCTAGAAAAAAAGAATGAAATAAAATAGGCACTGATCCCCGCGACGACACAACCCATACCTGTAGCACCCGTTAACGAGTATGACGCATGAACCATCACCTTCCATCCCATATGTTAATCCAGTATCAGTAGTTATATATCTACCAAATTTTATCCGTATCCAAAGATGATCTATATCTTTCTAATTGGTACTTGCGACTGTGACAAGGTCGCCAATAGCACCACTGAACAAAGAGCACTGTAGTTTATCACTTGTATATTAAAACTATACAAATGAGAAATTTTAAGATAATATTTTAATTCATAAAATGTCGCATATTATAAATAATGTCAATGAAAACGATCAATTTTTATAATTATGCTTATTTATTTTATTGAGTTTGGAAATAAGCTAATATACACATAAAAGATAATGTGCCATAAGTCAAAATAGTTCGTATATGATACATTTTATACTTATTTAGATATTTTTTTATTTATTTATTTATTTGGGACATATAACAGTTACACGCTAAATTTTACATTGTATAAAGTATAAAATTAATAGTACTAAACGAGTAACCCACACAAATGTCCACGAATTGATATTTAAAAATAGTAAAACGTACGCGGTTTATAAGAGCAAAGTTACAATAGTCATCAAATTTGTCTTATTTATTAATTAATGCACTAATAGCCATTCTTTTAAATGTTGCTTGTGGCAAAGCAAAAATATCAATATCCACAAAGTGTGTGTTATATTCATCCAGGAGCGAACGCAGAGGAGCCCGCGCACCGGCATTAGACCTACACCTAGCGGTGTGGAATAGGCGCGGTGCGCGCACCTCACGGCGTAATACATTTCTAGGCACAACATAACATATCTGATTAGATATCTCTGAGCAGTCGAACTTATTGTTACATATAGCGTAAAGCATCATAACCTTGAGTAATGCACGTCTGGACTCCAAGCTTAAAAGCTTATACTGATGCAGTAGTTGGTTATATGATATTCGGCAATTATGGTATTTATAATGCAATGAACGTAAGAATTTTTTCTGGACTTGTTCAAGTTTTTTAACGTATTTATCATACATAGGAGACCACATTGGGGCTGCGAATTCAAGTTGGGAACGTATTATAATTTTATATAATAGCAGTAAAGTTGAGGGTCTTTTAAAATCCTTTGATGATCTGATGACGAAACCGTACATTTGGTAAGCTTTATTAATTATATTGTCAATATGTAGATCAAAATGTAAGTTCGAGTCTAGTGTCACACCTAGATCACGAATATAATCTACTTTATTTAAGAGAATGCCGTCTAAAGTGTAGGGGAACATGATTACATTTTTGTTTTTAGTATATGTTATTACATTACATTTGGGTATGCTGAGCTGAAGCTTATTAGTAATACAATACAAAGAAAGTCTGTTAAGGTCGTCTTGTAGAAGTGTACAATCTTGTAAACCTTTACACGACCTGTAAATTTTAACGTCGTCAGCGTACATTAAGAAATGAGAATTAATGAAGCATGACTTTATATCATTAATAAAGAGAATAAAGAGTAAAGGTCCCAAAGTGGATCCTTGAGGCACTCCAGAAGAAACTGTAATTGTATTGGAATTGAATCCGTTAATGACGACTTTTTGAGTCCTATTATGTATATACGCTGAGAACCATCGAAGAAGGTTGCCACGGATACCGTTGTAAGCGATCTTTTCCAATAGTAACTTGTGATCCACCCTGTCGAATGCCTTTCGAAAGTCCGTATACACAGCATCAACTTGAGTACGTTCGTCCATGTTTTTAAATAAGTAGTTAGTAAAAATCATAAGATTAGTTGATGTTGAGCGTCGTTTCACAAAGCCATGCTGTTCTTGTATAATGAGGTGATGAATATATGAGTATAACTCACCGTGCACCAGACTCTCGAAGAGCTTCGACAGAGTGGATAATTTAGATTTTTATATATATTTTTAGCATTTGTCATGCTTAGCACTACTATACATTACGCATTTTACACTTATCTCACTGCGGTATCTTTTTTCATTTAATTCTTTCACAATCCATTACTATGGGCGTCCTCCAACTGTTTGGTGCGGATTACACTAACTTGTCTCTGGGAGGTCAGTTCATTGAAGCTACGATATAATCTTTAAAAGTAGTCATGAAGTCTGCAGGCTGTTTGAAAACCGCAAAAGATGTCAATGCTATTAAATGAACAGCAACTACTTGCGAGAAAAGTTTCTGTTCGTAGTGCATAAATACTTCCTCGTTTAATATTGATCGGAAAAAAATCTGGAAATGTCCTGATTGCTGTGCTGTGCAAAAGAAAGGAAGTGACAATAGCCTTACCCCCCTACGCACTGCACTGGAATCTGATAATATTACTATGTGTAAAAAAGTTGACTCTGCACCAGATAGCACAGAATCTGAGATGAAGAAACTCACAGTTGTCATAACTCGCTTGACTAGTGAGTTCGCCTCACTTAAAACAAAATTAGATGAGGTCACTCACTCGCTTTGCCACTCCCACGAGAGAATGGATGAGCTTGTGCGCACGATATCAAATAATGACACACGTTTAAAAAATTTGGAAAAGCGAGACCAAGATATTTCATATCTGCAGTCTACAGTAGCGAGTCTCCGTGACGAGATAAATACACAAGCGCAACATAATCTACGTAACGAGATTGAGATTGTTGGTTGTTGTAAAAGTAGCAGCTCAAAAAGTTGGAGTCCAGTTAGAAGATGGGGACGTCGATTGGATTGCCCGGGTGGGTGCTCGCCGCCCTCCTGTGACACTCAGCCTTCCTGATGCAGGCAGACTACCGCGCCCAGTTGTCGTGCGATTACTGCGGCGGTCTAAACGCAACCAGCTTTTAAGAGCTTCCAAGTCGAGAAAAAACCTGTCGAGCACAGATTTGGAAATAACTGGTGTACCGCTTAGGGTGTTTTTTAATGAAAGGCTAACAAAAGACAATAGGATCTTGTTTCGTGAGACCAGAGGTAGAGCCAAAAGCCAACTACATTGCACTTCAATAACTAGTAACTGTTACCGTTTACTTTGCTGCTTTATCAATACATTGTACTATTTCTGTAATGCTAATAGACTAATATAAGTATAATACACTCAACAATCACACATCATCTTTATACACATATCCTAAAAACTGCAACTCATTCCATACACAATCCACATTTTGTTACAATTTATTGTCATATAACTACTATGTGCCAGAATATTAATATGAGAAAGATAACAACAGCTTACACTGCTATTAATTACCGGACAGTAATAAAATAAATAATTCATATTATTCAATTAATACTATCGTTCCTAATGTTTCTTTTTTATTTATTTATTAAATTATTGGTAAGTATTATACATAGATAGCGGGGCTTTTGAGGCAGTCATTGTAGTGCAATACTACTTATTAATTAAGACATATATAGGTAAATTTTCGCATATAAATGGATAGTAAAGAAGTACTAGATAACATAGATAACACTAGTATCCTTAAATATGCTGAAGTATGTAGTCCAGAGTTTTGTAAGCATTATTTAGACACTACTAAAGGTAGATTTTCTATTGTTTCACAAAATATCCGTAGCATTCATAAAAATTATGACACTTTCTTAATTTTCCTCAAGAGATTGAATTTTAAACCAGACTTGATAATTCTGACTGAATGTTGGCTGAATGATAACTATAATAAGATTGACTTGGAGGACTATGTATGCAATTTTTCAAGTACATATATCAATAAAAGTGGCGGAATAGTTGTCTTTTCGAAATCAGATCTAAATGTTTCTATATCTGAGCCTAGTTTCCAAGATGCTAATTGTCTTCTCATTCAGATTGAAAATACCTACACTGTAATATCCATATATAGGTCACCTTCCTTCTCTAGTATCAGTAATTTCATGTTCTCCTTGGAATCGATCTTAAGCACATGTAATCGTTCTCATTGTGTATTAGTAGGAGATATTAATATAGATATTGAACAAAACAAGTTAGACCACCGTGGTGAGGAATATCTTAGCTTACTAGCCCACTATGGATACGTACCTAGCCATAATATACATACTAGGGGCACCAGTAGTCTCGATCATTGCATGATAAAATCTAACCTTGTCTCCCATACAGTTATATATCATTCGGATATAACTGATCATAGTAGTGTTTTATGTAGTCTTGGTACAACACTATCAAGAGACAAGTGCAATAAAATGTACAATAAAATAGATATGCCTTATTTACTTAAACATCTTAAAGAAATAGATTGGTCAGAGTTATATAGTATAAGCAATGTTAACAATGCTACTGATTTTTTTATTGATACTTGTAATGTTGCACTTAATAAATTCAAAACAACTAGGAAAATTCATAGCCGTGATATTATAACAAAAAAGTGGATAACTTTTGGAGTCCTCAAGTGTATCAGACGTAGAGATAAATTACATTTCAAAGCCAGGAAAAATCAATTTGATTTAGAAATTCAAAACAAATATAAAGCATATCGAAATTGTTGTAACAATATTTTACATAATTTAAAAATTAATTATCAACAAAAGCAATTACAAGATAGTAGAAATAATATTAAAAAACATGGGATTGTGTTAAAGAAATATGTAACATAAAAAAATGTAAAAGAAGTAATAATCAATTATTAAATATCAACTTAAATCCTAAGGACTCTCTTAATGAGGTAAATAAGTATTTCAGCACCATTGGCCAACACTTAGCGAGGAATACACTTGATAGAATAGGTAAAACAGAAAATGAACTATCAAAATACTATGATGCTATAACTGTAAATACATCATATGGTTCCCTGGTCTTTATGCCAACGAATGAACAAGAAATAATTAAGCTCATTAATGATCTTAGTTCAAGTTCAGCTATGGGACATGATAATATCAACAATAATACATTAAAATATATGAAAGCTGTTTTAGCTCGTCCTATCGCTCACGTTTGCAATCTCAGTATAGCAACGGGAATAGTACCGTATAGCCTAAAAATTGCTAACGTGGTACCAATATTTAAAATAGGGGATTTAAAAGACCCAACTAATTATAGACCTATATCTCTCCTTAGCTCTCTATCTATCCAAGGTGCTAGAGAAACTCATAAATGGGAGGCTCCTTAAGTATCTGGAGGCCAATGATTTATTATCGGAGAACCAGTTTGGATTTCGTGTTGGCAGATCCACAGAGGATGCGGTAGTGGGCCTTGTCGATTTTGTAGTTAGCAAAATCGATGAAGGCAATAAATGTATCGGTGTTTTCTTGGATCTTGCCAACGCCTTTGATATCGTATCCCCGCCAATACTCCTTAGAAAGCTGGAAATACTAGGAGTAAGGGGACTTGCCTTGAAGTGGTTTGAGTCTTACTTTGAGGATCACAAACAGAGGGTCTGCTGTGTAGGCGTTTGTAATAGTGATCTTACTAATATCAATTATGGTGTGCCTCAAGGTAGCATCTTAGGGCCGACCCTATTTTTGGTCTATATTAATGACCTTTACACTCTCAAACTAATTAAAGCTAGTATTTTCACCTTTGCTGATGACACTGCTGTCATATTTCATTCAAAGTCATGGCACGATGTTGTTAGTGTTACTGAGGATGGGCTTAGATCTATAAACGCTTGGTTATAAAACAATCTCCTCTCTTTAAATGTAGCAAAAACAAGTTATCTTGCTTTTCGGATCACTGAAAAATCTGCGCCAAAAAGTCCTATCCATATCAAGTTGCAAATTTGTGCTAAAAACACAAAATGCCAATGCTCAGAACTGAAACAAGTTGCTTTCACTAAATATTTAGGCATCTTAATAGATGAGCGTTTGGATTGGACTGCTCAAATTAATGCAATTTGTATTCGCTTAAAGAAGCTTTCCCATATATTGAAGAAGTTGAGCTCCATTGCTAACACCAAGATCCTTAGAATAGTTTACTTGAGTTTATGTCAGTCAATTCTTAAATATTGTGTAGTTGCGTGGGGAGCTGCATGTAAAAGTCATTTACTAAAAGTAGAAAGGGTCCAGCGAGCTATCCTTAAAATTGCATATAAAATGCCATGGCGATACCTAACTGATCTATTATATGCTCAGTGAAAATTTTTAAGAGTAAGACAATTATTTATAGCTTCAACAATCTTGCGATTTCATAAAGTAGCAAAAAATTTAACCAATGCATCGTATAGAAAACTTAAATGGGACTGTCCAAGAGTACGTACATCTTTTGCATGCAAATGTTTTAGTTTCTTTGGACCGTACCTGTACTCAAAAATCTATTTATTTTATAATAAGATTATTCTTATGAATAAATACAACTGTCGAAAAACTATCGATAACTGGCTACAACCTCAGACCTATAGTGAAACGGAGGAGTTACTTAATTTTTTTTTTATGAAATGGCACAAGTATGCACACACACACACACACACACACACACACACATGCACACACACACACACACACACACACACAGAGACACACATACACACACGTACACACACTAAGACACACCAGCCACGTTTTCTGTTAGTTAATATATATTCTTTTTTTTTCTTTTGTATTATATATTTTTTTATATTTGTTAAAGGGGAAGTAACTGGTCTCCACGACACAGGTTATCCTAGTATGGAGACCAGTGAATTTTAGTCTTAAGAAGCTTGTAATGTTTGAAAAATAAAAATATTATTATTATTATTCTTTTCTTTATTTACATTTCTTATACTACTAAATACATTTTTAAATATATATATTATAAAATATAACAAAATATAAAAAGTGTACAGGCCCACCTGCAGCGGGCACAAGGGCCAAACTGCCAGTGGTTAGGGTTCCAAAGACAGGAACTTCCTCACGTTGCGTGCCGTATCCAGAAGTACCGCTTTCTGTATCAAACCCTTGATCCAACCACCCAACGCGAGCCTCTCAAGGTGTTGATCGAGGCTCTTGGCTATGAGTCCGTTAACTGAAACTACTATCGGCACAATGATCGCCGAATCCACATCCCACATGTCAACAATCTCGTGGGCCAAGTCCAGATACTTCATCTGTTTATCTTTCTCGGCCTTCACAAGATTCTCGTCATGTGGAATAGTGATATCAACGATCAATGCTCGGCGCTCAGATCGATCAACCAACACAATATCAGGTTTGTTGGCGACAACAGTCCTATCCGTGATGATTGATCGATCCCAGTACAGTGTAATACGACCGTTTTCGAGAACTGGCTCAGCTACATACCTGTAGTAAGGCACTTCTACGTCCACAAGTCTGTATTTCAGAGCAAGCTGTTGATGGATAATCCTGGCTACTTGGTTATGTCTGTGCAAGTACTCACCGTTAGCAAGACGAGAACAACCAGAGACAATATGCCTAAGGGACTCACCAGGACGGTGGCAGGCACGGCATATGTCAGCCGTACCATCCCTTAGGATATGCCTCCGGTAGTTGTTCGTCATGATAACTTCGTCAGCAATTGCACAGACAAGACCTTCGGTTTCCCCAAAGAGGTTACCGAAACGTAGCCAGGCCACGGAAGCTGAAAAGTCAACGTCGGGCCCATGTAAAGCCCGGTAAAATCTTCCGTGCTGCTCCTTGCTCTGCCATACACCCCTGCGGTCGCCAGTACTAAGTACCACAGGTCTGCTCCAGTTCTCTTTAGCCAAGGAGAGTGGAGTGTGTCCGTAATCTGCAGCGACCACATCTCGATGCATATCCTTTTCAGTATGCAGGAAATATTCCCTAAGGTTGCACACCTCACGATTGTGCAAGGTCTTGGCATTTAAAAAACCTCGACCTCCACACTTTCGCGGGATGTACAACCTCATTACTGATGAGCGAGGATGATGCATACGGTATGTGGTTATTATTCTTATTATTATTATTTGTAAAAAATAACGTGCCTATATGAATAAACCAATACGTAGATAGTTCCTTTCAAACAGACGCTTCCAATATGCCTACACCAATGTAGAACCAGGCATCCAGTTCCTCCCAACTATAATATTCTTCACTGGGCATTACACGAATATACTCGTAGATATAATTTCAAAAAGTCAGAAATACGTCATAAGTACCTTGTTAAGTATCGACCTCAGACCGACTTGTCTGGTCTTGTACTTCTCTGCAGATAATTTTTGGTTGGTCTATCAATGCTATTTTATTAGTCAAAACTTAATGTTGATTAGAATGTACTTTTTACAAAATAATTCAGTAATAGATTAAAGCGAGTTCAATGACAATCGAATTCACAAAGTGATCAGTAGCTCAACCATGAGTTTATGCTATGAAGATACGATAGGTAATTAGGGTCGCTAGCGTTCATACGTGTATAGGATAGATTTCGATAGCACTCGTACCATGAGTTAAATTGCCGCTTACGTCACTTGCTCAAGTAAGCTCGAGTGTAGATTTACGTAGCATGTCGTTATGTTGGCACAGTGTAAACTTACAGCTAGCTTCAGGCTTGTTATTGCTCTCCTTGTCTATCTTGGTATAAACAAAAGAGAAAAATGCTAAAGTTCAATTCCGTGCTGTTATCCGACTTAATAGATGGGTCGCTTTTGTTTAAGTGTGTATTCGTAATAGTTCGATTTCGAATTTTGCCTCTTTAATGTAAACAAACGTTAGTGGCTCAACAAAATATTGCCAAGTCAATCAATCTCACATCTCACTTATATCCCCATTGTATTTATTATTTATTGTAGATAACGTGCGGTATTGTTGTTGTGGAACTTTTTTGTATTAATATTATGAGAACCAGTGCCTCTTGATTTCAATTACTAGGGGAGTGTATGATGGTGGTCGCCGGCGGGTTGTAACATACCCAACCCAAAAATATTTTATTATGACATCATAACTTACCTTTGATTCTAATGAAACCCTTTGTGAAGACTTTATTTCTGTAAGCCGAGGTAAAACTGTATAAATAATATTAAAAGACTTCTTTGTTAAGCCTGTAAATCCCGGCGATTATCCTCATATTCAGCCACCGCTAACATATTCCATGCTAAATATGCTCTCTTTCAGACATTTCCACCAGAACTTTAGTAAGTATTATAGATAAATCAAGTCTTTCACCACACAATAATGCAGTGAGTTACGTAACTACATTCTTAATGGTTTTGTGCGATAGCGAAAGACAAATTTATAACTCATGTTACCAAATTTGTATACAAACTATACAAATGCTAAGTCGCTATCGAATTTTTTCCATAGGTTTTTTACGCATCGAAATATTAAGTTACTCATACTACCGAATTTAATTCCCTACGTAACCGCCAGAGGCGCTGTAAGGTTTGTCATACAAATATTTTACGTAGTCGCTAGCGAGTTTTCGTGAGCAAAACTCATGGTTGAGCTACAGGCCTTGCGATCTCTGTTCGTTAGCTAGTCTAAATATTTAGAGCCACGTTTGTCCAACAGGGCTTGTGGTCACATGTGGTTATATGGCAACCACGAGCCAGTGCGCTCATCAACAGCGGTTGGCTTGTTAGTGCCCGAGAGCTAATGACATGTGGTCGTATATTTGTAGCTGTTACCAAATGCTCAATGAGGAAATCCTCACAGTTGTTATACTCGTATTTGTCTGTTTTGTTTATAACCAAGCACAAAATAATTGCGAAAATATAAAAAGAAGGATTTGAACTCTATGTACCACCTAGATTACCTAGAACCTGCAATCTCAAACTTTTTTATCCACCTAAAGCTCGCACCAACCTTCAGCAACAATGCCCTCTTTATCGCATGTATACAACATACAAAGATTACCAGTATCAAATTGACATAGCATTATTATCAACTCAATCAATCAAAAAAATTGTTTTGTATTCTCATAGCAATTAAAACGATTATGTAATTTATTATTTTATCTCGCTGTGAAACTGCGTTTTGTCATAATTTTGTGTGTAACAAATAAATGTGCATGCTGTGTTCTCCTTTAAGTAATGTGACACTTAGCTTTAAGCCACTAAATATGTATACCTTAGAATAGTGTATTAGTATACTCATTGTTAGAGAACCAAATAAATAAATAAATAAACTCAGGGCTTAACCTAAAATAGTATAGATTTTATTATCTTCTTGGAAGACTTGACAGATGATTTACAGTTTAGGTGGGTGGTGCGTGTTCAAATCCCGTCGGGGTCACCAGTTTAGGAGGGTTGTAGCGGTTATATAGTTCCTACCGGGATATTGTACAAAAACACAACACACAGTCCACACTATATTGTTAAAAGTACTTACAGTCTACGATAGAAGGCACAGCGGAGTGTATAAAAGCACAGTTACAAGCACAGGTATAGCGTTAGGAAGATAGAAACAAAATAGACACAAAAGCGAAAGCACAGAAATGGCATAGAATCACTAAATCAAATTAGGTCTAAGATACTAGCGTTTAATCGCGGCGAGCACATTATTATATGGATAAAAGCAACAAAGGCTTCTCGTCAGAGTTAAGTCTCGACTGGACTACGTGACTACTGTGAATATATAATATCCCCATGGAATCTTGACCGTTGTCTCAATGTTAGTAATAAAAAACAAAAAGCTGTTTGTCTAATAATAAATATGCAAGTATTTAGATAATTTATTTATATATATATTTTTAGCATTTGACATGCTTAGCACTATACATTAAACACAAAGTGAAAAATGTGAAATCGAAAGTAATCCTGCTCGTGACTACTATTTTCGATTTCACATTTTTCACTTTGTGTTTAATAAATATGCAAGGTTGTAATCTCACGGCCCAGTGCAAATCACTTCTCAGCTTCAAAAGCTATCGAAAAAAATTATAATCTAATGCAGGTTTCCTCACGATGTTTTCCTTCTCCAAACAGTGATAATATGAAGCTAATACACGGATAATTTCTAAAAATTTGCAAACTGCCCTGCGAGGTCTGCACCTTGGATTGGGGATCGAACTTGATACCACTGTCTTTGCAGTTGTCCAGGTGATTAGGGGATTTATTTTCTGTGTGGGTCACCAGCTGTCACTAAATATTTTGGAAAATTAAGGTTATCTAAAAACAAAATTCATCTCTGTTTTGGTTTTACTTACTTTAAAGAACTTATTCCTTGTGAAGATCTTAGTACTGCTATGTAAACTCAAGCAAGCGTATTATTTAATTGAAAATTTAACGTAATTATAATTTACTTTTTTCCCGAGGCAGAAATCCGAGAGACTTAGGTAAATTTATTAAAAATCGCCGACGGGTATTTATTAGCCTCAATAAGCTTTCCTTTTTTCAACAGCGAGACGAGTAGCAAAGATAATTAAATACAAGAATAGACAGAAAAGTGTGATGGCTTTCCACGAGCTTCATTAGGGACTACTCATGAAACGGCTTTTTCCGCCGAGAATTTAATTAAATCCCTTTGAAATAAGTACGAGATAATATTGACTGATGTTTACACGAATATTAGATATGAAATCTTTTATTCTTTTTCGCAGTTTAATGTTACCATTAAACTGATGTTAACTGATGTTAATGTTACCATTAAACTGCGTTACCCCTTTGCTCGATTTGTGGAGATTTTAGAAACAATAATTCAATTGGCGGCGATGTGGTTCGTCACCAAATACGTTTTGTTTCCATGGGAGCATAAAGTTAGCTGCGAAAGGCTGTTTTATGATCAGCGTCAACGCGTTATCTCTATCTACCACTCTCAGAAACAGACGTGTGAATCTAAGAATCTTTTTTGTAAATAAGTTTTAATGATAGCAAGGTCTAGTACTGGCGAGACATGGGTGTGGACTTCAATCATTTGTCTGAGAATACATCAAACTTTAAGAAATTATGTAAGTACGTGTTTGATCACAAATTATCACTATCCCATGAAATCATGGTGGTGAAACTTGCACTCCTGCATTTTCTTAGTAGTTTTGAAAGTCATCCACCCTTGTTTTGAGCGAGATTTTCTTTACAACCTCATTAACAAGTTCGGCGAAACTGTTCGTTGTCTAAAAAGTTACGTATATCAACAATGTCGGGCAGAAAACTATTAAACCGTTTAATGCTCACCATCACAGTAAGTAAAAGAATAACAAAAAGGGTTATTTTTACGACACAAACGGTGAGTAAAATACGTCGCAATAAAGTTAAGTTTACAGGCGTCCGTTATTCATACAATGTATACTTAGTAAAAAGTACTATGTATGTACGTATGTATACTGTTTAACCAATATTGTTAAGTTTAATATTAATGGGTAAACATTTTACGTAATAAAATTATTTTTGTGGAGTTTATCGCGTTTATTGGATCATCTACTATCCATACTTTGTTATTTCTTAACAATTTAAGAAAGATTATAAAGTATCTCAGATGTTAAGGTTTACTACCCTATCAATTAATAATCATTAGACTGTAATTTCGTTCACAGCAGCCAGTGTCAACAGATACTAGCCATGTACGCAGAAGATAGATATTTTAGTGCACTCTTCGTTCCCTCTTTATGATATTCCATTAGGACGGCATTCCAACACGACCGGAGTGAAATCAGCGCAGGACCAAAGGCTTTATGTGATTTTTTCGAGGCTTGAAGGTGAAATACTGCCAAATTCCTAATTTCGTGTTGCTATTGAGAAATTCTGAATGAAAAAATGTTTGTTAGCCTGACTTTGAAATCGAATCTGAGGCAGTTAGTTAGGTGCCTATCAATTAAAGCAATATAAAAAGTAAAAGTAGCGTTTATTTCACAATATATGAGAGATTTATGGAAACTCCTTCACGCATGAACGTTTACATGTAGCTAAAAAAAAGTTATCACATATTCTAACAATTTGAAGATAAAGGATACTCTTAAAATAATAATATAATTTCATTAAAAATGAAACAGGATATATTTTAGTAGTCCATCCAGTCAGATTTCGTATTCCAACTAATAATTTAAATTGAAATAGAAAAAATATTCTACGGAACAAATTGCACTACATTAAGAAAAGCTGGTTATAACAATCCCTATGAGAACTACTTTCTGTTGTAGAACGCAATATGAGAACAATATAATTGGATTTACCGGCATCGCTCGCTGCGGTGACGTCACAATGCATTAATATTAAGTGCGCGCTAACTTAACTCGTATACTTGTATATTGTACTAGAGATGTGCTTCGCAATTCAGCTTATCAACTTTCGAAGACGAATTTGGCAGAATGGAAGCTTAATGGCTTCATTTTAGGAGATAAATCTTATTAAGCAAAGAAGGTTGAGGTATTTGTTTATAGACTTCGTAACTCGACTCTATTTCGTAATTAGATACTCGTACATGGATTATACAACAGAACATAATGTACGAGTAATAGTAGTACGTACAGAATGGACACAATGCCCCTTCCACCGATTGGCGCTTTTTCACTCAAGGGACTTGAACATGGGACGCGCCACATACAACAGTGAAACAAGACGTTTGAGTTTTCCACTTACATTTTTTTTATTTAACATGAAATGTAACATCATCTTGTAACTAAAGTTCAGTAAATCAATAAATGATAATAATAATTCCAACAACACGTGCCTTCTAAATATCTTCGGTGACCCCCGCACCACTCTGTTCTGATACATGGCCAAGCATGTTAGTGCTTAAAATATATCATAACAATTCTTTCTTTACTCCTAGTAACGTTAACATGAATCACACAATGGTATTTAAGCTCTGATCACCTTTATTTGGAACCTAGAAGAAATCCTACGAAGATCCTCTAATCCTCACCTAATCTCGATCTAACCCACGAATATGTCCAACGTATAAATAATATCTAAGTAAGGTCACAAATAAACGTGGAGGAAAGAAATGTTTTTACCGCTGAGAATGGGATAATTCTTATTCTCGCATATATGCAGATCTTAACCAAGTACATTGAATTGTACAACGAACAAAAGGACATTACACATTATAAGGAACATTATTATTGTTATTGTTATAAAATGAGAACATGGAATGATACGTTTGTGGAGTGCAAGTTTATTGTATAATAGAGTGAAATGTGAGGTAATTAATTCTTTAAGTGATGTTTTGTGCTGGATATTCCTTCGTCCTACATAATTAAGCTTGAGTGTTGTGATTATAGATTTTGTGTACGTAAAACGAGAATTACATAATCTATAGCGACTAATAACATTAGTGCCAGTGGCTCAACCATGAGTTTTTCTCACGTAAACTCACTAGCGACTACGTAAAATATTTGTATGACAAATCTTACAGCGCCTCTGGCGGTTACGTTGGGAATTAAATTCGGTAGTATGAGTAACTATATTTCGATGCGTAAAATACCTATCGAAAGGAATTCGATACCGAATTAGCATTTGTATAGTTTGTATACAAATGACATTGCTCAAATCCGCCTATGAATCAACAAGCATGCCATCCTAACAAGAATTACTAGTTTATTTTATAACTTAGAAATCAATAATTAAAATCTCACGGACACTTCAGAATCTCGTAAACAATTTAAAAAGTGTCATCACGACCAACAAATATATCGGCATTCATTATGGATGGTCAATGTTGCAATACATACAGTTTTAATAATAAATCTACGGTTTTTTTATAAGTCGTCATTGTTTATATATTGTGCCCTTTATTTTTTTGTGCAGTTATTTTATGAAGTTAACAAGTACTGTTAAGTAAGTATTACTATTGCGACAACAAGCACGCTCGTGTTTTTGAGCGTTATCGCAACTTTTGCACCACGTCAGCGGTTGGCGCACGCATCAGATCAATAATATTTTCTAACGTATTTTCTAGACAAGAAAGTGAAATGTATTAGTTTCATTAAAAATTAGTATGTATTCAAATTTAGAGCAACCTCGTTCAGTGTTTAACAGTTACTTCAAAAAGTAAGGATAGATGTTTTTTTATTGCTAATGATGGCAGACGAGCCACGGCCCACCTGGTGGTAAGTGGTAACCGTCACTCATGATATCACCTATACCGAAAAAAATAATTTTCTCATTTATATTTCACCCATGCTAATAAGTTAAAACAAAATTTATTGATTCTGAGCATGGACATATAAAAATATTCGGACATAGTCTCGCTAACACAACTTTGTGTCGCTCAGAGTCGGCCAGTTCGCTGTACGTACATGCCTACACGCACACATTCACACGTTAGTCAGCCATTGCCCGAGTAAACGTTATCACAGTCGGTACGTCTACGCTGCAAAAAAATATTAAAATACAGCATGTCTTGTATGGTGAAATGGCGTAAAAACCGTAGTGACCGAAAGAAAAAAAATCCAGGAGTCACATTTCATAGGTAAACGAATAATTTAATCACTTAGTTCCCTATTTTATACGTTAAAATTTATATTAATTCACTAGAACAATATAATTCAGTGCAAATTACCCGAAATATGGGAGTTTTATGGTTCTATATTTATTACTTATATATACTCTGATTTTTTATTTTGTAGAGTAAAATAATATTTGATTGCCACGTATCGTTAATAGTGTTGTTGTAGTCTGAATTATCGAAAACACATTATTCATATTTTTTTTATTATAATTTAATTTTCTGATAGCTTATTAATTTGAATTTGGGTTGGTCAGCAGTATAAGTTGCATGAATTTATTATTCTAGTGGCATTTACAAAATCTAAATTAAAGTAATCATACCTATTGTAATATGTTTTAACGTAATAAAATTGCATTTGCGAGTGTTATTTATGTTCATAAGAAAATCGCATTTAACGAAAGCGACATAAAATAAGGTGGTAGATGCCCACCGTATATGGGTAAGGCCGTAGATTTTGCCACTTTTTGTAAAAAAATAATGTCCTCTAATTTAACTGCGTATAAAATAAGAAAGTATTTTGTGAATTGTATTGAAAGTATCCTAATTAGCTTGTGTAATTCTTAAACTCCTAGAACGTATTCTAAAAATGATTATAAGTCATACTGTTATTAAAAAAATCTTAGATTCAACTTCGTAAAAAATACACATAATGAAAAATACATAACATATCTAAGATAAGATGAACGAGATCATACAACAATCTCAGTTTTCTACGGGTTTCTCTAGCATATAGCTGGCAACACTAACCCAAGAGCAGAAAAAGAAAAAAAATACAGCAGGTGACAGTGACAGATGATCAGTACAGTAATCACTGTGTACTTGCGATTTCTGTTTTAGTTTTGTTTTTATTGTGGAATTATTAACTGACGATTTTATTAACGACTTGGCTTGAACAACGGACTCTGATTTCTGCTTTGAATATCTGGCTGTGATTAACGGATCTACTTGACTACTGAAAACTACAACTTGGCAATACGTACGGACCTACGAGCTAATATGGAATTGGAAGGTGTATTTTGTGTCAATTGCGGCTCTGCTTCTGGTTGCATGACATTAGAAAACGAGCGAATTCTTCACTGCATACAGCAATGGATCACTCCGCGGTTGGTAAGTTGTTCTCACGCCACGGTAAAGGTGTCGTAATTTTAGCTAGCTTTTAAACAATCCCTATTATTTAACTTATGGAAGCTGGAGAGTAATCAATATTGACTGCTTACTTATTTTTATCACCTGATATGAAAAAATAATCATTATAGCTACCAATAAGGTTGTATTGGCTATAGTACTTGCTGGATACAGTTATCTTTTAACACTTATATGAACTGATGGCTTAGTAATTTCAATTTTTTTTCAGGTTCAAGCACATGATTTACTCTGCACAGTCTGTTGGACTGAGGCTAGAGGCACAACAGTAAATAGTTCTCATGCGGGTGAAAGCTGTGCTGTGTACCCTGTTCGTTGCCCCGAACGACGGGGTGTGCGGATAGGAACATCTCTTCCAGCCTTAACAAAAAAAAAAAAAGCCAACATATGAATATTAAAAATATTATATTTAGATATTGTTTATATATATTTTTAGCATTTGACATGCTTAGCACTATACATTACACACAAAGTGAAAAATGTGAAATCGAAAATAACAGTCACGAGCAGGATTTGAATCTGCATCTCCTGGATACCGTCCAGATGCTTTGCCAATTCAGCCATCGTGACAATTGCTCCTAACTGTTAATTTCGATAACACATTCATACTTAACGTCTTTGGGTGACGCCAGCACCATCTGTCGGAAGTAAAAAATATTATCATGGAAAGACTTACTCCATCAGAGGTAGCTATTTAATAGTAAGGTACTTTGTAAAACAAGTTTTAGTTTTAATAAAATTATTGTTTTTTGCTTTTAGGTTTGTGCATGACACTATACTATTATAAACCTATAACAGAGCTGTTGTCTGCACATTTAAGATACATATTTAACCTGACCCAAGGGCCAATCAGGGATACTGCATGCCCACGCAGTATACCTAACTGTATATCAACGCTTAACAATAATTGAATATTTTAGGTACGTGCATTAGATGTCATTTGCCATAGACGCTTTCAAAGAGCAGAAGCGGCTCTTAGCGCAGATGCACTTACTGCCAATAGCCCTGTAGCACTACAGTCTGAAACAATTCATCTACCAAATTACTCAAGATCAGCTGACACACATTCGCGATGCATATTCCCAGCTTGCAACAACACTTTACAGCACTTAGTATCATAAGCCTTAAGAATAAGGTTATTTAGTGACCACAAACATTATATACCACCCTGCTGTCGTATGTGTCATTTTCATTTGGAAACCCAACCATGGTCACTTTTATTTGAGGCTGAAAATTTGCATCACGATTTTACAGCTTCTCATATAGAAGAGTTTTGTGAGCTTTTGAAACATGACAAAAACAGCTTAGATTTTGAAAATATTGAGGGCATGGATGACCATTTGGTGTGGTACTGGTTGGGACGTACAAAACAACAATTTAGGGAGATAGAAGCTAATTTACCTCATTTTCAGAAGAAAACCACTGCACTTGTAGCTTATTTTATGAAGCTACGAACAGGAGAATCTGATGAAAGGATTGGAACTTTATTAAATATTAGTCGGACTACAATCAACAGGCTTATTAGCATGGCCAGGGATAAAATGGTGGAACACTTTGTGCCACAACATTTAGGTTTGCATCATATTACGAGAAGAGAAGTTGCAGGAAGAAACTTATATATTCCTAACTCATTGTTTGGAAATCCTGGCAGCACAATGGAAGATAGAAACGCCATTGTAATAATAGACGGAACATACATTTACGTACAAAAGAGCAGTAACTATTCATATCAAAAAAAAACTTATTCTCTTCATAAATATAGAAATCTTGTCAAACCATTCCTCATAGTATATTGCTATGGCTACATTATCAATGTATTGGGCCCGTTTTCTGCCAAAAAATCAGATGCTGATATTTTAAAATATGAGTTTGGTGACTCCACTAATGTACTGAGACAATATTTTAGAGAAGGTGATGTTTTTATTTTGGACAGAGGTTTTCGAGATAGTATTTCCCTATTAGAGAGTTTAAATTATTCGGTACATTGCCCTTTGTCACTTCAAAAGGGTGAATCTCAGATGACTACTACAATCGCAAATGAATCCCGCAAAGTTACCTTATGTCGTTGGGTAGTAGAAGTGGTGAATGGGCGCTTTAAGCGGGATTTTAAGTTGCTGCGACAAGAGTATTTTAATAAAGGTTTAAAGCATTTAATGGGAGATTTTCAGGTGGCAGCGGCTTTAATTAACAGATTTCACCCTGTTTTAGTTGATAGAGAGGATGCAATGGAAATAGTATCGATTATACAGCTAAATATGTTCTCTAATAACTCATTGGCTGATTATGTGGAACAGAATAATTTAAATAAGAGACGGGCACAATTTCATAGTATCACTGTGGAAAATAACAATATTGAAGATTTTCCACAAATGCAATATAATGACTTAATTTGAATATCACTAGGAATATATCAAATTAAAGAGGCTCGGTCATACTATGGTGAACACATGAGACAAGATGGATCATTATATTATTGAAGTATGCAGAGAGGTCGATGAAGAGTTATCACAGGAATTAGAACTAAGTAATACAAATACATGGCTGGTACGAGGTAGTCGCTATATTAGTAAAAAAATCTATTTCATTTACATTTTGGTAGATAATACCCAAATTGGCAGAAATGCAATAAGACTGTTGTAATTGCATTGTAGGGCGCAGAACTATCGGTTGATGCGCCCATGTTATGAGAATCATATGGTATATAAGCTGGGCAAGACATCAAACTTCTATCATCGACCCTCCTGCACAGTTTCTAAATGATAAATTTCGTTGAAAATATGGACAATCCTCCATATGTGAATGAATAGTTTCTGTTAATGCTTCACGTATTGTGCCTATATTTGATAATAAATGTATTTGAAACAACATACTTTTATTGTTATTTCCTTTTTTATTATAAGATCTCTTTTTACCCATGCATTCTAGCTTAAAAGAGAAGTGCCAAATCTTCGCACTTATTGTAAACTCACATAGGTACTAGGTACCTAAATGATCAGCAATTTCGTAAATACAAAATAGCCACTCGATGATAATCTTCGTTTTTGAATCGCATAGAAGCGTCGATTCCTTTTGAGACCTTTGGAGCCATGGGTTGGTTTATAACGTTAAACGTTACCTATTTTCTGATTAAGCTGACACAATGTAGTCATAAAGCAAAGATTGCTAGAATGCAACGTAGTGTTACACACCCAAATAGATGGGTACCTACCTATAGTTATCTAGACATAAATCAATTAAGTACTTATGTTAAAATAATAACGACGAACCTACCTAGTTAAAATCATGAAACCAGCGAATTACCAACCTAGCTACTAAATCCATTTTAATTCATTTCAGTTGTGGATCTATAGGTACCTAAGTATAATAATAATTATAATGTACAAATTATTTGTGAATAAGTAAAATGAGATTTTTTGTACGAGCGGGAATCGAACCCGCGTCTTATCCAATCCAGGGAAGTGCTCTAAGCAAGCGGCTCTAAGGCGGAGCATGTCAAATGCTAAAAAATATAGATCAAAATAATTATAATTTTAGATTCATTTTTATGTGAAAGCGCTAAAATATTAAACTCGCAATGCCATGCTATGTAGATGTACGTCTACTGAACACAAATTATAACCTCAAAATGGGTAACCATTTTGGTTATTATGCAGTTCTCGGAAGCGTCCGTGACTTTAATTTAATTTTGATCAAATATACTCGTTATTAACCACACAAAAAGTATTTTTTTGTGGCTGCTGGTTCTTGGGCTAACATTGTATGGCAGCTGAACACTGTCCTTTGGTACCATGAGTTACTTTCCGTCGCCCATGGATTTGACTATACCAAGAGTACAGTCAAGCCACTGCTCACCAATTCATTTCACAGATATGAAATGCAATATAAACGGCTATCTCCTGCTACAGCCAGAACGCAACGATGTGCTTCATGGCCGGTCACACGGGAGATGGTGGTATCAATCCGGTCGGGCCCGATACCAAGTGAGTACTCCCACTTGGTACCCACCCTACCACCAGTCATGCAATGGATGAGAATTGCTTACTTCCCTTAGTCGCCTCATACGACACCCGTGGGAAAGAATGGGGTGGTGACGTATTCTTAATCCGTCACTCAAAGAAGGAGCTTGATGGGGCTAGCCACCGCACGGACCACTGAAGAGAATACACGCGGTACCAGTGGTCCGCCGAGTACGGGCAGGTGAGGGCGCACGGCGGGTTTTAGTGGGTGAGAGCCCCACACTGCCTCGTTGTCTCCCCGGACAGTGAGTTGTGAGGTAAGTACATTGTATCCCGCCTAAAAAACAATCCAACCCAACAATTATTATTATTGGGACATCATAACTTACCATTCTAATGAAACCCCTTCTGAATACTTTAATTCTGTAAACTGAAGTAAACTAATTGTATTGGTTTAATGCATGTATAATGCTATCGAAATCTATCCAATACACGTATGAAAGCTAGCGACTAGATATCTATCGTATCTTTATAGCATAAACTCATGGTTGAGACACAGAAGCTTCTTGGGTAAGTTTTCACAAAAACTACATGTTTGTTGTGCCTGTGTAATAGGTAGTTATAACTGAATCTAATCGAGTGTCCATACTGTTTTCTTTTAACTAAACTGTGAGTATAATCAGCAACTAATTAATCGCTACGGCAGCCCAGGACTTTTCTGTGAGTGAGATGGATTGAGGTTCTATTAAGATGTTGTAGAATTTAGGTTTGTAGATCTCACAAGCCCTCCGAAATATTTTCCAGGCGTATGTAGATACCGTATTTCTTGAAGGTAACGATTAAAGAAAGAAACATTAAAAAGTATTCTTTAAAGTATTTTTTCTATGTTAAAATTACCTATATTTTAAGAATATTGGAGCCATATAAACTAAGAGTGCTATCCTTAAAATTGGCGAGCTATGACAGCACAAAATTAAATGTGCATACAAGTGAAACTAGCGTAGTGCCCCCAGGCTTTATTCTATTTTGTAGGCAACATTTTCCATGATCTATAGATAATAAAGAGTTGGAAAGTATTTTTTAATACTACCTGACAAGCAAACGTCGTCGTCGGGGTACTGGTAAGCGGTTAACGCAATTCATAGAACCACAAGGGAAAGGATTGGAGGTGAATAGCAAGGATGACTTAGATGTTATGAGGAAAGTGCTTTAGACTCCCTTACTCACCAAGCGTAAACGAACAGCAGCAATACTTACCGCTACTATTATATGCTGACATTCCGTGAGAGGCTGGTACTTCCCCAGTCGAGCGGCCTTGATGCTGGCTGATCAGTAAGAATCTATTACATATTTCACATCAATCATTATAATGCCATCTTGTTGGAGTCAATCGAATACATTTGAATCATACTCCATAAAAGTTATCCGGAAATAATACTATAATCCACATAAAACATTTTTTTATAGGTAGTATTTTTTTCGTTACACAACAAAGCTTTCTTTCCATAGGCTAAAAAAGGCAAAGTAATTTGTCAGGCGCGCGTTATCGTATAAAAGTGAGTGTTTTATGTCATCTGCGATCTATCTGAGATATGTTGCTTTCGCATTTGACGTGAATTAAATTGAAAAAAGCGATCACTTTTATTTTAGATTTATTATTTCTTTCTCAATATTTTTATTGCTTATAGTGGCAAACGAGTCACGGTGCACCTGATTTTAAGTGTTAACGCCACTGATGAACTCTGCTAGTAAGAATACTACCAAGCCGCTGCTTACTATTTCTACAATCAAAACCTAGAATCATACCTGTGTGCAAATTTGGCGACCCTTGAAAATATTTTAGTCACAATGTACTGAACGTGATGACTTACAGGACAGAGACATCGTCACTTAATGTTGGCCTCGTAACAAAACTCATAGTCGCTCGTGATCTATACGTAGTCGATTCCGTAAAATAGAAATCCGTAGTAGAACAACCGTGACCGACATAGTCCACTGGGACAACATACTGAAGTGGCAATGGGCAGGCCGTATCCATCAACAAACTGACAGCTGAGTAGCAGCCACGTATCAGACAGTGTACGTTTGCCTCCCACCAGGTGAGGGTGACGTGATGAAAGCCGTTGGATGCCGACAGTATAGGACCGTTCGTAGGTGGTGTCTCTTGGAGACCTATGTCTAGCAGTAGCCGACGAAAGGCTGATAGATGCATTGATGGATACTGTGCCTTATTAGGGATATACCCCTATTACTGCTGATTAAAATGTTTCAATAATTAAGTATTTAATTCGTAAACATTCCTAACTACTTACGATTCATCGATTAATATATAGAATTTCCAAGAAAAAATTGTTTAATACTCAAACATAACTACGAGGTAATCACACTATTTGTTAGTCAGAGAACAATATCGTCTGGTGAGTATCACAATCAATTATTGGCCGGTACGTTGTTTCACTGACAAAGCCGATTTCTCACAGACTCAGCTATACCCTTCGTTGTTCGAACCCACTATGTTGCTGCTGTGGCATTTCTGCGTGTTCGCCTGAAATTAATAATGCTACTGCGATTCATGATAAAATTGTATATTTCACAATAACTGTATATTATGTTTTGATACTAAGATGTCCAAGTCAGATTACAGATACAAATAAAAAATTACTTTATAATGCAAATATAATATCAATTTTCTTCGATGCATAATTACAAGGAAAAATATATTATGCAGGCGCTGGCTACTGAGAACCCATAGAAAATGGATCAAATACGGTATGATTGTTTATTTAGTCGAAATATGATGTTTCAAGTTCGTTGTTATGTAATTACATCAAGTTTGAAAATATACGATAAAATAATTTAAAATTACGGAATACCAACTTGTATTTCAATAATAACAAAAACAAACAGCGTAATTTTAATAAAATAAAAGGAGCATGCATATTAAGCAACCCACCACAGACAAAGAATATTGGCACAATAATTATATTCATAGAATGTTCAAGGGTCATTGGAATATAGATGATATGATAACTAGAATTTTATGTATGGTGGCGACAGCGTTTGGGACGTTTATTTATTTTTAACAATGGCAGACTAGCTAGTGAACTACCTGATGGTAAGTGGTAAAAATCGCTCAAGGACTTTACCAGAGGCACAATAAAGCCAATATTTACAATAAATAAAGTATCAAGCCTCGTTAAAAAAATAATATGTTGTAGCGCTGGAGAAACATTACTGCAGGGAAGATCATTCCAGAATCTAAACGTACGTAGTAAAAAACAGCGCGAAAAACGAACCATCTTGGACGACATCGTTTCCAGGTACTTCACTGTGACGTTTCGTTGTTCAGTGGTAAAAAGGGCATGTTGCTACCACGTGAAACATATATCCTCAGAGTTGATAGAGCACACAGAGACCCAAAATTTCTACTTGTCTCAAACGACTCCATACGTTCTGTAATATTAGAGTAAAATAACAATATAACAAGTATTATAAAAATAGTAAAAACATCAGTGAAAGTATCTCTTTAAGTTCATTTTTATATGCTATCTTTATTTTTATGGCGTTAAAAATACTTAAAATAATATCAAAGTACCATCTGTTTAGTTAGACCTATTATAAAAATTTCCTTAGCTAATACGACTTTTAATACTCACATTTATTTGAAACGGGAATACAAACGTGGTTTAAATTAATAATAAATTATTTCAGCGCCGCCGTTCGTCTAATGTAATCATATTAAGACACGCGAGCACAGATCTGCCGCGAGCGATATGCCGCCGGGATTTAATTTACGAGATTGGTATTTGTTCTGCAATCACGGTATTATCCGCTTAGTGTGTTTATCTTTGGCTTATATAACTCAGCCAGTAGTCATGCTTTACTTGACTAAGAGGCTTCCTCAAAATGCAATGTAAATTGGCTTATTGACCAGACGGGTATATACAATTTCACGGATACAATGTACACCCAGACTCAGAACAACCATTTGTGGATCACATAAAGAGTTGTCCTGTGTGAGAGAAGAAAATGCGAGAGGCCAGTATCTAAAAAACTCCGCCATCTTTAATGATACTAGCTAAGTGAAATAGAATAATGTTTGTATTCTAGGTCTATCATATGAACAGTGTATACTTATTTTTGTGGAAGCTATGAATGTGAGAAAGCCTATATGCCTGACAAATTTTGTTAACGGCTTGTGAATGTGAAGTTTGTCAACCCGCAGCCAGTACTGGACCATCATGGTGGACTACGGGATAAATGCCTCTCACTCTGAGATGGATCAGTGCCTAATACAGAGTGATGGGTTGAAAATAACATGAATTTGATACAACCATAGTATATGCAACTATAGTCATAGATATTTTAAGTAGTAAGTATGCAATTTAAAACCTAATTATATGTAGTGCGAGTTTTGATTTAGTTTAAAACTCTTCACATTTTATTAAAAACCAACACTTTCAATATTTGTCACCTGAGCTCAGTGCGTTCTGGGGGAGGAATTAATATCCGGCTGGGGCCGCATTGTTTCCGGGTCAGCGCGTCCGCCTGTACCTCTCGCTCCACTATGGAGTGTGGGTGGCAGGAGGCGAATTGAACGAAGAAGATAATTAAACTGCTCTATGTCGACAGACAAAGCATTTCCACCGGTTGAGATTGTTACCTTAAGTGCTCGATGCAATATATAAATCGCATTTGATAAGACGATTGTTTGTACAAGATGCGTCACGACTTCGTAAACTCTTTCGGTTTCAACAAAAAGTAAAAAATTTACTTAAAAGTAATTTGTATTATAAGTATTTTAAATTATAGTAAAATAATGCGTTCATTGTATTGGGTACTCGTTTGTGTATAGATATAATTCTTTATTTGTAATATTATTATTATAGCTACTATTTTTGCATGCCGCTGCGACGGTTTAATATGGAGAATCTTTTGTAAATTTATAAGAACTTTTAAATCATACCCATGTTACGCAAATAAAGATTTGATTTGAAAAAAAAAATTATTTAAACATCGTAAGAGTACAAAGTCTACTTAATTAACTAAAGATTTTATTATAGTTTATTATATATGATTCTAATTATAGTTACCTACTATAATTAGGATATACCTAATTTTCAGTTATGATTTGAACAAATCGCACGTCGGCAAGGACAGTGTCACGACACAAAAAATGCATTTTTTGGGAAATCACGATTGAATTTTTTTATAACTAAAACCTCCATTTATTTTTTTCTGGGAATGCGTATCGGAGAACTTAAGATATATTTAAGAAGACTGTTTAATGCCCTATTATGTTTTTATGAAAATAAATATCTAAAGGTATTTTTTCTATTTTATATTTATTTATTACTTTTAAATTCCTCTAATGTGTCACTTTTTTAGACAAATTATTCAAAGATTTCATAAAATAAAACAATTTTATATGTTAATACTTTGTATAGTTTTGAAAATAAATCAAAGACTTATTATACATTTATGATTTTACATAGTTAGTAACAGTTATATTAGAAACAGATAAGGTATCAAAACTATACATATATAAAGCTATATAGCAAATTTTCAGACAAAAGATAACCTGACCATTCGAAAACATATTATTAAACAATATTTTACGCAAACTAAATGAAATTGTTTAGCATAATTCGTGTGAACGTAAGCCTAGAAGCGAAAAATAACAAAAATAGATCTTTGTACTTGCGTAATACTTGATCTAATAACAGTAAGTATCAGAAAAAAACACAACTCATATAATATTGATCGAACTTCATTCGAGATGTTCGTTTGACTATATATTATATTTCTTCGCTTCATTCTTCAGATATAATTAACCAGGTAGATGTTCAGAGATTAAGTTTTGCTAAGAGTTGTAAAAAAAAATCTTATGAGTATGTACTACTTAAGACAAACGTTATCTTCAAAAACGATAAATGTTTATAATAAAGCAAATGAATAAGGAGCAATGGCAACTTATATAGTCAGTCATGATGATGTCATGAAGTACTTATATTAATAAACAACCTATTTACATCTATAGGTATTTTAAATTCAAAATTATAAGTATATAAATATAATAGTAAAAACACTGTTGTAGCAATTCTGTGCTATCTGACGCTGACAAAATTTGGCAAATGTTTGGGAAAGTGAAAACAACTGGTGGCCTTCCTAATTATGTCTAAAAAATTGTGTCTCAAATTTTTTGTAAGCGATATGTCATCGCCTATAACAATATCTGGATAGATAGTAAGGTTGACAGAAAAAAGTTAGGTTACGATTGGTTGGTCACGACCTGGGGGAGGTCTTAAGTCTGGAATCGGGATCTTAATGGCCGGGGTTATTATAGACCCATTGCGCAATTATAAACCGAGGACGCTTGAACGTGTGTTATGAGACAGGGCAAAACGGTGTGTATTATGTGTTGCATAGGACACGCCCTTAGCAAACAATTATTAAAAAAACTTAGCCCGAATGGATTGGAATTATGAAGATAATTAACATTGTGGTCTATGCAATACCTATGTCCACCAAAGTTTTAATGTTACACTCCATGTAGCTGTACTTAATGTGTTTTTATAAACAGAGGCTAACATTAACTCCAGAGATTTAGCTGGAGTTTCTCGGCGAGTACAGGTGAGTACAGGCCGCAGTCAGAGTAAAACGATGGTGCAGAGGGCGACAAGGCCTGTAAAAAGACCCGAGAAGGTTTTTGTTACGTTTAAGATCTTTAGAAGACTTTAATAGGTTGTGAAGGCCAAAAACGGGAAACCAATATATATGTTGCCCGGTAATTTCCTACTTTTTTTTGTAAACAATTTACGATAAATGAAAATGCAAGAAAGTGTAAAAGAACATGTCATTGTCTTGCCAATTAATTGTAAATGAATAAAGGAATCTAGACAAATAGCATAGAGATTTTGTTTCCATGAAACCTAAGTCTTTGCATTTGGCAGTGGTTCGCGAGGCGGAGAGATCTATTGAGGGTCATCCTAGCTGCCTAGTAATGGAATTGGAAGCTTCCAGTGAAAACTTCTATTCTGTGTTGGTATTAACTTTCAGTGATTGCTCATCAGCTTCTTTGTTCTCATTTGTACGGATGTAATATGCAAAGAAATAGATTCTTCTCTCGCACCATTGCCAAATGTTTCTCAAGTTATTCAGGTGAGTGTATAAGTCTCATCCTGTTTACATAGCCGATTGCTGCTATGTTAGCAACAGCGTAATACAAAACATTTTGGGGCCAGGAAAGTAGCGAACAGTTTTATGTTTTTAATGTGAAATTTTAGTTCACTCTTTTTACTTCAGAACCTTAGCTGATCGCACCCTAGCCGGTACGAGATGCTTCTGAGAAAATTTTAAGATAAAATTTTTGATGTAGGTACATATGTGGGCATGTAATATACGTCTGCCTAGCCCTTCAGGGATACAGGCGTGATGTTATGTACATATCGGGTTGTTTATTGTAAAAATATGTTTCCCTCAATACAAAAACAATCATACGGAAAAAAAAAGTTTCATCAAAATCCGTACAGTAAGTTTTCGCGTAATGTGCAAACTTTTTGTTATATGAACGTTAATAAGACATTTTGAGTAACTATTAGAAATGCGTAAAGTATCAAAGGGAGATATAATCTTGAAACTAAAATCGTAAATATTTATGACGAGGTGTGTATATAGGTACACTAAGAAATGTTTCTTAAAAAGACGTAGCCATGAAACATTGAAGTGATTAATTTGGGCACTTCGGTGCTCTGACATTTTAAAACACATTTTTGGAATAAAGTTGTAAGATTTTAGATTTAACAGAAATCTTTTACAACTTTTATTTTTTTAATCTTTTACTTTTTCCTTAGGGGTCAACGTTTCGATACGAGTTGGAGATCAAATTCTTTACCTTTGGTCCTAACTCCGATAGATAAAAACTACCAAACATGTGTAGGCTAAATCCATTCTTAGCATACCTTATTATCTGTTATGTTCTGCCAACATGTAATATGCGATTGTAAACAACAAGCATGTAGGTACCTGAATAGTCGAAGTGATGCACGTACCAACCGGTACCAATCTTCCATCACTGCGGGTGTGTAATTCGTGTCTTTGGATAGCTCGAACTGGTAGATATCGCTTGTTGAGCTGGCAAGTATGACACCTTGTATCCCCCATTTGACGGGTAGCGAGGAGAGGGCTGCCAGTTTTCCTGGAAGCTGGTTACGAGCGGGAGGTGGTAATGTTGAACTAGAAGAAGGTCTAGGCCATAGGCACTTATTTCTTTATTTGAGGACTTTTGTCAATCAATTGCCTTCGTAGCAGGTATTTCGCTACCGCACAGTTTCAACTAGTTCTTGGTCCTTGATTATCTTAAGGAATGATTTTTCGAGTCTAGGAGTTATGGCTTTGGTACCTAGCTGCGTTTCCATATCGTGTAGATCCGCGAATATGCGACAGCGTGAAGTAAAAGAGGCAACCCTCTATTTGATTTATTAATTCCAGCGCCAATTTGTTGTTGGAATGATTCGGGTTTTTTATATCGATTTCTAACAATGTTAATAGCGGCGGATATTTCTGGGTTAAATTTTGGGCCCAATAAAAAAGGGCAATTTTCTAGCATTAAATAATTATTGAAAAGAGTATTTTTATATTCTTTGGGTAAGCCATTTCTAAGTAGAACCTACTTGCTAGATATGCTTAGACGTGTAATCAGTGGGTTCACCTAAGGCGGACAAAATATCCAAAGGTAGTTTCACTATCTTTGCAGGGTCCTTGGTTGTAGGAGCAGGATCGTCATGGGTGACGACAGGTTCCTAGTTGATCTGTGCAAGGTCCGTGTCCCCAACAGGTATTTAATTCCTTATTTCAAAATTAAACGGTAGGTAGGTCAATCACCACCATAAGAAATACAAATTGCCAAGTAAAATTGATGGTAAGTACGTAGGGTAAACTATAGTATTGCCGGCTCCCCCTTACTCATTGGCACTTTGGATTTTAAATGCAAATATTAAGAACTGGTATAGCAAAAACATTTGTTCTACTTTTTTTTTATAATCTGCAATAGTAACATTGTTTGCAGAAAAAAGTAGGTTTTATAATATTATAGCTGGCAGCACTAAAAATATATACCGGCGTCATGCAGAACTGTTAAAACATCACATTTTAATAAGGGTCATCAATTAATGACTGTAACGTAGATTGTTTATTATTATGCTTAGTTTTTAGGTAAATAATGGCTACGAGTGCTTTTTTGACCAATTTTCTGTTATAATCTTACTTTATTAGGTGCCAATGACTGACTTAATAACAGTAACTGTAGGTACATGGTTCCAATGACTAATTTCAAATTTTTTATGTTTTTCTATTAAAAATCTCTGCCATCATACCAAAGAACTCTTTATCAATGTTTGCTGACTTTTTAAACACCTATCAATTTAAAAAATATATATATCATATCAATCATTAAACAGTTTACCCTATATAAAACATATAACGAGTTCGTAATATGTTTGTGGTATTTGCATTTAAATGCTATTTTTAAGTTTAAGATGGTATATGTCCATAATAGGAAATACCTTAATTTCTGGAGAAATTGCCTTCGTGTTGAATCTCGTTCAACCCCCAGGCGCGCCATATGTTCGTATTTCGAAACAAGGCGTAAAACAAACGTTTGTTTGTGGTATTTTAAATGCTATTTAGCAGTTTGAGACGGTATATGTCCATAATAGGAAATACCTTAATTTCTGGAGAAATTGCCTTCGTGTTGAATCTCGTTCAACCCCCAGGCGCGCCATATGTTCGTATTTCGAAACAAGGCGTAAAACAAACGTTTGTTTGTGGTATTTTAAATGCTATTTAGCAGTTTGAGACGGTATATGTCCATAATAGGAAATACCTTAATTTCTGGAGAAATTGCCTTCGTGTTGAATCTCGTTCAACCCCCAGGCGCGCCATATGTTCGTATTTCGAAACAAGGCGTAAAACAAACGTTTGTTTGTGGTATTTTAAATGCTATTTAGCAGTTTGAGACGGTATATGTCCATAATAGGAAATACCTTAATTTCTGGAGAAATTGCCTTCGTGTTGAATCTCGTTCAACCCCCAGGCGCGCCATATGTTCGTATTTCGAAACAAGGCGTAAAACAAACGTTTGTTTGTGGTATTTTAAATGCTATTTAGCAGTTTGAGACGGTATATGTCCATAATAGGAAATACCTTAATTTCTGGAGAAATTGCCTTCGTGTTGAATCTCGTTCAACCCCCAGGCGCGCCATATGTTCGTATTTCGAAACAAGGCGTAAAACAAACGTTTGTTTGTGGTATTTTAAATGCTATTTAGCAGTTTGAGACGGTATATGTCCATAATAGGAAATACCTTAATTTCTGGAGAAATTGCCTTCGTGTTGAATCTCGTTCAACCCCCAGGCGCGCCATATGTTCGTATTTCGAAACAAGGCGTAAAACAAACGTTTGTTTGTGGTATTTTAAATGCTATTTAGCAGTTTGAGACGGTATATGTCCATAATAGGAAATACCTTAATTTCTGGAGAAATTGCCTTCGTGTTGAATCTCGTTCAACCCCCAGGCGCGCCATATGTTCGTATTTCGAAACAAGGCGTAAAACAAACGTTTGTTTGTGGTATTTTAAATGCTATTTAGCAGTTTGAGACGGTATATGTCCATAATAGGAAATACCTTAATTTCTGGAGAAATTGCCTACGTGTTGATTTTCGTTCAACCGCCAGGCGCTCCATATGTTCGCATTTATACAATTTTCACTCTTTATAATGTTCAATCTTTTAGTTTTATACATTTTTTTTTTCTTTTTGGGTTAAAGTAAACGTGTTAACGTTGCCGCGCACGAAAAAAGAATGAGGCTCGGGCCGGCCGGCATCGATAAGGTGCGTAGTGGGGTAGACGGAAGTATGTAAACGGAAGTACTTTAGTTTACAAAAAGTTTTAAGAATCTAAACGTGCGAAGTTGCCTGTATGTTAAAAGGACTACCTGGTTAATTATATCTGAAGAATGAAGCGAAGAAATATAATGTTCTAAATGCATCTTTCGTTATCATATTGTCACGACTAATATTGTAATAGATTTTGTTTGGATGCCCAGGCGTATCCTGTGCTAAAGTTTTGAACTACACAAAATCGCAATAACTCATTTCAGTCAAGGTTTTCTTACTTTTTCCTTCGCTGACCTGATCACTTCAGGGTACTGGCTTGGCACGTAAATATACCCAGATTTTAACCTTTTCTGTATCTATTTGAACAGCATCACCAAAAATAAAATAAATAATTTACACTTACACCCATCCCTGATGGATTTTAACATCCACTGCTGGACATAGGCAATACACTTACTTCGTGTATTGCTACAGCTGTGGTATTTAAATAAGGTATTATTTTGTAAACTACATCCTTTAAACGTTGTAGATGCAGATGCTGAAAAATTAATATGAATAGAACATTAATAAACGTAATGTAAAATTTGGAAGTACGTGGGTATTTGAAAAAAAACACACAGCAATATTTTCTTTCAAATTTTCAGATTCATCCATACCAACGCATGTTTATGGAGTGTTATCACGCAAACTATATCAATCATGAACTTGTTTCTTGAGTTCCGCTTCATTTTTTCCTAATAAAGTAAACAGTAGCATTGTTGCAACAGTTTTTTTATTTTTTTTTATTTAATTAAAAGGCTTTGTCGCTTAGCGACTATATCGCCTAATACAAAACTTCTTATGTATAAGCCTTAGCACATAATAGTTGGTTAATTCCAATCCTATATTACGAGTATTATACTATCTTATAACTAGTTGGTATAAATCTATAGCCTGACTGGATAGTGGAAATGCAAGTATAGAATTACAAAAGCCAATATCATAGTTCTTATTGGGCCCAAAAAGTCTAATTCTAATGTTCTCATTTTGGACACATTCCATCAGAATATGGTAAATATCATCGATGATCCCACAGTCGGTGCAATTTGGTGACAACACTTTTTTCATTAAGAATGAAAATTTATTGGATGGAGTATGTCCGGAACGAAATCTTAAAGCTACAGTAATTCAATTTCTATTAAGTGTACAATCAATCCATGGAGTTAATGGAACTTCTGGCTGGATAGCACGATACCAAATGCCCTTTTCTTTTGATCTTTCATCAAAATACTCTTGCCAATCTTTTAGACAATATCTTTTAACTTTACTAATGTAGTCTGAAAAATTAGGTGTAACATTATAAAAGATTCCGTCTGTCGATGCTTCTTTAGCTAATGCGTCCACTATGTCATTCTCTTGTAAATGAATGTGAGAGAGAATCCACTGACGGTATACAGTCTTCGAAGAATGAAGTCTTAGAATTAATTCATAAATCTTGTAGGCTGTCGATACACCTCGCACATGAGAGGTGTGCCGAGCCAAATATTGCAGAGCGCTTTTAGAGTTTGTCAGAATGACAAACTTATCGCTATTAATTGATTGAATGTATGACAACGCTTCTGCTATCGCAATCAACTCAATGTGCATTATAGAAATATCTGATCCAACCCTAAGTTTCTCACTTATCGAAGAGTAGGCATCAAAAAAGCTATTGCAACAGTTGTAACGCGTCCTAAGATAAATTATAAACGCTATATAAATCAGAATTAAAGACACATTGCTAAATAATACTCAATAAAAGACTTGTCTTAACCGACAGTACAGTTATATCACATGTTATAACACTTCTACTTATTATATAACTTCGTGTATTAACTATCGCTTAATCAAGAAAAGTGTCATTTAACATGATATGACAGTTCTATTCCCTAATTTTAAAATACGTAGTTAGAATAACTCAAAAATATGGTCACTTCACATGATGCGACTTTCTTTTTGCAGAAATCAAAGCAATTAAATGAGAATTACTTACGGTAATAGGGTCATTACACAAACTATGACAGTACTACATGCACTATATGCACGCCCGCTGTGTATTAACTTTTGATATGACATTATTTACGCTGCAAAAGGTAGGAAAGTGGCTTAGTGAAAAAGGGTATTAAATGCCATATCTCGGTGAGGAATCACACTATAATTATGACGTTTTTTTAGTAGATAAAGGTAGCGATTCTTAGAGGATACCTAACTCAATTTCATATTTTTGTGTGTTGTGACACTGTCGTTGCCGATGTGCGAAATACGAGTGCCTTTTTGATTGGTATCGTTGTACTTAGAAGTATCGCGCATTTGTCTAGTATTTGACTGTGAGTGCTATTTGCTGTCGAGAATTTAAACACATACTACCTAAGTTAAAATGACATAAAGTGTGACCATTGGGTGGATTCTGGCAGCTACTCCACGGTAAGTACCTACCTCCATTTACCCGGCGGCTTTAAAATCATACACGTAGAATGTACCGCAATAATTCTAGGTACGTTGCATGTTTTACACAAAAAAAAACATGTTTTTTACATAGATAACAAGCGACAATGTAGCAGAGCTACTAACATTTTTGAAGACGTTCCCTTGCGGGAAAACAACGCCTGATCCAATCACCACTGAAGAAGAGTACGGAATCTAACGAGATTACGATCCAGAACGAGGTTTATGTCCTTGGGCAAAATGGCGCGTTTCATGTGAATAGCGCAAAGGTCTTTGAAGAGACCGACCAGATACGCCCCGTTTGCCATCTGCAGTAAATCGGTCTTGAAGTCCTGAGCTATCTCATGAACGAGACGTTAGAATGTAAGCTTGCGGATCAACAGCTCGGTACTCTTCTGATAGCGACGAATCTCAGGAAGGGCTACAACTAAGATTTTATAGAACGTCGATGAACATCATGTTATAGGACATTGTTTCCTGGTCCACATTAATCTGCTAAACGCTTACCTATGAAACAAAGTCATCGCGTTGATGTGTATTAAAGTCTGATTCTGTCTAATTTGTATAGATAACAAAATGTATGAACTTACAGTAATGCTCAGCGGAACATTATATTATAGTGGCACTTTTTTGACCAACTTCAGAATGGAAACCACTAAATAAAAGCGTCACATAATAGTGTAACATTTACCATTTGGCAAACGCTGACATCCAAATGTAATCATCACACTTGAATTTGCCTACGTACGAGTGTATAATAAAGTTATGTATTGTTTGCCCTTTAAACATAAAAAAATATGCTAAAATATAAAAATAAACACGTTTTAATTTACCCCTGCGGCCATTCGCCGCGCCTACGTAAAATTGCCGCTTTCATAAAGAATATATTACTAAAACGATTGACAGTGAGACGAGGGCCTCGTCCTGTTGTAGTGAAAATACAGAACAGTCAAAAGGGCCCTTCGTTAGCAATATAAATTAAATTAGAAGCGTTTTAGTACGCTGGACCCAGTAAGTTATATGCGGGGCTTTTGCAAGTGAGGTTCACAGTGAGGCGCGTGCTACGAATTCCCGGTTGTTCTAATTAACTGGGAGGTCAGTAAACATGAGTTTGTAATATGGTTACAAATCTGGAATTGTCATTTTTTACAATATTTTATTCGTGAAATCATGCCTTCATGTCTAAGATTTTGTCAACGACTCAACAAGTCTGCCAACCCGCAACGAGCTAGCTGGACAATCGTAAACTTGTATCATTTACTTGAGAAACCTTTAAGTAGAGTATATATATATATAATGCAAATATCATCTATACTATTATAAAGCTGTAACAGAACTGTGTCTGTACATTTAAGATATTTGAGAAAAAATGACTGTAATAGGCTATATAGGCGTGTCTAAACACAAAACATTTATTTTAGAATTTTTTTGTTTGTCTGTTTATTTGTTTGTTTGTTCGCGCATCACACAAAAACTACTGAACGGATTTTGATGTAACTTTTTTTATTTGAAAGCCCTTGATTAGACTTAAAAACTGGTATACATTTTATCCCGCTACTATATCGGGAATTTAAGATATAATCGAAAAACTAGAAAATAATTTAAACT
Organism: Leucoma salicis; assembly: GCA_948253155.1. NCBI lineage: Eukaryota > Metazoa > Arthropoda > Insecta > Lepidoptera > Erebidae > Leucoma > Leucoma salicis. The sequence goes on from OX411804.1 coordinate 376,288, forward strand.
AGAATTTATTTAAAATAACTACTAGATGGATTTTGATGCATTTTTTTTTATTTGAAAGGCCTTGATTTTACTTAAAGACTGGTAGACATTTTATCCCGCTACTATATTGGGAACCTGAGATATAACCGAAAAACTAGCTTTTGGCTGCGGCGAAGCCGCTGGCAAAGGCTAGTATATCTATATAAAACAAAAAATATATATCATTAAAAAGCAATCCAAAAATAATTAATTAATTAGATAATTAGTCTGAACAAGCAGGTAGCGCAATGCTTTCTCCAAAGGGATCTTATAGAAAAAATCTGGAAAACGGTTGACCCTAAAGGCCATCCCTGCAACTTCCCGCTAATTTGATACTTAAGCGCTCGAAATTACACTTACGTACGTACGAGCTCTTCGAGCTCAAAAGTATAATTTTCGTGTAATTTTAAGCTCTCCGAGATTTAATAGAACACTATTCGTTTAATTTTAAAATCGCAATAACTTTTGAATAAATAAACCGATTCTCTCGTAGTTTACGGAATTAAGCGCAACTTTTTGAGCTCTTTGAAAAACCTTAAGGCTCGAACTGGTCAGACTTAAAATTTCATAGAAGTTGAAAAAAACATTTTTTTTTCATTTTTTTCGGTAACGATATCTTAGGAACAAATCAACCGATTTTGACCGAACTGGTGGCGATCGACGTGGTTTTTTGATGTTAATAGCTGATTAGTTTTTGAAATCGATCGATAAAACCGCTTTAAAGTTATTAAAAAAAAACACATTTGAAAAATTTCTATTTATAGTTTATTTTGCGATTTCTCAAGATCTACCCGTTTGAATCGGTCCTAATTGTATTCAGAATCTAAATTTGGTCAAGTCCTTTCGAATGACGTTAACTCCGATGAAATCGGTCAAGCCGTTCAAAAGTTATGAGAGGTTTACATACGACCACACACACACACACACACACACATACATACATACATCATTGCGGAAACATTCGGGGAAGCTTCCTAGGACCTCAAAACGTCAACATCCGTTGAAAACTCAATTTTTAAAAAACGGGGTAAAACCAATAATTTTCCAACTTTTGAAAATTTTAAATTTTCTTAGCGGGAAGTTAAAAATACTTAGCGATGTAACTACACAATAAAACTTAATGTCAATTGAAAATATCTATTCAGCGCCATCACGCAGAAACTGAGTTGATTTTATTACAGAACTCTATTAGCTTGACTTCCCTTCTCGTTTAAATTAGATGCCACCGAATTCGTCGTCATCCGCGACTCTTATTGTCATGCCAATTTGAATCTTGCTCTGATTCAAAATAAAATTAAAATGGACCTATGTTACTAGTCTATATATTTTGAGAACATATCTTTGTTTTGTGAGGAATGATATCTTCAATATATGCACGGCCTGGTGTAACTGTGGATTCATCGTTACGATAGTAAATACGTTAACAATAATAAGCAATAATAAATGATCATAACACGATGTAGATAATATAAAAACAATAAAGAAAATTGATTAAAAAAAACATAATTTAAGTCTTCTTTCTCTCTCTGTCTGTCTGTGTGTTTGAGTGGGATACTCACTCACTCTGTAGAACAAGATAACGCAATAAAACTTATAGACAGAATAAACAAGTGAAGACCTCAGATAAAGTACCAAGTTTATTACGAAGTGCCCTCGTTAATCCGCTTTGAGCGCGAGTTCATCGATAGTTCGATTTAGATAACTTTAGACATTTTCTCGCGATACACTGTTCGGTTGTTTGTTTTTTTTAGGATTCGGAGACGCGATAACCAAACCGAACCAAACGATATTCTGTTATTTTACTGTTATACTGTATATTAATCATATTCTGTATGTCTTAAATTAACATTTAATCAATTGAATTTTATAATCTTTACTATGATTGCATGTTTGTATCAACCAAGAATCGTTGAAGAAAGGTTGATATACGAATTTTAGAAATTACGTGCCTATTAAATGAAATAAAGGAAGACATTGTGACGAGTGCTTCAATTTTAAGAGAATTTGGTTTAGTTTCTCGACGTCTCGTGAAGTCTCAGCTAGCGTGAGTCTAATATCGAAAAATAAAAAAAAGTCTAGGCTTGTTTATAAGCTGGGGTGCGGGTCGGGATACCTCCGCGTTGGTGCACCCCGGGCAACGTCGGCACTCTAGTGCCGGCGGCAGAATCCCGGCAGGGGACGGACCTCCGCGTGTCCCTCTGATTAGCAGAGGGCACAGCGGATAGGCCGGACGTCCACTGTGGAGTGTGTACCGCCCCCCCTCACTGCCCCGCGTGTGCTGCAGGCAATAGACCTGCGAAGTACTACACGGGGCGGGAGGGGTGTAGACCTCCAGCCACCAGAGGCCCAAAAAAGGGGGGGGACCAGCCAATCGGCCCAGGCTGCCCCCTCTAACGCGGCTTCGCCGCCATCCCTTGTGGAGGAGGATATGGTTACGGCCTAACGTTCAACTGTAACGCTGTTCTCCTCCAAGCGAATCTCAACCACTCGGCCAGGGCGCAGGATCTTTACCTGCAAACCATGGTTGAGCGGCTGATTGGTGTAGCCGTAGCTGCGGAGCCTTATTGCGTTCCTGTTCACCCTAATCGGGCAGCCGCGATGGCTCCGTGGCAATCGTCAGCTCCACGGAGCTTCGTTCCCCGCCCTTGTCGATCAGAGACAAGGCCACGGGATATGTCACGGCCAACTGGAGGGGAGTTACGCTGTACGGCGTGTACTTCTCCCCCAACTGAAGTCTAGCTGATTTCGGGGTCTGGCTTAACAGCCTAGAGACCTCGATGCGGCGCCTGGGACCTAGCCACATCCTAGTTGTGGGGGACTTCAACGCCAAATCCACGGCGTGGGGGTCCCCTGCGACGGATGCTCGAGGGGCGGCGGTTGTTTAGTGGGCGGCGTCGACGGGTCTCTGTTTATTAAACAAAGGCTCCGTCAACACGTGTGTGCGGCGACGGGGCGGGTTGATAGTGGACCTTTCGTTCGCTAGCCCCGACGTCGTGGCACGAGTGGGGAACTGGTGTGTCCTGGAGGAGGTTGAGACCTTGGCCGATCACCGGTATATCCAAATTGAGGTCTCCCGGTCCCTTCAGGGCCACAGAAGGGGTCACGCGGCGCACAGAACTACCGCATTCCCGCGGTGGGCTGTGGGTAGTCTGGATAGGGACCTACTGGCGGAGGCAGCCATCGTTCAATCGTGGCGTGGCTGTCCTCACCAGCCCTGACCGAGGAGGTGGACGTTGAGGCTGGCCGATTTCGCGCTGCGATCACGCAGGTGTGCGACTCGGCCATGCCCCGTGTGCGACGTCCTCCTCCGAGGAAAGGGCTCTACTGGTGGTCCCAAGAGCTGGCGGACCTCCGTGCGGCATGCATTCATGCCCGGAGGTCCTACACCCGCAATCAGCGGCGCAACCGCGATGGGGAGTGGGACCCTCCCACTCCCTGGCCCTCCAGCTATACGAGGCGTACCGCACCTTCCGCGATGGGCTGTGGGTAGGCTCGACCGGGACCTGCTAGTGGAGGCGGCCATTTTTCAATCTTGGCTGCCTCCCCCCCTTACGGAAGACGTGGACGCCGAGGCTGGCCGCATTCAAGGCATGCTTACGCAGATCTGCGATGCGGCCATGCCCCGCGTGCGGCGCCCGCCTTGACGGAAGGGGCTGTAGAGGTGGTCCCCGGAGCTGGCGGACCTCCGTACGGCCTGTATTCGTGCCTGGAGGTCCTACACCCGCAGCCAACGTCGCCGAATCCGCGACGAAGAGCGGGAGGGCCGGCTGTATGCGGCGTACAGCACTGCGCGCGCCGCGCTAAAGCTGGCCATCTGTCGCGCCAATGATGCGAAAAGGCAGGAGATGCTGGAGGGTCTCGAGCGTGACCCCTGGGAACGCCCGTACCGTTAGGCGCTTAACAAGCTCCGCGCCAGGCCGGGCTTCCTCTCTGAGGTGGTCGAGGGACTTTTCCCTTCACGGGCGGTGCACACGCCCCCGGCCATGGCTCCGCCAGATGATGACTGGGAGGCCGACAACGGGGAGGTAGCGCCCGTGACGACGACGGAAATGGGGGCGGCGGCAGCGCGTATGCGAAAAGGCGCCGCCCCCGGGCCGGCCGGGGTTCCCGCCCGAGTGCTGGCCCTGGTCCTCGACCACCTTGAGTCCCGCCTCGGGGGACTGTTCGGCCCTTGCCTGGTGTCCGGATGGTTCCCTGACTGCTGGAAGGAGGGGAAGCTCGTGCTCCTGCCGAAGCCGGGACGATCTCCGATACAGTCTCGGCCTTCAGTTCCATCGTGTTGCTGGACGAGGTGGGCAAACTCCTCGAGCGGGTAGTCGCTGCCCGCATTGTCCGGCACCTAGGAGCGATCGGCCCCGACCTGTCCGACGCCCAGTTTGGATTTCAGGCGGGTCGGTCTACGGTCGACGCCATTCTGCGCCTGAAGGCCGCGGCTGCGGAGGCCGTCACCTCGAGGGATGTGCTGTTGGCGGTGTCGCTCGACATCGCCAACGCCTTCAATAGTCTGCCATTCGGCTGCATCAAGGAGGCAATCCGGTACCATGGAGTGCCCCTCTACCTAAGGCGGCTGGTGGTAGACTACCTCAACGGTCGCAGCGTCCTCTTCGTGGACCGGGAAGGGGACGTTGTAAGGAGGGCTATGTCGTGCGGCGTCCCGCAGGGTTCGGTTCTTGGGCCGCTCCTATGGGACATCGGCTACGACTGGGTCTTCCGTGGCCGGCTCCCGCTCAGGCTGGGCGTAATTTACTACGCAGACGATACGCTCGTCACAGCCCGGGGCTCGACCCTCGAGGAGGCGGCAACGCTGGCCACCTCAGGTACCGCGGAGGTGGTCAGGCGGATCGAGGCGCTGGGGCTTAGGGTGGCCCTTGAAAAGTCGGAGGCCCTACTCTTCCATGGGCGCCGACGGGGTTCGCCCGCCAGCGCCTCGATAACGGTCAACGGTGTGGGTTTGCCGATCCAGGCCCACATCAAATATCAGAGCCTGGTATTGGATGGACGGTGGCACTTTGACGAGCACTTCCGCCGTCTTGCGCCAAAGCTCGTTGGCACGGCGTCCGCCCTTGGGCGACTGATGCTGAATTTGGGCGGACCGAGTCTCGCGTGTCAACGACTCTACGCGGGGGTAGTACGGTCGATGGCACTGTATGGCGCGCTCGTGTGGGCGGAGTCCCTGGCCGCTCGCAATAGGGCCCTTTTGTGGCATCCACAGAGGGTTGTAGCGGTCAGGGCAGCGTATTGCCCTACATACCGTATTGGGTACCGCACGGTCTCGACCGATGCAGCCTACGCGTTGGCCGGAACCCCCCCCATGTGATCTGGAAGCAAAGGTGCTCGCCGACGTCTATCGGCGGGCGGGGGGCAGCCGCCCCTCGCCGAGCGCAATGTCATCGTGGCGGGAAGATGCCCGCCGCGCCACCGTCCTAAAGGGGAAGTCTCGGCTGGAGACGCCCCGGGCTGGTCTCTGGACCGTGGGGGCGCTCCAGCCGATCTTGGAAGAATGGGCAGGGCGGCAGCACGGGGTCCCCACCTTCCAGTTGGTGCAGGTTTTGTCGGGGCATGGTTGCCTCGGCAAATACCTGCACATGATCGCTAGGAGGGAGACGACCCCAGGCTGTCACCACTGCGGCTGCGACGAGGACTCGGCGCAGCACACGCTCGAGTTGTGTCCGGCCTGGGATGTGCAGCGCCGGGAACTCGTTGCAGTCATAGGCGTGGACCTGTCGCTGCCGGCCGTTGCGCGAGCGATGGTTGGCAGTGACAGGGCCTGGACCGCGGTCGCCGCCTTCTGCGAGGCTGTCATCTCGCGGAAGGAGGTGGCGGAGAGGGACCGGGAGGAATCCTCCTTCGTGGACCCGATTCGCCGCCGGCGCACGGGGTGGCGTTCGCGCGCTTACCGGCGCCTGATGCCGCCCTATCCGAGGCTGCGGATGGTGGGGTCAGGGAGTACCCTGCCGTCCGCGGAAGCCTACCGCGAAGGTGCGACGCCCAAGTTGGGCAAGGGGCTGCCGCCTGCGGATCGCGGTCGAAACGACGGTGCCCGTGATCCGCTGTAGCAAGGGCGGGTGGAGGCGCACGGTGGGTTTTTAGTGGGTGAGAGCCCCACACTACCCCGTTGTCTCCCCGGGCAACGGGGTGTGCAGTACGTCGTTTTTGCCCACCTAAAATAAAAATAAAAAGGCGTACCATTAGCCATCTGCCGCGCCAAAACGAAGAAAAGGCCCGTACCGTGCGGCGCTCAATAAGCTCCACACCACCCAGGGCCCCCCTTACAGAGACCTTTCAGCCCGGCCTCCTCACTAAGGTGGTCGAGAGCCTATTCCCGCGACGGGTGGAGCACACGTCTTCGGCACCCGTAACTGTGTCGGAAATGGAGGCGGCTGTTTCACGGATTCATTCCATGAACACCGCCCCCGGTCGTCACCGGCGGGGAAATGCTGTTGGCGGTGTCGCTTGACATCGCCAACGCATTTAATGTCTGCCATTCAGCTGCATGAGGGAGGCGCTACGGTATCACGGGGTGCCTGGATACCTGAGGCGGCTGGTGGCGGACTATCTAGAGGGCCGCAGCGTCGTCTATGAGAGCCGCATAGGGGTCGTTGTGAGGAGACCCATGTCGTGCGGTGTCCCGCAGGGTTTGGTCCTGGGGCCACTCCTGTGGGACATCGGTTACGACTGGGTGTTGCGCTGTTGGCTTCCCCCCGGGCTGGCGATCATCTGCTATGCGGATGACACGCTGGTCGTGGCCCGGGGTGGAAACTTGAGGAAGCGGCGTTCCTGGCAACAAGTCGGAAGCCCTACTTTTCCATGGGCCCCGACGTCGGCCATCTGCTGGCGCCTCGATCACAGTGGACAAGGTTCAGATTGGGGTGCAGGCCCAGATTAAGTATCTGGGCCTGGTGCTGGACGGGCGGTGGCGCTTTCACGAGCACTTCCGCCAACTGTTCCCGAGACTCGTCGGTGCAGCATCCGCCCTTGCACGGCTCATGCCGAATATGGGCGGACCCAACAATGCGTGCCGACGGCTTTACGCGGGGGTGGTCCGGTCGATGGCGCTGTACGACGCACCCGTGTGGGCGGGGTCCCTGGACGCACCGAATAGGGCTCTTCTGTGGAGACCACCGTGGAAGCGAAAAGGAAGCGGCGGAGAGGGAGAGGGAGGAGGATTCTTCTTCTGACCTAAACTTTCGCCAGCGACCGGGGTGGCGCAGGCGCAGGTACTTGTGCCTCATGTCGCCCTAGCTGAGGCTGCTGGTGGATGGACCGGGGCACCTCCACCAACCGCAAGGCCTCCCGTGTAGGTGCGACGCTCCTCTGTGGATGCGTGGCTCAGTAGAGGGTACCCGAAAGGGTAAGCCGCCGGTGGACCACCGAAGGAATGTAACACATTTCCAGTGGCCCGCCAAAAAAGGCGGAGAGACGGCACACACGGCGGGTTTCTTTAGTGGGTGCAGGCCCCACACTACCCTGTTCGTTGCCCCGAATGACGGGGTGTGCGGTTAGGAACATTTTTTCCCGCCTTACCAAAAAAAAAGGCTTGTTTATATGCTTACGATGGCAATACTAAGTATTATAAAGCTGTATCAGAGCTGTATCTGTACATTTAAGATATTTTAGAAAAAAATACCCTTTTATATTTTTTTAGACTTACCCTTAATTGAGCGCGCTTTAAAAGTAGCATAAGTGGTCGCGCGGGGTGTGTAGCACCTCACAACTAGTTTATTAGAATAAAATATGAAATCAATGTGCAATTAGACTTTAATTAATGAAAATATTCAAATTACATATTAGTCAACATTTGAACTCCTTATAATTAATATTTTTTTAAACAATAAGCAATAAATTTTATAAATACTAGTTTAGATTCATTCTAGTTAACGTAGAGTGCTACAATTTTGGCAGACTACAATCATATGATCATTATACCTGTTTATGATACTTAGAGCATTCAGTTTTCAAGACATCTAAAACAATGGGTGTTACTATTAGGTGACTCCGATAGCTTAGTGGTCCAGAGCACTTCCCCGGATTGGATGGAATGCAGGCTCCAATCCTGCTCGCAGTAAAACTCTTTTTTCCACTTTTACATATAATGTGTCCATTCAGTCTTTGTTTTCATGTTTTACAACATAAATAACAAAGTTAAACTATTCACCTACGTGCCTAATTTAGTCCAAACAAACAGTCACCTGGGAGGACGTGCACCTCAAACATGCTCTCCAAGCTCAACCATTCACTATCATTCACCGTTCGCGTTAACTAAATAGAAGACCGCCGCACTAAATTAAAATTTTAAGAAGTTATCAGCCTGGAAACTTGCCTTGGGGTGTATGTGTGATATCTCACGCGCCTAATTAAGGGTTAATGTTTGTTTGTTTGTTTGTTCGCTCGTCACACAAAAACTACTGAACGTGTTTTGAAGATTTGATAGCTTTTAATTAGTCTTAACAACTGGTATACGTTTTATCCCGCTACTATATTGAGAATCTGAGATATAATCCAAAATTAATGTAACGCCAAAGGCTATTTGTTAAACTAATAACTATTTTATTAGTTATTGTTCAAAAAAATTGTTTTCAGTTCAGAGAGACCCACATAGCCAAATCCAAACATTTTTTCTCAAATATCGTCAATATAAAGATATAGCTCTGTTACAGCGTTACAAAAGTTAAGATTTTTATAGAAAAAAAAAAAAAAAGCTAGAGCCGGTCATAGTAGTTACACATTACATCAATATAGTATACGAGTAGAGGCGAGGAGAGGAGGAGTATATATATATATATATATATATATATATATATATATATATATATATATATATATATATATATATATATATATTATTGTTATTAACACTAACAATAACGTTTATGACAGCGTTAAAGCGACACAGCGTTAAAGTTTTACTTTCTAAATTCGACCCCTATTTTACCCGCGATTTTATGAAACCATTGAAATGTATGTGTATCCTATCTATTATTATATATAATTCCAATAGAATAATAGAAACGTCACTATGTCTGTCCGAGTTCAGGACAAGAGCACAAAACCTATCCAACTGCAGAAAGGCGTAAGAGAGGGAGACGTCATGTCCCTGAAACTCTTCACCACTGCATTGGAAGATGTTTTCAAGCTCTTGGACTGGACTGGATTCGGCATCAACATAAATGGCAAATACATCACTCACCTTCGATTTGCAGATGATATCGTGGCTATGGCAGAATCGCTGGAGGACCTTGGTACCATGATCAATGACCTCAACAGTGTCTCCCGACTAGTGGGTCTAAAAATGAACATGTACAAGACGAAAGTCATGCACAATAACCATGTCATTTCAGCACCGGTCCTAGTCGGGAACGCGGTTCTCAAAGTTGTCGATCACTATGTATACCTGGGACAAACAGTCCAGTTAGGTAGGCACAACTTCGAGAAAGCGGTCAATCAACGAATCCAGCTCGGCTGGGCAGCGTTCGGGAAGCTGAGGAAGATCTTCTTGTCCAATATTCCACAGTGTCTGAAGACGAAGGTCTACGACCAGTGTGTGTTACCGGTGATGACTTACGGAACAGAGGCGTGGTCCCTAAATGTTGGCCTTATGTCAAGGCTCAAAGTCGCTCAGCGTGCCATGGAGCGGGCTATGCTTGAGATCTTTCTACGTGATAAGATCCGTAATAAGGAAATCCGTAGGAGAACGGGAATAACCGACATAGCCCGCCGGGTCAGCATGCTGAAGTGGCAATGCGCAGGCCACATCGCTCGACGAACCGACAACCGTTGGGGAAGAAAGGTTCTCGAGTGGCGACCGCGTATTGGACGGTGCAGTGTAGGACGGCCTCCCTCCAAGTGGACCGATGACCTGGCATCTGGTGGACCGATGAAAGTCGCAGGCATTCGTTGGATGCAGGCGGCGCAGGACCGTTCGCTGTGGCATTCCCTTGGGGAGGCCTATGTCCAGCAGTGGACGATGAAAGGCTGTTGGATGGAGGGATGGATGTTTGTCCGGGATGAACTTCGAAACTACTCAACCGATTTTAACTTTTCTTTTTTTTAAATGTGTGTTTTGTTCCAACTTAAGAGATAGGATACTTTATATCTCAATTTATAATTGCAATATTTATTCATGAAAAAATACATATATATAAAAAAACATAGCATCACGCCTGTATTCCCCGAAGGGGTAGGCAGAGGTGTATTACATACTCACGACTCGCCAGCTATGTAAAAGTCCCACGTAATAGGGGCCGAGCCTATTGACGTCTACCGTCATAGGCTAATACATATATGGTGGTACGAAGTTCGCCGGTTCAGCTAGTATCAAATATAAAATGGAATTTAATATTCTTAATTTAAAAAAGGTCAAATATGTGTGGTTCTATCTCCCAATTAGAAACCTACCAAACCACCCCCACATTTCCTTCTTATTATTTTACCTGACCACTTCCTCATCTGCTCTATATTATCATTCCTCTTCATGTCCTATAGCTTTTCTTGGGGTGAATTACTCGCGAAGGTTGCTTTTGGCCTATAGGCTACCACGCCAACCACTCATGGGGTGGCACTCTTACCGTCTTACTCACCATCAAGCCGTACAGCCTAGTATAATTATATGTTATAAATATTGATGTATAAACAAAAACATAGCAACAGGCCTATATTCCCCAAAGGGGTAGGCAGAGGTGTATTACACACCCACGATTCACCAGCTATGTTTAAGTCCCATGTAATAGGGGGCGAGCCTATTGGCGTCTACCAGGCACATTTACAAACTCCGGGCGGCTACTGAGAATTTTTCTATTTACGATAAAGCTCAATAACATTGCCCGACGCGGGAATCGAACCCGAGACCTCATGATTAGCAGTCACTTACACTACCTCTGCACTACAGAGGCAGTTGAAGTATAAAACAGAGAAAATCCACAATTAGGCACTAAAAGTGTACACTATAAATTAGTGCAGATTACGCTTTCCTGCACTCATTTCCTTTAGTATTGTTTTCTGCAACGTATCAATATGCCTAATAATACCAAAATCTCTTCTTAAAAACTCATTGACTGTCTAGCTCTTCTTTCCCTATCAGAAGTTAAGCGCATCTCTCTCTCAGAACTGCTTTCATGTGCTCGTGCAGTTGCATTATTAACTCTCATAGAGGTTAAACGATGCGCTCTTTCCTCTGACGATTTTTGAGAACGCGCATCTCTCATTCTTTTGGCATTTCTCGAATTTCGAGATAAGGAAGACCATTTTTTAGGTGGCATCGTAGGTGGAATAAAAAGAACCTAATAAGATAAATACACAAAAAGAATAAAACATTTTTTGATAAAAAAAGAAAACCTAGCCTGGTTCTAGTTCCTGGGTGCACTTAAAGGCTCAAGTGCACCCAGGAGCTAAAAAGCAATAAATAATTGGTATTTAGATACGATTTCCGTGCTAGACACCTACTGATGTGTTTGAAACCGGTGCCAAAAATGTTCTTAATGTTATCTAAGTAGGTATTTATTATGAATTGTTTTTGATACTTTTGGACTTGGCACCGCTTCAATTATTTATTGCTTTTTAGTTCCTAGGTGCACTTGAATGCGGTTTTCTTTTTTTATCAAAAAATGTTTTATTTTGTGCTTTTTAGTGATTTTTTATAAAATAGGTTAGAGTAGGTCGTACATGATAGGGACTCCCTAAACGAAAAAAAATCAGACAACGAAAAAATATCATCGATGTATACATTTTTTTTTAGATTTTTGTTGATATTATAAAAACTACTGCACCGATTTCGATAAAATTTAAATGGGACCATTTCGGAATAACCCCTTTCAAACAAAAAAATAATTTTGCAAATCATACATAAAAAAATACATAAACATCCGAATTGATAACCTCCTCCTTTTTTTGAAGTCGGTTAATATGTCTACGGAATAAAAAGAACCTAATAAGATATAAACACAAAAACAAAAAATGTAAACTTACTTAATTGAAATTAATACTTAACCTTACAACGTTTAACTTAACAACTATATTATATAAAGAAAAGAAGGAGAAACAAACAAAAACACTAAACAAACTAATTATATTGTTATCTAATACCTACTTTAAACTTATATCTAAAAACTACGTACCTATCTATGTATTTTTAAAATCTAGAACGCGCTTATTCCGAGAAGAGTCAATAAGAACCACCTCCGTTCGCATTAAGAGTGACAATGTGAGTGAAGTCAGCGCTTTTTTTTTTGTGTGTGACGTTTTTTGTTAGCCTCAGATGGCTATGGCAACCTTACTCGGATAATTGGTGAGCGCAGAGGGCTCTCAAACCAACATTTAGGCAACGCTACACGAGGGCACCCCCTGTGGGGTAAGGACCTGGCAAAGTGGGATTTCCCACGTTTATGATTTGAAGTCGGTGCGTGAGCGCCCTCGCCTTTTTATAGATGCAGCGGATGGCCGTTACGCGCGTTAAACAAAAATCAACCGTATAGCCGTACCCATACTGGCGCGGCGACATTTGGATGTTTTATTTCATCTATATCTTGTGTGTTTATAAACTGATTTCTATATTTTTTTTTATTATAAAATAGATATTAAAGTGTACTTTTTGAATATGGGAGTTTGATAAAGATATATCTATGTGAAATACAATATATTTATGTATTTAATAATACACTTTGAAGAAATGCCTAACGATTAAACACGTTATTGTGGCTAATTTATAAAAGATAACTATAAAGGACTTTTTTGTAGATCTTTTGAAGACCATTATCTTTGTAATAGATACTTTTGGTGTATGATCAACGTATGCGAGGATAAGAGCTCGAAAGTGCATTTTTATCCGACTTGCTTCAAATTTATCGTCACTGCTCAGTTCCTATGTGTCTTAGCGTTATGTTATATAGCCTATAACCTGCCCAGAAGTATGGACTATAATCTTACTAAGTTTTGTTAAAATCCCTTCAGTAGTTTTTGACCCATGCGTGCATATACAGAAAGACAGACAAAAAATTTACTGATAACATTTTTGGCATCAGTATCGATCACCATTCAACCTCCAATATTAATTTTGAATATATATTCAATGTACAGAATTGACCTCTCTACAGTTTTATTATAAGTATATATAATTTTGTGACATTTTCCGGCTTATATTAGACCGAAGATGCATTCTATTTCGTCAGTGTCATTACAAAATAGATACTCCAAGAGGATGAGCCACCTACCACCCACCATTAAGGTACCTGAGCACAAACTTACTGTTTGTGCGCAGGTACCAGGTACCCAAGGATTGCCAATATGCATTTTTCAGGTATGAAAAGGCATAGTAAGACAGCTTGCAAAAATTCAAAAATGCGAAGCGTAAAGGATAATACTGATGTGATATACTCGTATCTAAGTTTTCTACGGGAAAGAGTCAACACACGAAACGGTACGTCGAGATATTTTGCTAGCGCTGCGACTTAGTAGACCCGTGCTTATCTCAGCATGAATGGGCCGGCTAGATCGGAAAGTACCACCCTCTCACGAAAGATTAACGTGAAACAACTATAGTTACTCCTACTGTTGTGTTTCGTATGGTGAGTGAGAGCGCCGGAGGACCAATCCCGTTCCCTATCCTCTCTTTATTATCTTTCTCATCCCCCTTCTATCCCTTTCCTTGGAGATGGCGACGCGCGAGTGATGCCTCTGGTGTTGCTAGCGTCTATATGTTACGGTAACCGTTTGCCACCAGGTAGGCCGTATGCTTCTTTGCCACCCATTTAGTATAAAAACATATATTATGTGAAATCTTCCTTTTTATAACGATCTGATTATATGGTTTATTTACAGACAACTTAAAATCCATTATTACATAAAACTAAATAAATAACAAAACCAATAGTACCCACATTAATTTATATAACAATAATTTGGAGCATTGTTTCAGGTAATCGAAATAACTTCCCATTAAAATATTAATTAGTCTGTTATTAGATTTATAAAGGGACTCTTTAAGCCCGGCAGCACGATGATATAAAACATGAATAAATTAAGATGTTTCACGCGTACCTGGCGTCTCTTAATGCCCCCATTTTTTGTTGAATTAATATCTAAATTATCAAAGCAATTACGTCCATTAAATCAAGAAAAGTATTATTATTCTGTCATCAAATTATGTGTAGCAAAATACAATACAAAATAATTGCTACCGACTTTTTATATAGGACAGGGACTAATTAAGATTTTCAATTATCGGTTAATTAAGCCACGAACAGATTCTAGCTCTTGAATAAGGGTGCTAAATTGTCTTTTAGTTAGTTTTTTACAAGTTAGGGAACATACCGTAACTGCCGATACTCGATGTAGGTATTTACGTTTCTGGATACGGCGTCAACTCGTAACTTGTTTACGGGACTTTGTATCAAATTTGTGTGATGCGAAAAGTTTTGTGACGTCATCGCTGAGTCGTTTGATCTCCGAAGAGACCAATCCATTATTTGTTGGAGCGATGTCAGATATTTTTTCGTTTAGCGTTTTATTATTCTATTTTTGTAATACGTAAACACAAATCACTGAAACTTTGTAAATATCTCTTAGTAATTTGTCTTTATTGTATTGACAGTTAATTTAATCAGAAATCTTCATAACTTCTCACGCAAGTACGAAGTCATCGCCATTTGGGTTTCTGATTATTAGTTTTGTTCTTTGTTCTTTTGTTGAAGAGAACGTTGGCGGTGGTACACTCTACCGGGATTCAATTATTGGAATTCAATTTTGGAGTCAATTTTCTGTATCAGAGTGTAGCCGTAACAAGCCTGCAAACTGACTTCCGTTGATACAATGAAGTGAATTATATTGTACCTACAGACAATAACTTCCAAGAATTGCCTAATACTTTAAAAGCATACCTTATCTATATAAATCTATAACCATTTAGATATTTTTATATATATTTTTAGCATTTGACATGCTTAGCACTATACATTAAACACAAAGTGAAAATGTCAAATGCTAAAAATATATATAAAAATATCTAAATATTTAAAGGGTTTTCGTCATTATTAGGTAAAATCTTAATTGTAAAATTAAGTTTACCTGGTCGGTATAATGTATGAAAATACTTCCGACAGATGGCGCAGGCGTCACCCAAAGACGTTAAGTATGATGTGTTATCGAAATTAGCAGTCAGGAGCAATTGTCAGGATGGCTGAATTGGTAAAGCATCTGGACGGTATCCAGAAGATGCAGGTTCAAATCCTGCTCCTGACTGTTATTTTCGATTTCACATTTTTCACTTTGTGTTTATAATCTATAACCATTTTTTCTCAAAAGTAGTGAGAATTACTCAATTTAACATTCACAGATTTCTATTCCTCTGTTATCAACATTTTTGTTTAACACGAGAGCCACATGACCAATCATGATTAAAATTGGTGTGTAGCAAGAACATATATTATTATATGTGGCTATGTATGTGGTACAACTGTATATCTTACAAGATCCCAGGGTTATCGAAGCTTATTTATTTTCCTGAGTAACAACATTTATGGGACTGAGTCGGTGTGTATGCTGAATGTAAGCGAATTTGTTAGTTTAGGCGCACGGCAAATTTCATGATACCTTGAAATCTAATCATAAAGTTACTTTAAAATATAACTAACTTTTCTTAAACTAATTGATTGAATGAGGCGACACTTGGCGGAAGTCCATTGTTATTATTATAGAATATTTTAGGAGGAGAGCCCACCACTAATTTGCGGATTTATAATCCCCGTTATCGACACACACAAAATAACCTAAGATTGCCAATCCGCACTCTCACAGATAGAGGCAAATGTGATAATAGCAAGGAGCATGCACGATAATGACAAAAAAGCTCACCAACGCGACACAACCATGCGACACGGCAGGACGCTCAGAACCACAACGTTGCAATATTCCACACAAATCCGAATACAAACTCGACACGTCTGTCACCTCTAAACAAGGCATCCTCAGGACCGCTTGGCAACAAATGAGCCTTTTCTTAAATATTTCGCATGTACATAGGTACCCTTCCTGTGGTCCGCCAATACAGGCGGAGAGACGGCACACGGTGGGTTTATTTAGTGGGTGAGGGCCCCACACTACCCTGTTCGTTGCCCCGAAAGCTAGGGTGTGCGGTTAGGTATATTTTTTCCGCCTAAATAAAAACAAAATCACTCATTACTGTACCACTATTGGGTACCGACCTCCCTTTGAGAGGGTTTTAGTTCGTAGCCCACCATATTGAACCATTGCGGTTCGGCAGGTTTTACAAGCTATCTTGATATTCTCTCCGGCATTTATTTTATCGAGCAGTGATCATTTATAAACAAATCTACACTATTATAAAGCTGTAAGATAGCTGTGTCTGTACATTTAAGATATTTGAGAAAAAATGACTGTATTAGGCTATATAGACGTGTCTGAACACAAAACAATTTATTTTTTGTCTGTTTGTCAGTCAAGCAGACAAAAAGATAAACAGCCAAACAGACAAAAAAACAAAAAAAATGGTTTTGTGCTCAGACATTACAGTATTTTTTTCTCAAATAGGTATCTTAAATGTACAGACACAGCTCTGTTAAAACTTTATATTAGTATAGATTAATGGCTTAATACAACCTTCTCACAAAATAACGACATAAATCAATAATAATATATCTCTTCTCTAAATATTTTCCACCTCCTGCCACTTTAACTAAGGTTAGCAACAATCGAGTTATGCTTGGGTTTTCGTAGGTAACTGTTACCATCAGGCAGACGGCTTGTTTGCCACTACTATAGTATAAAAATTCTAGTTGTGTAAATTTTAGCAAAATTATATTTTATCGTAGCTACTCGTATATTACGTGGTACCTGCGGGCGCTCGCGGGTAATCCTGTGCTGATGAGCTAATCGGATCAACGCACTGAAGCGAACATGGAGTGAATAGATAAAGGAGGATTATATTGAAATTATAATGTACCTACTCGGCGACTCATCCACTTGTGACGTGGTTTTATAATAACCTGGCTTTCATTTTTCTACTATTTACAATGGGAACCAGTAACTTTAAATAAATATTTTGTTTGCTTACTAACTATATAAAGCCGATGGGGAAATAAATGCTGGTTATACGAGTATGTGTTAATTACGAAGGCTTTTTGATTCCGGATTATTAGTAGAATAAGAAAAAAATGACTAAATACTACAAATACCTGAGTCTAGAGGTGTTATCCATTAATGTACAAACGATAATAAAGTCTCACTAGATACAAGGAATTATCCTGGAAACATTATTTAAATTCATGACTGTAAAAATAAATTTGTATTTACGCAAATCTGGGGCAAGTCGCTAGTAATACAACATACAAAATCACATCACACCGCTGTTATAAACAAATTGTGTAGGCAGCGAGATCATTGCTTGTCTGTGAAATTTCCTTTTGTTGAAAGCTTATTATATCGTCCATTGTCCTCGTCTCTTGGTCCTCACTTACTCGTTGCCTCTATACTTCTATTCTAGTGCTATTTAAGCTAAGGAAGGGTATCTCACAAAATAATATTAGATAAATTGAACGCTAATCTGAACAAATAGCGTACTATTAATAAATAAAAGCTTTTTTTATGGAATATATCGCGTTCACTTCATATCCGCGATCATATTTTGTATAACAATGGCGCTCTGAATATTGCTGGCGCTAAGCCGTATCTTACTAGCTAAATTGATTATGAGTTTATTTGTTATTTTTTAAGAGAATATTTGTTCTATGATGGTTCTCTCTATTGCATAAATAAAGCAGTTTTAATAAAAAAATACTCTAGAAGTGGAAGTGGTATGAAGACAAGCTATTAGGTATACAAGTAAGAGGGAAAACACCTTTGCTTAGTAGTTGCGATTAAGACCCAAACCCTCTTTCCTCTCCACCTCATATCCCTTTCCTTAGAGTTGGCTACGCAAGAGGGATGACTAGTGTGGTGTAGCTAGTGTCTATGAGCTACGGTAACCAGTAGTGAAATTTTCTTTAAATACTTGTTGGCTTTCCCGGTTAGTCTATGTCAGACATTCAGGATAATAAATCTTAAACGAAGTAAAAAGAGTGATTTTAATGCAAAATACATTTATGTGGGATGATGTGTTGCTCCTTCGGTCCTATTAGGCAATCTGTAGCTCAGTCTGCATACTGATTGGGAGGATCAGTTTCACCGTCTCCCGTGTGACCAATTATGAAGCATTGTCGGCCACATGATCCTTACTTGTATTGTAAATGCGAAAGTGAGTTAGTTTATTTGTTACGCTTTCACGCCACAACTACTGAACCAAGCATTATAAAATTTTGCACACGTATACTCTGGAAAGCTGTACTTTGGAGCTATTTTTACACAGAGATAGAGTGATGTACATAGTTAAATTCTGTAGTCCATGCGAATGGAGTCGCGATTTGAATCTAGAAGGCAATAAAAAAAAACAATGGCGTTCACACTACTCCATTGTATCCCCAGGCAGTAGGGTTTGCAATAATAAAGGTGGTTACTTTACCATAACGACATTAGAGAACAATGGATTCATTTTGTATATTATAAAAATACTTGTATAGTGGTAGAACCTTGCTTATCCCAGCATGAATGGGCTCGATCGGAGAAGTGACACCCTCTCACAAAAGACCAGCTTGTAACATCAGTAGGCGCTCCTACAGTTTTGTTTCTTATAGTGAGTGAGAGGACTGAAGGCCTAAATCCTCTCCCTATCTTCTCCAAATTATCCTGTCTATCCACCTCCTAGAAATTTCTTTGGAGATGGCAACGCGCAAGTTATGCCTCTGGTCTGGTGTTGTTAGCATCCATAGACTATGGTAAGCCCTTACCATCGCCTTCCAGTGGCCCGGCAAACCAGGTAGAGAGACGGCACACGGCAAGTTTATTTAGAGGGTAAAGGCCCCACACTACCCTGTTCGTTGCCCCGAGTGACGAGGTGTGCGGTTAGGGACATTTTTTCACGCCTAAATAAAAAAAAAGTTGGGCCAATACATACGGCCACCCATGTAGTTTTAAGTAAGTTTAAAAAAATACACAATAATAATAGGGTCCATAAAATCAGGACGTTTGATAAGATTAAATGTGTGGCAGACAAGTTGTGTGGATCGATATCTGGTGTAGCTAGTCAATTATGCTGTCACATGCTCAAGTGAATTAATATTCATAAACTCATAATTAGTAGTCTGTCTATCGAGTGTTGCCATATAATGCAAATTAAATATTTTGTCACGAAATCTGGTCACACTAATTATATTACGGAGTTGTTTATTGTCGTTCTCTTCTTGGTGGAGGCTTTTATATTTAATTAATTAACGTTAATTGGATGAACTCTTAAAAACAAGATTTTTGTCTCAAGAATTACAAAATATTGAAAATTTTATTTAATTTTAATTACTTCACCACTTGACCCATAAAATCCTTGCCAATATTATAAATGAGTTTGTTTAATATATTTTTAGAACGTAACTACTGAATTAAGCATTATGTAATTTTGTATACATACACAGCCCAGCCTTTCCTGGCACATAGGGTACTTTTTATACCGGAAAAATAGTCAGTTTTTTTGATAGATATTTTCTAAGATATACAATGTGCCGTACAGTAACTATTTATAATTCTAAGTCGCGGGCAATATCTAGTTTATATATAAAATATTCAATGTGCCGTATAGTAACTATTTATAATTCTAAGTCGTGGGCAATACCTAGTTTATATATAAAAATATTCAATGTGCCGTACAGCAACTATTTATAATTCTAAGTCAAGGACATTATCTAGTCTATATATAAAAATAACCCTCCGTCAACCACTCCTCCGTTTTTCCTGAGTTTAAAGTATGATACCCTATGTCCTCTGTACTATGACATACTAGCCTTTGCCCTCGGCTTCGCCGCAAACTAAATGTTTCGCGGTCGGTCACAAAGCAGGCAATGGGACCTATTCACTCCGGCTCATTACAAGTGTACTCTCAATTGATACCCAACCGTACCACCACCAGTAAGTTGTTCTGAAGTAACACTTGTGCCCAATAGTGTGACAATAGTGAGCTGCGAAAAAATAAAAATAAATATATAATCCTTTTTATATAGAAAATAAATGGGGCATGGCTGAGAGATTATCTGCTTATACACACGAGGTAATATCATTACACGAAGCTCGGTCAGTGTGTGTGTGTGTCCATAAATCATAACGTGTATCCCTCGGGATCGTTCACGGATGACCGCGCACGTTTGTTCCGACATGATCTCGTTCATAGTTCGCTTTCAATCTAATAAATGCCAAATTTGACACCAGAGCAGTTTTATGAAGAATTCTTATAATGAAGGGTTTTTTCTGTCTCGAAATCTATCCTATAGAACATGGATTAACTAGAACAAATTATTTTAATAATAGATAATTATAAGGTGGGATTTGAATTCAGAACTTGTGGAAATTCCTAGCAAACGCTTCTAAGCTACCGTAGATTCTACCTCACAACGTCTAAACACCCACGTCACGTAAATATTATGTCAGCTAAGCCTAAATTCGTAGCAATTGATGTCGCAGCCTTATATTATAACTTAACGCGTATTTTCATTCTATACAAACAACAAAATTATATATTGTCATGATGGTCGAGCAACAATCACTCTTTACATAAAAAACAATATTGAGATGATGTGAGTCATACTTAATACCTCTGTCTTTCAGTTTTTGCTCATATCATTTAAAGTAATAGGGAATATTACAGTTTTACGTGTATTAAATACTTTGCTAACGTATTTAAATACGCTCTGAGTATTTCTCACGAGGCGGGCGCTATAAAACATGTTATTTTGTCGAGTAATTTGCTGATTGCACTCAGGTTTCACTGTTAGCGATTTTAACCACAATTATCTAACATTTAACAATGATTACTACTATCTATATTGTTTGGCTTTGAGTAATGTTTTTAAGGTGGAGATTAGGTGACAAGGAATTAGGAATTGGTCAAGGCATACACAGTTGGACATGATTAGCTAAAGGTAAGTTAGTTGAATTCTGCTTGTGGTTATATTTTCAGACGATTCCAATTCATTCATCCATCAGCCTTTCATCTTCCACTGCTGGACATAGGCCTCCCCAAAATGGGAGGTTTTACCATAATCGCCACGCTTGACAGGCGGGTTGGCGATCGCAGTGGATGTTTCTAGTACACAGCAGAACGCTGCTGCCCGGTCTGCCGGTAATGCCTTAGTCGGCTTTTACGACTCCCATAGGAAGAGACGGGCTGGAGCTATTCTTGGTGCCGGCCCCACACAGCTGAAAATTCAGTCGATTAAATTACTTCTAATCAAGCATTTACAATATGTACAAAATTATTATTAACTTTAACGCTAAATGCTTTACTAAACACACAATTATGTATTTGGTTCCTACACACAATCGGCGCAATTTGTTGTGACGAGCCTAATTCAGTTTGAAGCCTACACCTTTTTGGCCCAAAAAAAATTCACTCAAAGAAGTGGCCACCAGAAAGCATGACAAAAACGTCCTGTGCTACTTGCACTCACAGGCCTAGGTACAGCTTTGACAGACAGGACTAGTTCATTAGTTTACTTGTTAATTGCTACAAAACCTAAATCTTTAACAATTGCATCGTCTATTTCATTCAACAAGTCGAAAAGTGCTATTGGGTGGGCCTATGGTACGTTTGTCATATCTATAAATAAAAAACTATTCCCGCTAGCAACAAGAGATGTCCTGATGTATCCTTCATTATAATTAAAAGCTCTCGCGTTGGTGCATGAGGCATTCTCTAATGCTCACGTCTCTCTTGAGTGCACTTGGCTTCAAACACTTTTGTTTATGCACAGCAAAGGCACAGTGTAAATAACTTGTATGTGTGTGTGTGACTGTGTTTTTTCTACACTTTTTCTTATACGCTAATTAGGTTTATATTGATTTCTGATAGTTTTAATGTATTAATGAAATTATGATTTCCATAATGGAAGCAAATTCCTCTTGGAAAATAAAGTTTGAGCACATTATACCGTAAGTGTGGGCTTGACTATTCTTGGCGTTGCTAAAGCCCATGAATAGGAGTTATCACATAATGATATATCGTATAATATACTGATGGCTCCTCTGATATTATTAGTAATAAAAAATACTGCAAATGGAAGACAGAATCTTATTCTGTTTAATAATTTAATCTATTTTATAGCATACAGAAACTTATTGCACTCTTAGCAACTTCTATCTTAACCAATGATCATCATCTCTTTAACCTTATCTCAAACTTTGTTAGGGCCGTAACTACTGCCAGGGTTTATTTAAAAGCGGGACCCACTGCTCAACGTATTTTCCGAAGCAAAGAGGTCAGGTATTTACAAATATGTGTAGTCAAATAATAATTTAATAATAACAGACAGTACCTATAATATATATAAATCATACGATTTCAATTATAATAAATAGTTGTGTATTTCTCTTCAGTAACCTTTAAATTTATTTCTTGCAAAATATTATTCGAAGCCACATTTTGTTCTCCAGTTCTCGCGCACCGAAGCGTCATATATTTTTCATAGAACCGCTACCAAATAAACATTATTTTTATCGCGCTTCAGTTAACTTAGAGCCGTCCTTTTTCTGGTTGAGGGCTCGCGATATATTAACATGCCCTTTATATATCAAAATATGTGACAGAACAAATATACTTCTATATTGCCCTTCTAATATAAATGTGAAAGTTTCTTTGAACGTTTATGGTGTGTTCATACGCTAGCATTCAAAGCGACATTCAACAGGCACGAGCACGGGCACAAGCGTGTGAAAGGTCTGCCCATGGTTGCCCGGCTGCTTGTGTACGCGCTTGCCGTTGAACGGAGTGTGTCGGTTTTTTTTTGGCAAAGTTCTAAGGATGAATGTGCTTGCGCCCGTGGTCCTGTTTACATGCGCGCAGTCGCTTTAGTATCTCGTCAGCACAAAGTACATTGAATATACGGAGACTCATGAATCTTCGGGACGACCGGCTGTACAAGCGTTAATAAAAAATACGATAACAAGATGTTGGAGTGGTCAAGCAACCAAATTCTATATTTCCTCGAGTTTTATTACAGCAAGAATTTGTCATCCACCACCTTCTTCTCTGTAATCATCTTCTCCGTTCTATTCATCGTCGGTGATTTTTTTTTTCCGATAAAAATAAGTGAGGTAATAGCTGCCACAATATTAAAGTCTGCATTGCCCGCCATGGTCGCTCTGACTGACGTGTCGCGAGCGTGTGAACAGCTTGCTTGGCCTGGCAGCGCACGACAAGCTGTGCGCCAAGGTGCATCCCGAGCTGCTTGCCGGGCTGAGCGGCGCTCGTTTAGACGTCCTTTGTGTAAAAATCCTTTGAACTTTGCCAAAAAACCGACACTCACTCCGTTCAACGCCGAGCGCGTGCACAAGCAGCCGGGTAGCCACGGGCAGCCGTTCACACGCTTGTGCTAGTGCGCGTGCCCGTTGAATGTAGCTTTGAATGCAAGCGTGTGAATGGACGATTGTGGTGAATGGCGGGCTGCGCGCCGAGCTGCTTCCCGAGCTGCTTGCCAGGCTACGCGGCGCGCGTGTAAACGCGCTATTAGATGTCGATATGTATGTTTACGGTATTATGGCCTACAATTCATTGAACGAGTTAATTTTTAATATAACGCGGATGGCAATGTGGTATTCAGTCTAACTGATGGCAAGTGGTAACTGGTAGCCTAATGACACTAGCAACACCAGATGCATCACTCTTGCAACGTAAACTTCAAGGCCAGGCATAGCAGGTGAAGAGGAAGTATAAGGAGGTGGTTTACACTGTTTCATGCTGATTAATGAAAATGAACAGAGTCACAGTTCACTCGCCTATGCGTTTTAGTTCTGAGGTTCCCAACATAGCACGCCGCACTTATACTATGCCCATGTCTCTCATCAAGATCTAATAAACAAAAAGTTAATTCAAAATCCGTTCAATAGTTGTTGCGTGATGTGCAAACAAAGAAACAGACTAACTGACAAACATACAGTCCTTTTTTTTCAAATATCTTAAATATACATACATAGCTCTGTTTTATAGCTTTATAATTAGTACAGATATATTACAATAAAACAAGAGCTTTATATATTTTATCTAAATAGAGAAATATATGTCCCAATAAGTTAAGGATTGAGTGATAGAAGTATTGTTTAAAGACCTTTAAAATGACATCAAAAATTTGATTCAATCTCAACTTATAATTTAAGTATGTTGGATTTATCAAAATATTTTTCCTTTTTTTTTCCTGTTTTTATTCCTTTAATATTGTAAGTAAATTTTGAATGATAATAAAATTAGAATCACTGACATTAAAGTAATAGGAAATTTAAACAGACCCCAGAGGGTGTCTTACAAATAAATTTTGTAACCCCAGAGCAGCAACTTTTCTCATTTCTTGTTTGGAATAGGAAATGTATAGGTAATGACGTAGATGTTGTTAAATTTGAGAGTCTTCTGACAGCCCTCTCTTATCAATGCTCTACACCCTAAATAACCTTAAAAAATTCATTAAAAATGAAGTGGGCGTGGGAGAAAATTTATCACCATTTCACTTTCTGAGATATTCTCATACTATCAACGCGCTGTTATAGCGGCATAAATATGCAACTTCTAATCATGTCGTAGTCGTATGAAAGGTATTATTCAACTACTTCGCTAGGAATTTTTCTGTCGCAACTTGGATTGTAAAAATGTTCGTTGCCTAATATTTCCCGGTGCCATTAAGGTTCCAGGGGACCATTAAGTATGAGTAAGACTTAAAGATACACAGGTGAAATGTAATAAGACTACACGTCTTCTTTATATAATTACTCTTATTAAACTTAGCTGAATCAAAAGAGGCCTATCACAGGTATAAGATACTTATTTCGTCACAGCAAAAGTCATGGTGGTGGAAGACCAATTGAAATAAATTTCTAAAATTTCGTGGGAAATTCTAAAAATATCAATTTGTTTGTAAAAATTCAGACATAATCCTTTCATATTGCTCTAATAAAGAGTCATAATAACTTAACTTAATTATTATTATTCTTAGAAAATTATTGTAATACGTGTAAATCAATTATTTACAATAACATCACAACAATACGTAGGTAGTAACTACCTTTAATAGATAACTACGTAATACAGTTTAATATCAGACGTGATTTGAGTTAGTCAAATACAAGATCCCATCGAGAATTCCAATTAGACTGGCGAGACTCGACAGAGGCCCATTGAGAGCGGAACGAGCCGGCTATTTACATGACTACATACATTCTAGCTTACCAATATCGCCTCTAGTCAAAACCAGATCCAATATGTATAAAGGAATTTCACGCACCCACAAACTTTACCAAAATGTGTGTCAATAAATAAATATACCTCGATGTGCGACTGCTGCGGATCACAAGGTCTCCGGTTTGGATTCCAAGTTTGGCCAGAAAAAAGTTGCTGGAATTTTCATGATAACAAAGTCACAATAGTAGCTCGGAGTTTGGGAGTTAGCGTGGGTTCACCTCCCTACCTTGGAAAGCACGTAAAGTTGTTGATCTCGCACCTGATCTCTCTACTGTCGTATCAGAATGCCGACCAGCCATGGGACTCCCATCGGACTACGAGCGTGAGCGAACAGAGTTCACTTGTATTTGCGCACACACTTGCACCCTATAATCTTGCCTGCAACGTTGTCTAATACCCGTTGGCAACGGCCGCTGGGACCAAAACCCTTTTAGAGATCATTTACATAAAAACCACCATACATAGAATTGTACTGGGTGGGAATCCAATCCACAGAATCCAATCCACAGCACTCATCACTCCGCTATCTGACCAGTTACTTAATAACGCAAAAACAGTAGCCTATAATTGTTTAAAGTATTGCTTATATATAGCTTAAATCCGGGTGAAGCACACAGTTATACACTATGCTACACTTTGTATTATGCGAAAAAGTAATGGATTTATGTTGTTATCAATTTAGTGCTGAATTTTATCACTAGATGGCGATGCATATATGCAAGTATATTACACGGATGAATCTAGTCAGCTTATATAATTATATCGTAGCTATTGTAACATATGCTCGGGACCAACAATCTCGGAATTATTTATTATATCTCAATATGATCCTCTTAATGTCTTGGATAATGTCCGCACCGTATTGGATGTATTTGCATACATTGTTCCGACTAGATCAATTTAATTATCACAATTCAGATCACCATATATGATAACGCAGCCCCAGATATATTTTGATATTTTTATGTATATTTATGAACATGCTCGGCTATTTACCAAATACTAAGTGTGGAAATGTAAAATGGAAAATGATAGTCACGGACACATTTTGACTATGTCAAGTCACCACAGCAGGGAGGTCATTCCAGAGGCTACTACTAAAAAAGAGTGCTGGAAACGAAAGCTCTAATTTTCTCGCCTGTAACGATATGTGTGTACTTATTTAAAAGAAATGTGTCGATGGCCTCATAGTTAATAGGTCAACATTATAATCTATGAGAATGTGGCAATTTCCCAGTCAAACATAGCTCCGCCATCTTGTCACGATGATTTTAAATTCAAAAAAATTAATTGTTCAAGTCACAAATTGCTTAAAGCTTACCTTCAGTGAACACAGCTGATAAATGTAGGTAATCTATTATCCTGGTTGGCTCGTAAGTCTAAATATATCTGCCATTAATATTGTTGGCTCGCGCGCTCCGTGTCGTGTGGCCGTCTAACTAATGACCGGGGGCTTCTCACCAATGGCCGGGACACAACATACCGGTCATTGGTAATAAGTTTAATTTAAGTTGTACTACAAATAACTGCTGCTTGCGACTTCAGAATAGCGTTACTATAACTACTTCACTCCATGGTATATTAAATCCTGGAAAAAATGGATATCTCATAGGAACCTAAAATTTTTTTTGGATATTATATACGTAAGTGTACAAAGTGCCTTTGTAAGTGTACAGAGTTTTAATTTAATTTGATGTTTTGAAGTGGGTTACAGGTGTGAATATATTAACATATACACCAATAAATGACATCATAATGTCTTCTAGTATTTCTCATTGTATCTGCAACGGTTATCATACTGCTATTATAGTCCTGGCGTTTTTCCAAATACTCTCGTTCAAATCTTTAATGTTTATATGCTACTTTTTGGATAAGCCACCCTTCTGTATCAAGAGCTAACTGCAATCAGAGGATAGCAATAAATTGAGAGCAACATATTCAACATATACCTATTAATTTTGCCAATCAATACAGTAAAAAAAAATATGGACATAGACAGCACCGAGAAGACTGCTACAATAGCTCAGTGACATAGCCTCTGGACCTTTGATTCAAAGGTCGCGGGTTCAATCCTCGCTGGTAGATATCATTTTCTATTTTAGATTTTAACTCTTTGTACTTTACTAACATAATTATTGTCCTTACTATCCTTGGTATGTTTTTTTTCCAACACTATCCTGTTAATATGTCTCATAATTAAAAAGTTATTACACATACTAATGATTGAAATTAATGTTTACATTTGAATAATGATTGTATACTGGTGTGAGTACATGTTATGGCTACTGTTAACATCGTTTTTTTGTTAAGGAGGGAAAAATGTACCTAACCTCACGGGATGTGCCCGTCGTTCGGGGCAACGAACAGGGTAGTGTGGGGCCCTCACCCACTAAATAAATCTGCCGTGTGCCGTCTCTCCGCCTTTATTGGCGGGCCACCGGAACCATATTACATTCCTTCAGTGGTCTGGTAGAGGTAGACCTAGGTGAACATATTTTGACAATCGGAGACGTTCTTCAGAAAAACCAGGTTAAGAGTACTCGAAACCAACGAGCATGCATCAAAGGGCTGATGAAAGTAGATAAAGTGAAAGATATGTGTCAGGATCGTAGCAAGTGGAGAGAAGTGGTTTCTGCCTACCCCTGCGGGAAGAAGGCATGATAATATGTATGTTTTAAAAAACTATGTTATTTTTTTTCTCTATATCTTGGGTGCCAATTGAAGTACCCATTTGCGTAGGGCTAAAAACACTGGCTAGAACTGATTAAAGCGAGATTGTTCGAGAACACTGTGTCTACGTCTATTCGTTTTACAAGTTCATTAAATACTGACGAGGTAAGCAGTAAATCGGTAAGTTATTGCATTATGTAAGAGGCAATAACGTTCAGTGTAATAACGCCACTGCGATGTACTCAGTTTTATTAAAAGCCTTAGCTGCGACCGTAACAGCAATACAACTTTACATTATTACTAGCGTTGGCCCGCTGCTCTGCTGCAGTCAAACGCTAATTTTTAGAGAATATCTTAGGTTCCGACATAGTAGCGGGATATAATGTATACTAGTTTTGTCTTTTCACGAGCTATCAAACAATAAATCATCAAAATCCATTCAGTAATATTTGCGTGAAGGCCGAACAAACAATTATAATTTTTTTTAAAAAAAGATGTTCTATGACCTCCTCCTGCTTGCCCTGAAGAAAACACCAGACCAGTGACAGTAGGGCTATGAGCTAACGGGCTTGCGATACGCAAGGCTAACAAAAGGACTCTGACTGCACTGGGCCAGCGTGATTAACTGCGGTCCAAAGCCCTCTCATTATGACAGGAGACCGTGCTCGATGGTGATACAGTAAAATGTAAAAAAAAAATGTGACCTTAGGTCATTCGTTCACTTCTCACGTGAAATAAAATGGTGAGCAGCCACTTGGCAATAAATACCCTAAGTGTTCCTAAGTCTATAAGCGATGGCTACTTAGTTACTATCTTATCTTTGAGTATGTGCAATGTTTTGTTTTAAAGCCGCTCTATTTTATTAAGAAGCATAGCAAAGTGGTGCAGCTCCTGATTATTGGCTGTTAAGTTTAAGCACTCTATAAGATTTCATTACGCGAAGATGTTATTACGCCAGCATATGTGAAGTTATATGATATATATTTAAGGCATAGCATGCGATTAGTTAAACTTAAATACATAAGTAGCAGTAATAATGTTATGAACTAGCACATTATCGTATATATATTCTAAAGGTTTCGCCCGCGTCTAATTAAATTTAAATGGGTAAAAACATTATAACATATAGACGCCTCATCTAATTGTCCGCAGTTACCGTAAACCATAGATACCAGCAGTATCTGGAGTAGTCATCGATATAGGGTAAGAGGTGAAGACGAAGTAGAGAGGTGGTGAGAAAGTAGTTTCAACTTCCAGTGCCAATAGGCGTATTCAACACGTTAGTAGAAAATATATTTTTACACAAATGTTTCATGTTAAATGCATGAAATTAAATAAATTATGATATTTTCTGTTGAACCTTCTCTCTTCTTCTCATTTTCATCATCACCCAAGCCTTATTCCAAACTTTATTTGGGTCATCTTCTGATTTGTTCGGTGTAAGCTGATCCACCAGCGGAGTCACGAAGTGACTGCCTATCTGACCTGCACAACCCAACTAAGTAGACAGCTTGCGACCTTAACCAAGACCGCTGTTATATTTTTTATTTATGACACCCTGTAACGACTTATATATAATATGGTGGCCAAGTGCAGCCATGCATAGAATATTTAAAGGGTAGATCGAAATGGTAACAATGTTTTATAATCCATCCATCAGCCTTTCAACGTCCACTGCTGCACATAGGCCTCCCCAAGAGAACGCCACAACGAGCGATCCTGTGCCAACCGCATCCAACGGCTCCCCGCGGTTTTGACCAGATCGACGGTCCATCTGGTGGGGGGCCGTCCTACTCTGTGCCGTCCGATACGTGGCTTTTCTTCTCCAACGGTTGTCGGTTCGTTGAGCAATGTGGCCTGCCCATTGCCACTTCAGCATGGCAACCCAGCGGGTCACTCTCGTTCTCCTACGGATCTCCGTATTACGGATTCGATCACGTAGGGAAATACCAAGCATAGCCCGCTCCATGGCGCGCTGAGCGACTTTGAGCCTTGATACGAGGACAACATTCAGAGACCACATCTCCGTTCCGTATGTCATCACTGGTAACACACACTGGTCGTAGACCTTCGTTTTCAGACACTGCAGAATATTGGACGAGAAGATCTTCCTTAGCTTCCCGAACGCTGCCCAGCCGAGTTGGATTCGTCGATTGACCTCTTTCTCGAAGTTGTGCCTACCTAATTGGACTGTTTGTCCCAGGTAGACATAGTGGTCGACAACTTCGAGTAGCGCACTCTCGACTAGGACACGTTTTATACTAATAAAGGTTTATTAATTTTCATTATGTCACAATTATAACAAAAAATTTGAATAGACACACTATTCAAATTTTTTCTTCTTCATCCATGTCACACTCGCCACTCTACTGCCCATGTCAATAAAAGGTTTTAATATAAAAATATTCAAAAAAGTATATACCTACTAAATAAATGTTTCACCACAGACTGCAAGGATGTTACTTGACGGCTGGGAGGATCCACTGCTTAACGTGATTTCTGAAGCACTTTGGTCTGGAAATCGGCTAAAGTATCAAGTAAAAGTAGTGTGTATAGATAATTTACCAGGTTATATTGCAAGTCCATTTCAAATTTAAATACAATGAACTCAGAATGTTTACAGTCTCCCCGTTCTTGCCTTAGCATTCAGCCCGCGGGCGACCGTTCAGTTTATTGCTCTCTTCATCCTTGACATGAAACGGTTTTATTACGCAGCTTACAAGCGTACTGCCACCGAATTAAAGTAAAACGATTCCAGTAAGGCTTACGATATATTTAATTCATTTACAGCAATACACGTAAAAAGTTCTATGTTGTAACGGACTACGAATACAAGTGTCACCACCCCATTTTTTCGCACGGGTGTCATACGAAGCGACTAAGGGAAGTAAGAAATTATCACCCATTGCAATACTGGTGCTAAGGCTGGGTACCAAGTGGGAGTACTCACTTGCTATCAGGCCCCAGCGGGTTGGCCATCATCTCCCGTGCGACCGGCCATGAAGCACATCGGTGTGTTTTGGCTCTCGCAAAAGAACCGTTAATTCGTTCGATTCATTATATATATGTGAAATGAAATGGTGAGCAGTGGCTTTACAGTACTTTCGGTATCGTTGAGCCCATAACCGATGGTTACCATTTTCAATCAGGTGGACCGTGGCTCGTCTATCTCACCACCATATGCAATAGACCCGTTGGCCGTGTGGGGCCGGCTTTAGAATTGTCCCACCCCTCTCTACCCACGGGAGTATTAACAACAACCACTGCGATCGCCAACCCGCCTGCCAAGCGTGGCGATTACGGCATTATCCCCCATGACGGGACCGCTCGTTGTGGCGTTCTTCTGGGGAGGCCTATGTCCAACAGTGGACTTTGAAAGGCTGATGGATGGATGGATGAATGGATGCAATAGAAGAAAAAGTATATAAGTATTTCTAAATAAGCTTTTACTAGAAATTCATAGAAAGAAGTTAATTTATAGGGCAAGGCTAGATAACAAGGAGTCCTCACTTGTTATCTGTCTCAAGCAAATCAATATCACCATCTTCCGTATGACCAACTGTGAAACACTTTGGTGTGTTTTGGGTGTAGCAAAATATAGCGGAGCCTTACGGCTACATTCATTGCCCATTAGTGAAATAAAAATGTGAACAGTCTTCTCTTGCGTCTGAACTCCACACTTATGTACAAGGCGCAGAGAATGAAGAAGATATAATAGTTAAGCACTATGGATGCTAGCAATACCAGGGGCATCACTCGCAAATTTCAACACTAGGAAAAGGAATATGAAAATAAGATTAAAAATCAAGGGAAGGGAAACATAAAGTGTGAAAATGTGAAATCTAAATATCAGTCACGAGCATGATTTGAACCTGAAAGAACCCAATTAAGAAGGAATGTGTTATCGAAATTAGCAGACCAAAGCAATTGTCACGATTACAGAATCCGTAAAGCATCTGGGATGGTTTTCCAGGCGATTCAGGTTCAAATTCTAATCCCTGAACCCTTTCGAATTAACATTTTCATACGTTATGTTCATTTATAGTGCAGACACATATCTCTTACTTTTCAAATATATTTTTGAATTTATGTTTGTTTTTGTTTATTACAGCTCGCTGAAGGAAAATAGCATAAGTATGATGCGAGGCATGCAAATAAGTCTGGAAGATTTTCTCGCCAGCTTCTGAAATCGGCCAAACAACACTAGGACAGCGCGGTAGACATTGCCTGAATCCCTCTCGTTCTGGGAGGAAACACTTACTCAGCACGAGGGCAGTAAAAGGTTAAAAAATACCAGTACAATAAAGCTATAATAATTTTCTAGGTGTAAACAAGAGTAGGAACAATTAATCACGTCTCGAGCAGTTAACAAGTTAATATTTCAAAGCTCTATGATTAATGTACGATATTCTCAAAGTTAAATTAGCTGTTGTACTTGAGTTATATAATTATAACCCGGAATTAACAAATTTATATTTTTAATGGTTATATTTTTGAAGTGAAACTTCTTTATCGACGTATGGGAGAAATTTTATAGCAATGTAACGTTTTTCTGTTACGCGTCATCTTTATTTCTAAGTCACATTTTTCCGTTACGCGCCATATTTATTTTATATATATATTTTTTAAATATGGGTTACAAGACTAAATTCTCGAATTATGTTATTTATGTCTTTAAGGAAAAAGAATTCGTAATCATTCATGTCTTGGATAATTTTCAAGCTTTTATTTAACTTGTCCCGGTCAAAATTTGAAAGTTAAATTTGACACACTTTCCGGTTTCGGATTGATCTGAAATTTTACATGCATATGTATATTGCGTGACAATGTAATATTATGATGACATAAAGCTGATCTTATGATGGAGCTAGAATGTGGCCATTGGAACTCTATAAGGAAACGGCGCAACCTCATCGAGTTTAGACTCGTTTGATTCGTCTTGACGAGCACTTTGTCTTTAGATGGTATCTAGGGTCTGATGATGGAGCTGGAAGGTAGCCAAAGGAACTCCATTATAAAACGACATAACCCCATGGAGTTTGGACTCCTATGATTCGTCTTGACGAGTACTTTGTATCTAGTTGGTATCCAGGGTCTGATAATGGAGCTGGATGGTGGCAATAGGCACTCTGCTATAAAACGTCATAATAATTCTATTATAATTAATGAAATTTTAAAATAATCTTAGTAGCAATAAGGTGAAATAAAAAAAAATCCATGCACCATGCATCAAAATCGTATAAATTTTAATTGCAAAATTAAACTTACTATATTGGATGCATGTAATGCTTGCCGGTAGATGGCGTTAGTCGTAAGACAAATGTGATTAAGAATTTGGGATGATCGAAGGATCAGTAGGGTAGCTCAGTGGCTTAGAGCACTTCCCCGGATTGGCAAAGATGCGTGGTTCGATTCCCGCCCCTACTAAAAATCTCTTTTTCTTTATTCACAAATAATTTGTACTTTAAAAAGTAGCGGAGCAATTCAAAATATCAATTCAAAGAGTCAATTGCTAAAAGAAATAGATCTAATATGCCTAACTTGATGACCTTAAAATTACTTTTACTTTCTTCAACTCGATATTATGAATAAAATAATATGTAAAGCAGCTCTAAAAATTCTTTATCAAGAAATTATAACTCAAAAATTATTTAAATAAAAAGGAAGTACAAAACCTATAACCCTAATACTGAAAAATCTCTTTCTAAAAGTATGAAACAGAAAAAAAATACCCTACAATCGGCTTTAAAATTGTGCCACCCCTCTCCACCAATGTGATTCGTAAGAGCCGACTGATGGAATAACGGGGGAGTGGGCAGCAGCACTCCCTCGAGTATTAACAACATCCACTGCGATTGCCAAACCGCCTGCCAAGCGTGGCGTTGTCAGTAGTGTAACCGACTTCCGTGCACGAGGTCGTGTGTTCGATTCCCACTTAGGACAATTATTTGTGTGATGAACAGAGATATTTGTACTGCGTCTGGGTGTTTTCTCTCTATTATATGTATGTATTTACAAAAAAAAAAGTAGTATTATATCCGTAATCTGGTACCCATAGCACAAGCTTAATTGCTTAGTTTGGGACCAGAGGACGTTGTGTGAAATGTCCGAGAATATAAATAAATAAATAAAAAAAAAATATCCGTAATCTGGTACCCATAGCACAAGCATTATGCTTAGTTTGGGACCAGATGACGTTGTGTGAAAATGTCCGTGAATATTTATTTTATTTATTTAAATGCGTTCCGAAAGAGGGCGTTGGTCGTCAAGACAAATGTGATAAGGAGTTTGGGTATGTCTAAAGATAGTACTGTAGCTCAGTGGATTAGAGCGTAATTTTGTTATTTTTTATAGATAACTATATTGAAACATATTTTAAAAACTATAGCAAGCAATCAAAATTTCAAAAAAGCAATATATTTTAGCATAAAGCACAGAATAAAATTAATTAAAATTAAATTAAATATTCTTTTTAAATCATTAATACCTCAGTCCTCGGACGTCTTTAGTATTCAAGTACTTTATATTAGAAAGATGAACTCAAAAATGGCTCCATTGTAACATTATCTTTTACATACACATTTTATCAAATAAGAACGCTATTAAATTTTCTATGGCGATGCCAACTTTCCACGATCGGAACTGGCCTTCAGTCGAGCATATAATCGATTTTTGGAGCAAGCCAATCGTGTCAAACCAAATGTATGTATGTGCCTTCCTGCAGTTTTGTAGCCAAATCCAAATTGTAGTTCAAATCGATTTTTTTATTTCATTCCATTTTTAAGATATGAATAATGATTATTTAGATATTTTGAGCATTTGACATACTTAGCACTATACATTAAACACAAAGTTAAAAATGTGAAATCGAAAATAACAGTCACGAGCAGGATTTGAACCTGCATCTCCTGGATACCTTCCAGATGCTTTGCCAATTCAGCCATCGTGACAATTGCTCCTGACTGCTAATTTCGATATCACATTAATACTTAACGTCTTTGGGTGACGCCTGCGCCATCCGTCGGAAGTATTTTCATACATTATACCGACCAGGTAAACTTAATTTTACAATTAAGATTTTACCTAATAATGACGCAAACCCTATAATTATTTAGATATTTTTATATATATTTTTAGCATTTAACATGCTTAGCACTATACATTAAACACAAAGTTAAAAATGTGAAATCGAAAATAACAGTCACGAGCAGGATTTGAACCTGCATCTCCTGGATACCGTCCAGATGCTTTGCCAATTCAGCCATCGTGACAATTGCTACTGACTGCTAATTTCGATATCACATTCATACTTAACGTCTTTGGGTGATGCCTGCGCCATCCGTCGGAAGTATTTTCATACATTATACCGACCAGGTAAACTTAATTTTACAATTAAGATTTTACCTAATAATGACTCAAACCCTATAATTATTTAGATATTTTTCTATATATTTTTAGCATTTGACATGCTTAGCACTATACATTAAACACAAAGTTAAAAATGTGAAATCGAAAATAACAGTCACGAGCAGGATTTGAACCTGCATCTCCTGGATACCGTCCAGATGCTTTACCAATTCAGCCATCCTGACAATTGCTCCTGACTGCTAATTTCGATATCACATTCATACTTAACGTCTTTGGGTGACGCCTGCGCCATCCGTCGGAAGTGATTTCATACATTATACCGACCAGGTAAACTTAATTTTACAATTAAGATTTTACCTAATAATGACGCAAAACCTATAATTATTTAGATATTTTTATATATATTTTTAGGATTTGACATGCTTAGCACTATACATTAAACACAAAGTTAAAAATGTGAAACCGAAAATAACAGTCACGAGCAGGATTTGAACCTGCATCTCCTGGATACCGTCCAGATGCTTTGCCAATTCAGCCATCGTGACAATTGCTCCTGACTGCTAATTTCAATATCACATTCATACTTAACGTCTTTGGGTGACGCCTGCGCCATCCGTCGGAAGTATTTTCATACATTATACCGACCAGGTAAACTTAATTTTACAATTAAGATTTTACCTAATAATGACGCAAACCCTATAATTATTTAGATATTTTTATATATTTTTAGCATTTGACATGCTTAGCACTATACATTAAACACAAAGTTAAAAATGTGAAATCGAAAATAACAGTCACTAGCAGGATTTGAACCTGCATCTCCTGGATACCGTCCAGATGCTTTGCCAATTCAGCCATCGTGACAATTGCTCCTGACTGCTAATCGCTACGCTTGGCAGGCGGGTTGGCGATCGCAGTGGATGTTGTTAATACTCGAAGGAGTGCTGCTGCCCACTCCCCCGGTATTCCCTCAGTCGGCTCTAAGGACTCCCATGGGTGGAGAGGGGTGGGACAATTCTAAATCCGGCCCCCACACGGCATACACAAAAAAACTTACACTTTGTGTTAAAAAAACTGCAACATACTCGTAGCACTGACTGGCTTTCCTGATAGTAAGTTGGACTCAATAAAAACCGGCCAAGTGCGAGTCGGACCGCGCACGAAGGGTTCCGTACTATTGACTAGGTAAACATTACACTATTGTAACTCTCTGTAACCATGGTGTTTGGCTGTTACCAAATTTTGCTATTAAAATTTGACTCATTTCGTGGTTTTCAAAAAAACACGTTTGTGTATGGGAGGCCCCCCTTAAGTATTTGTTTTATTTTAATTTAATTATTTGTTTTTAAACCGGTTATATAACTAAAAATGAATATTTCAAGCGTCTACTTGTTGCCGTTATCAATAGCAAGCAGAAAAGGGCAAAAAAATCGTTTGTTGTATGGGAACCCCCTTAAATATTGTTTTTTTTTTGTTTTTAGTATTTGTTGTTATAGCGGCAACAGAAATACATCATTTCTGAAAATTTCAACTGTCTAGATATAGCTGTTCTTGAGATACAGCCTGGTGACAGACGGACGGACAGACAGACGTTGTATGGGAGCCCCCTTAAATATTATTATTTTTAAGTTTTTAGTATTTTTTGTTATAGCGGCAACAGAAATACATCATTTGAGAAAATTTCAACTGTCTAGCTATCGCCGTTCTTGAGATACAGCCTGGTGACAGACGGACGGACAGACTGACGTTTTATGGGAGCCCCCCTTAAATATAATTATTTTTTTGTTTTTAGTATTTGTTGTTCTTCCTTACTGGGCGGGAAGCGAAAGAAAAACTTAGAATGCCCCAGTAGCCTTACTTTTGCTAGGCTGGTGGTAAGAGTCCACCAATGGTACAAACGTCATCCAATCAACGACCAGAAAAGGAAAATTCGAAACAAACTCTATACCAACCCGTCTGGCCAGCGTGGTATAGTAGGCCAAAACTTCTTAATATGACAAGGCACCTAAAACAAAGGCCCCCAGTTCTCGGTAGTCCCGCTGCCCGCTGCCACGGTAGCGGTCGCGGTAACAGCGGGGCAGAGGGTGCGAAGAATCTCCGGGCTACGACAAAAGGCTACCAAAAACACCTGACCCTGGCTACGTACAATGGACGCTCTCTACGGCTGGACCAACACCTCACTGAACTCGAGGTTGAACTAGGTCGCATAAACTGGCACATTTTGGGTTTATCTGAAGTCCAAAGACAGGGTGAGGACACGATAACCCTAGAGTCAGGCCACCTATTCTACTTTCGGGAAGGTGACCTCCAGGTTCGAGATACTCAATAAAATTGTGAGTTTCTATAAAAACCTGTACTCATCACGGATGACTAAACCCACAAGACCCAGCGCTGACGACCACAGAGCCCCACTGACACGCCATTGCACTGAAGCCATCCCTGATGTCAATCAGGACGAGGTCAGAGTGGCTCTCGAGCAGCTCAAAAACAATAAGTCTCCAGGTGATGACGGAATCACCACTGAGCTCCTAAAAGCAGGCGGGACTCCAATCCTAAAAGAGCTAGCGAGCCTCTTTAATTCCGTCATCCACCAGGGCTTAACACCCCAAGCGTGGAGCGGGAGTGCGGTGGTTCTGTTCTTCAAAAAATGTGACAAAACCTTGCTGAAGAACTACAGACCTATCTCACTCCTGAGCCACGTTTACAAGTTGTTCTCGAGGGTACTCACAAACCGCCTCGCCAGAAGACTTGACGAGTTCCAGCCTCTGGAACAAGCCGGGTTTCGAAAAGGCTACAGCACTGTAGACCATATCCATACTGTTCGGCAGATTGTACAGAAGACCGAAGAGTATAATCAGCCGCTGTGTATGGCTTTCGTGGACTACGAGAAAGCCTTCGACTCCATCGAAACCTGGGCGGTTTTGGATGCTCTGAAGCGGTGTCGCATCGATTGGCGCTATATCGAGGTGCTGAGATGTCTATATGATACCGCCACAATGACCGTTCAGCTCCAAGACCAAAAGACCAACCCGATCGAGCTGCGTCGAGGGGTGAGACAGGGGGATGTAATATCCCCCAAGCTCTTCACCAATGCACTCGAAGACGTCTTCAAGACACTGGACTGGACTGGGCGGGGCATAAACATCAACGGCGAATACATCTCACACCTTCGGTTTGCCGATGATATCGTCATCGTTGCGGAGTCACTGGAACAGTTAAGCGGAATGCTGCATAACCTAAATGGAGCCTCTAGAGACGTCGGCCTCGGCATGAACTTGGATAAAACCAAGATCATGTTTAATGAACATGTCGCGCCGGGACCGATCTACGTCGATGGTTCGATGCTCGAAGTTGTTCAGGAGTATGTCTACCTTGGACAAGTTGTCCAATTTGGTAGAAACAACTTCAAGAAAGATATCAACCGCAGGATCCAATTGGGTTGGGCAGCATTTGGCAAACTACGCCACGTCTTCTCTTCGCCTTTACCGCAATGCCTGAAGACTAAAGTCTACAACCAATGCGTCCTACCTGTCATGACTTACGGGGCCGAGACGTGGACATTCATAGTGGGACTAGTCCACAAATTGAAAGTCGCGCAGCGGGCTGTGGAGCGGGCTATGCTTGGCGTCTCTTTGAAGGATAAAATTCGTAATGAGGTAATCCGACAAAGAACCAAAGTTACCGACATAGCTCGCAGGCTCAGTAAGCTGAAGTGGCAATGGGCTGGTCACATCTGCAGAAGGACCGACGGACGATGGAGCAAGCGTGTCCTAGAGTGGAGACCGCGACTTGGTAAGCGTAAAGTAGGACGGCCCCCAGCTAGGTGGACCGACGACCTCAAAAAGGTCGCTGGGACAGACTGGATGTGGAAGGCGGAGGACCGTGTGCAATGGCGCGTGTTAGGAGAGGCCTATGTCCTGTAGTGGACTGCAATAGGCTGATTGATTGTTATAGCGGCAATAGAAATACATCATTTGTTAAAAATTCAACTGTCTAGCTATCGCCGTTCTTGAGATACAGCCTGGTGACAGACGGACGGACAGACAGACAGACAGCGAAGTCTTAGTAATAGGGTCCCGTTTTGACCTTTCGGGAACGGAACCCTAACAATACTAAGGGTACCTGCCAAGCTGCTGCTCACCATTTCATTTAGCGGATAGGAACTGAATAATGGATGCCTATCTTCCCGCTACTTATTCTTTCATTTCATATCTGTGAAATGAAATGGTGAGTAACGGCTTGACAATACTCTTGGTATAGTTGAGTCCATGAGCGACGGTTACCATTCACCATCAGATGGGCCGTGGCTCGTCTGCAACTACATGCCATAAAAAATACTACCAAAACACATCTACCGTGTGGTGACGGATTAACAATACAAGTGTCACCACCCCATTCTTTCCCACGGGTGTCGTATGGGGCGACAAAGGGAAGTAAGCAATTATCATCCATTGCACAAATTCAAAATCAAATTCAAATTCAAAAATATCTTTATTTCATAGGCCTATTAAATAGCACTTAAAATCGTCAAGAATACACAATAATAATCAACACGAGCGCCTGAGGCGAGTGCATCCGCAATAACAAAGTGGCGATTGCAATCGCCACAAGCGGCCGGATTCCGAAGTAAAGCCTTTCATGAGAAGAACCCGGCAAGAAACTCATGGGCCACTTTTTTAAATTGCCAATTTATTACAATTTAATATAATCTTTATAACTAAAATGACATTATATCATACAAAACAACTTTGAAAAACAATTAAATGAGGAGCAGCTCAAGCCCATTTTGTTTTGTCCTCAAGATAATCCGAAACAGTGTAATAACCTTGATTACAAAGTAAAATTTTTATGGCTTTCTTAAACTTATTTAGTGGCATGTTTCGGACATTTTCAGGAATCTTATTGTAAAAGCATATACATTGCCCCATAAAAGATCTACTAATTCTGTGGAGACGAGTACTGTGTGCAATAAGATTGCCTTTGTTCCTAGTATTTCAAACTTTCATGGTCACTTATAATTCTAAACGTTTTTACGGGATTTATACCATGTAAATTTTTACTTACGAGTTTCCGATATTTCGGCACTGTTGCAAGCGCCATGATCACGGAACAACTCACTGTTCCGTGATCATTCTTTATAAATCCCGTAAAAACGTTTAGAATTTGTTCCTAGTATTAATGTGATGAACATCGCTATACTTATCAAAACACCCGATGTTTTTCTTGACATACAACAGATTTTCGTATATAAATTGAGACACAACAGTTAGAATATTCATTTCTTTGAATTTCTGTCTTAGGGAAACTCTCGGGCCCAGATTATAGATTGCACGAACAGCACGACTGGTGGTAGGGCTGGGTACCAAGTGGAAGTACTCACTTGGTATCCGGCCTGAGCGGGTTGGTACCACCATCTCCCGTGTGACCGGTCATGAAGCACATTGTTGCGTTTTAGCTGTAGCAGGAGATAGCCGTTTATATTTCATTTCATCTGTGAAATGAATTGGTGAGCAGCGGCTTGACAATACTCTCGGTCCATCGGACTCTCTCTCGGTCGGGAGTCCATGGGCGACGGTTACCATTCACCATCAGATGGACCGTGGCTCGTCTGCCACCAAATGAAATAAAAAAAAAAAAACTTTGAGGTGACGGTTGTCACGGCAGCCAGTGGTACCGACCCAATACTACTATAAAAATATATAGCTGTGCTTTTTTCTAAACTGGATTGCTGTGGTTTTATTTTTTATATATTGTTCGAAATACTCATCTAATTATTATTTAAAATTTTAGAATACTCATATTTTATTAACCGACTTCATAAAAAGAGGAGGTTATCAATTCGGATGTTTATATTGCACGCCTCATAAGCGAAGCGTTGAGGTGTGTTCTATTCCCGGTTAACACGGCACAGCTGATTTTTAAACTTAAAATGTCTCTATTTATCATATATTGCACTTGTAAAATAATATCTACACACACATATAAAGAACAAACACTATTTTTAACACTCATGATATTTTTGATGCCATTTATGTTATAAACTAGATAAAAACTGTTTGAAAAAAATCTGGCTTGGACGTCCGTGAGTTGTAGGTATGTTAACACGATAACGACTAAAATACTTAATTAATCGAGTATTTTTTTTTCGTTTACGAATTATTATGACTAGGAATAGATCCCTATTACTTTTCACGTTCTGATTCGATGTGGTTTAATTGTTATTAAATAAACAAAAAACTACTGAATATTTACGGCATTTACGCTCGACGCGACACTAAAACCAGCGCCTTTCATGAGAACTACCTACCTTTTTAGGGTTCCGTACCCGAAGGGTCAAAACGGGACCCTATTACGAAGACTTCGCTCTCTGTCTGTCCGTCCGTCTGTCGCCAGGCTGTATCTCAAGAACGGCGATAGCTAGACAGTTGAAATGTTCACAAATGATGTATTTCTCTTGCCGCTATAACAAAAAATACAGAAAACAAAAAAAAAAATATTTAAGGGGGGTTCCCATACAACGTCTGTCTGTCCGTCCTTATGCCACCAGGCTGTATCTCAAGAACGGCGATAGCTAGACAGTTGCAATTTTCACAAATGATGTATTTCTGTTGCCGCTATAACAACAAATACTAAAAACAAAAAAATAATTATATTTAAGGGGGCTCCCATACAACGTCTGTCTGTCCGCCCGTCTGTCTCCAGGCTGTATCTCAAGAACGGCGATAGCTAGACAGTTGAAATTTTCACAAATGATGTGTTTCCGTTGCATAACAACAAATACTAAAAACAAAAAAATAATAATATTTAAGGGGGGCTCCCATACAAAAAACATGTTTTTTTTTTGTCCTCTTTTGCTTGCTATTGATAACGGCAACAGGTAGACGCTTGAAATATTCACAGAATATTTAGTTATATATTAACTTTAAAAATAAATAATTAAATTAAAATAAAACAAATATTTAAGGGGGGCTCCCGTACACAAACGTGTTTCTTTACTCGTTGCGCATCTAAGTCAAACCACAAAATAAGTCAAATTTTACTTGCAAAATTTGGTAACAGCCAATCACAATGGTTACAGAGAGTTACAATAGTATAATGTTTTTTACCTAGTCAATGGTACAGAACCCTTCGTGCGCGAGTCGCGCGACTGGCCGGTTTTTTTACGTACGCATAGCCACCGGTGGTTCTACTGTTAACAGAACAGAACGCCGTTCGCCCGGCCGGTACATTGTTTTTTGTTAAAAGAAAGTTTTTGCCTTTGCTTGACGAACTGATGATATTTGTCAAGTACAATAACTATTTTATCCATAACAATAATT
Organism: Leucoma salicis; assembly: GCA_948253155.1. Lineage (NCBI taxonomy): Eukaryota > Metazoa > Arthropoda > Insecta > Lepidoptera > Erebidae > Leucoma > Leucoma salicis. Next base: position 418,966 of record OX411804.1, read on the forward strand.
AAAAACACTAAACACACGTAAATAATAACACACCAACGTTATAAAACACGAAAAAAACATATTTTACATTCCACAATTTTTTTTGCGTGGCCTTGGCGTTACGGTGTTTTCACTTAGAATAAAGTATAAAATTATAAGTCAACCAAGTTAGGAAGATGGTCGTATAATATTGTCCAAAGTTGCAATTTTCTATTGATAGATGTAGCTGTACATTAAACAAAAAGTGAAAAATGTGAAATCGAAAATAACAGTCACGAGCAGGATTTGAACCTGCATCTCCTGGATACCGTCCAGATGCTTTGCCAATTCAGCCATCGTGACAATTGCTCCTGACTGCTAATTTCGATACCACATTCATATTTAACGTCTTTGAGTGACGCCTGCGCCATCCGTATGAAAATACTTCCAAAGTTGCTGTTCTATATATAGAACCACAATATTGCTTTTTTTGTAAGAAAACTAGCGATGTCTTTTTGGTTTCTTAAATTGTTTACATTTACATTTTTTTGTTTACAGTTTAATAAATTATTCAATTTTACATGTTTATATATATTATATGCACTTATGCAGGTATATATGTAAACTCATGGATTGTTGTTCTTACTAATTGCCAGATTGCGCCTTGCAAAATGACAGAGGTAGACCAATATAGAAGTACTTCTTAAAATACTTCTTAAAATTAGCGCTAGATGGCGTATAAGACATGAAACCCACATTAGTACTTTTTGAAATTAGCGCTATCTATGTGATTTATTGAAAACTACTTAGTAAAACCAATATATTATTAGTTACTTATCAAATAATCAATTTTATTGTGAAAAATGAAGATAATGAGGCGTGCAGTTTTGAATTTTCCAAAGTATTTTTTTTATGTATGTTCGGGCATAACACCGTCATATGTTGACGGATTTGCGAAATTCTTTTATTGTTTGAAAGGGGTTTATTTTGGAATGGTCCCATTTAAATTTCATCGAAATCGGTGCAGTAGTTTTTAAAAAATCAACAAAAATCTAAAAAAATAAAGGCCCGCGGAAAGCGTGGCCATAATTTCGACGGTGGAAATGGGCTCGAGGAACCTCAAAAGTAGCTTCGTCCGGGGTCTCAAAATCGCCGCCACAGAACTGTCCAACGTGGTGGAGCGGCTTGTGGCGGAGGTAGCCGACCTTGGGGCGCGAAACGAGCGCCTGGAGACAACGGTCGAGGAGCTACACCGAGGGATGGCCAATATAAGAGCCGAACTTGGGCTCCCTGAGGCCATCCTGAGTGCCTCGGATACCTTAATGCGGCTCGAGCCTGGTCTCCCCGCGACCGCCTCGCCGCCGCCGCCGTGCCCCTGCCCCGCCTCGGCGACTGCCTTGGCTCCGTCTGCCGCTCAGTCGAGCCCTGTAACTGGGCTGGAGGATGAATTGCTCCGCGCGGTTATCGACCGCATGGATGCGGTCTTTGGCCCAAGATTCGAGGCTCTAGCCGCAAGATTACCGCCGGAGCCCCGACTTCGGCCGCCGCTTGCGGCTGATAAAAGAAGTGCTGCAGCGTCCTAGGCATCGCTGCCTCGGAGCGCGAGGCGGCGCCAATCAATCAGAGAGGGGAAGCAGGAGCCCGGGGCGCGACCGCCGTAGCCCGCGTATAGTATAGGATCCTAGTGTAACGTGACGTGTGGGGCCGGCTTTAGAATTGTCCCACCCTTCTCCACCCATGGGAGTCATAAGGGCCGACTGACTACCTTTTCGGGTGCCAAAAAAAGGCTGATGGATGGATGGATGGATGGTGTAACGTGCACTCTGTTAGATATAATATTTAGGATATCCTTTAAATATACTTGGTACTGCATCAGATTTTACTTTCATTATTTTTAAACCATAAATGAAACAAGATTGTTCAAAATGCTCAGAGCATAGGCGGGAATATTTATTTGGCTCCCAGTTTTCTCTTCTTATGGACTTGATCCACGCTTTTCTAACTTCAGGATATTTTGGAAACCTATAAAAGAGAACAAACTTTATGAAACCATAAAAAGCAAATGTTCAGTTCAGTTGGTTGAACTATCGATAAAGTGTAAATGACTATTGACTACATCACTACAAATGGCGCCTAAAACAATGGATATTATTTTAATAATTTTAACTAATAAACTTGTTTTTATATCAATGTATAATAATGTAATCATATTGATAACATCTAAATCTTCCAATATCTTTCGAATTTTTATTGGGTTTCGTAGTTATTTAAGGTAAAAATAGCTGATATAGACTTACGTATGAAATTACAAATTTGGATTCTTTACACCTCCTTGCGTCGTTCTGGATGAACAAAAGACAGCCACACACGATATATTTTCACTAGCGCACAAGATATTTAGCAACTTCAATAGGAATTTCTAGTATTTCACTTTTATGATGCACCAAATCGCAATGTTTTGACCTACTAGTCGGTCAGCGTGTGACACGAATTTCACATACAGTACGTCATTGCCAAAGTTATATAAGCTATCTTTTTTACTCCTATTGAGACTTCGAACAATAGACAGAAATAACAATACTGTGTTTGACAAATGAATACAGAACGGCAAAAGCGCTATGGCTCCGTCCAGTAGTATACTTAGTCTATGTGAATTATTGTTATCTGTTGACAATCAAATAGGATATTGCCACTACGCTGAATTGATAACATTAAAAACTTTAGTACTATTATATTACAAAACAATATTACGTAGTTATTTCTCAAATAATTTCGTGAGAACAGTAATATGACTATTTAAGAAAATATTTTTTATAATTATTTGGTACAAACTGATATTATTTCTAATCAAGAGTAGTAATTATGATTCAAAATATTGGCAAAACATTTTACATCTGTCATGTCATTCTACTCGTCTACTGTTGTTGTTGTGTATCGTGAATATTGTATTGTGATTTTATGAGTGTAAGTTATATATTTAGTGATTTTAAGCCTCATTATTTGTTTATACATGAAGATATTATTTTATTTATTTATAATTATGGTGTTATTTTTGATCAAATATTAGATTTTGAGGTATTTCAATTTCAAAAGTCGCGTTTGAACCGATGCTGCTAAATATCATCTATATTTTTACTGACCATCAGAAGGGTTATAGTCAAGCACTCGCTTATAACAAGTTAAAAAATTCTAAATCGATCAGTAATAAATACTACGTTGTACGTGGTATTATTACTTCCATGAGCTTTATATAAGGGCCATAGATTATAGAAAAGAGAATCCTGTGACTATGGTTGTTGTCATAATTATCTTCTTCTTATTATTTAATGGCTTTTGTGTCATAATTATGATTGTTGTTCAAGTTGACAGTAGTATTTAGTGCTTTAGCGTTTTGTTTAGATGTAGGCATTAAATAGTTATAATGTTTAACATAAATTATTAAGGTCTAAAAAATTGTGCCTAACTTATTTAATTGCTAATAAACAATAATTTAATTATTTACTTTATATAAATAACTATATTTATTTTTAAAACACACCTTTTTTTCTGAACATCATGTGAAATGATTGATGTAATAATGAAACGCAAAGAGGGTCATCGGTATTCTTAACTGACAGTTCTTCGTTACTGCTAGACATGATAATAATGTTGTGAAACTCCTGTGAAACATCGGTATCGGTATCTTGAAAACTTCTGGTAGCTGTCATACAGTGACGATTCGTTGAATATTATATTATTTTTCCTATATTTTTTTTTTATTCCACCAAATACATTAAATCAAAAAACATGTCAAGATAAGAATAAATATATCCTGCCAAGTATAGGGTTAACCTTCAAGTCACTCGTGAATTTACTAATTCCTGTACAATTGTGGATGAGGATCATGCTTAATTGTAAGTTGCTGCTTAAACTAATTAGTCAATTCTTATATCCTGAGAATTAACGAGTATTGTGCAATCAATCTGCATTGAATGAAAAATTGTGTTAAAGCAAATGTATTATTTAATTCTGAAATTTAGCTCACCAAAACTTAAATATACTCGTATAAGTGCTCCAAATTAGTTTTGTGACTAGTCATAAAAGTGAGCGAATTGTATCATGGTGACTGCATAAGTAGTAACCAATCCAAACATGGTGAGCACGAGCGACAGCTTGATCGTGAATACTCGCGACACGCTATATTGAAATGGCCGTTGATCGAAGTAGAACACCGCGTCTTTCACCACATCCCGTGTTTGTAGTCCTATGTGCAGAATATGATAAATGAATGAAACTTGAACTTCTAAATATGTTGGTGGAGCTTTTGCAGTGAAATATTTTAGAACTAATTGTATGTAAATTAATTAAACTAATTTAAGAACAATAATATGTACCTACTCCCTCACTTTCGGCAATCCGTCTCCACTGCTTTTTTAATATGAGCTATTCGTGAGTGTCATTTGTATTGGATTCTCTCTCAGTGGCTTTGAGAATGTTGTCTAAATTATACTAATACTAACGGAATATTTTAATAGAGCGACCAGAGAAATACTAGTTTTCATGGATACCACAAAAGAGGAATTATTCGGTATTTTGTGATAAAATAACACATCCTTAACTGTTTTTCAAGTAAAACACACTAAGAATGTACGCATAGATTTCAAACTCTTAAAAATATGCACCCTGATGTATGGGGCATTTTAGTTTGTACAGCGAACTAACATACATCCCATGTATTATTCGGTACGGCATCATGACATGACTCAGTGGAGGTAGAGTGACTATATACGAGTAGTATCGATTACTACTGGTAATGTGACCAGAAAATTGGCAGCATTGGCACATAGTATGCCAATGCAAATGATCTATACAAGACAAGGACCAACCTACTAATGACTTCAAGCGTTGAATCATCTACTAATTTATTTGCAGAATAAGCACTTAAGCACCCATTCCAAATTTAAAATTCTGTTGATTGCAAACAAATGTTGATTGATAAGTGTTTACAAACGGTAGATAGTGACGTATATCGATCCAGCATATCCTATAACACAAAATCTATCATCCACTTTAATAAACATAGTAAATACCTCTACAAACTAGCAACAGCTTCACAACACGAAGTCTCATTTCGTCTACTTCACTCTTAATAAGCTCAACAAAAACCGCCGGCACCAAGCGTATCAATATGTCCACGATAACGTCGAATAGAGCTATCTTTGTGTACTAGAATAACAAAAACAATAATTTAGTGTCTAACCTAAGAATGTCCTGTACATTCTAAGCCTTCTATTAGAATTATCATCATTAATGTAAAAGTTGGAATTACAATGGCTGGCTCAAACTGGCTAAGCGGAGAGTATGATAATTTGAGACCATCTAATTTTATGGCATTAATCTCGTTACTTGGTTTTCGATTCCATCCATCCATCAGTCTTTCAACGTCCACTGCTGGACATAGGCCTCCCCAAGAGAACGCCACAACGAGCGGTCCCGTCATGGGGATAATGCCGTAATCGCCACGCTTGGCAGGCGGGTTGGCGATCGCAGTGGATGTAGTTAATACTCGAGGGAGTGCTTCTGCCCAATCCCCTGGTATTCCCTCAGTCGGCTGCGGTGGGAGAATTCTAAAGCCTTAAGGTTTTCGATTATTTCGACAATATGAATATTTTACAGTATTTATCATTACAGGTGGGATTCTGTAGTTTTCAAATAATGTAATTTTGGTAAAATACAAAATTTAAGTCTTCTACGAGTATGTCTTGCCTGCCAAGCGTGGCGATTACGGCACTATCCCCCATTCTCGGGGCGGCCTATGTCCAACAGTGGACTTTAAAAGGCTAATGGATGGATGGGATGGAAATAAAGGACTATGCCATTTTTCGCCCTGTACGATAGTAGCATCGGGGCTATGATAATTATTTGTATTTTTTATAATACAAATTGCAATTATTTCCATTTAACACGGACTAGCTCCATGTCATAATGAAGAAAAAAAGTATTCGATGGGACTATTTGTCTGCCATGTTTACCTGAAATCAATTCAATCGTATTTTTTTGCTTTTTTTATAGCATTGCTAGGTTATTTTAAAATCTGAATTACACTTTTGAAATTGATTTAGAAATTGTGTGTAAAATGTCACAATGAAAAATCAAGATCAGTTCTAATATCATAAGTTACATTATAATTAATCTAGACAAAAATCAGAAGTTTTGTTTTGTTAAAAGCTTTTTGTGATCTCACAATTATTGGTTTTGTCAATAGATTTTGTTAATAGATGTCCCTGCTTTTATAAGACTTATTTTTATTATCAATATTAGAGTTTGTTAATAGATGTCACTGCTTTTAATAGACTTATTTTTATTATTAACATAAGACAAACATTCTGAATTAAAATAATAAATTAATCTAATTTTTATTGTATATACAAAATTAATAGTTAAAATATTTTTTGAAACACGTAAAAATTTAATAGAGCCCCATCTGGCATCGGAAATATGCAACTCTAGGATTATAATCCAACTCAATTGAAAACTATTACAAGAGGTAGTGAAACACCAATCTACTGTCATACGTAAACTGATCCATTTACATTCAAGCTTCATTGTTATAACTTTAAAACACACAACTCATGACTCCGAAATCAGAGAGTATTTGTAATAGTATGATTTTCCAGCTAGTCCGCTATTAAATGATAATTCTATGGGAATTCAGTAATATGTTTTAATACAACACATGATTAAGTTTTGAGGCTTTTTCAGGGCAAACTATGTATGGACGCAGAGCATTGTCCACGCGCTGTACGTCCCAATGTTAACAAGATAAGTTTAGTGTCAATTCAATGATCTGAGCAATTACAAATATTGTAACAATAAAGAATATCGCTTACCTGAAATTTCGTCGAAGATAGCGCTTCAAACGTAATCACTAGGCTTTTTGGAATGACTGTTGCTGTTGCGATGAATATCTAAAACGTAGATATAATTTACCAAAAAAAAAATAGGATTTTCTGTATTTTACTTTTAATTATATACGAGTATATATCAATAATGTGCATGGGATCAGGGAAGTCGTAAGGTAAGGATCCCTTCCTGCCGCCCCGCCCATTTCTTAAAATCGGCTAGAGCGCGGCTATGGTCTGAAGACTGGCTCGAGGCATCTTCAGCCAAACCTGCCCCCGGGCGATATTGGCGCGGAAAGTGTCGCTCCGCCATGTGCTCTTTTCACTGAGTGAGAGGCAGATGCCTCCTGCAAGTGCTGCTGACGCACACCAATAATCTTCGGCGAGTACCTTTGCTTCCAGGTCCCACGGAGGGATTCCGGCCAATGCGCACGCGGCCTCACACGACACCGTGCGGTAGCTGCATATTGCTCTGATCACTGCGACTTTCTGCAGACTCTACAGAAGAGTTCTATAGCGGGCGGACAGAGACTCCGTCTCACGGGTGCGCCACAGAGCGCCAACGATAGACCACCCCTACGTACATCCGTCGGCACGCGATGCTGGGTCCACCTAGGTTCGGCATCTATCACTCGAGGGCGGATGCCGTGCTGACGAGCCTCGGTGTGAGCTGACGGAAGTACCTACTTGGCAAAGTGCCACCGCCTGTTGAGGACCAGGCTCAGACATTTAATTTGGGCCTGAATACACCCTGTTCACCGTCGCGGTACCCAAAGCGAGTAAGGCCGCCGCCTCTTCGAAGGTCCCTCCCAGAGCTGTGATGGGCATCGTTGGTGTAACAGATTACGCCCAGCCCGAGAGCGCTGCTGAGAGCTAGTTGCATAAGCCCCAGTCGTACCCGATATCCCATAGCAGCAATCTCGGGATAGTTCCCTGTGGGACACCATACATGAGCCTCTCAGTGCGTCCCCTTCCCGGCTTATGAAGAGGACGCTGCGGCCTTCAATGTAGTCTGCCCTGTTCTGTAGGCGGGCATCCCATTAAATCTATCACAGTATTCATCTAATCTGCTATAAAGTGTAAGCTAAAATGTATAATAATATTTGATGTAATAATTCGTATTCACCAGAATTTTCATTGGTGTGTTTGATTCACGAACAGTTTTTAATAAAGCTTTGTAAATGTTCATACAATTGTTCAAGTTCTGTGCCAATATATTCTCTCCACATTCAAATCGAAGAGCTGTTGTCATGTTTCTCGCAAATCTTTTGCGAAGCACTCTCGCTCGATAGTAAAATGATTCAAACATGATTATTCGAGTAAAGTTGGCCAATAAAAGTGAAGACGGCAAAAATATGTGAAGTAAAGTAGTTACGAAATCGTTAATACCATAGTTTGTTGCGAGACAAGTCATAAGAAAAACCAAGCACTTGATCAAAATCACAAAGATGAATAATATTTTAGTAGTTAAGTATCCTTCATTTATTTTTAAATGCATTAATGCGTCGATATTTTCTATCTCCTTCATAAATTTGTTAATATACTCGCCTTGATATAAGAAATTAACTAAAGCAATCACAAAATACTCTCCGCATATCAGAACGTATCTCAAAAATGAGGCATAATCAGCTCGATTCAGGAAGAACTTTAAAATGAAAGAGTAGTGGTTATAAAATATTATAGTGAATAATGCGCAGTAAGTTCTTCCAGCGAGACGAATGATTCCCTTTGAGCTGATATTAAAGTATAACCCGAAGAAAAAACGAGTAAACATTATTGTTTGCGTGCTAATCACTGAACACACAAAGTTTGATAAATATTCAAAGTATTTGTTTCTCATTATTAGGGAAACGAACTTCAATGCAAAAGTAATATTCCTGACTTAATTTATGAGCAACAATGAGAGTTATTACTTGTTTTAATGCATCTAATGTTTACAATGATAACGGATACTTATATAGATGAAAAAGTTGAGAAATATTAATATTAATGGCAATTGCTTATGTCGCTAGATAGTTACAATAATAAGTTTCATGTTTTAGATTAGAGATATGGAAATGCTATTCTGGGACACAGCTATACTTTGTTTTTATAATGGAACTTTTAATATTTTACTGTAAAAGTAGGTACAATAATCGTTTTTATCGTAAGTATAACTATATGAAAAATTGATAGGACGCAATTGCCTCGTATTTTTTGTATTAAACACTTGATTTGGAAAAAATTACGGGCAGGAATATGTAATCAACTTTAACTTGGGATGCTAGTATCCTTAAAGCTGCGTTCAGACTAGCTATAACGTTACTTGCAATGTAATGCGAATGCTTTGGACGGCCTGCGCGCTTCTAACGTGCACTTCCTACGAACACCCGTTCCCGCCAGTCTTCGCGCGCACGCCTTAATGAACTCCCGTTCCCGCCACTCTTCACGTGCACTCCATGGAGTCACCATAATTAACTCAAAGGGTTCACTATTATGGGTGTCTCAATTTTGTTGTTGCACCATTATATGAGGAAAAAGAAAAGTCCTAGCCTTCATCATCTTCCATTTTATTAATTTCTATAAAGAATTCAAGAAATATGTATATTTGTTCGCGGCGCACACCTCTGCTGCAAATACCCGTCCAAAGCTCACTGCGCGCCTCCTTTGGGTTCGTCCGAAAAACCGACAGTCGACGGATCGCTGCATGCGCGCTACGAATGCACATAAGAGGCGCGTAAAAAGAACGTAGTTGTTCGCGAACAAACTAAATTGTATGGAAAATGTTACATTGCATGTTAAATTACATGTTACGTTACGGCTAGTCTAGACGTAGCTTAAAATGCAACGTGAACATTATTATTTAACCTATCTTCAATGATTAAAATTCAGATGTGTCACGGTTATTCATTATTAAATTAACCAAAGAATCTAGATATCATATTGATATCTATAAGAGTTTATTGTTTGGGATTTGGAAATGATCGTATATGAAATTCTAATATACGCAAAGTAGCTGATACGGATATATAGGCACATATGTATTCATTCATTTTTTCCATTCATCAGCCTTTTAACGTCCACTGCTGGATGTAGGCCTCCCCAAGAATGGGGGATAGTGCCGTAATCGCCACGCTTGGCAGGCGGGTTGGCGATCGCAGTAAATGTTGCTAATACTCGAAGGAGTGCTGCTGCCCACTCCCCCGGCATTCCCTTAATCGGCTCTTACGGCTCCCATGAGTGGAAAGGGGTGGGACAATTCTAAAGCCGGCCCCACACGGCATAAGCCGGCTCCACACGGCATTATATATATACCTATACAATTATTATTTCATCTATTTTTTCACAGGGGTACTTTCGGAGAGATTGTAGTAATAAACAATTTGCAATCTTGTAACCGTTATTTAATTTCCCATTACCACACATCAGTTCCAATCATAATGTGGATAGGGGATATACACTTATCTTCATTACATTATTGTCACCTAACCCAGGAGTGACAGCTGGCATTAGTACATAATAGGAATTTAAGATCTTCACAGTATACGAAGCTAATTTTAAACCGCAACTACCGCGTTTTACGTTTTTGAACGATAAAATATGCAATTTATTTAGATTTTCATCTTGACAATATTGAAAACATTATGGTCTCATAAAAGAACGCTGGTAAAAGCTACTTTATAAACAAGAAAATATTGAGCTAAAAGTGCATATATTTTTGGTTTCTGCTTTTCCGCTTTTCATAACGTTAACCTTACATATATAACTTTTTCTAATATATCATTGCTTCCGAGCCCGCTGTTTCGACTGCATAGAATTCAGATAATATTCAGTCTAATCTTTCTTTCCCTCCATGTATATTTTTTGTTGAAAGGCAGATAAAGTTAGCACCTACAACTTCGTCTGCGTACTTTAAGCTGCTAGTTTTTTCAACAAACTGTCATCAACCTCTCTAATTTGATTCTTCAATAATCTTTGTTTCTTACTAAAATTATGGATAAGTATAAATATTTATATCCTCCAATAAAATATAGTACTATCAACTTAAATAAACGATTGGTTCTCCATTTACCCTCTTCAACGTTTTTGACAAAGCTGAATTCATTAAAGTTGTTTTATTGAAGTGGAACAATTCAGTGGTTTAGACGTAAAAACTTAATATTGGTGATATATCCATCAGCCTTTTATCGTCCACTGCTGGACATAGGCCTCCCCAAGAGAACGCCACAGAACGGTCTTGTGCCTCCTGCATCCAACGGCTGCCTGCGACTTTGACCAGGTCATCGGTCCACCTGGTGGGAGGCCGTCCTACACTGCGCCGTCCGTTACGCGGTCGCCACTCGAGAACCTTTCTTCCCCAACGGTTGTCGGTTCGTCGAGCGATGTGGCCTGCCCATTGCCACTTCAGCATGTGGACCCGGCGGGCTATGTCGGTCACTCCCGTTCTCCTACGGATCTCCGTATTACGGATCCTATCACGTAGAGAGATCCCAAGCATAGCCCGCTCCATAGTACGCTGAGCGACTTTAAGCCTTGACATAAGGCCAACATTCAGAGACCACGCCTCTGTGCCGTAAGTCATCACTGGTAACACACACTGGTTGTAGACCTTCGTCTTCAGATACTGTGGAATATTGGACAAGAAGATCTCCCTCAGCTTCCCGAACGCTGCCCAGCCGAGCTGGATTCGTTGATCGACCTCTTTCTCTAAAGTGTGTCTACCTAACTGGACAGTCTGTCCCAGGTATACATAGTGGTCGACAACTTTGAGAAGCGAGCTCGCGACCAGAACCGGTGCTGAAATGACATGGATATTAGACATGACTTTCGTCTTGTCCATGTACATTTTTAGACCCACTAGTCGGGAGACACGGCTGAGGTCGTTGAGCATGGTACCAAGGTCCTTCATGCGATTCTGCCATGACCACGATATCATCTGCAAATCGAAGGTGAGTGATGTATTCGCCATTTATGTTGATGCCTAATCCGGTCCAGTCCAAGAGCTTGAAAACATCTTCCAATGCAGTGGTGAAGAGTTTCGGGGACATGACGTCTCCCTGTCTAACACCTTTCTGCAGATGGATCGGTTTCGTGCTCTTGTCCTGAACTCGGACAGACATAGTGGCGTTTCTATACAAACACTTCAACACTTCGATGTATCGATAGTCAATTTGGCACCGCTGAAGGGATTGTAGCACCGCCCAAGTTTCGATCGAATCGAAGGCTTTCTCGTAGTCCACAAACGCTAGACACAGAGGCCGATTATACTCCTCGGTCTTCTGTATAATCTGGCGCAGCATATGTATGTGGTCTACGGTACTATAGCTTTTTCGGAAACCGGCTTGTTTGGGAGGCTGGAAGTCGTCGAGCCTGCGCGTGAGTCGATTTGTAATGACCCTCGAGAACAACTTATAGACATGGCTCAAGAGCGAGATGGGTCTGTAATTCTTCAAGAGGGTTCTGTCACCTTTCTTGAAGAACAGCACCACCAAGCTCCTGGTCCACGATTCTGGAACGTCGCCCCCGAGAACGACAGAATTGAATAGCCCCTGAAGGGCTTTGAGGACCGGCTTTCCGCCTGCCCTCAGAAGCTCTATAGTAGTTCCGTTGCGAACGATAACCCCGATACCACCCTGGGACTGTTGGTCGTCCTCCCGGTGGAAGAGCAAGTTTCCGGACTGGAGGATTATCGTGCCCTCACCCTGTCTTCGCACTTCTGATAATTATACAACGTCCCATCGGATCTTGCTCAGTTCCTCTTCCAGCGCGGTGATCCTCTCGTCAGTCCTCAGTGCCCTGACGTTGTGTGTTACCAGGGCCAGAAGTCGTTTCTGGTAGCCGGATCGCGACTGGAGATTCTTAGCACCCCCTGCTCCGCCGTTACCGGGCCCGCTACCGTTAGGCCACGGAATAGCGGAGCTGCCGTGACTGGGGGCCGATGTGTGTGTGTGTGTGTGCACTCATATGGGGGGGGGGGGTATTGCCATAGCTATTCTTGGTGCCGACCCCACACGGCAACAATAAGGTGATATAGAAAATAGGAAAATATTTTTCAGTATTTATGTGATTAGTTATTTAAGTTACGATTTCTATTTAGGATAACTATTATTTTGTGCAATCTGTAAACGATTGTTCTTAATCTGCATGTGCTCTGTGCCCCTTAATAAAATTTTAAAGTATCCTGTGACTGATACATTGTTCCATAGTGCTGGGTGTTGTCTTTAAGGAAGCCCACACATGACTTAGCATTATTAAAAGAAAACCAGTTCAAGCACTTAAATTTCATCGTTGACCCGAGTCGCTTATAACCTGTTGGAGGCCCTGAGCACTTTAGCATATTGGAACCGCTATGACAATCACTTGTGGTATCATCCATCCATCCATCCATCAGCCTTTCAACGTCCACTGCTGGACATAGGCCTCCCCAAGAGAACGCCACAACGAGCGGTCCTGTGCCAACCGCATCCAACGACTCCCCGCAGCTTTGACCAGATCATCGGTCCATCTGGTGGGGGGCCGTCCTACGCTGCGCCGTCCGATACGTGGTCGACACTCGAGAACCTTTCGTCCCCAACGGTTATCGGTTCGTCGAGCGATGTGGCCTGCCCATTGCCACTTCATCATGGCAACCCGGCGGGCTATGTCGGTCACTCTCGTTCTCCTACGGATCTCCGTATTACGGATTCGATCACGTAGGGAAACACCAAGCATAGCCCGCTCCATGGCCCGCTGAGCGACTTTGAGCCTTGATATGAGGCCAAACTTCAGAGACCACGTCTCTGTTCCGTATGTCATCACTGGTAACACACACTGGTCGTAGACCTTCGTTTTCAGACACTGCGGAATATTGGACGAGAAGATCTTCCTTAGCTTCCCGAACGCTGCCCAGCCGAGTTGGATTCGTCGATTAACCTCTTTCTCGAAGTTGTGCCTACCTAACTGGACTGTTTGTCCCAGGTAGAAATAATGGTCGACAACTTCGAGAAGCGCACTCCCGACTAGGACCGTTGCTGAAATGATATGGATATTAGACATGACTTTCGTCTTGTCCATGTTCATTTTGAGACCCACTAGTCGGGAAACCCTGCCAAGGTCCTCCAGAGATTCTGCCATGACTAAGATGTCGTCGGCATATCGAAGGCGAGTGATGTATTCGCCATTGATGTTGATGCCGAATCCGGTCCAGTCCAAGAGCTTGAAGACATCTTCCAATGCAGCGGTGAAGGGTTTCGGGGACATAACGTCTCCCTGTCTAACACCTCTCTGCAGTTGGATCAGTCCCGTACTCTTGTCCTGAACACGGACTGACATGGTGGCATTTCTATACAAGCACTTCAGCACTTCGATGTACCGATTGTCAATTTGGCACCGCTGAAGGGACTGCAGCACCGCCCAAGTTTCGATCGAATCGAAGGCTTTCTCATAGTCCACAAACGCCAGGCACAGAGGCCGATTGTATTCCTTGGTTTTCTGTATAATCTGGCGTAGCGTGTGAATGTGCTCTATGGTACTATAGCCTTTTCGGAAACCGGCTTGTTCGGGAGGCTGGAAGTCGTCAAGCCTGCGCGTGAATCGATTTGTAATGACCCTCGAAAACAACTTATAGACGTGGCTCAAGAGCGAGATGGGTCTATAGTTCTTCAAGAGGGTTCTGTCACCTTTCTTGAAGAACAGCACCACCAAGCTCCTGGTCCACGACTCTGGAATGTCGCCCCCGAGAACGACGGAATTGAACAGCCTCTGAAGAGCTTTTAATACCGGCTTTCCGCCTGCTCTCAGAAGCTCTGTGGTGATTCCGTCGTCTCCCGGTGTCTTTCCGTTCTTTAGTTGTTTGAGAGCCATTCTGATCTCGTACAGGCTGACGTCCGGGATATCTTCGGTAAAGTGCCGAGTTAGCTTGGATCTGGGGTCTTGGAAAAAGCCAACAGCAGGGCTCTGAGATCTGTACAACTGTCCATAGAACTGCTGGACCTCTCCCAAGATCTCATCTCGAGAATAAATGATAGTGCCGTTGTTGGTCCTCAGTTTAGTCAACTGACTTTGGCCAACAGACAGATCTCTTGCGAACACTTTCGAGCCTTGGTTCCGCTCTATCGCTTCTTTAATACGGGTAGTATTAAATTGGGGAATATCGTGCCGCACAGCCTTGGAGATCTGTCTGTTTAACCGCCTTAGGCAGGACCAATCGGCTGAGGACTGGACTATCATTTCTTTTCTCTTCTCCATGAGTTTGAGAGTATGGTCCGAGAGTTAACGATTCCTACTGACGCGTCGGGCCTTGAAATAAGTCGACTCGACCGCATGGACAGTTTGCACGAACCTGCTGTACATATCGCTCGCTGATTCACACTCATCTAGACATTGGAAGCGATTTTGTAGTTCGAGCTGAAAGCGCTCGGGGTTCTGGTATTGGGCAGGTGTTGGTCGGAGCGTAGACTTCATCAATCGCGACCTCTCGACTTTTGTTCTAATATTCAAGATGCCCCTGACTAGTCACCGACTATCACTCTCAATTTTAATCCTGCTGATCACTGAGACATCATTGAATATGTGTCGTTTGTCCGACAGGATGAAGTCAATCTTAAAAGTTTTTCACTGAACCATCAGGGCTGATCCAGGTCCATTTTCGCTGGGGCTGCTTCCTGAAGAAGGATGATCCCTGAAGAAGATAGATTCCTGAAGAAGGAAGGATCATGAAGAGGCCTTCCTTCTCCAGAAAATCAGCCAGCATCTGGCCCCTGTGTTTCCTCTGCCCAAATCCATAGTGCCCCACCTTCAGCTCATCGTCTGTCCTTTTGCCCAGATTCACGTTAAAGTCTCCCATAACCACCGTGAAATAGGTTTTAGACAAGTGGATGGCCTTCGAGATGTCCTCATATAGGGCCTAAACCTCGTCATCGGAGTGTGTCGAGGTTGGTGCGTAAACCTGTATGATCTTCAACGAATACCGTTTGGTTATTCTGAGTATAAGGTACGCTACCCTACTCGACACACTTTCAATCCTCTCCACGTTGCCTACGAGAGATCTGCGAACGATAAACCCGACACCCCCTTGGGACTGGTGGTCGCCCTCCCGGTGGAAGAGCAAGTTCCCGGACTGGAGGATTGTCGTGCCCTCACCCTCTCTTCGGACTTCTGACAACCCTATAATGTCCCAGTGGATCTTGCTCAATTCCTCTTCCAGCTCGGTGATTCTCTCGTCGGTCCGAAGTGTCCGAACGTTGTGCGTTACCAGGGCCAGAGGTCGTTGTTTATGGTAGCCTATCCGCGACCGGAGATTCTTCGCACCTCCTGCTCCGCCGTTACCGGGCCCGCTACCGTTAGGCCATGGAATAGCGGACCTGCCGTGACTGAGGGCCGTTTTTTGTTGGGTGCTCATTTTTTTGGGGGATATTGGCGTAATCGCCACGCTTGGCAGGCGGGTTGGCGATCGCAGTGGATGTTATTAATACTCGAGGAAGTGCTGCTGCCCACTCCCCCGGTATTCCCTCAGTCGGCTCTTACGACTCCCATTACAATTCTAAAGCCGGCCCCACACGGCAAATCATCAGCCTAGTAGTAAAACCAAAGTATAATATAGAACATTCCAAATATTGACAATAGTGTCAATGTTTTTGCCTAAGAACTTTGTGTATTTTGAATATATAATGCTGCACGGGAAATCTGAATCAGTTTCGATTTCAGTTTCAGTAGTGGTTGATCATTGCGGTGTGCGAAATGGCTGTACTCTTGGTATTACTGACTCCATGGGGACAATTAAACCCTATGATTAAGTAGCCAGAAGGTCATCTGCTGATATAAAAAAAAACATCCAAAGTCAGCACTTCTTTTCAGACATTATTAGTCCAGTGCTTTTTGTGGTTCTGCTTGAATATTTCTATTGTTATGTCATAGTGATCGCTGAAAAATATACCAGATAATAACAGCTGCCTGATACTGAGCCATTCTACTGGTGGTAGGGCTGGGTACGAAGTGGGAGTACTCACTTGCTATCGCACCCGAACGGATTGGTACCACCATCTCCCGTGTGACCAGCTATGAAGCACATCGGTGTGTTTTGACTGTAGCAGGAGATAGCCGTTAATTCATTCATTTCATATCTGTGAAATGAAATGGTATTGTGCAGCGGTTTGGCAATACTCTCGGTATAGTCGAGTCCATGAGTGACTGTTGCAAAGCTATCGAGTGGGCCGTGGCTTGTCTGCTACAATACGCAATTAAAAAAATATTCTGGATTAAAGGTAAATTAAGACAAGAATTAAACAACACAAAATCAACCAAATTGGTGCATTATTCTTAATTTAATGATCGATCTTATGTGCTAATTTGAATAGATGCTAAAATTGGCTTAAAATTTATTTAATTTGGTTTGCCAATGTTTCTTTAAGTATTTTTTTGATCTATATTTTAACACTTGACATGCTCAGCTACTCTTAAAGTAAAAATTATAATTTGTGAATAAGGAAAAAGAGTATTTTTTGGCCATTAAGGCAAATCCTTACCACGGAGATTGGGTATTTCTAACAAATAGTACGGTAGCTCAGTCGATAGAGACGAAGTGCTCTACTTCCCCGGATAGGAAGGGACGCAGGTTCATTTCCCGCTCGTATCAAAATACTCTTTTTCCTATTCACAAATTATAAGCTTCCTTAAGTGTTTTAAAACAATTTTTCACTCAATGCAGATTTACAGTACTCGTTTTTTTGTTATTGGAAACAAGAACTGACTAGTCAAAGCAATTAGCAAAAAGCTAACGTTTGAGTTATCTCGTCCATACGTCCATATAAATAATTGTACATGATTGAGTAAATTCACTGGTGGTCAGGTTTGGTACCGTAAAATTTAAAGTCCTATACTTGTAGTGTGTGAGCATAAAAATTATTCTATATGATATATTTTGATCTGTATTTTAGCACTTGACATGCTCAGCTACTTAAAATAACAAATTATTGTGAAAGTAGAAAAAGAAAGCTTTACTGCGAGCGGGATTCGAACCTACATTCCTTATATTTCGGGGAAGTCCTCTAGACCGCTAAGCCATCGTAGTAGCCGACGGCGATACCCAATCTTCACTTCACAATTGCTTTTTAGATGTCTGGATTGGGTCGAAGGTTAGACACCCCCACTCGTAGTAAAGATAATTCTACAGTTTATTACCCCACAACTTACACGTAACTGCTCCTATTAAAGCTACAGAACTGGTATTCTCACTAATCGTAGAAATGTGCAAATTGTATCATGGTGATTGCATAAGTGGTGATCAATCCAAACATGGTGAGTAGGAGCGACAGCTTAACTGTGAACACGCGGAACACGCTGTATTTGAAGGGCCGTTGATCGAAGTAACACACCGCGTCTTTTATCGCATCCCGCGTTTGCAATCCTAGGTACATAGATCATAATATAGATACATAAGTCAATAAATTTAACTTCAAGTGAGATGGTTGAACTTTACAAAATGTGGTGATATTTTATATAGAACTTTTCTTATGATAATGGTTAACACAACATATTTATGTGTTTCCCTATTTTTGAAATACATTTATTTTTAACTGCTTTTTCGCTGTAACTAACGCGAATATATGTATAGCGATGCACATTTTTTGTAATAATATAATAGTGGCTATTCACGCGGCTTTTAAGAATTTAGAACGTGAATGTCAAAGTTTGTTACTTCTTTGTAATTGCAATGGAAATCTGTTTCAAATTAAAAAGTATAATTATAATAATACCTCTACAAACTAGCAATTGCTTCACAACACGAAGTCTCATTTCGTCCACTTCACTGTTGATGAGCTCGACGAAAACAGCAGGCACTAAACGTATCAATATGTCCGTGATCACTTCGAAGAGAGCTATCTTTGTGTACTAGAATAACAGATA
The DNA here is from genome assembly GCA_948253155.1 of Leucoma salicis. Taxonomy (NCBI): domain Eukaryota; kingdom Metazoa; phylum Arthropoda; class Insecta; order Lepidoptera; family Erebidae; genus Leucoma; species Leucoma salicis. Next base: position 437,667 of record OX411804.1, read on the forward strand.
ATTAGTTTATTTATTACTTAATTTACTTTTTCTGAATTACTAGAATGTTTCTAATAGGGAATGAAACACTTACAGAATATAAATAAATATTCACGGACATTTCACACAACGTCCTCTGGTCCCAAACTAATCTTAACGCTTGGGATATGGGTACCAGATTACGGATTTAATACATATATTACATTTTTTTGTAAATACATACATATAACAAATAGAAAACACCCAAACGCAGTACAAATATCTGTATTCATTACACAAATAATTGTCCTGAGTGGGAATCGAACCCACAATCTCGTGCAGGGAAGTCGGTTACACTACCGGCTACGCCACGAGGCCCGTCATATATATATCGCTATATAGTAGTGGTAAGAATTGCCGTGTGGGGCCGACTTTAGGATTGTAATGGGAGTCATAAGAGCCGACTGAGGGAATACCGGGGGAGTGGGCAGCAGCACTCTTTCAAGTATTAACAACATCCACTGCGATCGCCAACCCGCCTGCCAAGCATGACGATTACGGCACTATCCCCCATTCTTGGGGAGGCCTATGTCCAGCAGTGGACTTTAAAAGGCTGATGGATGGATGGATGGAAGAATTGCTATTTTTGGATTTTATTCAGTGAGTGAAAGCGAATCAAACTCTAATTCTCCGTTTTATCCCCTCTTTAAAGCCTTTTCATTAACCTCCTAACGCTTTCTATGGAATTAGTAAACCGCGTGTAATAATTTTGTGGATTACTAATTCTATGAGGCACACGGTTATTATAAGCACAAGGGTGGAATTTTATAAAATTAATTTTACTCAAAACTTTGTTAAATTTGGTTGCTTTACTTGTTTAAAAACCGTTTAAGTATAAGCTTGCTTTTTTAAAATACTTTATTTATTTTCTTGTTCTGATTTAAAAATATCTTAATATAGCCCAACACTATATATCTCAATGTTGATAAGCCACATTTACTTACATTATACATCTTAGTATTGTTACTAAAAAAGGTAAATTCATACCTGGAATGCTGTAGAAGATATCGTTTCGAATGTAATCACGAGGCATTTTGGAATGACTACTGCTGTTGCGATGAATGTCTACAAACATAATAAATATGTCACGTCACAAAAACATTTATATACCGGATGTAAAAGACATCATTCCGATAACTCCGGGCAAAGATGTTACTAAATAACTGTAATGATATGCCCCATACTAGTTTTGTCGGTAACGCAAATTTGTAGCCGCCATCGAATCATTAACAGCACAACTAAAAACGTGATGAATGTTTCAATCCACTGTAGCTTTTTGGAGTAAATCGGTGATTAAAGTTTTTTTATTACCAAATCGAATTTAGATAGAACAATATAATGAATTTTTATGAAAACACTAATGTAAATTTCCACCACCTGTGTGTTCAGAATCGAAAACTGAACCCATGGTCTCAATTATCGGTACGATGTCTTTTGCACGCCTCATAAGCGAAGCGTTGAAGTGGGTTCTACTCCCGCTTTACACGGAACAACTGATTTTTCAAACTTAAAATGTCTCTATTTATCATATATTGCACTTGTAAAATAATATCTACACACATATGTGAAACAAACAACAAACACTATTTTTAACACTCATGATATTTTTGATGCCATTTTTGTTATTTAAACTAGTTAAAAGACGTCCGTGAGTTGTAGGTAATGTATGTTAACACGATAACGACCAAAATACTTTACTAATCGAGTCTTTTTTTTTTCGTTTACGAATTATTATGATTAGGAATAGAGCCCTATTACTTTTCACGGTCTGATTCGATGTGGTTTAATTGTTATTAAATATACAAAAAAATACTGAATATTTACGCTCGATGCGACACTAAAACCAGCGCCTTTCATGAGAACTACCTTTTTACGTAGGTACGCATAGCCATGGCCCAATAATATAGGCCTGCTCAAATCGCAAAGTGACATACAAAATTTTGCCGTGCATACGTCATCAACAAGGCAGCATTGGCTCTCAAATTTTTTTCCCCAAAATTTACCCACAAACCCCTTAAAGGTTAGAAGTCTGAAATAAAAAAGTATAGTGCTAAGCATGTCAAATGCTAAAAATATATATAAAAATATCTAAATATTTAAAGGGTTTGCGTCATTATTAGGTAAAATCTTAATTGTAAAATTAAGTTTACCTGGTCGGTATAATGTATGAAAATACTTCCGACAGATGGCGCAGGCGTCACCCAAAGACGTTAAGTATGATGTGTTATCGAAATTAGCAGTCAGGAGCAATTGTCAGGATGGGTGAATTGGTAAAGCATCTGGACGGTATCCAGAAGATGCAGGTTCAAATCCTGCTCCTGACTGTTATTTTCGATTTCACATTTTTCACTTTGTGTTTAATGTATAGTGCTAAGCATGTCAAATGCTAAAAATATATATAAAAATATCTAAATATTTAAATATACTCCAATTTATCGCCATGAGCTGGTTGAATATTATAATGCCTCTCTGAAAAGGCACTTTATAAATTAGCCTATAGCCTGTTTTTAAATTTTCTATTTAAACGTTCTATTCTCCATTCTAACCAGCATTATTTTTTTTATAAATTTAATAAAATTTTACCTTATGGTAAACGGTTACCGGAGCCTATAAACGCTAGCAACACCAGATGACCAAAGACATCACTGGCGCGACTCCTGCTCTAAGGAAAGTGATAGGCAGTAAAAAGGAAGGATAACAAGGAGAGAATAAGGAGGGCCTCAGCGCTCTCACTCACCGTACGAAACAATAGTAAGAGAACCTACAATTGCTTAACTTATTAGTTTGTATATTTTTTCATGTAACATATCACAATGGTTGGAAAAACTATGCGATTCAATGTTAACAGAAAGAGTACGAGCTAGTTTTCTCATTGGTTTGAAAGAGAAACGGCTAAAAGCGATAGTTGTCTTGTATCTGTCATATACAACAACCACGCTATACTGCTAGACTAATAACTACGATTCTGCTCATATTAATAACTAAGATTCCTTTTTATAAAAATAAACCAATTTAGACTAGAATTTCTGAAATTATAATTACTGTACCTATAAACAATTTTATTAAACATTAATTTTTGATGAGTAAATGATTGGTATTATTATTTTTAAAATACTGTCATCTGTTATTATTTACCATAAATAACTTTATTTGAAAAAGGCAAGGAAAATGTGACGTCATTATGACGTAGTTGCGGCAATCTGTCAACGATTTGAGCAGAGCATTTTATTTTTTGTTTACACCCTGTATTGTTTTATTTTCCTACGACTATGTTCCTAAAGAAATGAGTAGAATTGTAACTACTGCTAGTTGTCCAACAGCTCCAGATGCAATGCTACTCACAGATTTCAAGGTTCTACTTAGTATTTTACTTTGAAGTGGGCAACAAAATTTACTAAAAATACTGTTAATTAGTTAGAGAATAAGCTTATAAATAAGTATTAAATAGAATATTATTACTTACTTACTTACTTATCATCACGCCATTTCCCTTGCGAGGTAGGCAGAGAGAACAGAGTGCCAAGAGGCTCTATTCTTGCATACATCTCTCGCTTCCTCAACATTCATAACTCTCTTTACACACGCTCGCCGTTTTCGGAGACTACAACCTTTTAATATTATTAAAAAGTTTGGCTTGATTATGTAAAATACTTATCCTTTCTTAACCATAATACGCAACGAATCTCAAGTATATTATTCAAAATTTTGTGTTTCAAGTTTTAGGATACCTTACACATCATTGTCATGCTTCTAGCCTATCCTAAACTTTGCAAAGGTCAAGTATTTACACGAATCACCTGCGTAACTCTTCTCCGCTACCTAACTACGGGTACTGCAGAGTTCAGAACAAAATCAAAGTAATATTTTTATTTTGGATTCTGATAGCCTGTAACAATTGCCAGGATATTATATTTGATAGCTGAGATCCATTGCATAACGCATCGCCCAACACATTGAGCTGGGCGAAAACCTTGCTAAGATCATTTGGGTAACGAGAAATGCATTTGCTGAAAATTACCCCACAAATATGCGTAATATGCATATGATATTATGTTTTTTGATCTTAAGACCGGGTAAAATGGACTACGGCACGGTCTATTTTGGTTTTTGAACAACTTTTGTATCTCTGTCAGTATTCATCTTTCTTTTCATGTACTTAATAACTTATAATATTATAGTTTGTATTTACCAAAGTTTTCATCGGTGTATTTGTCTTACGAACAGTGTTTAATAAAGTCTTGTAAACATTCATACAGTTGTTCAAGTTCTGTACCAATATATTCTCTCCACATTCCAATCGATGAGCTGTTGTCATATCTCGCGTGAATCTTTTGCGAAGCTCTCGCGCTCGATGGTATAATGATTCAAATATGATTATTCGAGTAGAGTTGGCCAATAAAATTGAAGTTGGCATAAATACGTACAGCAAAATATATTTCAAATTTTCTGTACAAAAGTTATTTGTAAGAAAAACAATAAAAATAATAAAGCACTTGTGCAGGATGACCAAGATGAAGATTATCTTAGAGACAAAGTTAGCGTCATTTGTTTTAAAATGCAATAATGCATCAACAACTTTCATCTCATTCATAAATTTATTAATATATTCGCCTTGATATAAGAAATTAACTAAGGCAATCACAAAGTACTCTGCACATATCAGAACGTATCTCAAAAATGACGCATAATCAGCTTGATTCAAAAAGAACTTTAAAAGGTCACGATAGTGGTAACAAAACATGATAGCAAATAAGGCGCAGTAGGTTCTTGCAGCGAGACGAATTATTCCTTTTGAGCTGATATTGTAGTACAACCCGAAGACTAAACGAGTAACCATTATTGTTTGCGTGCTCACTAATGAACACATAAATTGAGATACATGTTCAGCGTATTTGTTCCCCATTATTCCTTTACAAAACGAACTTCTATGCAAAAGTAACATTCCAGCTTTGATGTATGAGCAATAGTGACTGTTATTACTTATATTAATGTATTGGATGCTTACGATGATAACAGCTATTTTTGTATCGAAGAACAATACGATACGATGATTATTAAAGTTTTTAATATAGATTACTTACAATGCTTCTTAGTTATACTAATAGCGTTCATATTTTAGATCTCTAATCTAATGGATATCCTATTCGGGTGTAAAATTATAAATATTTGTTTTTATTAATATTATTTCCATTTAACTTGAAATATGTTACATACGGAACCACAAGGTATATCACCGACGCCGCATGAACCCCAATACACATAAATTGAGGTCGTCAACATCCGGTTAGCCACGAGCCGCCGACGAAGCATATTTCGCAACATTTACTTTATGCAGTTTTGTGTAACATTAAATCAATTCTATTCTAATATCGATAGGATTCGGTAGTTAATAATTATATTGTAATTTCTATTAATTAAAGTAAATTTGTTTTTTTTTCGATCCTCCGGCGGCAGCAAACGTAATTGGCGCAGTCGGTAGGATACTCGCGGGTCGGTTCGCGAGACTTAGAATCATCTGATATAGATATTCGCGTTCGTGAGTCGCCCGGGTAGCTATCAAGTCCCGTCAAGAGTATCCAGAATTTACGAGAGCTGCGCAGGTGGAGAATCCGAACTTCGATTCACGGAGAAGAACTAGATGATGAAATATTTTATGTAAGTACACTTGAATCATTCTCGTGTTGCTTCCTTTCTGTACCTCCTAAGTTCCAATCATTATCCGTCGTGAAAAATTTTATTCCCGGGAACCTGCATCACGTCAGGCTCGCCGGCACGCAGTAAATATTAATAGAGAATTAGATAGTGATTTATTAGATTTTAATTTAATCAATTTATTTTCATTTAATATGGCTCAACAACCCGACGTTATTTTTAAGGCCTTACGCCTTGTGCCAGACTTTAACGGAAATCCTAATATATTAACTAGGTTTATTAATATTTGTGACCACGTGGTATCTCAATATGCGAGCGCCGAGCCAGGTAGCGAGCTAGGCAATTTATGTCTATTAAATGGTATATTAAATAAGATTACGGGACCCGCAGCATCCACTATTAATTCTAATGGGATTCCTGAAACTTGGCCAGGAATTAGATCGGCTCTCATAAATAATTTTTCAGACCAGCGAGACGAAAGGGCTCTGTACAATGACCTCTCATTAGCTACACAGGGTAATAAGACACTGCAGGAATTTTATGACCATTGCCAAACGTTATTTAGTACCATCATGACTTATGTGACGTTATATGAAACTTTACAGACAACTATTGACGCTAAACGGACTCTTTATAAAAAAGTTACCATGCAGGCTTATGTACGTGGACTGAAAGAACCTTTAGGTTCTCGTATACGGTGTATGAGACCGGAATTAATTGAAAAGGCTCTCGAGTACGTGCAGGAAGAACTTAATATAATGTACCTGCAACAGCGTAATGATCACTTAAAACCCCAGAGCGTTCCTAAGATGTTCATGCCTCCTATGCAGCCTATGTCTCACATTAACTTAGCTATCCCGCGACCACCAGTGCCGAACTGGCCTACACCGTTAGGACAACGTGGCTATCAGCCTCAACCTCAACCTTTCATATTTAATATACATAACCAAAATCAAAACCGCATGCCGAATAGAACTCAACAGATGTTCCGTGCACCGCCACCGAACTACTACCCACAAAGCAATGTATTTAGATTGCCACCTAGGAATATTCCACCACAAGGCATGGGACCTAAACCTATCAGTGGAGTTCAGCATTTTACACCTAAACATTTACCTACTATGTCTGGACACGACTGGCGTAAATCCGGTAACCCTCCGCTGACTAACTATTTAAAATCACGCGAAATGAACTTTAAGGAATTTGTTTCACCTGTTGACTACGACTTATACTATCCCGTTGACTATTGTGAACCTGATTATGACTATACTGACTATAACGACGACTATAACTCTTATGACTATGACTACGACACGCATACAACTTACAACGAATTAACTTACGACAGTGCGATACCGAGCGAATCACAACCAGAATCTAGCCGCAATATTCAGGACCAGGATTTTCAGTTAAACAGGACGTCAAAAGGGCAAAGATAGATATTAACTTACAGACACAAAGATAACTACCGTACATTGAGTTTGCAAACCCTCCGTTAAAATTCCTAATAGATACAGAGGCCAACCAATCATTTATTAGTCCTAAAATAATAGAAAAATACTTCTCTAACCATAACCTTAACTATGACCCCTTTGAGATAATAATGTAACCGGTATCGTAAGAAACGACTATTCTATAAAATTACCATGTTTTAACGAATTGAATGAAGACCTTAATATTAAATTATTCATATACCATTTTCATGATTATTTTGATGGATTAATCGGATTGGATTTATTATCTAAATTAGAAGCGAAAATTGACTTAAAAGATTTTAAATTAATAACGCGTGCAGCTACTAACCAGATTAAAGTGTATAACTCCCGTAATGTTAACTTATATGAGGACATTATACCAGCTAACAGTTCAAAATTATTTAGATTACCTATTGACGCCCCGGATGGCGAAGTATTAATAAACCAACAAGCCTTTTGCAATTGCATAGTTCGCGAATGCTTGACTACTGTAGTTAACGACCGTGGATATTAGAAAATCCAACGTCAAATGACATCATATTTTATTTGAACCAACCGGCCAGTGTTGAAATATTCAATTCAAAATGCACGCAGCCTGCACAACATAATCGTGTTAACGATGTACTCTCCCGCCTACGTACAGACAATCTTAACGAAGAGGAAAAAGCCAACTTACTGAGACTTTGCTCTAACTACACAGACGTATTTTATATAGACGGAGAAACTTTAACATTTACAAACAAAATCAAACACCGCATAAGAACGACTGACGAAATCCCTGTCCACCTGCCCAAAAAGATCGATGCCTCTGGCAAGTAGAAATGGCGCCTTGTAGTTGACTTTAGAAAACTAAATGACAAGACAATTGACGACAAATACCCAATATCAGCGACGTACTTGACAAATTAGGGAAGTGCCAGTACTTCACAACCCTAGATTTAGCGAGTGGCTTCTATTAGGTCGAGATGGACCTCCAGGATATACCCAAAACAGCCTTCAATGTGGAACATGGCCATTTAGAATTTTTAAGAACGCCCATGGGTCTTAAAAACTCGCCTTCCACTTTTCAGAGGGTAATGGACAATGTTCTTAGAGGTCTGCAAAATAACATCTACTTAGTTTATCTTGACGACATCATTGTCTACAGCACCTCCCTTAAGGAGCACATGAATAATCTCAAGAAGGTATTTCAAAGACTTCGAGAGTCTTACTTCAAAATCCAAATGGATAAATCCGAATTTTTAAAGCTTGAAACCGCATACCTTGGGTATATCGTTAGTAGAGGGTATTGAGCCTAACCCCGATAAAATTTCAGCAGTACAGAAGTACCCCATTCCTAACGCCCCTAAAGAGATCAAAAAATTTCTAGGCCTTCTAGGCTATTATCGAAAATTCATCCCCGACTTCGCTCGTATCACTAAACCTCTTACATTTTGTCTAAAGAAAGGCAGTAAAGTAACCCATAGCCCTGAATACATACAAGCATTTGAAAAATGCAAGACTCTTCTGACTAACGACCCCATACTACAATACCCTGACTTCACTAAAGATTTTAACCTCACCACAGACGCATCTAACGTTGCTATTGGTGCTGTTTTATCTTAAGGACCAATAGCATCTGACAAACCAGTATGTTACACCTCACGTACACTTAACGACAGCTAATTAAATTACAGCACTATCGAAAAGGAATTGCTTGCCATAGTATGGGCCACAAAATATTTTAAATTTTGGAAGAAAATTTAAAATACTAACTGACCACAAACCCTTACAGTGGATGATGAATTTTATTTAAAGGAACCCAACTCACGACTGACACGATGGAGACTTAAACTGAGTGAATATGACTTTACTGTAATGTATAAAAAAGGGAAATGCAATACAAACGCCGATGCTCTTTCACGTGTAGAAATTCATAATGAGGAAATAGATGAAATTAATTCAGTTATCCAAAGCATCATGGAGCTCAGTTCCATGGTTAATAATCCATCAGAAACCCCACTTTAACAGCCCAACTCTTCAACTCAAACCATTCATACAAGTAACGAACATCCTATATTAGAAATCCCCATAACAGACGAACGCCTTAATAAATTTCATCGACAAATACACTTTACCATAGTTAATGACGTAAAACGTAGACTTGCAATTCAACTTTCAGAGTCAAATTTAGAAAGCGACGTTATTAATGCCATTAAGGAATACGTTAACCCAAAAGTAAAGACAGCTATGTTAATAAACCCACCTTTAGCTATGTATTCCATCATTCCAATTATACAGGATAAATTCAAAAGTGAAAAAGTCAAAAGTCAAAAGTTCAAAAGTCCCTTAACCTAGTACTCACCAAAACTGAACTTGAAAACGTTAAAGAATGTGGAATGACGGTAAGACAAACCATCGCGGAACTACAGAATGTTACCTAGCCCTCTCTCGAAAATTCTATTGGCCTAAGATGAAAGATCAGATAGCTAAATTCATTAATGAATGTATTATTTGCGGTCAAGCCAAGTATGATAGAAATCCAATAAGACCTCGATTCAATTTGGTTGGCTACCAAACCACTTGAAATTGTTCACATAGATTTATTCACTGTTCAGAACGAAAAATATGTAAATTTCATCGACGTTTTCACAAAACACGGTCAAGCATATCATCTGCGTGACGGTACTGCAATTAGTATTTTACAGGCTCTACTTAATTTCTGTACTCATCATGGATTACCCATGACTATCATTACCGATAACGGCACCGAGTTCACCAACCAACTATTTTCTGAATTTACACGTTTACATAAAATAAATCATTATAAAACCTTACCACATAGTCCAAATGACAACGGCAATATAGAAAGTTTTCATTCGACCCTTCTGGAACATATTAGAATCTTTAAACCATAAAGACGAACCAATTGTTAACTTCATACCATACGCCATCATAACATATAACAGTTCCATTCATAGTTTCACTAAATGTAGACCTTTTGATTTATTAAATGGGCATTTTGACCCCAGGGACCCAATAAACGTAGATTTTACTGAACAGATTCTACAACAATACGCACAGAATCATAAGCAACGGATGAAGCAAGTTTATGATATAATTAATGGAACATCCCTTGCAACCCGTACATCTTTAATCGAAAACCGAAATAGAACTTGCGATCCCGAAATAGAATATGCACCTCAGCAAAAAATTTTTATTAAAAATCCTTTAGCTAGTCATCAAAAAGCCGCACCACGCTACACACAAGACACAGTCTTAGCCGATTTGCCCATCCATATATATACATCTAAAAAACGCGGCCCTATAGCTAAATCACGGCTGAAAAGAGTTCCTCAAAGCAGCCGCTTGTTACAGGATCCTGCTGCTACTGACAATAACGACGACGCATCCGCAAGAGATAAAACTTGAGACTTTAGCCGATGGACCTGGACTACCTTATAAACTGGGACCGACCAGACTAACTTCACATTACCATTCTTTTATTCAATTTATAGAACTAACTGACATTGAAGACAAAATATACTCAGTACAGACTCAAATTAATGATTTCAGGAATAGACTTGATAATGAGACATACACCCTTTATGAATACCAATTTGATCATCTTTCTAGTAAACTTACAAACGTTCTTAATCAACTTAAATCACTACAACCTGTTAGAGTTAAAAGAGGTCTTGTAGATAGCCTTGGGTCGGTAATCAAAAGTGTTACTGGCAATTTAGACTATCTAGATGCATTAATACTTATGATGAAGCCATAAAAATCTTGCAAAATAATGAAAAAAGATTAGTTTCCGAGTTCAATAACCATATCAGTCTTAATAAAGAATGGATGTCTCAACATACTAGTATATTAAAGCAGCTAGTAGAAAATCAAGCCAAAAACAACGCTACATTAGAATTAATTTTAACTAAAGACGTATACATAGACTACAGTTTATTAAAGTATGCCAAATTTGGCCAAATATTAGGTATAATAACTAATAATGTAGAGGATCTAACATTAGAAATAACTATATTAGAAAATATATTAGTTTTTATTCGTTCCTCTAGCACTCATCATTCTATGATAGATATAAATGTATTAAAATTTATGATTGATAAATTAGTATCTATATATAAGCAAGATCAAACTCTTAATTTAGAATTACGAGAATATTATGATTTAATAAAACCAGGATCTTATTTCAGTGAAAATAGAATAGTTATAATATATAGTTTTCCGATAGTCTCTAAAAGCAGTTATGATTTATATAAATTATCAATAGTACCTAACAAAAAACAACTAGCCCTTATTCCTCCCACTCCCTTCATAGCAACAAACGAGAAAGCATTCGTGTACATAGATGCTGAATGCCCGAAGTACAGCAGCATCTACCTCTGTGAAAGTATGGCGAATCATCAGTACCGAACAAAATCTGACTGCGTTCAAGAATTAATAACCAATCAACGACTAGACAACACCTGCCAATTTACTGAAGTTTCTCTTTCGATAAAAGCAGTGGAAAAACTGGACAGTCAACATTACGTACTATCTCTACCTCTACAAACCAAAGTTCAATTATCATGCAGTGGAAAAGACTTCAGCACACTACAAGGAAGTTATCTTGTCACGATACCCCTTAATTGCTACCTGCGGACGTCACAATTTACTATCATAAATGACGACAATGAAATCAAAGGCCATCCCTTGAAGATATCCAAGGTACCATACAACGAGAAGAATCAAACAATCGCACCTACTCAGATTACTCTCAACACTATAAACCTACAAGAACTTCATAGCATCCACCACAAAGTCCTGCTAGAAAAACCAATAGCCATCGACAATCCTGGATCAACTAGGCTATATCATACAACGGTACCTCTCTACATCCTGATTACTGGTATTACAATCACAATCTTTATACTGATAAGCCGAAAATACAAGTGCTGGCAACTGAAAAAAGATAAGGATGTAAAACCTCAACCAACCAAGACCCAAATCTATGAAGACGTGACAATCAAGAAAAGGAGCAGTCCACCAGCAACATTTTCCATCAACATGGCCAAATAGTTGTTGAACCGAGGGGGGGTGTTACGTACGGAACCACAAGCTACTTCGCCGACGCCGCATGAACCCCAATACACAATTTATGCAGTTTTGTGTAACATTAAATCAATTCTATTCTAATATCGATAGGATTCGGTAGTTAATAATTATATTGTAATTTCTATTAATTAAAGTAATTTTAAGTAAATTTTGTTTTTTTTCGATCCTCCGGCGGCAGCAAACGTAATTAATATATCTAAATAACTGTCACTATTGCACACTGCCATTCAATTAGTTTTCGGTATAGATGCATTCGCAATTATATCAATGATGCCTTTTGCGTAATTTCATTGACCTTCTTTGGTTTAGCTGATGGCCGTGTGGGGCCGGCTTTAGAATTTTCCCACCCCTCTCTACCCACGGGAATCGTAAGAGTCGACTAAGGACCGGAGGAGTGGGCAGCAGCACTCCCTCGAGTATTAACAACATCCACTGCGATCGCCAACCCGCCTGCTAAAGCGCCTTACGCACCTTCCATCCCCGCTGTACGTCCGCTCAAGGCCGCGATGCTGGACGTAGCATACGCACCATCGTGCGGGTGCGAGCATCCAGCGTGAGGGCTGTCCACTTAAAAAGTATATCGATATTTATATACGATTTAAAAATCGAATCCCAGTATTGATATTTATATATCGCTTGAAGAGCATCGGTATTTTTCAATATCGAATATACCCATTAAAGTTTAATGTTAGTTACCTTTCTTCAGTCAAACGCAAGGACGATGTCCAGGAGATGCAGGCATGCAGGTTCAAATCCTGCTCATGACTGTTATTTTCGATTTCACATTTTCCACTTTGTGTTTAATATCATAGTTATCTTTTAAAATTATTCCGGTTATCATATGTCAAACTATTGCTATCTCGGTAATGCATACGCTGAGAACGTGTCTATAATATCCTCTGTCTACGATCAGGATATATAATTTAGCTGCTCACTGAAAAATGTCTTACCTGTTTTTTAACGTTTTGTTTTTATTGTAATTATTAGTCAGATATATTTTTTAATAGATTTGGCATAAAATAAAAAGGAATATTTGATGTTTCTATAAATAAATATATCGATTAATCGAATAGAATAAATAATTGTCAAATCATCAATCAATCATCATCAATTTGATATATAGTATGGAAAACTTCGAATAAGTTCGATATATCGATATTTAGTGAATACCCTAGTGCTAGATGTAATCAATGAATAAATAAACTGAGCGCACATGTTTTAGGTACATATTTACATGTTTAAAATGCCACCAGTTTTATCAAAACGACAAAAAATGGGAGTTGTTGTTGACAACACCAGAAGAAAAGAAAAAATAAGAAGAGATTTTGTATAATTTTTATTTTGTTTATGTTGTAGTCCGCAGGAGACATTTCACAGACAATTGTAGCACTTGTATCTTTCAATAAATCTTGTTATTTTTTGCTATCCTATATTTGTCGTAAGCTCTAAATCTTGAATGAATCTGCTGGACAAGCTTAAGCGCCTTCCATTTAGTTATACGTCCCGCCAAGGACATGCACGATGTACGACGAAAAACGATAGTGAACACTGCTGTTTATGTTGTGATTCCAGACAAAAATAAATTGTCTTCAAGAAAAGTTAGAAGTTATGACAAATAAATATTCTAGCTCAGAAAAACTTATAAAGGAGTATATATTGGCAATGAATGAACTAGTAATGGATAAAGATAGTCAATATGACAAAGATTGTTTAATTAGTTTAAGTAATCGGCTGTCTCTGGGTTGTTCAGAGCCAGTGTGTACTTCTAGGGAGTCTCAGCAACCACATTTAAATATAGTAAGCACAACTAGTTCCACTAACAGTTTCCTGGTGCCTTCTGTCGATTTCCCTAGCTCTCTATGTAAAACTCAAGACAATAATATTGTGATATTTAGTGATGACAGTGGCAAAAATTTGGGTGCTCTTCTATCAGATAAGGGACACTCAGTTATCAATCACTGTATGCCAGGACAATCATATCACAATATTATGCTAAAAATATTTGATTATAATTTTGTCCCGGATAATATACTTTTAATATTTATAGGAAATAGGGAGAATGTGAGCAAGAGACAGTTATTGCAATATAGTAAGAAACTTTCTAATCTAAATGTAAAGAAAATAGTTATGTTCACATTTCCCTATAAAAGAAAATTGACGAAGTTGGAAAATGAATATACTTACACTTTGAATATGACATTGGATAATATAAAAACTCAATGCAATTATGTTATTAGTGACAAAATGCATGTCATTGACATTAACAATTATGTTAATAAGCGTTATCATTATTTGACAGAAGATAGATATTATCTTTGTAAATATTTTAAACAACAGGTAGCTGCTTCGCTATCATATTTTTTTTATACATCAGCCAAGAACTTGGCTAACAACTTTGCTTCTATTGAGCAATCTAATGTTGACATTTGTAATTTAAATGATGACATTTATAGTAATAAAAATAATGACATTTCATATACTAATTTAAATTACAATACGAGACAATAGAGATATCCTCTTGCTTAAAAAATAGTTTATCAAGTAATTATAATTTAATAAAGACAAAAGAGACACCCTCTTGCTCTAGTAATAATAAGAAATTAAAGCCAATCAACCTGGTACATCAGAATATTCAAGGTATCCTTGGTAAAGAATTGGAAATATAATTATTTATTAATGATTGTGTTGTAGATATTCTTTGTATTACAGAACATTGGCTGAAAAATAATCAATACATGTTCAATTTTCCCAATCACCAGGTTGCTTGCTCATTCAACAGAGGCATTAGTATACGGGGTGGTGCCCTAATTATTATAGATAATAAAATGAAATATAAAGTACGTAATGATATAGTCAGCCTCTCTGTTGAACGGGTTATTGAAATTGCTTGTATTGAGTCTGAGCAGTTCATTGTCGCATGTGTTTATAGACCCCCATGTTCACCATATGATGATTTTGAAAGACACTTAGAGGACATTTTATTTAAAAGTTCAAATAAAACAATTGTGATCTGTGGAGATTTTAATATAAATTTACTTGAAAATAGTACTATCACTCAAAAATTTATAACTATTATGAAATCTTATAACATGTACAATGTTTTTTTGGAACCTACTAGGATTACTTCTTTGAGCGCAACTTGTATAGATAATATATTTACTAATGCAAAACCAATCAATAAATCTATCATAAATAAACTAGAATCTGATCATTGTGGACAACTGGTGGTATTTCCTGGAACTAGTAGGGTCCATAAAGAAAAGGTTACCTTTGTTCCAATGAATTCTAGCCGCTTAGAGCTTTTTAAATGTAATCTATCTGAGAAAGTACCGCGGTTGCCTTTTCATGACAACCCTAACGATTTGTATACTGCTTTATTTCAGTTGATCAATAATGAATTCAACAAGAAGTTTAAACCTAAAACTGTAACTATTGGCGCTCGCGCGGGCTTTAGTCAATGGGCAACCTGTGGTATTTATAAAAGCAGACTGAGGTTGTATGAACTTTATAACGAAAAATCATATAATCATAACCCAATATTTTTAGAATATGTAAAAAAATATTCCAAAACGTTCAAACGAGCCTGTTACTGTGCTAAATCACTATATTTGAAAAATAAAATCAAAGAATCCGGCGATATTATTAAAATGACTTGGAAGGTGATAAACAGTGAAACCGGCCGAGAAACAGTGCGCAAGAGGGACTTTAACTTGAAAATAGATGACAAAAATGTAAGAGCGAATCGAGAAGTGGCAACGGCATTTGAAAATTACTTTACTAATATTCCTGTTTTAACAACAAAACATCTGACGTTGTCTCCTACTGCAGCCGAATCGCTCCTTAGGCAATGTGTTCCGATATGTAATACTTCCTTTAAATTTTCGGATGTCAATGTAAACAGTGTTATAAATAACTTTAAAAGTCTCAATATTAAAAAAACGGCGGATTTATGGGGTATGTCTGTTAAGTTAGTTAACTCAATCATTCATATTATTGCTCCCCAATTGACATCTGTATTTAACGGTTGTTTTGTTAATGGTGTATTCCCCGACCTTCTGAAGTTTAGTAGAGTAATTCCTTTGTTTAAATCTGGTAGTACCTCAGAACTTAATAATTTTCGTCCAATTTCTGTACTACCGACACTAAGTAAAGTATTTGAGAAGCTTATTCTCAAACAAATGATTAATCATTTTGACAATCATAAAATTTTCCATAAAAACCAGTTCGGCTTCACAAAGAATCGCTCTACTACTGATGCAGGTATAGAATTGTTAAAAACCATATTTAGAGCCTGGGAAGATTCGCATGATGCGTTAGGCGTATTTTGCGATTTGTCTAAGGCATTTGACTGTGTACATCATGAAACCCTCATTAAAAAGTTATACCATTACGGAATCAGGAACAGGGCTCTCGAGCTTTTGACTTCTTATTTGAGCAATAGAATTCAAAGGGTCGATGTTAATGGTACGTTATCGCTTGGGTCTGTCATGACAATGGGTGTGCCACAGGGGTCTATTTTAGGGCCATTTCTGTTTCTAGTCTATATTAATGACCTACCATACTACGTAGGAGATAATCGAAGTATTGTGTTGTTCGCAGATGATACATCTTTATTATTTAAACTAAGAAGGCAACTGCTTAATTATGACGATGTGAACAACGCACTATCTAAAGTTGTTCATTGGTTCAATACTAATAACCTAGTTTTAAGTGAAAATAAAACTAAATGTATAAAATTTACTACACCCAATGTAAGGCATGTAGAAACCAATGTACAATTGAATGGCGTTAAACTGGACCTTGTGGAGTCCACGGTTTTCCTAGGTATCACTATAGATAACAAACTCCAATGGGGCCCCCATATTAAAAAATTGTCAGGTAGGTTAAGCTCAGCGGCATATGCGGTAAAAAAAATTAGATTATTGACTGATGTTGAAACGGCTAGAATAGTTTATTTCAGTTATTTTCATAGTATTATGTCCTATGGCATACTGCTATGGGGATGTTCCGCCGATTTAAATTCCATATTTGTACTTCAGAAAAGGGCTGTTCGTGCAATCTATAATCTGGGCCCGAGAGTTTCCCTTAGACAGAAATTCAAAGAAATGAATATTCTAACTGTTGTGTCTCAATTTATATACGAAAATCTGTTGTATGTCAAGAAAAACATCGGATGTTTTGATAAGTATAGCGATGTTCATCACATTAATACTAGGAACAAAGGCAATCTTATTGCACACAGTACTCGTCTCCACAGAATTAGTAGATCTTTTATGGGGCAATGTATATGCTTTTACAATAAGATTCCTGAAAATGTCCGAAACATGCCACTAAATAAGTTTAAGAAAGCCATAAAAATTAGACTTTGTAATCAAGGTTATTACACTGTTTCGGATTATCTTGAGGACAAAACAAAATGGGCTTGAGCTGCTCCTCATTCATTGTTTTTCAAAATTGTTTTGTATGATATAATGTCATTTTAGTTATAAAGATTATATTAAATTGTAATAAATTGGCAATTTAAAAAAGTGGCCCATGAGTTTCTTGCCGGGTTCTTCTCATGAAAGGCTTTACTTCGGAATCCGGCCGCTTGTGGCGATTGCAATCGCCACTTTGTTATTGCGGATGCACTCGCCTCAGGCGCTCGTGTTGATTATTAGTGTATTCTTGACGATTTTAAGTGCTAATTAATAGGCCTATGAAATAAAGATATTTTTGAATTTGAATTTGAATTTGCTGTGAACAGTCTCGATGTACGACCGTTTTGCATCCAGCAAGCACCCCCACCACTTCGAACATCGTGCAGATGGACAGTGAATAGCTGAATAGTGGCGCAGACGTACGTCGAACCGATCGTGCGTTGTGCGTGCTATGCTTAGTATTGTTCTGTGGCTATGCTAGAGATCACAGAGTACATACAATATATATGAGAACTAGATATTTATCTTGCACGCTTCGCTAGCGCTAGAGATGTAGAGAAAGATATAATCAAATGATTATACTGAGCGTATGTGTTATTAAGTAGGTACCTACAATATTTACATGTTAATTTAAAATGCCACCAGTTTTATCAAAACGACAAAAATGGGAGTTCTTCTGATGTTGTCAGCAACGAGGACAAAAATAAGAAAAGGTTTTGGAAGAAAAAAATTATCATAAACGTGCAAACTATACTCAAATGAATAATATAATGAAAGATTTAAATGTGATAGATTTTCATAATTATCTTAGAGTGGATACTGAAATATTAGAGATGTTATTTATAACAGTCGGACCCAAATTTCAACGTCATGATACTGTTATGAGAAATAGTGTCTCAGCAAAGGAACGTTTACTTGTAACCTTACGATATCTTGCGACGGGAGAAAGTTATCCTGAACTTATGGTATCGTATGCAATTTCACCACAGTTAATGAGTACAGTTATTCCAGAAACTTGTTTAGCAATTTACGAAGCTTTAAAGGAGGAGTTTCTCAAGGTAAGTGGATAAAATTAAAAATATTTTTTAAAATAAAAAATAACAAGCTAGACGTCGTGGGACGTTACCAGATGTGAAAACATCGAAATTATTTTGTAGATATAAAACGATTATATCTTGACAAAGTAAGTACTGCTCAAGACGAATCAAACGAATATTAACCTCTCGCTGAGGTTGCGTCATTTCATTACAAAGTTACTGTGGCCACCTTCTAGCTCCAACATCAGGCCTTTGATACCATCTAGAGACAAAGTACTCGTCAAGATGAATCATACAAGCTCAAACTCAATGGAGTTATGTCGTTTTATAACGGAGTTCCTATGGTCACCTATCTCTATCGTCAGACCCTGGATACCATCTAAAAACAAAGTACTCGTCAAGACGAATGCTTGCAAGCTTTTATTTAAGTTATTTATTATTATAGCCCCCGGTTTCTGAAGGCTGATCAAAATTCATATTCAACTAACATAGATAGATAAAAAATACAGAAGTTTCTAAAAACAATACAGCAGATTTCAAAATTGATTACAGTAAAACTTTGTTTAAATATTATAAGAAAAATAAGCTGCTTTATTAGTTTATTTGTAAATACAAATTATTGAGTTATTCCAAAATAATTTCGTCGTGATTTTCAGTCTGTGTATTTAGTCAGAGCGTGCAATCGCATTACAAACTCTATAAGTCTATATGATTCTTCTTCTTTTAATATATGGCAAACGGTGCCGTGTCCGTGATAACAATTCTGCCCTCTTGAGTAATATTGTTCAGTGATTCTGACTCAATTCTGATTCTGCCAATGATAAATAGGTATGTTACCGATGTCGGATTGCCGTGTTTCGGGGCAAAAGTTGAAAAATTGCCGTGTACCAAACAAATGTAAACCTAATGTGAACAAATTTAATCAAAATATAGATGTTAACCACCGTCAAAATTTTCATCATATTTTTTAGACACCCTGCAATAATGAATAATCCTTGTATCGCGGGGGACTTTACAAAAATACCATTACATGGACATAAAGTACACCCAGACTCAAAACCACTATTTGTGGATCACACAGAGTTGATCTGTGTGAGAATCGAACTGTGGTACACTCTAGCGAAAGGCCAGTTATCCAAACCACTCCGCAATCCGTGCAGTCTGATATCACTGATACTAATTTCTTTTACTTACTTCAAATCGTATTCTGAGCTACCTTTCATTTAATAATACTCGTTTGGTTTTAGTACAGTAATTCCTCGGCCTAGAAATATTGTTTTGCTAATAATATGTTGCTGATGGTAATTATTGAATTTCTGGATTTTGTCTTGATTGCATTTACTCTACTAATAACTCTTTTGCAATCTGCGTTAGCATGGGGTAGGGATAAAATGTTTATTATATTCTGTTAATAATCAACTAAACATAAATAATTGGATTAACGGTTGGGCTTGTTGTTACGCGTGTGGCTCCGATTGTCATACGATTAGGATACAGCAATGAATATTTACTGTGTCTTTGTTGCTAAATGGCCCCAAATACCATATAATACGGCTATTGCCGTCTAAATGGCAAAGCATATAACTATTTAACACGCACGACGCACGATGGGTACGATGTACATCCGCATTATTCACTGTCCGTCTCCATCTGCACTAGTGTTTCCAGATTCACTGTATTTACAGTAGATTTACTGTATTTTAGACTTTTCTACTGTATACTGTAATGATAAAATACAGTGTATGAATATACTGTATTAATCCCAATCATATATCTAATATATACGTAGAGACGTAAAACGAAACGCAGCTAATCTAGAATCACTGGCATTTATCCATATATAATGTAGAGTGGGATTGTCACATAGTTGCAGATCGTTTACGTGCAGGGAATCTTACGCAGAGCGCACCGGGCAACTTGTGCAACTAGCCCTCTCTGTTTTACAAAGGAACAGCCCCCTTAGAATGAAAAACGAAACGTTAGACGAACTTTCGTTTCGAGTCATTATAATTGATCAACAGTCCGACACGTGATTTCTGATTAGTCGAGACTTTGACGCGTGATACAGACGACCAATCACAAATAATCCCAAGGAAGTGAAACAAAAGTTCGTCTTACGTTTCGTTTTTAATTTTACAGCTGCAAGTATTGTCTTTGCCTCACTTGAACGCTGAGTGCGATTGCATTCTGCTTGGTGTTTATATTATTTATTTCAGTGAAATAAATAATATAAAAACCAAGCAGAGGAACTGTCTGATTACAAATACCATAGGAAATATGTTAGCTCAGTAAGCCATTCGTCGCAATTCCGAAAACTGCTTCAAGTTTAATCCAACTAATGGCGACGAAATGATTTCGAGGATGACGGCAAAATTTTTTGAAAATCACGACGAAATTCTTTTAGAATAACTCAATAATTTGTATTTACAAATAAACTAATAAAGCAGCTTAATTTCCTTTTAATATTTAAACAAAGTTTTACTGTAATCAATTCTGAAATATGCTGTATTGTTTTTAGAAACTTCTGTATTTTTTAGCTGACAACACTGTAATTTTACTTTTGGGATCTGGAAACACTGATTTGCACGAGGTGGGGGTGCTTGCTGGAGGCAAAATTGGTCGTGCAAGTCCAGCAAGCAATTAATAATAATTATTGACGTGCGTCGAGACTATTCACTATCGTTTTTCGTCGTGCATCGTGCATGTCCTTGGCGGGACGTATAACAAAATGGAAGGCGCTTAAGCTTGTTGTCCAGCAGATTCATTCAAGATTTAGAGCTTGCGACAAATATAGGATAGCAAAAAATAACTAGATTTCTTGAAAGATACAAGTGCTACAATTGTCTGTGAAGTGTCTCATGCGAGAACTACAACATAAACAAAAAAAATCATACAAAATCTCTTCTTATTTTTTCTTCTCTTCTGGTGCTGTCAACAACAACTCCCATTTTTTGTCGTTTTGATAAAACTGGTGGCATTTTAAACATGTAAATATGTACCTAACATGTGCGCTCAGTTTATTCTTCGACTACATCTAGCACTAGGGTATTCAATAAATATCGATATAGTTCGATATATTATTCGATGTTTTCCATACTATATATAAAATTGATGATGATTCATTGATGTTTTGACAATTATTTATTCTATTCGATTAATCGATATATTTTGTTTATAGAAACATCAAATATTCCTTTTTATTTTTTTGCCAAATCTATTAAAAATATATCGGACTAATAATTACAATAAAACCAAAACGTTAAAAAACATAATTAACAGGTAAGACATTTGTCAGTGAGCAGCTAAATTATTTATCCTGATCGTAGACAGAGGATATTATAGACACGTTCTCAGCGAAGGCATTACCGAGATAGCAATAGTTTGACATATGATAACCGGAATAATTTTAAAAGATAACTATGATATTAAACACAAAGTGGAAAATGTGAAATCGAAAATAATAGTCACGAGCAGGATTTGAACCTGCATCTCCTGGATACCGTTCAGATGTATTGCGAATTCAGCAATCGTGACAACTGCTTTCGACTGCTAATTTCGACAAAAAATTCATACCTAACGTCCTGGGTGACGCGTCGTTTTACTTACTAATATATAATATAACTCACCACAGTCATATCACTACTATTTTAGTAGTACAGTTCTATTCAAGTTACATGCATATAAAACCTCTATCATTAGGTACACAACTCGTGTAGCTATGAAATTCTGATCTCTGATTCTACATTCACACATACGAAATCAAATACAGTAGCTAGCTTTTTGCGTTTGACTGGAGAAAGGTAACTAACGTTAAACTTTAATGGGTATATTCGATATTGAAAAATAACGATGTTCTTCAAGCGATATATCAACAAATATCGATACTGGGATTCGATTTTTAAATCGTATATAAAGATCGATATATTTTTTAAGTGGACAGCCCTCACGCTGGATGCTCGCCTATGATGCTCGCACCCGCACGATGGTGCGTATGCTACGTCCAGCACCGCGGCCTTGAGCGGACGTACAGCGGGGATGGAAGGTGCGTAAGGCGCTTAAGCGTAGCAATTACGGCATTATCCCCCATGACGGGACCGCTCGTTGTGGCGTTCTCTTGGGGAGGCCTATGTCCAGCAGTGGATGTTGAAAGGCTGATGGATGGATGGTTTAGCTGAATGTAATTTATCATATTTACTTCAATTTTAAATTAAAATTAAGATTTAGATTTAAGTTTTTGTTTAGGCTGTCCAAGATCTTGATCCAAACAATTGCAATGGGTATAGTTCAAGCCAATTATAGCAACAATTAACGTAGAAACATTATCTTCGCAACTACTACCCCCCTAACTGCCTGTTAATGAAACTCATGGTTTAATAATATTTAGCAACCAATTTAAGTTACTTAATAGAACCCATGGTGAATCCCTAAAGATCTATTGAAAACGTATAATTTAGTACGAATTAACTGTGTGGTGGGTGTTCCATCAAAGTTCAGATTAAACATCTATCAATAAAAATGTCACCGAGAATATATAATATACTACATTAGTACTGGTCTTGGGTATCGAGTTTGAGTATTTACTAATTATCGGACCCGAGTGGGTATAATACCATGGAGAGTCGGCATGTTTTGGTTGTAGCCGAAGATAGCCACCGCACATTTGCTTCACATCTGCGAAATGAAAGATTGAGCAGTGACTTAGCAATATTCTTAACACGTGGGCCGTATCTTATCTGCCAAGACAACCTTTAAAAAAACACGAATTTAATAGTTACATCAATTACGTGTACCACTTGGATCATCAATCACTTGTCATTTCTTTATAACAAAATATTAACATTGAAATCTATTTGATGAATGAAAATGAAGTAGGGAGGGAGGGTGATGTCCTGTCAGTTGCGGTCCTGCCGGATATTAACATCAGCCATGGCGGAGGATATACATGGATATCATATCCGCAACATATAAAAACTTATGTTAGATACATAATATATAAGATGACCCGACCCGGTTTCTTAAAACCCCTAAATAAATACCTATAGATGAAACTGTTAATTTTGAAATTTTTGAGTTCCATTTTATTATTTAAGGAACTTAAAATTGAGTACACCAACTTACCTCAAAATCATCTTATAGGATGAATAAAACGTTAGCACTTAACTAACAAATATTTATCTATAGGTACTATTATAAAGCTGTAACAAAGCTGTCTGTACATTTAAGATATTTGAGAAAAATTTACTATATTAGACTATGCAGGCGTGACAAAACATTCGGATTTTGACGAAACTTTTTATTTGACAGCTCTTGATTAGACTTAAAAACTGGTATACATTTTATCCTGATGCTGTCCCGAAATTGCGATATAACAAAAAAAAATGGTTTATATGATTGTATGCAAAAGTTAAGCGAATTATGTTACAATAAATCCTCAACATTTCAGCTGAGTTGCACTTTGTTGGAATCTCGTAACCACTGCTGATACAATTTACTTAACACGTCAAGGTTACTCAACGTAATTTATTAAATAATTTGATAAGTAAGATGCGTATATATAATTACAATTTGTAACACGCGAGGGCTTATAAAGTACCGAGTAGCAATATGTATAGTTAAAAATGTTCTCAGTGTATTATTCAACGAACGTTTAAAGATTATTTTTTAAATCTCGTGCATATAACAGAATTTACTGTAGGAGAAGCTCAAATGCCAGTCAACGCATTTCCCGGAGGATAAACGTGGGCCTAACTCATTCTAGCGTCTAAGATAAATGTACTTGCGGTCATCGGAATAGATTTATCGAGCGAATACGTTCAGAAGCATCACAAAGGAACCAAAATACAGGGCACGGGTATGCCTAATCGACCAAATATTTTGTTATAGTAATTCGGTAATATTTATTTTTAAGTCATGTATCGCGGTGGACTTTACAAACATATAACTTCACAGACACAAAGTACAAACATTTGTGAATCACACAAAGAGTTATCCTGTATGGGATTTAGATTCACGAAATATAACACAGAAAATTATTTTTAAATACATTTCAGCTAATATGTTAATATAACATAAAGAACTACAGCATAACATATACAATGAACACGGCACAAAAAAAACGGTCATAAGAAAGCTATTTACATAAACATTATATTCATCATTAATTTAGAGTTTACATCATAATATCCTATGTGGCCACTAGGTACTGCATAAAAATTTTAAAGAAGGATTTCAAACGAACAAAAGCCCTGTTCTATCTAAGATAAACGTAGGACTGCGCACAACCCGGGGTGCGGGTCGGGATACCTCCGCGTTGGTGCACCCCGGGCAACGTCGGCACTTGGTGGCGGCGGCTGAATCCCGGCAGGGGACGGGTCTCTGCGTGTCCCTCTGACTACCAGAGGGCACAGTGGATAGGCCAGACGTCCGCCGTGGAGGGTCAGCGGGGCCATAGTGGCCCCCCCGACTCTGGGTGGGGACAGCGAGGTCACAGTACCCTCCCCGTCCCCGGAGACAGGGCTTTCAGCCCGAGTGGCGACAGGCTCACTGGTTGCAGTGGGCCAACGTCTGCCGTGGAGGGCCAGCGGGGCCATAGTGCCCCCCCCGGCCCTGGGAGACGGAGACGGGGCTTTTGAGCCTGAGGGACGACGGGCTCAACACTTGCCTTGCGAGTGATGGGCACGGTCTGATGCAGACCACCGTTCGGCCCGACCCGTAATCCTGGAGAACAGGACCGGGGGTCTTCGGACCGCGGGGAAGATAACCCCTATAAAAAATAACCCCAATCCAAGCTCTGTCGCCCGGCGAGGGATGAATGGCTGGAGGGTAGTCGCGAGGGCGGCACCACCACAGTCGAAGGACTTTAAACTCTAAAATGGCGGACGTTAAAAACTTATGTATACCTCCGGAGGATACCGGGCGCAACGCGTCCGGAGAATCCCTCACAGGGCCGAGTACCAAGACCGGCCCTGTCAGCCCCGCGTATCGGAGGGGGGCAACCAACGCCTATAATGAGAAAAAGAAGGAGACGAAGAAGGGGAGGACCCGCGGGAGGAAACCTACACCCGCGGGGAGTCCTGTGGATAGCGGCTCGGCAGTCGAAGGCACGTCGGGAATGGAGCTGGCCGCGGACAGGAAGAAGGATGCGCCACCTTTAGGCCCAACGCCGCTGCCCTGTCAGGGCGGCCGCGTGGCCACCTACTCCGCGACAGCGGCTGCATCGCCCAATGGGCCGGGAAAAGCTGCGAAGGCGAAAGCGGCTCAAAGAACCGGGCAACGCCCCAAGGGCCAGCCCAGGGAGGATTTCCCTTCACTCTCGCGTGCTGGCCAGCCATCGCGGGCCCCAGCAACCATTCCCCGGGATTCTCGAATCCCAACTCCCGTACCGTCCAGCCCTGCGCCCTCTGAAGAAGGTTGGCACACAGTGGACGGCGGGAGGAAGAAATCCCGGGGCAAGAGGAAGAAGGGGAACGCGTCTGTGGCTGCTGTCCGGGCTGCGGAACTCACTGCGTCGAGGAGCAAGCCCGGCCCCAAGAAGCCGCGCAAGCTTCAGACGCCAAAAACGGCAGCGGTGGTTATTATCATGCTGCCGGAGGCGGAAGCGGGCCTGTCGTACCAGGCCATCTTGAGGAAGGCCCGGGAGAAAATCGACGTCTCCGGTATCGGAGTCGTCGCCGCCCGGACCCGCCTAGCCCGCACAGGGGCTCGAATTCTCGAGTTCCCTGGGGCGGAGGGCTCTAGGATGGCCGACACGGTGGCCGAAAGGCTCAAGGGTCTGTTTGGTGAAGGGAGTGGAGTCCGCGTCACCAGACCGGTAAAGTGCGCTGAGCTGCGCATTTCCGGTCTGGATGACTCGGTGACGGCGGACGACGTCCGGGAGGCTATTGCCGCGAAAACCGGATGCTCGAATGCTGTCAGAGTGGGCTCCATTCGGACCGGTCCCGGCGGTGTAGGTGCCGTATGGGCGAGTTGCCCTGTTGCGGCGGCCAAAACCTTGGCCGACGCAGGCAGGCTCCTCGTGGGCTGGAGTTCCGCGCGGGTCACCGTGCTGGGGCCTCGGCCCGCGAGGTGCTTTAAGTGCATGGCGGTCGGACACACCCGGCCGACGTGCACTAACTGTTTTGACTGCAGCGGTCTTTGTTTCCGCTGCGGTCAGGCAGGGCACCGGGCGGCTACTTGCACCGCCGCCCCTCACTGCCCCACGTGCGCGGCAGGTAACAGGCCTTCCAAGCACTGCATGGGGCGGGAGGGATGCAGACCCCCGACGACAGGCCCAAAAAGGGGGGGATCAGCCAATCGGCCCAGGCTGCCCCCCCTAGCCTGGCTTCACCACCGTCTCGGGTGGAGGAGGATATGGTTACGGCTTAAAATTCAACCGTGACACTGTCCTCCTTCAGGCAAATCTCAACCACTCCGCCAGGGCGCAGGATCTTCTCCTGCAAACTATGGTGGAGCGGTTGATTGGTGTAGCCGTAGCTGCGGAGCCTTATTGCGTTCCTGACCGCCCACATTGGTCGGGCAGCCGCGATGGTGCTCCGTGGCAATCGTCAGCTCTGCGGCGCTGCGTTCTCCGCCCTTGTCGATCAGAGAAAAGGGCGTGGGATACGTCGCGGCCGATTGGGGGGGAGTCACGCTGTATGGCGTGTATTTCTCCCCCAACCGGAGTCTGGCTGATTTCGAGGTCTGGCTTAATAGCCTGGAGACCTCGCTACGGCGACTGGCGCCTAGCCAGGTCCTGGTCGTGGGGGACTTCAATGCCAAATCCACGGCGTGGGGGTCCCCAGCGACAGACGCCCGTGGAGCGGCGGTGGTAGAGTGGGCGGCGTTGATGGCCCTCTGTTTGTTAAATAGAGGCTCCGTCAACACGTGCGTGCGGCGACGGGGTGGGTCGATAGTGGACCTATCGTTCGCTAGCCCCGACGTCGCAGCACGAGTGAGGAACTGGTGTGTCCTGGAGGAGGTTGAGACCTTGTGCGATCATTGGTATATCCGGATTGAGGTCTCCCGGTCCCTTCAGGGCCCCAGTAGGGGTCACGCAGCGCGCAGAACTCCCGCGTTCCCGCGGTGGGCTGTGGGCAGGCTGGATAGGGACCTACTGGTGGAGACAGCCATCGTAGAATCGTGGCTGTCCTCACCAGCCCTTACCGAGAGGGTGGACGTTGAGGCTGGCCGATTTCGCGCTGCGATTACGCAGGTGTGCCACTCGGCCATGCCCCGTGTGCGACGTCCTCCTCCGAGGAAGGGGCTCTACTGGTGGTCTCAGGAGCTGGCAGACCTCCGTGCGGCGTGTATTCGTGCCCGGAGGTCTTACACCCGCAGTCGGCGGAGCAACCGCGATATGGAGCGGGAGGGCCAGCTGTACGAGGCGAACCGCACCTCCCGGGCCGCGTTCAAGTTAGCCATCTGCCGCGCCAAAGCTGACAAAAGGCAGGAGATGCTGGACGGTCTCAACCGTGACCCCTGGGGTCGCCCATACCGTGCGGCGCTTAACAAGCTCCGCACTCAGGGCCCCCCCTCACAGAGACCCTTCATCCCAGCCTCCTCACCGAGGTGGTCGAGGGTCTATTCCCACGACGGGCGGAGCACACGCCCCCGGTCATGACACCGCCAGGTAGCGATCGGGAGGCCGATCTCAGTGTACCGCCCGTCACTGCGTCGGAAATAGGGGCGGCAATTTCGCGGATTCGTTCCAAGAACACCGCCCCCGGCCCAGACGGGATACCCGCCCGGGTACTGGCCCTGACTCTGGACCACATGGAGCCCCGCCTCAGGGGACTGTTCGACGCGTGCCTGGCGTCCGGACGGTTCCCTGACTGCTGGAAGGAGGGGAGGCTGGTACTCTTGCCGAAACCGGGGCGAACGCTGGATTCGGTCGGGGCCTTCAGGCCCATCGTGCTGCTGGACGAGGCGGGTAAGTTGCTGGAGAGAATCCTCGCTGCCCGCATCATCCGGCACCTGCGCGACGTCGGACCTGACGTGTTGGACGCCCAATTCAGTTTTCGGACTGGTCGTTCGACGGTCGGCGCAATCGTGCGCCTGAAGGCCGCGGCCACGGCTGTCGTTGTCGGCGGTGGAGTGCTGTTGGCGGTGTCGCTTGATATCGCCAACGCATTCAATAGTCTGCCATTCAGCTGTATCAGGGAGGAGCTCCGGTATCACGGGGTGCCTGCATACCTGAGGTGGCTAGTGGCAGACTATCTTGAGGGCCGCAGCGTTCTCTATGAGAGCCACATAGGGGACGTTGTGAGGAGACCTATGTCGTGCGGTGTCCCGCAGGGTTCGATTCTAGGGCCGCTCCTGTGGGACATCGGTTAAGACTGGGTGCTACGCTGTCGGCTCCCCCCCGGGCTGGCGGTCATCTGCTATGCGGTTGACACGCTGGTCGTGGCCCGGGGCGGAAACTTTGAGGAAGCGGCGTTCCTGGCCACCTTAGGGACCTCGGAGGTGGTCAGGAGGATCGGGGCGCTGGGGCTTAGGGTGGCCCTGGACAAGTCGGAGGCCCTGCTTTTCCATGGGCCCCGACGTCGGCCACCTGCTGGCGCCTCGATCACGGTGGACGGGGTCCGAATTGGAGTGCAGACCCGGATTAAGTATCTGGGCCTGGTGCTGGACGGGCGGTGGCGCTTTCGCGAGCACTTCCGTCAACTGTCTCCGAGGCTCGTCGGTGCGGCGTCCGCCCTTGCACGGCTCATGCCGAATATGGGTGGACCCAACAATGCGTGTCGACGGCTTTACGCGGGGGTGGTCCGGTCGATGGCGCTGTACGGCGCACCCGTGTGGGCGGAGTCCCTGGATGCACTAAGCAGGGCTCTTCTGTGGAGGCCACAGAGAGTCGTCGCATCCAGGGTCATACGTGGATACCGAACGGTGTCGACGGAGGCGGCCTGCGTGCTGGCCGGAACCCCTCCGTGGGACTTGGAGGCGGAGGTGCTCGCCGAGGTGTACCGGCGGGCCTCGCAAGAGCGGGAGGGGGGTGGACGTCCCCCACCCAGCGTGGTGGCCAGATGGCAGGGCGACGCCCGCCGAGCTGCCATGGCCAACTGGAGGGCGTGGCTGGAGGCGCCCCGGGCCGGTCTTTGGACCGTAGGGGCGCTCCAGCCAGTGCTGGAAGAGTGGGCAGGGCGACGGCACGGAGTCCTTACCTTCCGACTGGTGCAGGTGCTGTCGGGGCACGGTTGCTTCGGCAGATATCTGCACATTGTCGCAAGGAGGGAAGCGACTCCGGGCTGTCACCATTGCGGCTGCGACGAGGACACGGCGCAGCACACGCTTGAGTCGTGCCCGGCTTGGGCCGAGCAGCGTCGTGAACTTGTCGCAGCAATAGGGGGGGACCTCTCGCTGCTGAGCGTCATCAGAGTGATGCTTGGCAGCGACAGGAATTGGGCCGCGGTCGCTGCCTTCTGCGAGGAGGTCATCTCGCGGAAGGAAGCGGCGGAGAGGGCCAGGGAGGCTGATCCTTCCGCAGACCCAAACCACCGCCAGCGACTGGGGCGGCGCAGGCGTGAATATTTACTCCTAATGCCGCCCTAGCTGGGGCTGCGGGTGGATGGACCGGAGAACGTCCGCCACCCGCAAGGCCTCCCGCGAAGGTGCGACGCTCCGTGTACGGATGCGTTGCTCAGATGAGGGTACCCGAAAGGGTAAGCCGCCGGCGGACCACCGAAGGAATGTAACATAGTTCCAGTGGCCCGCCAATAAAGGCGGAGAGATGGTACACGGCGGGTTTCTTTAGTGGGTGAAGGCCCCACACTACCCTGTTCGTTGCCCCGAGCGACGGGGAGTGCGGTTAGGAACATTTTTTCCCGCCCAAACAAGAAAAAAAAAAGGACTGCGCACAACCCAACAGCTCCAACAACGTTATTAAAAAAAAATTGATCTGTATTTTAGCTACTTTAAATAACAAATTACTTCAGAACTTTTTTACTTCTTTCATCGATTTTAAGACGTACCGATTTTAGCAAACAATTTTTAAATGTAACATAAATGGAATACCGTCGTATATGCTTTGCCAATGCAGCCATAGTGACAAATGCTCGGGACTGCGAATTTCAATAACACGTTCATTCTCAACCTCTTGGGCGACGAAGATGCAGGTTCAAATCCTGCTCGTGACTGTTATTGTCGATTTCACATTTTCACACTTTATGTTAATTTATATAGTAAAGCATGTCAAATGCTAAAAAAATATATAAAAATATCAATCACCTAGAAGGTTTCCACTACTTACGCCTTTTGAAATAGGACAAGAGACTTACGTTTTAACATTGCTGATTCTTATATTTATTGTAACCTCCGTTACAAAAATAGGGATATCATATTAAAGACTCATTGGTCCTTTGGAGTGGACGCTAGTAGTCCCTGAGGGCTATGTCCACGACTCACAATGAACATCAAAGCTCGCACTTGATTATTTACGCGTGGAGCATTGGTCCAACAGGCAACTTAAATTGGAGGTAAAAAAGCAACTTACAATTTTATTCTAGTTAAAATAACCTACAGTATGTTATACGCATCTATCGGATTATACTCGTTTATACTTACTTCTAGGTAGGCTTAAAAAACTACAAAAATATTTGCGCCAAATATGAATTTTTAATATTTTTTTTTACTATACTTACTACTAAAACACAAAATGTCACAAAACAACACAAACACTGGTAGTCGAGTTTATCTACGAACGATAATTTTGGATTATGCCTGAACATTAGCACCTATTTCAGTAGTATCAGTAGCTTCAGTATAGTAAATAGGTTTTTACCATCAGGTGAGGTATATACCTATGGTCAAGCGCTCGCTTAGGATACTATGTAAGATCCAATTTTTTATTGGTCATGGTAGCAGACGGGCCATAGCCTAATACTGATGGTAAGTGGTAATCGTCGCTCACAGACTCAACAATACTAAAAATACTGACAAGCCGCTTTATTTTCAGATGTTAAATAAAAGACTTAGAGTTAAGAGCAATCACCGTTTATCTGCATTATACTCATTTCTCTCGCAGACTAAATACTTGTAGCTACTGTACTATATAATTATGTTTGTTTCTTTTTAGTGTCGTCTTTGTTTCTTCGAGTTTCAAATCACAACAGTGTTTTTTTACTATAATAACAAATTATTTAATACGTAATACAGAAGTGACTAACTCTAAATATCATCTGTTCTTCTATTATTGAAAAATGATCTAAATACGTTTGAAAATTGAAATATCGATACCAGAAGTATCAATTAACGTAAGGGACAAACCACGGTTTTTCAGGAGAGCCAAAAAATAATTTTATTTTTTAAATCTTTCTATAACTTTTTACTGTTTGCTCCAACTTTAATTGTGTCTAGTGCAAAGTTTCTTAGAATTTCATCTTCTTTCATCATATAAACACAAGATTTAGGAATGCCCAGTGGTTTAGAATATAGCATGTCCCTTACATTACAAAAATATGTTTACCTAGTTGTGCCTTACGTTACTAATATTTAATGTGTAAACCTTCGAGTATACGTCATTCTATTGTAAAGGACTTTTACAGTGTTGCAATTTGATGTAACTATAGATTATATTAAATAGTAAGTAGTATAAAATAGTATTTTAACACCATGGAAATAAATTATTTGCATGAATAATGTTGCTATGAACTAATATTAAAGATTCCAATCAAACGTTACGTTCAGGAAATCATCACGCTATATCCCTTGCAGGGTAGGCAGAGAGAACAGAGTACCAAAAGGCTCTATTCTTGCATACATCGCTCGCTTCCTCAACATTCATAATTCTCTTCATACACACTCGCCGGTTTCGGATACTCCTGACCACCTTCCTTCAATACATGATTGATTTGGTCTAGGTAGTCTCTGTCTTCCTATGTATCTACATCCTTCCACTTTCGCATTGTATATCTTCTTAACCAGTCCCTGGTCCGACATTATTTCCGCATGTCCGTTTCGCATCTTTACTCCAATACTCTCTTTCATACCTACTCCCTCTCTTACGTTGTCGTTACGAATGCGGTTAGTCAGCCTCAATCCAGAGATTCTGCGCAGAGATCCCATTTCTACCCTCATGCTCCTTTGAATACCTGACTCTCGCTTCCATTTGCCTTTTGGCTAACCTTAGCCTGATGACTGCCGAGAAGTTCTCCCAATGCTCCGTTCACTCTATTTCCCGCATTTACTCTTCTCTCTATATCAGTGGTGTACTTCCTACATAATCCATATCCAAGATATACAAATTCATTCACTTGTGATACTTAACTTCAGTTCTGATTTCTCCGCTTTCAAAAACCATTATTTTGGTTTTGCCCACATGCAGCCGTAGGCCCCTTTTCTCACAATCTTTAGTCATTACGTCGACTAGGGTTTGTAGGTCAGTCGGGAATTGCGCTAATAAGACCGCATCGTCCGCATATAGCAGTGAGTTAACCACTAAGTCACCCATCTGAACTCCCATTCACACATTCATTTCATTCAAGTGTAGTACTCTGTAGACATATATCCAGATATATGATAAACAGTCTGGCTGATGCAACGCAGCCCTGTTTAACGGCGATATTTACAATAAACCAGGAAGACATTCCATCGTCCAGCCGCACACAAGCTCTGCAGTCCACGTAGTTGGACTGCACCGCTTGCAGCAGTCTACCGTTAATACCATATTCCGGCAAAATGTCCCAAAGTTCCTTTCGTACAACCGTGTCAAATGCTTTCTTCAAATCCATAAAACTGCAGAAAACCCTCTGGCCTACAGCCAGATGCTTCTCCACAATGTTACACAAATAAAATACATGCATCCCCTTCTACACCTGAAACCCTGTCCACATTCTCCTTTCAATAATCTTACCATACACTTTGGCTGCCAAACTGGTCAAGCTTATGGCTCTGTAGTTTGCACAGTCATAACGTGACCCTTTGTTTTTAAACAAGGACGCGATATCTGCGCTTCTCCAATCTTTGGGAACCATTCCTGAGCTCCAACATAAATTGAGAAGCACCAGGATTTCCTGGTTATTCCCAGACACATGTGCCTCCAAGCTTGATCATTTCAGCAGACAACATATGAATACTCGCTGTCTTATCATTTCTCAAACCTCTAATCGCCCGTTCAACTTCTTCCATACTGATTAAGTAATAAATATACATGGACATTTCGTCCTCTGGTCCCAAACTAACCTTAACGCTTTCGCTATGGGTACCAGATTACGGATATAATGCATCTATTAACTTTTTTTGTAAATAATAGAAAACACCCAGGCGCATTACAAATATCTGTGTTCTTTACACAAATAGTTGTCCTGAGTGGGAATCGAACCCAGGACCTCGTGCAGGGCAGTCGGTTATACTACCGACTACGCGACGAGGGCCATCTATATATAATACTAGCCTTTGCACGCGGCTTCGCCGCAGCCAAAAGCTAGTTTTTAGGCTATATCTCAGGTTCCCGATTTAGTAGCGAGATAAAATGTATAACAGTTGTTAAGTCTAATCAAAAGCTATCAAACAAAAAAAGTTGCGTCAAAATCCGTTCAGTAGCTTTTGCGTGATGCGCGAACAAGCAAACAGACAAACAGATAATCAGACAAAAAATCTAAAAAAATCGTTTGGTGTTCAGACACGCCTATATAACCTATTACAGTCATTTTTTCTCAAATATCTTCAATTTACAGACATAGCTATGTTACAGTTTTATAATAGTATAGAAGAAAAATAGCTTAAAATACCTTTGCGTAAGGAGCATATAATAAAATAGCTTCGCGAGATCATAATGTAAGAGAATAATTCTTAAAAAACTAAATACTAAATTTATACACTTACCTTAAACCTAAAAGATTTTAGGTTTAAGGTAAGTGTATAAATAATTTAACACGATGAGTTACATTATTTTTCTGAGAAGAAAAAATGTTAATGACTGTTAAATAATTTTTTTTTGTCATAAATCATTTTACGTAGTCCAAAAATTTGTACTGTAAGGGACATTTTTTTAACGATTTAGAAATTTTAATAATAGCTGTCGATAGAGCGGGAAATGCTGAATCCAATGATATATATAACTAATTTTCGTCAAAATGTCCCTTACGTTAATTAATACTTCTGGTGTTTTGTTACAAATTAAAAATGATTCACGCTGATGACAAAAACGGGAACACACTCAATATATTTAAATTATTAACGAGGCTGACTGTGGCGGAAAATACCCTCTACCCACTCGCCTGTAAATTTAGAAAAGTCGACAGCGACCTTCGTTACAGAGAATTCATTAAATTTGGAGTGGTTTTGGTACACCTCTCTGAGTAGGAAATGTTCAAAGGGTAGGATGGTCACTGTACAAATATGTGAGGGACACTATAATTAGTCACAATGACACGTCATGTTTATTTAAACCAAAGTTCTTAATGTGATTTAGTGCCGGGTGTCCTAAGTCATAAAAATAAAAAATATAAAAAATTCTTCATTAATGAATATATACGTGGTCGAGGTTTCTTGAAACTTCAGACACGACACATTTTGGTTGATAGTTTACGCAATACCAGAATTAAAACACCGGTTTAAATAGGTAGCGATTTGGTCAAAATCCCATAGTTTACACATTTCGCGTAAACTGGTTGATTTATATTTCAGATTTACTCTTTTATTAGCATCACCTTTATATACCTATGTGTGTAACGGTATATTTGAACGTGATTACGATATGTCAGATTAAATTGAAACTTGCAACATTTATCAAGGACCAATGACATTTGTCCGTGTGGTGACGGACTAAGAATACAAGTTTCACCATCCTATCCTTTCCCGCGGGTGTCGTGCTAGGCGAGTAAGGGAAGTAAGTAATTATCATCCATTGTATTACTGGTGGTAGAACTGAGTACCAAGTGAGAGTACTCACTTGCTACCGGGCCCGAACGGGTCGGTACCACCGTCTCCGTGGGACCGGTCATGAAGCACGTCAGTGTGAGTGTGTTTTGGCTGTAGCAGACCCTGCATACCATCTAGGACTGGAGTACTAGTCAACGCAATTCAAACGAGCCCTAACTCGATAGAGTTGCGCCATTTAATTACAGAGTTCTCATGATCACCTTCCAGCTCCATCATCAAATTCTAGATACCATCTAAAGACAAAGTACTCATCAAGACGAATCAAACGAGTCTAAACTTGATGGGGTTGCATCGTTTCACTATAGAGTTACTGTGGCCACCTTCCAGCTTTATCATCAGACCCTGGATACCATCTAGAGACAAAGTACTCGTCAAGTCAAATCAATTATGAGCCCAAACTCGATGGGGTTATGTCGTTTTATATTGGAGTTCCTATGGCTACCTTCTAGCTCCATCATCAGATCCTGGATACCATCTAAAACAAAGTACTCATCAAGACGAATCAAACGAATCCAAATTCGATAGGGTTGCGCCGTTTCATTATATATTTCCTATGTCCACCTTCTAGCTCCATCATCAGATCAGCTCCATGTCATCATAATATTGCATTGTCATGCGATATACATATGCGTGTAAAATTTCAGCTCGATCAGAAACCGGGAAGTGTGTCAAATTTATCTTGTAATATTTGAACGGGACGAGTAAAATAAAAGCGTCGCCACGCTAACAGCAGATTTTACCTCCCTCCGCATTAGATGTGTCACATCAGAAACTTGTGATAAGATAAAGATAGTGACCACAAAAATATATTAATACTTTTAATAAATTGTAAAAGGATAGCAAACCAAGGCAGCTAATAGTTTTATTCGTGAAGTACAAACGACTGGGCCAAATTAAATTAACGTTAACTCTAGTATAGTCACAGCTAATTGAATATATACTGAGAGATGTTACAGGATTGTTAGTTTATCGGGTTATAGGATAACAATAAGAGGCTATTCACACAATTATACGGATTGTTGGTCTAATCGGAGCATAGAATAGGACGTAAAACAACTTCGTTAGCAGTGTTTGTGTGTACATGCTCTTATGTAATTAACCATTAATATTATATTTGACTAGCCAATCCGGCGAACATTGTACTGCCATATTTATTTTCTCGTAAATATTTTGTAATATCCCGAAAGACGTGTTTTACTATTTATGTCCGACTCAGCTTCACACGGGTGGTGTACACTTACAGTCGCGGACTTAGGAAATGTACCACTTCCGGTAAATGCAAATCAGTCGAATTATTAATAATTCCATATATTGACACGTTTTATGTATCGAATGTAATTAACCCGTCAAATTAAAAAGTATTGTAATGTTACACGTTAAAGTGGAGTCATTTTAATAGGTAACATTTGACAATTCATTAAAATTCGACAACGTAACCTTGTAACGGCGGGCATAAAATAATATATTTTTTCGTTTTGTTAGAACTGCACAATTGCTTAACTTTTTTCAATTACGATTACATATATTATTTATTGTAATAATGACTGATACGAGTAATTATACGATTTGCTTTCACTTATAAACCACTCTAAACATAACAAACAATTTCTGATCTAAAGAACTGAACGTCGTTACAATGTTGCGTCAGTTAACCCTTTTTCTTTTTAAACACTAGGGATGTTACTCTAAAAATCGAAAGCTGATAAGTAGAATCGAATGCAATGATTACTTGTGAAGAAATATCACCATAAATTAATAACCACGTTGTGATTATAATAAAACATAATTATATTTATTATTCTTTTAACTAACTATATAAATACAAAAAATAACTAAATAGAAAATTATTGATGTTAGGTACCATTTAGGTGGGATGTTGCTGGCAACACCAGTGCCTGTCGATGACGCCATATCATGTCACCATTACATGACGCAGTCTTTCGTCTTTCGCACAACGAGTGCGAAGTGACTGTGCGTTTTTGTTGTGCTCTCTGTTATTTTCTTCTGACCCGGCTTTTTTATTGGACTGATCTTACTGACTACGTTTACCTGGCTATAAATTGGACTCCGATTGCTTAACGATTAGTAAACAAGAACAACATTACAGTCTTACCATGTCGAAACGGGGGAAAACGCTAAACAGTCAATCTCGCGAACTAGTGGTGAAATTGTACAATTATTTTGAACGTGAATCAGTTAACGACGGGCCCCTTTTACCATTGACACAACCGAGAGAACGCGTTGCCGAAGCATTGGGAATAGGGAACAAGACAGTAACTCAAATTCTGAAAGAGATATACGGACCATCAGGCTCAAAAGATAATACTTTATGTACACTGAATAAAAGAAAGAGGTACAAGAAAATTGTTGGTGTTGATAATTTTGATGCTGCTGCAATTCGCAACCACATTTATGGATATTACTCGAGAAAAGAATATCCTACACGGGAAAAGCTAATGAGTTCGTTAAAAGACGCAGGCTTATTATTTGGCGATAAATCGTCTCTATCAAAGGTTTTGAAATCGTTTGGCTTTAGATTTAAAAAATCTGACAAGCGGAAAATCCTGCTAGAGCTCATATATATTATTTTGAAGAGAGTAACATTCTTATGTCAAGTAAATAAAATTACAGATTAGGATAATGTCGTGTTTATTGAGGAAACATGGTTGAATGCAAACCATGCGGTGGACATACATGGACCGATGATACAGCGGCCTCCACCTCAAAAATTCCATCGGGAAAAGGAGCCTGTCTTATTATATGTCACGCGGGATCAGCTTCGCAAGGTTTTATTCCAGACTGCCTCCTTGCATTCGCCTCTAAAACTACAAGTGATTACCATGAGGAAATGAACTTTGAAGTTTTTAAAGAGTGGTTTGAGAAGCTGCCAGTCAGCTTAGAAAACCCGTCGAAAATTATAATGGACAATGCACCGTATCATTCTGTACAAGTTAATAAACCATCAACTCAAGCAAATAAAAAGCAAGAAATTGTCTCGTGGCTGGTAAGAAATGGTGTGGATGCAAGTCCAAGTTTATTAAAAGTTGAGTTGTTAAATCTGGTAAAAGCAACTAAGCCGTCCAAGCTCCGCTATGTAATCGATGAACTAGCCCTAGAACATGGACACGAAGTTATCGATTGCCTCCCTACCATTGCCAGTATAACGCCATCGAGCTTATTTGGGCACAAATAAAAGGTCATGCAGCGCGTAACAATACTGAACCACCCTTGTGACGTAGCAACTGCTAGGTGCTTACGCGCCCCATACGTCCCCCCTCTTGCTGCAGTATTCCTTCTGGTAGGTTCGGGCTCACAGGCTATATAAGGCAACGCACGCGCATCGACAAGGGGATTCCGCCAGCAGTTCAGTTCCCACCCCTGGTATTTATGTTGCAGCGCGCCCTGTGGCACCTGCGCCCGTAGCACTTGCGCATATTTGCGGACAATATGCGCATTGTGTTCGGGCCTAGTCTGTTGCAGGGTGCGGTAGACCTCTCACGAAATTATAAAAGCC
This sequence comes from Leucoma salicis, assembly GCA_948253155.1. NCBI lineage: Eukaryota > Metazoa > Arthropoda > Insecta > Lepidoptera > Erebidae > Leucoma > Leucoma salicis. The sequence continues at coordinate 476,731 of OX411804.1, forward strand.
AGAGACCACAACTGCATCAGAAGAACGCCGTGTGACCCCCGCTGCCGTATGTTACCACCGTTGTCGCTGGTCGCTCGGAGCTGGACCTCCCCCGGGCCCACCGGGGGTCTCATCCGGCTCGGGCTAGACCACCGCGGCGGTGTGAAGAACGGCGGGGGCACCGTCTGTTCACTCCAAGGACCGGGTCCATTTATGGGCCCGCGGTAGCAACCACAGAAAGGAGGCACAGTGCCTCGAAACTGTCTCTACGCGCTCCAGCTGGGGTGATGTGCTGTCCACGAGTTCGACAAGGGTTATTCAAAAATGTAATCAAGGAAGTGTGTTCGCCTAGACGTCCTGTCGGGCTGTTGCCATGAGCCGTGGAAAGTACCTGCCTATTGTCTTGGTTAGAGTGGAGGGATATACTTCTGAGTTCTTTTCAACCAGAAGTTCGGGTGTTTTCTTCAAGCATAAGTCATAATTTTCTTCAAGCATAAAGTTTTTCTTTCAACGAATAAGTCATATTTTCTTCAAACATAATATTTTTATCAACGAATAAAGTTCTTTTCTTCAGCTATAAAGTTCAGACAAAGAATTAAAGTTACAGGCAGTTAATAAAAGAATTAATCAATGAACCGGTCGGGGACACTGATGTTCGTCTGACCTTGTTCGTCGCAGATCCTAGCGTGGCTTCATAATTTATCTCATAGGAAGTTCCACGTATGGATTTCGAACCTGGGCCATCGTGTGCCACATGGAGTTGGACGGATGGTATAGTTTCTTTTTAACAACTAGATAATTGAACCTCGCGGGATACGACCACTGAGATATTCTATTCTAAATTTCATACCTAATGTAAAGATTGATACCACCGTGTGTAAATAACATAATTTAAGGTGTGTAATATTACTAACTAATTATTAGGAGTCTCAATTGTTAATTGTATTTCAGTCCTTCAGACTGGCTGTAGTTTGTAGGCTGTTCTAGATTATTAATAGCGTGTTAACGATATACCTGCATGTGTGTTGATCACAAAATGTATTTTATTAACGTTTGTCTAATTTAAACATTACCTAAGTAAGTAACAGTCAAGTATTGTATAAGTGTTCCTATTAAACAATATACATAACATTTGTCATATGAACCGTTGTTTCTTTTAACAAAACCTCCGTTCTCCATAGAACACCTAAGTTCGGGTAGGTAGTTCAGTAGGCAGGCAAGACATATCTGCCTACCACCACATGGTAACCCCCTTTCAACGTTACACCCTTCAGTACTGCTAAAATGATAACTATGCTACAAACTGCGCGTGCAGAAGTCAAGTAAACTACGAGAAAATCGGTTCATTTATTCAAAAGTTATTGCGATTTGAAAATTAAACGAATAGTGTTTTATTAAATCTCTAATTGACTTTTGAGCTCGAAGAGCTCAAAAGCCTAGAACAGTTATCTCTTTGACCTCGGAGAGCTTAAAATGACACGAAAATTATACTTTTGAGCTATTCGAAGACCTCAAAAACGTGCAATTTTGAGCACTTAAGTATCAAATTAGATGGAAGTTGCAGGGATGGCTTTTAGGGTCAACCTTTTTCCAGATTTTTTTATTGCTAATGATGGCAGACTAGCCACGGCCCACCTGATGGTAAGTGGTAACCATTGCTCATGAACTCGAGTATACCGAGAGTATCGTCAAGCCGCTGCGCACCATTTCCTTTCTCAGATATGAAATTAAAAAATAAACGGCTATCTTCTGCATTAATGAATTCCCCAAATAAAACGCACGGTTAGAACGCACCTACAGTCCAAAGACTGGCTCGGGGTGCCTCCAGCCACGTCCACCAGCTGGCCATGACAGCTCGGCGGGCGTTGCCCTACCACCTGGCCACCACGCTAGGTGGGGGGTGACTGGGGGGTAGTCACCGACACCGCTCTAGCGACGCCCGCCGATACACCTCGGCGAGCACCTCCGCCTCCAAGTCCCACGGGGGGGTTCCGTCAACGCGCAGGCCGCCTCAGTTGACACCGTGCGGTATTCACGTATGACCCTGAACGTGACGACTCTCTGTGGTCTCCACAGAAGAGTTTTGTTCATTGCGTCCAGGGACTCTGCCCACAGATTATACTGGGTGGGCCCTACATCGCTATCGTCTGGACCACCCCCGCGTAGAGCTCGCATTGTTGGGTCCACCCATATTTGGCATGAGCCATGCAAGGGCGAACGCCGCGCTGATAAGCTTCGGGGACAGTTGGTGGAAGTGCTCGTGGAAGCGCTACAGCCAGTCCAGCACCAGGCCCAGATACTTAATCGAAATACTTAATCTGGGCCTGGTGCTGGACGGCCTCCTGGCCACCTCCGAGGTCCCTAAGATAGCCTGGAACATCGTTTCCTCGAAGTATTCGTCCCGGGCCGCAACCAGCGTGTCATCTACATAAGAGATGAAGCCCGGGGGCCAACCGACAGCGCAGCACCCAGTTGTAACCGATGTTCCATAGGAGCGGCCCCAGGACATGACACCGCACGACATGGGTCTCCTCAAAACGTCCCCTATGTGGCCCTCATATAGGACGCTGTGGCCCTCAAGATAGTTTGCCACGAGCCGCTTCAGTTATGCAGGCACCCTGTGATATCGGAGCGTCGCTCTGAATGGCAGACTATTAAATGCGTTAGCGATGTCAGGGGACATCGCTAACAGCATTTCACCGCCGGGAGTAGTGCTAGCCTAGCATTAAAACCAAGATTAAAGACAGATACTAAGTAAGTATCTGTTTTTAAAAGTAAAATAGCTAAGTATCGCAAGATACAAATTTTTAATTTTTCAAATTCTTGGAATTTTATTTGTGTATTTGTAGAAAGACTATCACTTCTCCGTACCTAACGGAAAACATCGCGAGGGAACCTACATGCTTGAGAGACTTTCTCTACGGCTTCTAAATTCTGCCAACCGACTAGCGAGGTTCACTGTGAGAGATCCTGTGAGAGAGATTTCCCTCTCACTTTAAGAGCAGACCCGTGCCAAACTGTGGGAAATTAATAAAAAACTTAAGGAAACTTTTGACCAACAGTAGCACATCTGCTATTTAAAACTATTTTATCTTTACTTTGAATTTGCATGCGTAAATAAATACGAAACCAAAGAACTTGTGTTTGTAAACAGATAATGTTAACATTTGACCTAGAAGTTGATTAATAACATTAACAAATAACAATTAATTGACATTTTCTTATCGTATACGTGTTCGGGTAATACGGTAGCTCTGTATAAAATTACTAGTCTTTATAATAATATAACATTAGCATTCAGTCAATCAGTTCAGTATTTGTTACAATAGTGCTGTGATATGTTCCTGTGTGTCGAATAAATATCAAGAATGCGGTGTACAGTGTTTATACTCGCGGCGGTGAGCCTCTGTTCGCCATCTGTTGGTGCCAAGAAGTTCAACCTTACTGTTGGATACCTACCCTGCATCCTTGGCAATCTCAGGAACAGACAGGGCCTTACCATTTCTGGAGCTCTTTCCTTAGCTCTGGAAGAGGTAAGTGTTTTTCAACATGACAGTTACAAAATAACTTTTTAAAAAAGGTATGCAAAAAATAAAGAAAACTGAGAGATGTTACGTCAGTACTTAGCGCAGATGGCGGAGTGCTATAGATACTTACTGCTGAGGGTGTGGGGTCGTTTCCTATTAACTAACCACTTTAATCGCTAAATTTTGAAGAATATGGTAATTGAAAAAGCCTCGTCGTCGTCCTAATATTGAGAAGATCCTAACATTCCTAACCAAATTTATAAATCAAATAAAGAACATATTGAACGTTAAATATTCTCGTCTCACAGAATTTCGCATCCAGTTATCTCACTCTATTATTTCAAATTTGACTGATTTCATATTAGTCCATTGAAATGTTACAATTTAAGGACCTAATATTGCATTTTTTAGAGGACGCAATTTTATTTTTGGGTCAATAGAAGCTTAACCCCAAGTTTGTGGGGTTGCCGCCCTCGCCCCCAGCCGCCATCTTGGAAAACACCTTTTTCGCGATATCTCGGAAACTATGCGTCCTACAAAAAATTCGTTAATGCATAATTTGTAGCAAATCGCTTTGCCTACAAATATGTTCATATATTTGATTCCGCTAAATTTAAAATTAAAGAAGTTATAAGCAAATAAGTGAGAATTTTTTTCTAAAAAATTTCTATTTTGCTCTTACTTTTTTTATTCATTTTACAAAAAAAATACCTCGTACCAATCTTGTAGTAGTGGAAGTTGAAAGGCTGATGGATGGATGGATGGATCCCCAGTAGGCCTACTCCGCCAACATCTTGCCCATGAGGTAATCCTCGACATAATCATATTTTCAATCAGTTATTAGCTAGCTATTCTATTCTACATTTCTTCGATGGTCCAGCCTGTAGATCAGAATTTAATGTGCACTTCTCTTAGAAATTACTATAAGAAACAATCATTTGGTAAGTTCTCAGTAAGGAAAACAGGAATGAATATGTAAAGTTGTACGGATTTAACAAACAATTTATAAGAATGTACTTACAATAAAAAAAAGATCATAAAACTAAGTTAAACATTTCGTTTTGACCGGATTCTCATGAGCATTGACGAACCCGGTCAACTTTGGAGCGCTGTAACAGCGTTTGAAATGAATGAAATTAAACAAAATTATAGAGAAAAATTTTCCTCAAGAGACCATCTACAAGATTGGTCTGAGGTATTTTTTTTGTAAAATGTATAAAAAAAAGTTATAGAGCAAAAAAAAAAATTATATAAATTTTTTCACTTTTTTTGCTTATAACTTCTTTAATTTAAAATTTAGGGCAAACAGTTATATGAACATATTTGTAGGAAAAGCGATTTGCTACAAATAATATATTTAGGATTTTTTTGTAGGAAGCATAGTTTCCGAGATAGTGTTTTCCAAGATGGCGGCCGGGGGACAAGGGCGGCAACCCCACAAACTTGGGGTTAAGCTTCTATTGACCCCCACACATATCCCAAAAATAAAATTGCGTCCTTTAAAAAATGTAAAGCTCATGTAACATTTCAATGAACTATATTTTTTGTTCGGGTATTATGTTCATACATGTAATTAGCTGATACCCGCCACTTCGTCTGTTGCTTATTATCTTCTATATACATAAAAATCAATTGCTGTTCGTTAGTCGCGCTAAAATTCAAAACTGGATGGACTGATTTGAATAATTTTTTTTTGTTTTGTTCGCTCTAATACAGGTGTGGTTTAAAAGTAAAAATATCGGTGCGAAGCGAGGCATATTACTAAAAAAAAAACAAGTATGATTAGATAATAGGAAACATTTTGGCCACAGATATTTCTAACATTTATTTATTTCCCTTATAGCTATTTTACAGGTTAAACAAAAACCCAATGCAATAGCTGGTAATTCTGAAAATTTAAAACTGGTATTAATTAACTTAACTTATTTCAAACTTTATACGGTTACAAACTTTTCTAAACATTTTTGATCTAAGTATATATTTTTTAGCATTTGACATGCCCAGCTACTTTTTAAAGTACACATTATTTGTGAGCATGAATGCAAATAGTATGAAATTTAATTGCAAAATTAAGCTTACTATATTGGATTAATGCATCTAAATGCATTCCGATAGATGGTTGGTCGTAAAGACAAATGTGATGAGGAGATTGGGATAACCGAAAGGTTGGTGCGGTAGCTCAGTGGCTTAGAGCACTTCCCCGGATTGGAAGGGACGCGGGTTCGATTCCCGCACGCACAAAATTTCTCTTTTTTCTCATTCACAAATAATTTGCACTCTACATTTATACTTTCTACATTTATAAATAACGACAAAAACCTAATAAAGTATTTGCAAATTCACTGTGCCAAGTGCCAAAAATATCAACTTTTTCGTGTGTAGGTACTATAATTTAGTTTATCTTTACATGTAGGTAGTAAGATGTTAATCTTTTCCGCTTACAGATAAACAACAGCCAAGACTTGCTGCCTGACGTAGACCTGCTACTTGATTGGTATAGACTAAATTGTGACAATATGTCAACGTTACGTGTATTCACCGATATGGTATGTAGAGGGGTAGTGGCCTTCTTCGGTCCCGAGCACCGCTGTTATACCGAGGCCATGATTGCGCAGGCCAGGAACTTACCTATGATTTCTTATGTAAGTCAACATATTGGAATTTATTTTCTAATCAATCCAAATACTGTAGAATATTTTCTCATCTGTGTTTTCTGTTGTCAACATTGGCAGAGGAGTATGCAGCCTGATGGAACTGGTAAATTAACAAAAAAAGGGATACCTACACCACAGCAGGGAAGGTTATCCCAGAGTTTACAAGTACTTGTTAAAAAAGTGCACTGAAACATGTCTGTAAAGTCCCTCGTGACAGGCATTAGTCACTAGTACAGTAATATTGTAGTTCGTATGATAACATACATCATACATGTCATATTATATACCTACTTAAATGTTAAAATGTTATCCGTGTGGTAACGGACTAATTATATAAGTGTCACCACTCCATCAGAGGAACCCGTAGGAAAGACCGCAGCTGTCGTACGAGGGAACTAACGGAACTATTACTCATTGCATTAGTGGTGGTGAGGTTGGGTACCAAGTGGTCAAAGTGGAAAGTCTGAAATAATGAGATATATATATATATATATATATTATTAACATAAATACTAAGTTTAGAAACAATAAGTTTTGTTAATCTGTGCCCTAAAATAAAAACGACATTTTCAGAAATGTTCTGACACTGAAGCCTCTCAGTTATCAAACTTCATTCGTATCGATCCATTGGAAACTAAGGTATTTATTTTTGTTTATTGCGGCAACCCTTTCCTGATACATTATTCGATCCCCGGGTCGGGCAATGTTATTGAGCTTTTTCCTAAAAAATAAAAATTTTCAGTAGCAGCCCGGAGTTTGGAAATGTGCCCGGTAGACGTCAATAGACTCGCCCCCTATTACGTGGGACTCAAACATAGCTGGCGAGTCGTGGGTGTGTAATACACCTCTGCCTACCACTTCGGGGAATACAGGCGTGATGCTTTGTTATTATTTATAAGAGTTTTCCTGTAGAGTGATATGCCATAACTAAACATCGTAACCCAACACATTTTACGTGTTTTTCTTCACTACATAAATTATTTTGAAAGTTAACTTCTTTTCTGCTTCGAGTGAGGGTGTTTATTGTTCGGGTCATCTGATTGTATAGTTTGAAACTTGTTAATAAAAAAAGAATTACACTAAGCTTTTGTTTTTTATAATAGACACGCTTTCATCCATCCATCCATCAGCCTTTCATCGTCCACTGCTGGATATAGGCCTCCCCAAAATGGGGGATTTACCATAATCGCCACGCTAGGCAGGCGGGTGATCGCAATTGATGTTTTTAGTACACAGGGGAACGCTGCTGCCCGGTCCCCTGGTAATCCCTTAGTCGGCTTTTACGACTCCCATAGAAAGAGACAGGGTGGAGCTATTCTTGGTGCCGGCCCCACACGGCAAACACACCCATAGACACGCTTATATGTAAAATAAGAGTCAAGCTACCTAAATTCCCACCAAGCTGAAAATCAGTAACATTATACACAAATATTAATATATCGGGCCTTAATCGCGTATATAATGTTGAGGTTGAATACCTTAATTTCCCGACGTTTCGACCGTATTGCATCGGCCGTGGTCACGTGTTGACTGGTGTAGTTCAGCGTTGCCTCCGTGAAGTGCGAGTGTCTGTAACTACCCTCGCCTCGTTTATATTTTGATCATCAATCAGTAAGATTGTTTAAAATATGATTAAAAATGAAATTTGAAAGTTCTCCATCTTTCCCCTGTATGGAAAAAAAATTATTCAAGGTCAAAGGTCAAAAACATGGTTTTTCTATTTTTAAGTTTTATCATAAAAATACTTCAGACGAAAATTGTAGGTCATAAAATTATCTACGAAAAATGTATCAATACTTTTTTTCTAGGAGCCACTGTTTTTGAGATACAACGATTCAAAAAGTTGTTATCGTCATAATATGCATGAGTACGCCACGTATATACGAGTAGTTGTAACAAATGTTAAAATGTTTTTCTATCGGTCATTGTAACTTACACTTATAATATAAAATATACATAAGTTATAACTATAAGAATATCAGATAAAATGAAACCCAGTCCCTTAATTTATACGCCATTGTAACCCTGAGACAACATCTGTCCCCTGTTCCATTGTGTGCGTGGCTAGGGTCTTACACCTTGGTAGACCATCTCGAGGGTCGCAGCGTTCTCTATGAGAGCCGCATAGGGGACGTTATGAGGAGACCCATGTCGTGCGGTGACCCACAAAGTTTGGTTCTAGGGGCGGCCCACAGGAGCGGTCCTGTGGGACATCGGTTACGACTGGGCGCACTGTCGGCTCCCCCCCGGGCTTGTGGTCATCTGCTACGCGGATGACACGTGGGTGGTGGAAACTTTAAGGAAGCGGTGTTCCTAGCCGCCTTAGGGACCTCGGAGGTGGTCAGGAGGATCGGGGCGCTGGAGCTTAGGGTGGTCCTGGATAAGTCGGAGGCCCTGCTTTTCCATGGGCCCCGACGTCGGCCACCTGCTGGCGCCTCGATCACGGTGGACGGGGTCAAAATTGGGGTGCAGGCCCGGATTAAATATCTGGGCCTGGTGCTGGACGGGCGGTGGCGCTTTCGAGAGCACTTTCGTCAACTTACTGTCCCCGAGGCTCGTCGGTGTGGCGTCCGCCCTTGCACGGCTCATGCCGAATATGGGCGTACCCAACCATGCGTGCCGATGGCTTTACGCGGGGGTGGACCGGTCGATGGTGCTGTACGGCGCACCCGTATGGGCGGAGTCCTTGTCCGCACTGAACAGGGCTCTTCTGTGGAGGCCATAGAGAGTCGTCGCGTCCGGGGTCATACGTGGATACCACACGATGTCGACGGAGGTAGCCTGCGCGTTGGCCGGAACTTCTCCGTGGGACTTGGAGTCGGAGGTGCTCGCCGAGGTGTAACGGCGGGCGTCGCAAGAGCGGGAGGGGGGCGGAAGTCCCCCACCCAGTGTGATGGCCAGATGGCAGGGCGACGCCCGCCGAGCTGCCATGGCCAGCTGGAGGGTGCGGCTGGAGGCGCCCCGGGCCGGTCTTCGGACCATAGAGGCGCTCCAGCCGGTGCTGGAAGAGTGGGCAGGTCGATGGCATGGAGTCTTTACCTTCCGACTGGTGCAGGTGCTGTCGGGGCACGGTTGCATGGACAGATATCTGCACATTTTCGCAAGGAAGGAAGCGACTCCGGGCTATCACCATTGTAGCTGCGACGAGGACACGGCGCAGCACACGCTCGAGTCGTGCCCGACTTAGACTGAGCAGCGCCGTGAACTCGTCGCGGCAATAGGGGGGGACCTCTCGCTGCCGATCGTCGTCAGAGCGATGCTTGGCAGCGACAGGAATTGGGCCGCGGTCGCTGCCTTCTGCGAGGAAGTCATCTCGCAAAATTTAGCGGTGGAGGGGGCCAGGGAGGCCGATTCTTCCGCAGACCCGAACCGCCGCCAACTAGGGCGGCGCAGGCGTTAATATTTATGTCGTGCGGTGTCCCACAGGGTTCGGTTCTAGGGCCGCTCCTGTGGGACATCGGTTACGACTGGGTGCTACGCTGTCGGCTCCCCCCCGGGCTGGCGGTCAACTGCTATGCGGATGACACGCTGGTCGTGGCCCGGGGTGGAAATTTCGAGGAAGCGGCGTTCCTGGCCACCTTAGGAACCTCGGAGGTGGTCAGGAGGATCGGGGCGCTGGGGCTTAGGGTGGTACTGGATATGTCGGAGGCCCTGCTTTTCCATGGGCCTCGACGTCGGCCACCTGCTGGCACCTCAATCACTGTGGACGGGGTCCAAATTGATGTGCAGGGCCAGATAAAGTATCTGGGTCTAGTGCTAGACGGGCGGTGAAGCTTTCGCAAGCACTTCCGTCAACTATCCCCAAGGCTCGTCGGTGCGGCGTCCGCCCTTGCACGGCTCATTCCGAATATGACCCAACAATGCTTTACGCGAGGATGGTCCGGTCGATGGCGCTGTACGGCGCCCCCGTGTAGGCGGAGGACCTGGACGTACTAAACAGGGCTCTTCTGTGGAGGCCACAGAGAGTCGTCGCGTCCAGGGTCATACGCGGATACCGAACGGTATCGACGGAGGCGGCCTGCGCGTTAGCCGGAACCCTTCCGTGGGACTTGGAGGCGGAGGTGCTCGCCGAGGTGTATCGGCGGGCGTCGCAAGAGCGGGAGGGGGGTGGTCGTCCCCCACCCAGCGTGGTGGCCAGATGGCAAGGCGACGCCCGCCGAGCTGCCATGGCCAGGTGGAGGGCGCGGTTGGAGGCGCCCCGGATTGGTCTTTGGACCGTAGGAGCGCTCCAGCCGGTGCTAGAAGAGTAGGCAGGGCGACGGCACGGTGTCCTTACCTTCCGACTGGTGCAGGTGCTGTCGGGGCACGGTTGCTTCGGCAGATATCCGCACATTGTCGCAAGGAGGGAAGCGACTCCGGGATGTCACCATTGCGGCTGCGGCGAAGACGCGGTGCAGCACACGCTCGAGTCGTGCCCGGCTTGGACCTCTCGCTGCCGAGCGTCGTCAGAGCGATGCTTGGCAGCGACAGGAATTGGGCCGCGGTCACTGCCTTCTGCGAGGAGGTCATCTCGCGGAAGGAAGCGGCGGAGAGGGTAAGGGAGGAGGATTCTTCCGCTGACCCAAACCGCCGCCAGCGACCGGGGCGGTGCAGGTGCAGATACTTGCACCTCATGCCGCCCTAGCTGAGGCTGCAGGTGGATGGACCAGGGAACGTCCGCCACTCGCGAACCCATTCGCGAAGGTGCGACGCTTTATGTGTGGATGCGTCGCTCAGTGGAGGGTACCCAAAAGGGTAAGCTGCCGGCGGACCACCAAAGGAATGTAGCATGGTTCCAGTGGCCCGCCAAGAAAGGCGGAGAGACGGTACACAGCGGGTTTATTTAGTGGTTGAAGGCCCCACACTACCCTGGTCGTTGCTCCGAACGACGGGGTGTGGTTAGATACATTTTTTCCATCCATCCATCCATCCATCAGCCCATAAACGTCCACTGCTGGACATGGGCCTCCCCACGAAGAGGGGGAAATGCCATAATCGCCACGCTTGGCAGGCGGGTTGGCGATCGCAGAATGGTGTTAAGCGTTTCCCAGGAGTATGCTGCTGCCCATTCCTCAGGTGCTTCCTTAGTTGGTTTTTACGACACCCGCGGGCAAGTAAGGGGTGGTGACATATCGTATTCTTAATCCGTCACCACACGGATGATTAATGATTTTCAGCTTGGTGGGAATTTAGATAGCTTCGAATGTCTAAATTGACCGGACTATAATATAGTTTTATTTGTTTACAGGCGATGAAATCTGTTATATCGTTGTTGAAGTACTACAGGTGGAACAAATTCTCTATTGTTTACGAAGAATCATGGGAGTCGGCAGCCAAGGCTCTGGCTGACCATGCTAGCAGGAACAACATGACAGTGAATCATGAGAGCTCATTCGTCGATGCGTTTACTTGTTGCCAAATGCAGTTGCCATGCTGCGCGCCCAGGTTCTGGTACCAGTTCATCCAACATACAAAAAGTGGGACGAGAAGTAAGATGTTGTAGTTTGCGCAATTTTAAAGTATCTTATATAGCTACCAAATTCAATCTGAATTACCACCATATTGTAAGAACTGTACACTCACCGTCTGTTGAAAGACTGAAGAAAAGTTTACCTATATAATGTTATTTGTAAATACACTCATCATGAGTAGGTCAGCTTTTACGGGAAAATAGAAGCAGAAGATCAGCATGAAACAATAGTAGATACTCCTACTGACGTATTACGTATGATGAGTGAGAGCGTGAAAGGCCTGAACCCCCTCTTCCTCTCATTATTATACTTCTTTTCTAACTCCTATCCCTTTCATTGGAGTTGGCGACACAAGAGTGATGCCTTGGCTATTGCTAGTATCTATAGGCTACGGTAACCGCTTACCATCAGAAGAGATATGCTTGCTTGCCATTCTCATAGTATAAACAGTATCTATACTATTATAAAGCTGTAACAGAGCTGTGTCTGTACATTTAAGATATTTGAGAAAAAAATACTGTAATAGGCTATATAGACGTGTCTGAACACAAAAAATTTTTTTTTTTAGATTTTTTGTCTGTTTGTCACAGATCAAGATTAGACTTTTTTTTTATTGCATATAGTGGCAGACGAGCCACGGTCCATCTGATGGTAAATGGTAACCGTCGCCCATGGACTCGACTATACCGAGAGTATTGTCAAGCCGCTGCTCACCAATTCATTTCACAGATATGAAATGAAATATAAACGGCTATCTCCTGCTACAGCCAAAACGCAACGATGTGCTTCATGGCCGGTCACACGGGAGATGGTGGTACCAACCCGCTCGGGCCAGATACCAAGTGAGTACTCCCACTTGGTACCCAGCCCTACCACCAGTCGTGAATGGATGATAGTTGCTTACTTCCCTTAGTCGCCTCATACGACACCCGTGGGAAAGAATGGGGTGGTGACACTTGTATTATTAGTCCGTCACCACACGGACAACAACTGGTATACATTTTATCCCGCTACTATATCGGCAACCTGAGATACAACCTACTAACTAGCTTTTGGTTGCGGTGGAGCCGCAAGCAAAGGCTAGTATAAAAAAAATCTGGAAAATAGTCGCATTTGCTATCTGCATCTATATCTACTTACTATCTTGTTGGTTTCGTGGTGATTATATGGTTAATTTTTATCATTTTCGTTTTAAATTTAGAATATAGTTACACAAAAATAAACAACTAATAAATCAAAAACCCAACTGCAAAAAAAAGTTATACAATAAAAGACCAAAACAAGGTTGAGAATAGAAAACAAAATTAAAATAATTTAAATACCCGCAATAAGTTCAGTTGCAAACTTAACCCATTACAGGGTTATGTTTTTTTTTTCGATTTATAATTTATAATTTCGTCCCCACCTGGGTTATTTTAATTTTATTTTCTATTCTCAATCTTGTATGGGTCTTTTTTGTGCATTACTTTTTGGTGAAACTGGTGGTTTCCTAGGAGCGTTCGGCCAGGTTACCTACATGGATAATATTTTAAAGTTTCTTGTTAGCATTATTATTAAGAAAACCACTTATCAATGTAAATTTTTCGAAAAATTTGTCTAAAAGTAGATATAAAACATTAACATAAAGTTATATCACGCGCGAAAACTTTTTAAACATTAAACACAAAGTGATAAAGACACAGCTCTGTTACAGCTTTATAATAGTATAACATAAGATATATACCTACATATTTGTAATCGCTTTTTTAATTTAATTTATTTTGATACCTTACTCGATAGTTTTGGTTATTTTTTTATTAACGTATTATACTATTTCGTGCCAAATATCTGCCATATTTTTTTTTCTACCATCTTATTTAGGATACTTCAGTGTTTAAGACGAATATTATGATACCTTAACTGTCGAAATCCATCCAGCCATTTGGAAGATATAAGGTAACAAAGAAATTTACAAACAAATATAGCTACATACATACAAGATATACGCGAAAATCATAACCCTTCATAATTTTTTTCAGTTTACGTGTTCTTAGGATCAAGATCAAGCTTACTCGAGATGATGACAGCTATGGAAGTGCAGCAGCTATTCGCGGAAGGGGAATACATGGTTATATTTGTCGATATGATGGCTTATTCACCCCGAGAAGGATTACATTATTTAATAAGTAAGTTGTTACCGGGCCTGAATGGGCTACTACCATAGCCTCCGACCGTAAAGCGCCTCGGTGTGTTGTGGTTGTAGCGGGAGAGAGCTGTCCAAAGCTGGCCTGGATTAAGAGCCCAGGCCTCCCAGACATACCTTATTTTCTAAAAGACAAAATGTGGGGCTTCTATATGAAGCCCCACATTTTGTGTTCATATGTGATGAAATGCGTGTGCCTGCAAGTTGGTTCCATGGCCGATTCACTTGTACCAGGTGAAAAAGGTAACTAAAAATATGATCAATGAACCTTAAATTATAATGGCTAATTTTTACCTGTTCAGTAGTTTTTGCGTGATGAACGAACGAACAAACAGACAAAGCGACAAATAGACAGAAAAAAAAATCTAAAAAAAAATGTTTTGTGTTCAGACACGGCTATATACGCGCGTGCGCAACTTCCAATCCGGGGAAGTGTAGTGATTGAAAAGTCGACCTCAATGTAGTTGATTTTTTTAAAATTCTGCCTAATTTAACTGAAACTTGTTTTGAAACTCAACAACCCACTAAAATACTTTAACTCATGTTTTGAGATTAAGCCTATTACAGCTGAATAATCTGACTCTTGATGCAAAATTTTGTCACACTATCTAAATAATCTGACTAATCTTTTGTCAATGCAGCTGAATAATCTGACTCCTGGTGCAAAATGTCGTTACACTATCTAAATAATCTGACTAATATTTGGCAAGGCAATTCAGCTGGATAATTTGACTCTTGTTGCGAGATTTCGTCAATGCAAACTAATCAAGTTAGTTTACTATTCTCCTCTAATTTTAAGTATGGGTTTGTTAACGTTAATCTAGAAATATACATTAAACAGGTGGTGGGTTAGTTCTGTGTGAACGTAGAGGAAAAAAAACTGACTATTAAAGATGTACACGAATAACGAATTAATGAAAATATATAATTACTAGCCTTTGCCAGCGGCTTCGCTGCAGCCAAAAGCTAGTTTTTCGGTTATATCTTAGGTTCCCGATATAGTCGGGGGATAAAATATCTACCAGTTTTGAAGTGAAATCAAGGCATTTCAAATAAAAAAAAGTTGCATCAAAATCCATCTAGTAGTTCTTTTAAATAAATTCTAAAAAAAAATCTAGTTTAAATAATTTTCTAGCTTTTCGGTTATATCACAGGTTCCTGATATAGTAGTGAGATAAATTGTATACCAGCTTTTAAGTCCAATCAAGGCCTTTCAAAAAAAATGTTGTATCAAAATCCGTTCAGTAGTTTTTGTGTGATGCGCGAACAAACAAACAGACAAAAATTCTAAAAAAAATTGTTTTGTGTTTAGACACGCCTATATAGCCTATTAAAATCATTTTTTCTCAAAATAATATCTTAGATGTACAGACACAGCTCTGTTACAGCTTTATATAGATGACCTTGTCTATATATTATATACTTCATGAAAATTTATAGAATTTATCTAAATAATCCTTTTACAAAAGTTTTTATAGCACCAGTAAATCACTATGTCACATCCAGAATCACCCATTTTTAAGAGGTTGAATGGATGTGGAGCAGTGGACCGCTCTTTCAGTTACAAGATTTTTACCTGCAGTTTAACAAACAAATATACCATAATATAATTAGTGTGATTTATTACCAGAACTTGAAGATATATATGAAACAAAATGTCAGAGCATGGAGGAAATTGAAAAAAGAGGCAAGTCACTTTTAGTAGTCGCGACGTCAGAACCTCCGAGCAGCCTCGAGCAGTTCAACAACAAAGTACGACGTTACAATACACTCGAGCCATTTAGGTTTCCAGATGTATTTGGAAACAAGGTATTATTTAGAGTATTTTAATATCGTTACTAATATTAAATGGATGGTGAATTTTTTTTAATTTTTTCTGCCATGTGGCCAGCTTTTGAATTGTCCCCCTCCCCACCCATGGGAGTTGTAAGAGCCGACTGAGGGAATTCTGGGGGCGTGGGCAGCAGCACTCCCTCGAGTATTAATAACATCCACTGCGATCGCCCACCCGCCTACCAAGCGTGGTGATTACGGCATTATCCCCCAAAAATGACCACACAACAAGAAATGGCCCCGAGTCACGGCAGCCCTGCTATTCCGTGGCCTAGCGGTAGCGGGCCCGGTAATGGCGGAGCAGGGGGTGCGAAGAATCTCCGGTCGCGGCAAGGCTACCAAAAACGACGACCTAGACCCTGGTAACGCACAACGTTTTGTCCGTATGGTGACGGACTAGGAATACAAGTGTCACCTCTCCCGTGTGATCGGTCATGAATCACATCGTTGCGTTTTGGCTGTAGCAGGAGATAGCCGTTTATTCTTTCATTTCATATCGGTGAAATGAAATTGTGAGCAGCAGCTTGACAATACTCTCAGTATAGTTGAGTCCATGAGCGACGGTTACCATTTACCATCAGATGGGCTGAGGCTCGTCTGCTACTACATGCTATAAAAAAAACGCACTCATTCTTAACGTCTTGGGTGAATTTATATGGCTAATCATGGCAAATGCTATAAAAAATATATATAAATATCAAAATGTTCATTACGCATTTGTTTATCTATAATATCTTTAAACGAGCAATTCTTGGATAAAGTGTAATTTTTCAGTATTTTCAGCATATCTCCATATACGCCGCATATTTGTACGACTCCGTCAAATTGTATGCTAAAGCGTTGGATGAACTTATTAAGGAGGACACCGGCACTGAACCGTTGACATATAATAAACTAATGAGCCTTGCAACAAATGGATCACGCATTATCAAAAAAGTTATTGATAAATCGCCTTTTGTGAGTGAGTATAAGAAGCATAAATATAATCGGATTTAGTCCGTGTGGACTTGTAAATCGGATTAGTCAGAGTTAGAAATTTGACGATGTATCACCCCCGTCCCTTGGTAAGTACGTAAAGACATTGGTCCTGCGCCTGATTTTTTTCTGGTCTTATCAGAATGCCATTCCATCGGATTATGGGAGTGAGGGGAGAGTGTACTTGTATTTTTGCACACTTATGCAGTATAACTTCTCGTATTTTTTTGTTTTTTTTTTGTTAAGGTGGGAAAAAATATTTCGGGGCAACGAACAGAGTAGTAGTGGGGCCATCACCCACTAAAGAAACCCGCCGTGTGCCGTCTCTCCGCCTTTATTGGCGAGCCACTGGAACTGTCTTACATTCCTTCGGTGGTAGTATACCATATCCTGCGTACATGGCTAGTGTCTGTTGACACTGGGCGCTGTGACCGAAATAACAGTCCGACGATTATTATTATTGTAAGTAACGTTATTAATTGTCTGGCAAAAGGAGCCATGTTTGGAGTTACTTTATAATCGGACAGCTTGAACTGAAAACGACATATCTAGGAAATTTGTTGAATGCACGGGCATTCTTAGTGTTAAGTTCTCGGATGATCTCAGGTGTCTTGAATGCGAAAAAAAAAATATCACTGCTCGGTGATGGAAAACAGCGTGAAGAAACGGAATTCAAAAGGAAGTCTGCTAAATAGCATTGGGCTAGCGTGGTGGACTATGGTATATTCTCTATCACAATGAGAGGAGACACGTGCCCAATAGTAGGACACAAAAGGGTTTGAAATAAAATGAAATCGAAGATATCATATTATATAATAAGAATTCAAATTTCACTGCAAAGAAGGACGTATTTGTCGTGGCGCTCAAGTTCCAAGGGGTAACTCTCCCGGTCTCCAAGAGTATTGGGATCCTCGGCATCGACATCTCTAGCAAAGTCCAGTTCGGGAGTCATTTGGAGGCAAAGCCAAATTGGCGAGTAAAAAACTGGGCGTCCTGAACAGAACCAAGCGGTACTTCACGCCGAGGCAACGGCAACGACTTGTGATATATAAAGCACAGGTCCGCCCTCATATGGAGTACTGCTCACATCTCTGGGCAGGTGCGCCTAAGTACCAACTCGACCCACTTGAATGTAAAAGGCAAAGGCGTGCTATTCGAATTGTCGATGATCCTGATCTCACGGAGGGTCTGGAGCCGTTGGAGTGGCGGAGAGACTTCGGTCCCTCTGTGTGCTCTATCGGCTCTACAATGGGGAGTGCTCGGAGGAGCTGTTTGAGGTGGTATCAACATCACCATTTTACCACCGAACTACGAGACGTCGCGGTAGGGTTCATCCACACCACCTGGAAACGATTTCATCAAAGACAGCCCGTTTTCAGCGTTCTTTTTTACCACGTACGTGTAAGCTCTGGAATGAACTACCTGCTACGGTGTTTCCCTGGTGCTACGACATGTCCCTCTTTAAACGAGGTTTGAAAGGAGCACTTAAGTTGCGGTAGGCGGCGGCTTGGCTGTGCCCCTGGTGTTACTAAAGTCCATGAGCGGCGGTTACCAATTACCATCAGGTGGGCCGCTTGCTCGTCTGCCACCGTTGGCAATAAAAAAAAAAGAATTTCTGTTTTCAGGCATATCAGGCAAGACGACACATTTAGATGAGAACGGTGATGCGGAAGGTGAATTCTCGATGCTAGCGTTTAAAAAGGAGCTTAGAGACGGCGCCCTCTGCAGTAACATGGTACCCGTTGCTCACTTCCAGAATAGTGGAGAATATCCCGTAAGTTGACGCCTAAAAGCCATAACTTTGACGACTTCAACAGCTCTTAACATAACGCCAAGTTTCATCTGTAGGCAAACATATATTTACTTGGCAGTGTACTTAATGTTGCTAAAGCCTTTGAGTAGGTGTTAACACCTACCACGAGGAGGACCACTGATAATCTCCTGTTCACACTTATTTTCTCTTGGATAAATATTTTCAGTGGACAGCGTCTTGCTTAAATCCTTGCTGAGTCTGTGAGTTGAGAACCCCTTTATGCTTTGATTTTTTGTTTTGTTGCCTCGTCTGCTATATATAAAGTCGATTACACAAAACATAAGTATACTAACATATATGATGTAGTAATTTAGTTATATCAATTACTTGTGGCAAATATTGAAACAGAAGTTTTGAACATTGATAAGAAAACAGGTTAAAATTATCAGTAACTTAAAGCATCTTTTTTCTAACCATACGCCTAATCCTTCGGGGCAACGAACAGGGTAGTGCGGAGCCCTCACCCACTAAATAAACCCACCGTGTGCCGTCTCTCCACTTGTATTGGCAGACCACCGGAACTGTTTCCTTTCGGGTACCTTCAATTGAGTGACATTTTCGCACACGGAGCGTCGCATCTTCGCGGCAGGCCTTGTAGGTTACGAATGATCCCCGGTTCATCCACCCGCAGCCTCTAGACTGCGCTGCCCCATTCACTGGCGGTGGTCTGGGTCAACGGAGGGATCGTCCTCCCTTTTTTTTTTAAGGCAGGAAAAAATGTTCCTAACCGCACACCCCATCGTTCGGGGCAACGAACAGGGTAGTGTGGGGCCCTCACCCACTAAAGAAACCCGCCGTGTGCCGGCTCTCCGCCTTTGTTGGCGGGCCACTGGAACTATGTTACATTCCTTCGGTGGTGGGATCGTCCTCCCTGGCCCTCGCTGCCAAGCATCGCTCTGACGACGCTCGGCAGCGAGAGGTACTTAGAGCATCTACAAAGGATGAGAATCATGTCAACGAAGAAGATATGCTTACTTGTGTAATGGTAATCCGTATTTTCTGCCAATCCTAGTGGCAAGCAAGCGTAAGTCTATTTGTTCTCTAGGTGTAAACCTTTAAATATTTTGTAATATTATACCTACTAAACAGTTTTAAGCGTTTGAAACACGGTCTTAATGATTTTGATTGCTTTCAGGAGTATAGAATACATCATAATTCGTTTATTGATTGGCCGGGCATCATGAAACCAGGAGACGAGCCTTCTTGTGGGTTTTCTAATGAAAAATGTTCCCAATAAAAAATACAAACACAATTGGTTCTATTATTTTATTGCCAAATATAGGTGGGTTACTATACTTTAAATATAAACGGCGCTTGACGAAACGATAACTGGGGAGGGAGCTGGTGGATACAGGTGGAACAGGATCTCTTGTGGTGCTCTCTTGGGGAGGTCTATGTGCAACAGCGGCCGTCAAAAACAAATGGATGGAAGTTGTATCAATTTCAAACTATCCATAATGTTGCCTAATGGAATCAAACCTATTACAATCACCACTAGCGACCCACCCCTGCTTTGTACGTATATACGTATCTAACTTACCTAGCTTACCAAAGACAAAAATTTTTACTATATATTGTTTATAATTATAAAGTTACTACTAGAAAAGAGAAACAAATGACTAAATCATGGATTTTGATAAAAGAGTAAGGAAGATCTCGCGGAGCGACAGTAAAGACTAGAGAAATAATATATAAGACTAGCTGATGCCCGCGACTTCGTCAGCGTTAAAGATTTAATTTCTAAATTCGACCCCTATTTTACCCCCAATTTTATAAAACTTGCAGCCAAAAGCTAGTCTTTCGGCTATATCTCAGGTTCCCGATATAGTATCGGGATAAAATTTCTACCAGTTTTGAAACTAAATCAAGGCCTTTCAAATAAAAAAAAGTTGCATCAAAATCCAACTAGTAGTTCTTTTAAATAAATTCTAAAAAAAATCTAGTTTAAATAATTTTCTAGTTTTTCGGTTATATCTCAGGTTCCCGATATAGTAGCGAGATAAAATGTATACGAGATTTTAAGTATTATCAAGGCCTTTCAAATAAAAAAAGTTGCATCAAAATCCGTTCAGTAGTTTTTATGTGATGCGCAAACAAACAAACAGATAAACAGACAAAAATTCTAAAAAAAATCGTTTGGTGTTCAGACATGCCTATATAGCCTAAATCAGATCTCAAATATCTTAAATGTACAGATATAGCTCTGTTACAGTTTTATAATAGTATAGGATAGCAAATCTGTCTGTACATCTTTTACTCCTTACTTGATATTTATACATGCAAAAGTAAGTTCATTCATTTGTTTGTTTCACTTCCATGTCGTAACTACTGAACCAATCATCACGAAATTTTGCATACAAATAGTCTGGAGTCTAGAAAAGGATATAAGATATCTCTAGTATTGCTAATATCTACAGGCTACGGTAAACGCTTACCATTAAGCGCCCATGCTTGTTTACCATCCACGTAGAATAAAAAATAGTAAAGGTTAAGAAAATAAGGATATATCCTCGGGAGACGTTTAAAAGCTACACGATATTCTCCATCCATCCATCAGCCTTTCGAAGTCCACTGATGGACATAGGCCTCCCCAAGAGACCGCCACAGTATGTGTTTCGCTCATATGGGGGATAGTGCCGTAATCGCCACGCTTGACAGGCGGGTTGGCGATCGCAGTGGATGTTGTTAATACTCGAGGGAGTGCTGCTGCCCACTCTCCCGGCATTTCCTCAGTCGGCTCTTACGGCTCCCATGGGTAGAGAGGGGTGGGATAATTCTAAAGCCGGCCCCACACGGCTATTCTACACTAATTTATTAATTCTAGTGTCTGAAGGTGGTTTGTCATGAAGTATAACACTGTAATACCGCCAAGCTACAATCAAGTTGCAATGTTTATCGATTGGGGTCTACTGGTACTTTTGTGGCAGTGACTAATTAAAAACAAAACAAGTACCATCAAATGGCCGAATTATCTGATTCCTTAAAACCTTATAGTTGAGAGTTATTACTTAATATTTTTGTTAATTTTCAGGAGTATAAGTTAAACCCACACCAGCCAATAGAATGGCCGGGTGACATAAAACCAGTGGACGAGCCATCTCGAGGGTTCTGGAATGAGACATGCCTTGTCAACGTATTCCTAGCTGTTATCATTGTCATTTATTTCGGTCTATAGTTTAACTTAAAAAATAAACTAAAAGAAAACAAAACTAGTTTTGATTGGGCATGAATTTCGTTCTGTCGTTCTCTACGCGATAAAATCCGGAGAACTAGAGTGACTGATACAGCCTACCGGGCTTGCACGCTGAAGTGGCAATCAGCAGTACACATCGCCCGATGAATTGATAACCGGTGGGGAAGAAAGGTACTTGACTTGGTAGGTAGCGTAGGACGACCTCCCAGCATGTGGGCCAATAATCGCCTCAAAGTTGCCGTTGGATGCAGGCAGCACAGGATCGTTCATTATAATTAGGCATATGGCCAACAGTGGATGATGGTAGGCTGATCGATAGATAGATGAATTTAGTCTCGCACTGCCTTTTAACGTAACTGAAGTATCAAGGTACTTATGTTTAACTGCCTCGGTAATCTAGCGGTAGAATATGTGCCTGCGGATCATGAGGTCTCGCGTTCGATTCCCGGGTCAGGCCAGCCAAAAGTTATTGGGATATTCCGTCATGAAATGCTCAATAGCAGGTCAGATCTGGAGGCTATTAGCTACTATAAGTAAAACATTAAAATATTTGTCAAAGAGGTTATTAGTGCGTAATCTTACTCTTAACGCAAAATTAATTAGTACAGAAGATTAAACAAACTCCTAAACTAATTGTTATATCGAAAAGGATAAGTACTATAAAGGTACTTCAATTTATAAGGAAGCTAAAGCGTGAATTAATCTCTCTTTGCTCGAGTTCTAGTCTGAAGTTGGCACAAATACCAATATGATAAGAGCGCCATTGCCGCGAAGCAATAGCTTTGCTATAAAGTTTCAATTTAAATTATTATTGTGGAGGTAGAAATTGGTCTGGAGAACATTGGTCAGAGTTATCCATATATTAAAAAATAATTTATGTAAATACTCCATTCAGGTCATTTATTATAACTAGTTATCGAAACTGAGTTTTTTTATATTTTGATCTGTATCACTTGACATGCTCAGCTACTTTAAAGTACAAATTATTATTTGTGAATGTGGAAAAAGAGAAGTTTAGTGCGAGCGGGAATCGAACCTGCGTCCCTTCCAATCCGGAGAAGTGCTCTGATTCCCGCCATTACCGTACTACCTTTCGGCAATACCCAATCTCCTCATCACATTTATCTTAACGACCAACGCCATCTATTGGAACACATTTTTAATTCACAATTACTTGAATTTTACGGCCTTCCTACTGACACCATGAATCGCTGTGTGAATTGTGGAATAGATACTAGTCACTATAAAGCAATAGGATGGCGTATCTAACACGATGAAATGACACCATCAGTGATGCGCCAATGGCGTGCTCTACAACCTGTAAGTACTCATATCTTATTACCTACTTAAAGTTGCCCGGGAACAAATTGGCAGATTGCCACTGAATAAATTCGCATGATGTGCATTGTGTGTAGTCATAATAGAGACCCAGTCAGTTCTGTAAGCTGGTTTGTCAGTGTCCAGTATTAAAGCATGGGCAATCAAGCAAAAACAGAAGTCCGTAAGTAGATAGGATTCAATTAATATAAAGCAATGAAAATCGCACTAGAGATGGCGCTCGGTAACATAATAAACAAGACAAACATTAATCAACATAAAAATCATCTTTTTAAGTATAATATAAATACATTCATAAGCCTCAGCCCAAAAATCAATCTAACCGAAATTACCCGATATAAGTTTTAAAACGCTTTTAGTGAATGTTGCCAGTATTTTTTGTTATAACCAGTGTGTAACTATACAATGATTAAACATCGTTTATTACTAAGGAATGTGTGTAACTCCTATTCACTGCTTACACATTGTATAAGAACATAGTTGTTAAACGTCTGTTTTGTAATTTTTTATTAGTTCTTACCAAGTCTTCTGCAGCATGTAACTTAAAATGAGAATGAATTGTCTACATTGTATATGACATGTGTCATATGAAGTTTTTAATGAAATATTAAATAAATAAGAAAATGATATTTGTACAAAATTACTTCTAATGGTTGGTTGGATATTATTATTATTATGGGATTCTAGCTATGGCTTAACAAATTATTGATTTACTCTAGTTCGGATTCCCCATACTGAGAATGAGAAAACTTATAATTTAAAGGCGTTTTAGAGTCTGAAAGCATATCGTGGTATTAGAAAATATTAAATTATACATTGTGGCCCTAGTCTCGTATTGCTCAATATTGCCATTGCCATTAAGGAAGATATTGATTTTGGAGAGCCTGTTATCCTCACTATAATTATATATATGAATGTTTGTTTGCTTGTTTCTTTCTTACGCTTTCACACTGTAATTGTAATCAATGAGCATGAGCTCAATGATCTCAGCAAGGGTTCTCTATAGGTGGGTCTAAAAATGAACACGAACAAGACGAAAGTCATGTCTAATGTCAAAGAAAGCAGGTATTGCTAATGATGGCAGACGAGCTACGGCCCACCTGAGGGTATTGTCCGTATGGTGACAAACTAATAATACAAGTATACCCCATTCTTTCCCACGGGTGTCGTATGAGGCGACTAAGGGAAGTAAGCAATTATCACACATTGCATTGGTGGTAGGGCTGGGTACCAAGTGAGAGTACTCACTTGCTATTGAGCCCGAAGCGGTTGGTACCACCGTCTCCTGTGTGACCGGTCATGAAGCACGTCAGTGTGTTTTGGATGTATCAAAAAATAGCCGTTTATTCTTTCAATACATATCTGAGAAATGAAATGATGCGCAGTGGCTTGATAATACTCTCGGTATAGTTGAGTCCATGAGCGACGGTTACCATTTACCATCAATCCACCCGTTACCATCACCTGCTGCATAACAATATCAGTTATTCAATGTTACCACGTGAATTAGATGCAGAAAAGATTAGAATTGGTTAAAATTAGATTTTCAACATTATTTTCCGTTTATTTCAATTTGAAAGAGTAAATAACTGCTACGCTGATGTTTATTTTCTTATCTCACTCAAGTTTGAAAGATACGTTCAAAGCCACAAAATACTATAATGCCTATCTTGAATATGAAAACTTTTTTTATAAAAATTATTCCATTAATTTATTTGTTTAATAAAAACACAAGTATCATAACTTTATAAACAAGTAAAATATTAATAAACATAAAAATCATGTTTTCTAGTATAAAATAAATACATTGATGAGTCTCTGCCCAAACTTCAAACCAATCGAAAATTACTGGAAAAAGTATTTAAGCGCTATCAGTTAAAGTTGCCAGTGTTTATGTTGTGTAACTATACATCATTTATTAGTAAGAGAGGTGTGTAACGCTTATACACTGCTTACACATTGTGTAAGTACACGTTTATTAAACACCTGTTTTGTGATTCTTAATTAGTAAGACTGTATGATTATAAACACGTTCTCAGCGTATGCAGTGCCGAGATAGCTGCAATAGTTTGACATATGTTAACCACAATAATATTAAAAGATAACTATGATTATAATTATTTAGATATTTTTATATATATTTTTAGCATTTGACATGCTTAGCAACATACATTAAACACAAAGTGAAAAATGAGAAATCGAAAATAACAGTCACGAGCAGGTTTCGAACCTGCATCTCCTGGACACCGTCTAGATGCTTTGCCAATTCAGCCATCGTGACCCTTGTTCCTAACTGCTAATTTCGATAGCACATTCATACTTAACGTCTTTGGGTGACGCCTGCATCATCTGTCGGAAGTATTTGCATACAATATACCGACCAGGTAAACTTAATTTTACAATTAAGATTTTTACCCAGTAATGACGCAAACCCTACAAATATTTAGATATTTTTATATATATTTTTAGCATTTGACATGCTTAGCAACATACATTAAACACAAAGTGAAAAATGTGAAATCGAAAATAACAGTCACGAGCAGGATTTGAACCTGCATCTCCTGGATACCGTCCAGATGCTTTGCCAATTCAGCCATCGTGACCCTTGCTCCTGACTGCTAATTTCGATAGCACATTCATATTTAACGTCTTTGGGTGACGCCTGCATCATCTGTCGGAAGTATTTGCATACATTATACCGACCAGGTAAACTTAATATTACAATTAAGATTTTTACCCAATAATGACGCAAACCCTATAAATATTTAGATATTTTATATATATTTTTAGCATTTGACATGCTTAGCAATATATATTAAATACAAAGTGAAAAATGTGAAATTGAAAATAACTGTAATCTCCTGGACACCGTCCAGATGTTTTGCCAATTCAGGTTCGATGCAGGTTCGAATCCTACTCGTGACTGTTATTTTCGATTTCACATTTTTCACTTTGTGTTTAATGTATGATTATAATAATAGGACCCAGTTGATTGGGTCCCAACAAAAATAACGCATACGCGAAAAGGATAAAAACTTATACATGTGTCTCGCTCACTCTTGCTGTGACCTAATATGTGCATCTTTTTCTTTTTCCTTAGTATCAAATGTTTGTTCTCAAATTGTATTTTTGATATTATAACTTACTAGACTTTGGTTCCGGCGCAGGCAAATGCTAGTTTTTAGGTAATATAACAGGTTCTCTAATAGTAGCGGGATAAAATGTATACCAGTTGTGAAGTCTAATCAAGAGCAATCAAACAAAAAGTTACATCAAAATCCGTTCAGTAGCTTTTGTGTGATACGCGAACAAACAGACAAAAAGTCTAAAAAAATAGTTTTATGTTTAGACACGCCTATGTAGCCTAATTCAGTCATTTTTTCTCAAATATCTTAAATTTATAGACATTGCTCTGTTACAGGTTTATAATAATAATTATAGATTTTTGGTTTTCTCAATTTCTAGACTGTTAATTAAGTTAATTTTTCTATATTTTGAATAGAAAAATATAACAATTTTATAAGCCATTTTTCGATCTTTACTTTTGTGGCCTAGAAATTCCCGTCTCCTTTCTGAGATTATTGAAAACATATTGGCAGAAGTATCGGGGACTTCAATTTACAATATATAGATGGTTGGGTACCCTGCGGTTAAACTCTCTCTACAGTCGTTCAAACGATGTGGCAATGCAATTAGCAGTTGACCGGCAACAACACATATTTGCAGAACCCTCAAACAGTACCCAATAAAATTCATCAAATAGTATTTTCTTGAACAGATCTATTAGACGTTTATATAGTTACTACATTCACGATCTTATATCATTTTACTTTAAACCAATACTATAAACTTGAAAAATAACCATCTTAAAAGCTGTTCTATACTTAAAGGTAGATATTATAATATAGGTAAGGATTACCCGATTTTGAAGTCCCTACAGGGACTTTAGTCGTCGACTGAATTTGAAAACTATATATTGTGTCCTTAAATAAAACGTTATCTGGAAACAATTATAAACTACAATACAAGGCGAGGTAATGTTTAAAATTTTTCATTTCTTGCAGTAGTGTAGTGCTTCTTTATTCTATAAGGGCAGCAGGCAGCAGGCAAACATACGGCATATCTCATGTTAAAGGATTAGGTACCACAACCTATAACAATATGCTAACAATAACAAGAACATTATTTATGAGGTTGACAGTCTAAAATAATAATGTGAAGAAGTAGGATAATAGAGAATGATAAGGGATTATAGGCAGTACCTAGATAATAAAATAACTATTTGATTCACACTGCTAAGACTAGTTCCGGGCACATTCTGACAAACAAGTTCAAACACTTGATGAAGTTGTCTAATTCACCAAACTGCACTGAATGCAATGTAGTAGAAGATGTACATCACATATAGACGGAATGTGCCCGGAACGCGGCTCATCGTCGCTGTTTGCAGTTGAAAGTTCCCCATCTTTCCCCTGTATGGCAAAATATTTATTCAAAGGTCAAAAAAATGAGTTTTTCACGATTACACACAAAAATTGTAGATCATAAAATTATCTACAAAAAATGTGTCAATACTTTTTTTTCTACGAGCCACCGTTTTTGAGATATAACGATTCAAAAAGTTGTAAAAGTTGTAATCGTCATAAATGCACACGTTTCCACGCCACCTATGAGGTAGAGTACTTAGCGCGTTTTTTCAAACGTAGTTTCCCCAGTAGGCCTATTCCACGGGTCAGTTGTGATCCTGTTTAATTTGAAACTATTGCAAAATAATGGATATCAGTAGAGATTGAAAAGACTTTGTGTTTAATGTATGTTGCTAAGCATGTCAAATGCTAAAAATATATATATAAAAGTATCTAAATATTTACAGGGATTGCGTCATTATTAGGTAAAATCTTAATTGTAAAATTAAGTTTACCTGGTCGGTATAATGTATGAAAATACTTCCGACAGATGGTGCAGGCGTCACCCAAAGACGTTAAGTATGAATGTATTATCGAGATTAGCAGTCAGGAGCAAGGGTCATGATGGCTGAATTGGCAAAGCATCTGGACGGTATCCAGGAGATGCAGGTTCGAATCCTGCTCGTGACTGTTATTTTCGATTTCACATTTTTCACTTTGTGTTTAATAAATGAAAAATTATATCAAAGTGCCCCAAATATGGGCGCCATCAGAATTAAGTGTGGGTTCCTACAGCACAATATCTAATTTGTCCTCAGGCGTGAACACAAAAGAAGCCCATTAGTGGCCGGTAAACATCTGGAGGCAATTTTCACAGACATTACTCGTTTTACGTTTTGTGTAAACAAAGCCTTCTCCGCCCTTCGTCTGATATTACATCTAGTCCGGCCTAAGTGAGCATTTCTTTAAGATTAATGGCGGCACGTAATAATACAATATAAGCTGAAAACAAACAGAACAATGTGATTGCGTAGTTGGCATCGTTTCTATGTTAATTTAGAATATCTAAACAATAAAGTTTATCAAAGTTTCCTTATACTACCAAGGTAGCAAACAAGCATAAGGCTCACCGTATGGTAAGTGGTTACCGGAAACCTAATAAGGAGAGCGCTCCCACTCTCCCTGTGAACACAACAGGAGCTACAAACGCGTAACGCAATTGTTTTGCGCTGATCTTCTGTTAGAGGGTTGTACTTCCCGGTTTAGCCAGCTTATTTGTGCTGGAACTAGCACGGCCTAATATATTTTTTTGTAATATTCTAATTGTACTTTCTGTCTTGTCTCCAGAGTACGAGGAATTAACTACTTATTTGTGAGGACACTTTCTTATACTCGCTTCAATTTTAACATTGCGTAGAAATTTATAGAAATAATATAATGATTTTATTTTGTTTATAAGTATTAAATTAGAATTATGGCCGGACCGCTTTAATACGCAAAATACAATCTTTCCCGCCTTGACTTAACGATATTTCTTTACAACGTTATCTCTTATGTGCTGTTTTAGTTTGGTGACTTGCTTTAAAATATTATTAGGTATATTAGATATGAGATCGCGTTGTTTTAGCAATACACCAAGGATCGATTTCTGTATCATACAGGACAAATATTTGTTCGACTTACAGCCAGGATGGGCATATAACATATATAAATGTTAATCTCTCTAAAATGTGTCGTATTTAACTTAAACTTAAGAGGAATAACGTAAGATATTAAGTTAATTAACTGCAGTTTTAAACAGCGCCATCTAGTGATAAAGTTCAACAACAAATCAGTGCTTTGGTCTGCCAACCCGCACTGGGCCAGCGTGGTGGATTATGGCCTAAATATTGGGAAAATTGAATGTTTAATTATATCCAAATCATTTACTGAGATATAAAAGTAAATAAAAAAACAAAAGTACTAGCTGCTGCTCGCGACTTCGTCTGTATGGATCTCAGAAATTAGTCAATATAAATATCTACACATACATCACTCTTTGGCGCATTCATTATCTATATGCAAAATAGCTTTCTCATAGGAACCTAACACTTTTCCGGGATAAAAGATATCCTATATGTTATTCCAGGCAACCAACGATATGATTGCCAAATTTTATCTAAATCTATTCAACTTTTTGGCATGATTGAGTAACAAACATACAAACTTTCACATTTATCATATTAATAGGAAATAGTATTGAAACGAACTGTGTGCAATGGTCATCCAAATCCATTCAGTATTTTGCGTGACAGACTAACATACAAACTTTCACATGTTTGATATTAGTACAATGACAGAGAAAACTAGATTGTAGGAAAGAGTCGTAAAAATTCTCTCACACAGTGAACGATGTCTGTGGAATGTAATAAGCTCTAGCGAAGTAATAAAGCCCACTCTCCCCCCCAGTAAATATCTTTGTTAGTGGACATACCTACTACTGTAATGTTATTAACTTCGTGTTTATGATATCACTTATTGTTAAGGAACAAATTTAATTATTTGTGAAATGTGGAAAAAGAGAACTTTAGTGCGAGCGGGAATCGAACCTACGTCCCTCCAATCTTCATCGTTCATCTTTAATCTGCGGAAGTGTTCTAACCGCTATGCCTTCGCACTAGTCAGTGCAGCAGGTTCGTAGGCTCGATTCTCCCACGCACTAAAGTTCTCTTTTTTCACATTTCACATAATTATAATTTGTTCTTTAAAGTAGCTGAGCATATCAAGTGCTAAAATACATATCAATAACTTACTGTTAAGTTAGAGTTTGTAGTCTTTTTCGGTAAAACAAATTTTTAGGTTGTATCTCAGGTTCTCAATAAAGTATACCAGTTTTTAAGTCTAATAAAGATCTCCCAAACAAAAGAGCTTTATAAAAAAAAATTGTTTTTTGCTTGATTTGCAAACAGGCAAAAGCTCTAACAAAATAGTTTTGTTTTCAGACATGCTTAAATAGCCTAAATTGTTCACAAAAAAATGTTTATCTGTAACAGCTTTATAATTGAATAAGATATAGTAACTACGTGGTACAATTATTATTGGCACTGTGCAGCGTTCGGGAAGCTAAGGAAGATCTTCTCGTCCAATATTCCGCAGTATCTGAAAACGAAGGTCTACGATCAGTGTGCGTTACCAGTGATGACATACGGAACAGAGACGTGATCTCTGAATGTTGGCCTCGTATCAAGGCTCAAAGTCGCTCAGCGGGCCATGGAGCGGGCTATGCTTGTTATTTCTCTACGTGATCAAATCCGTAATACGGAGATCCGTAGGAGAACGAGAGTGACCGACATAGCCCGCCGGGTTGCCATGCTGAAGTGGCAATGGACAGGCCACATCGATCGACGAACCGACAACCGTTGGGGAAGAAGGGTACTCGAGTGGCGACCACGTATCGGACGGCGCAGCGTAGGATGGCCCCCTACCAGATGGACCGATGATCTGGTCAAAGCCACGGGGAGCCGTTGGATGCGATGGAGGCACAGGACCGCTCATTGTGGCGTTCCCTTGGGGATGCCTATGTCCAGCAGTGGACGTTGAAAGGCTGATGGATGGACAATTATTATGGTGGTACATAGTATTAGCTCATAAAGAAAATACCAATTTTGATAAAATTTCTGGAGTTGCCAATAATAGGAATTAGGGCCGGACAACGTCTGCCAGAGGCACTAGTAATTCATAAAATTCCTTCACTTTTAATTTTACACTTTATAATATGTAACAGAGCTATATCTGTACATTTAAAATATATATTATATATTTGAGAAAATAAAATGAACGTATTAGGTTATTTGGGCGTTTCCGAACACAACACATTGTTTTTTAGAATTTTTGTCTGTTTATCGGTCTGTCTGCGTATTTGTTCAGGCATCACCCAAAATTTACTGAACGGATTTTGTTGAAACTTTTTCTATGATAACTCTTGATTAGACACTTGAAAATTATACATTTTATCCCGCTACTAGATATATTATATAAGCTAAAAACTAGCTTTTGACTGCGGTGGAGCAGCGGGCAAAGGTCGGCGTAGAAGGTCTTTTGATAGACGGAAAAGACGAGTCGACATTTACTACTTTGGATATTGTCGGCGGAAGCTAAAGCTATTAAACAATTTGGAAAAAAATCTACTTACATATTACAGTATTAGCCTTTGCCCGCGTCTCCGCCGCAGCCAAAAGCTAGTAGTAGCTAGGTTATATCTCAGGTACCCGATATAGTAGCGGGATAAAATGTAAACTAGTTTTTACGTCTAATCAAGAACTATCAAATAAAAAAAGTTCCATCAAAATCCGTTCAATAGTTTTTGCGTGATGCGCGAACGAACAAACAGACAAACATAATAATCTAAACAGATAAACACACAAACAGACAAAAATGCTAAAAATTGTTTTGTCAGACACGCCTATATAGCCTATTACAGTCATTTCATATTCACACTGCAGCAGCTCTGTTAAAGCTTTATAATAGTATAGATAATATTTTTCTATAAAGAAATATGAATAATATGTCCAATAAATAAAGATTTCAATCTGTTTTACGTTAGTAATGACCGTCTGAACAAAGAACGCTTTAAAGCAAAGTAGCTGAGTCCAGCACAAACTGTAGCACAAACTGTAGCCAAGCGGAGGTATTAGAGGCGCATGTACTTGAACTCGTTGTGGTACAAATGCGAGGATAAAAGTGGAAAAATATTTTATTACAAAAGACTTTGGCTTATTATCTGGCATATGCTCAGATAAACAGGTTTTATCTCGATTTCTTTACCGAGAAGTCATCATTTAGGAAAGTATTAAATTCATGCAATTCAAATTCAAATTCAAAAATATCTTTATTTTATAGGCCTATTATGTAGCACTTAAAATAGTCAAGAATACACTAATAATTAACACGAGCGCCTGAGGCGAGTGCATTCGCAATAACAAAGTTGCAATTGCAATCGCCACAAGCGGCCAGATTCCGTAGTAAAGCCTTTCATGAGAAGAACCCGACAAGAAAAACATGATCCATTTTTTTTAAATTGCCAAATTATTACATTTTAATATAATTCTTATAACTAAAATTACACTAAATCACATAACACAATTTTGAAAATTAATGAATGAGGAGCTCATGCCCACTTTGTTTTATCCTCAAGATAATCCAAAACAGTGTAATAACCTTTATTACAAAGTCTAATTTTTATGGCTTTTTTAAACTTATTTAGTGGCATTTTTCGGACATTTTCAGGAATTTTATTGTAAAAGCATATACATTGCCCCATGAAAGATCTATTAATTCTGTGGAGACGAGTACTGTGTGCAATAAGATTTCCTTTGTTCCTAGTATTAATGTGATGAACGTTGCTATAATTATCAAAGCTTCTGATGTTTTTCTTGACGTATATTTTAATATATAAATAAAAAGATTTTCATATATAAATTGAGACATAACAGTTAGAATATTTATCTCTTCGAATTTGTGTCT
Source organism: Leucoma salicis (assembly GCA_948253155.1). Taxonomy (NCBI): domain Eukaryota; kingdom Metazoa; phylum Arthropoda; class Insecta; order Lepidoptera; family Erebidae; genus Leucoma; species Leucoma salicis. The sequence goes on from OX411804.1 coordinate 509,583, forward strand.
AAGGGAAATTTTAGGGCCCAGATTATAGATTGCACGAACGGCACTTTTTGAAGTAAAAATAAACCATTTTAGCTATTTAGATATTTTTATATATATTTTTAGCAGTTGACATGCTTAGCACTATACATTAAACACAAAGTGAAAAATGTGAAATCGAAAATAACAGTCAGGAGCAGGATTTGAACCTGCATCTTCTGGATACCGTCCAGATGCTTTACCAATTCAGCCATCCTGACAATTGCTCCTGACTGCTAATCTCGATAACACATCATACTTAACGTCTTTGGGTGACGCCTGCGCCATCTGTCGGAAGTATTTTCATACATTATACCGACCAGGTAAACTTAATTTTACAATTAAGATTTTACCTAATAATGACGCAAACCCTTTAAATATTTAGATATTTTTATATATATTTTTAGCATTTGACATGCTTAGCACTATACATTAAACACAAAGTGAAGTTATTTTTCACTTTGTGTTTAATGCATTTTAGCTATTTCAACATCAGTAATTAATCAAATTTTTTTCACTGCATATGCCACTTTTTTTATTTTTTTTTATTTTAGGTGGGCAAAAATGTCCTACCGCACACCCCGCTGCCCGGGGAGACAACGGGGTAGTGTGGGGCTCTCACCCACTAAAAACCCACCGTGCGCCCTCACCCGCCCTTGCTACGGCGGATCACGGGAACCGCGTCGTTTCTCCGCGATCCGCAGGCGGCAGCCCCTTCGGGCACCCTCTCTTGTGCGACGCCCCGCGCACTTGGGCGTCACACCTTCGCAGTAGGCTTCCGCGGACGGCAGGGTACTCCCCGACCCTACCGTCCGCAGCCTCGGCTAGGGCGGCATCAGGCGCAGGTAAGCGCGCGCACGCCGCCCCGCGCGCCGGCGGCGAATCGGGTCCGCGAAGGAGGATTCCTCCCGGGCCCTCTCCGCCGCCTCCTTCCGCGAGATGACAGCCTCGCAGAAGGCGGCGACCGCGGTCCAGGCCCTGTCACTGCCAACCATCGCTCGCGCAACGGCCGGCAGCGACAGGTCCACGCCTATGACAGCAGCGAGTTCCCGGCGCTGCACATCCCAGGCCGGGCACGACTCGAGCGTGTGCTGCGCCGAGTCCTCGCCGCAGTCGCAGTGGTGACAGCCTGGGGTCGTCTCCCTCCTAGCGATCGTGTGCAGGTATTTGCCGAAGCAACCGTGCCCCGACAAAACCTGCACCAACCGGAAGGTGAGGACCCCGTGCTGCCGCCCTGCCCATTCTTCCAAGATCGGCTGGAGCGTCCTCACGCTCCAGAGACCAGCCCGGGGCGTCTCCAGCCGAGACCTCCACTTTAGGACGGTGGCGCGGCGGGCATCTTCCCGCCACGCTGAGATTGCGCTTGGCGAGGGGCGGCTGCCCCCCGCCCGCGCCGTTGACGCCCGCCGATAAATGTCGGCGAGCACTTCCGCCTCCAGATCCCACGGGGGGGTTCCGGCCAACGCGTAGGCTGCATCGCACGAGACCGTGCGGTACCCGCGTATTGCCCTGACCGCTACGACCCTCTGTGGACGCCACAGAAGGGCCCTATTGCGAGCGGCCAGGGACTCCGCCCACACGGGCGCGCCGTACAGTGCCATTGACCGTACTACCCCCGCGTAGAGTCGTCGACACGTGAGACTCGGTCCGCCCAAATTCGGCATCAGTCGCCCGAGGACGGACGCCGTGCCGACGAGCTTTGGCGCAAGACGGCGGAAGTGCTCGTCAAAGTGCCACCGTCCATCCAATACCAGGCCCAGGTACTTGATGTGGGCCTGGATTGGAAAGCCCACACCGTTGACCGTTATCGAGGCGCCGGCGGGTGGGCCGCGTCGGGGCCCATGGAAGAGTAGGGCCTCCGACTTTTCAAGGGCCACCCTAAGCCCCAGCGCCTCGATCCGCCTGACCACCTCCGCGGTTCCTGAGGTGGCCGGCGTTGCCGCCTCCTCGAACTGCATATGCCACTGAGCTAAGCCTACCTGACAATTTTTGAATATGGGGGCCCCATTGAAGTTTATTATTTATAGTGATACCTAGGAACCGCGCACCCCACAAGGTCCAGTTCGACGCCATTCAATTGTACATTTGTTTCTACATGCCTTACATTTGGTGTAGTTATACATTTTGTTTTATTTTCACTTAAAACTACTTGAACTGCCTCGGTGGTGTAGCGGTAGTATATGCGACTGCTAATCATGAGGTCACTAAGTTATTAGTATTGAACCAATGGACAACTTTAGATAGTGCATTGTTCACATTGTCATAATTAAGTAGTTGTCTTCTTGTTTTGAATAATAAAGACGTATCATCTGCAAATAACACAATATTTCGAATATCTCCGACGTAGTCTGGTAAGTCATTATTATAGACCAGGAACAGAAATAGCCCCAAAATGGACCTCTGTGGGACACCCATTGTCATGACAGACCCAAATGATAACGTGCCGTTAACATCAAACTTGGTGCCTTTGTTTTGATAATTCTCAGTCTCATCACTATGGCAACACTAACAAATAAAGGCTAAAGTCAGAGTTTACATAAGGTGTATTTTTCTGTAATTTTTTTCAATCAATGGTCAAACTGATACATGCAAACCTATCAATATCAGAAGCATAGACACTACTATCCAGTTACTGCTTGCTAAGAATACAGAAGGGTTAGAATGTAAAACACAAAATCGTATGGATATCGATTCGTGTTATTGTGATTGGCTGTGGGATCATCGAGATTGGCTAAGAAATTACTGTGAAATCACGTGTCACTGTATCAACCAGTCACAATAAGGTGATACGATGTTAATACGATTTTGTGACGCATTACGGCAGTTTTTTTTAAGATAAGACCCTGCACAAACGAATAATCCCTGTATCGCGGACACTTGGACGGAAAGCCGGTATCTGAACCAATCCGCCCTGGGCCCCTCACCACCCTGCTCGTTGCCTCAAACAGTGAGGTGTTGTCATCCACTGCCTTACGTCAGCACCATAGTCTTCCGCGTAAACGACCATGAAACGCATCGGTGTGTTTTTGTTGTAGTGGGAAATTAAATAGCCATCTATTCATTAATTTAATTATCAGCAGCTTTGCTAAGCCCAAGAACAGCGGTTACCATATACTATCAGGTGGACTTGCTTTACACTCCTAAGCAATAAATAATTCTACAGATTCGGTCAGGCCATCACCACTTTTATTGTAGAAGTGCCCTCCTTTGTCTTACACCACAGCCTATGTTTTGTAGTTGCAGCAAATTCAATTAAAGCAAGATGCGATGCAGGCGGACTAACTCCCTGCACTCCTCGGCGTGTTGTCCTTCCTCCCGAGCTAGCAGGGCGCAATTAACTGCGATCTTTTACTTGTACTTCACAATACAGTATTAGCTGTTGCGAGTGTTTCAACTTTATAGAAATTTTATTTTGTTTTAATTACGATTTATTTGTTTATATTTACTTAGTAGCAGTAATTGTCACCGACTTCGCATGTGTCGAGTTAGTTTTAACTTAATATCTTTACCTAAATATGGCTAACTTTTCTTCTTGCAAATGAAAAGCCTATTTTCTATTCCAAGCAAAGCTCTATTTATTAGTGAACAGTTTCGCTACACTAAATCTAAATAACGAGAAGGTAGTGTTTTTCTGTAGCACATGGATTTTTAGGATTTTGCCCTAATAATCCCCGTCCGGAATCCTTGACTACAAACATAACTCTGACCGAGTACAGTAAAATGTTACCTGTCTTTGTCTTGCTTAGTGTTTATTATTTTTGGGATCATTGAATGCAAAATTTTATCCGGAATTACAATTATCCTCTCGTAATCCTTTCCTTATTATCCTGCATATCTCACCTAATAAAAAGACAAGCAATCATAGATTTATGATCTCATGAAAGAACTTGGACAAAACCGAACATGGACAGGGGCGTAGCTACCGCCGTATCAGCCGTATCCATGATACGGGGCTCCCGAGCTACAGAGGCCTCTAACGTGTGTAAGCAAAAATTAGTAAAATGTTATCCACAATGTCAGAAAAATCACAAAAAAAGTGTATATTTAATTTGAATTGTTTAGCTAGCTCAATTTCTAGGAGGAAGTGATAACTTATAATCAATAAACATTTATTTTAATTTAATGCAAGCATTTTTGTTTCTTTTATGAGAAATTTTTAAATAAAAAAAAACCGCCTTTAAAATACACCTTGAACTAAAAACCAAAAAATAATTTAGTATTTACATACAATTTCCGTGCTAGACACCTACTGATGTGTTTGAAGTCGGTGCCAAGATGATGTTAATGTTATTATAAGTAGGTATACTCGTATATACCTACCTATTGTTTTTGTTATTGTATGAGTGATTGTTTTGTTAATTTTAGACTATTATAGAACTAGCACAGTTAAAAGGCCTCTGCGGTCAGTTCGCGGACAGAAACAAGTAAAAAGTAAAAAAAAAAAGTTAAGATATTTAAGGCAAATGTAAAGGCCCATAGAGACATTTTAAGTTTGAAAAATCAGCTGTTCTTTGTGAAATGAGAGTAGTACCCACCTCAACGCTTCGCTTATGAGGCGTGCAAGAGTCTTCCGAAGACCGTGAAGAAAGATTCACTAAACTGCCTCGGTGGTGCAGCGGTAGTATGTGTGGCTGCTGACCATGAGGTCTCGGCTTCGATCCCCGGGTCGGGCAGTGTTATTGAGCTTTTTCGTAAAAAGATAAAATCTAGGCAATGTACGGCAATAGGCTCGTCCCCTATTACGTGGGACTTAAACATAGCTGGCGAACCGTGGGTGTGTAATACACCTCTACCTACCCCTTTGGGCATACAGGCGTGATGCTATGCCAACTAAACGCACTGCTCCAATGAGCCAGAGAGTCGGTTGAAAATATCAGCGATGTATGTCCAGATGCAATTTTTTAGATTTTTGTTGTTTTTTTTCAAAGCCACTGGACCGATTTTGATAAAATTTAAATGGGACCACCTCTGATATAGAACCTACCAAACAAAAAATAATCATTGAAACAGATTCATAATTGGCGGAATAAGGAAAAAACTCAATAACAATGCCCTACCCGGGGATCGAACCCGAGACCTCATGATTAGCAGTCGCATAGACTCGCATTATCCTGCGTCACCATCTGATTTTACGACTACCATGAGATGCCGCAAAACTCTTTGAAACATAGATAACAATTGGATGCACACATTTGGGTCCGCCAACATCGCAAAATTTTACTCAATGTGTGTATCAACAAACCCACGATACCCAACACTTTGTGATAAGTAATCATAATCATTTTAAAATATTAAAAAATACGAATTATTACTTTCTCGTAATATAGGTATATTATCAAGTAATATATATAAAAATATCTAAATATTATCAACAGATATTATTTTCTATCGCCATCTATCGTGAATACGTGATACTATTGCATCAATCATGAATCTCTTCGCTTAGGTCATATCAAAATTATTTTTGAGTGTTGTTAGTTTTATTGATGAATGCTATCATTAGCAGGGCAAGAATTTTCTCAATAGCTCAATATGAATTGAGGTATCAAAGAAGTATGAAATTAGTTTTACTTATATAAAAAGAAATGTGCTATTTTAAGCGCCATCTGTGTGAGAATACCCTAAACTAAATTCAAATTAGGGACAATACCGCGTTGCGCATCTGTTCATTTCTTGTATCATTTGCTAGAGAGCGTTGACATCGTTACACCAGATGAGCTTACGAGGTACTCGTAAGTACTTATTTTAGTGTTAATCTTTTTACTTCTTGAGAAGACTGCAATAATAGCTTAGTGGTCTAGAGAACATCCCCGGATTGGATAACACCCACTCTTAGGCTTTAGCAACATCAAGTACACTGCCAAGTAAATGTAATGTTCGCCTACAGATAAAACTTGGCGTTAAGGGCTGGTAAATTTGGATGGAACGCAGGTTCGAATCCTGCTTGCAGTAAAGCTCCCTTTTTCGACTTTTTCAAATAATTTGTTATAATTAGTAGTAGCTGAGCATATCAAATGCTAAAAATACAGATCAAAATAATTGTACCAAATTATCTTTTGATAGTAATTTATTGAAATGTTGCTATTTTTTCCTAATTATATTTATGAGCTTGTTTATTTGTTTCACATTATTGTTAAAGCTTATAACCTTCGTAGAGGCTTCATATAACAATAGGTGTATATCAATGGGCCAGAATAATTGAATTCGCTCGGCTTGTTCTAGGAGCGGGTCCGGTCTCTTATCCGCTCTGTCCGTGCATGTGACAGCGACTGACCCTGGCGTCCACTACATATTTGCAAGTACACTATTATACTAGAAGATGTTCACGACGTTATTTGCTTCGATGAACTGAAAATGTACCGCTTTTCTTAAATTTGAGATTTCAAATCAAATAAGAAAAGGCCCTGTAATGGATGCGGAATTTTATTAGCTTTATAATTATAAACAATTCATCGTAAAGATTTTTGATGTGAAACATCTAATGCGGAGGGAGGGTAAAATCGGCTGTTAGCGTGGCGACGCTTTTATTGTACTGATCCCGTTCAAATCTTGCAATGGTGACATGACGCAGATCTGATGATGGAGCTGGAAGGTGACCACAGCAACTCTGTAATGAAACTACGCAACCCTATCGAGTTAATACTCAGTTAATTCATCTTGACTCCACTTTGTCAAGTTATGATCATTTTATTTCTACAAAATAATTTCGATGTTTTCACATCTGCTAGACGTCCCGTGACGTCTAGTTTTTTTTTTAGTAAGTTATATACGTACGAAGCAAGGGCGGGTCGCTAGTAGAGATTATTATAAGTTTCGATTAGGCAACATTATGTATAGATTTAAATTAATACAATTTCCATTTGTTTGCTTTTTGACGGCCGCTGTTGGACATAGACCTATAGGACTACAAGAAAGCACCAAGACAAGAAGTCCTGTTGCACCTGTACCCACCAGCTCCGTCTCCAGTTATCGATTCGTCGAGCGCTGGCTTATATTTGGCAATAAAATAATAGAAACATTAATGTGTTTGTATTTTTTTTTTGGGACAATATGTTTATTGTGAACATTTTTCGTTAGAAACCCCACAAGAAAGGTGTTCTGGTTTCGTGATACCTGGCCAATCAATAGAAGAATTACTATGTAGTTTATACTCCTGAAAGCAATCGACATCATTAACGGACTTTCAAACGTTTAAACTCCGTGGTGCAGCGGTGTGTAAGCGACTGCTGATCATGAGGTCTCGGGTTCGATCCCCGGGTCGGCCAGTGCTATTGAGATTTTTCGTAAAAAAAAATTATCAATCACTAGGCTCGCCCCCTATTACGTGGGACTTAAACATAGCTGGCGTGTCGTGGGTGTATAATACACCTCTGCCTACCCCTTCGGGGAATGCAGGCGTGATACTGTGTTAAAACTGCTTAGTATAATATTACAAAATATTCAAAGGTTGACACAAAATAGACTTACGCTTGCTTGCCACTACGATTGGCAGAAAATACGGATTACCATTAGACAAGTAAACATATCTTTGGCTTCGTTCAAATGGATCTCAGTTTGGGGACCTATCGCTGCCAAGCATCGTCTTGGCAGTGCCAGGAATTGGGTCACACACACACACAGTAACTGCTAATAAAGCGGATGAGAGGGCCAGGGAGGATGATCCCTCCGCTGACCTGAACCGCCACTAACGAATAGGGCAGTGCAGGCGCAAGTGCCTGCACCCGATGCCACCCTAACTGAGACTGCGGGTAGACGGACAACATTCTCCATGTTCACCACCCGCAAAGTCTTCCTTATGTGTGGAAGCGTCACTCAATGGAAGGTATCCAAAAGTGTAAACTGCCGAAAGGCCACTTAAATAATGTCACACAGTTCCAGTAGTCTGACAATAAAAGCGGAGAGATGGCATTTGTTGTTTTTATTTAGTGGGTGAAGGCTCTATACTACCCTGTTCGTTACCCCGAACTATAGAGTGTGCGGTTAGGAAAAAGATGAATATATGATATTTTTCTAAGAGATTGATATAACTAAATTACTACATCATCTGTGTAAGTATACGTTTTGCGTAAGTTACTTTATATATCGCAAACTAGCCAATGCGACAAATCAAAGCTTGACGGAATCCTTAAATCACAGACTCAGCAAGGACTTTAATAACACGCTGTCCACCGAAAATATTTATCCAAGAGAAAAGAAGTGTGAACAGGAAGTTATCAGTGCTCCTCCTCGTGGTAAGTGTTAACACCCACTCTTAGGCTTTAACAACATCAAGTACACTGCCAAGTAAATATAATGTTCGCCTACAGATAAAAATTGGCGTTAAGGGCTGGTAAAGTCGTCAAAGTTATGGCTCGACGTCAACTTACGGACCACTGAAGTACTGTCACACAGTTCGAATGGCCAATACAGGCGGAGAGACGACACACAGCGGGTTTATTTATGAGGGCCCACACTACCCTGTTCGTTGCTCCGAATGACAGGGTGTGCGGTTAGGTACATTTTGTCCCGCCATAACCAAAGAAAATAAAAAATGCTTCTACTTACAGGATATTCACCACTATGCTGGAAGTGACCCACGGGTACTATGTTACTGCAGAGCACGCCATTTTTAAGCTCCTTTTTAAACGCTAGCAGCGAGAATTCACCTTCCGCATCACCGTTCTCATCTAGATGTGTCGTCTTGCCTGTTATACCTAAAAATGGAAATTCTTATTATGATATATTTTTTTATACTACATAGGTGGCAAACAAACATACGGACCAACTGTTGGGAAGCGGTTTCCGTAGCCTATTTAGACGCTGGCAACACCAGAGGCATCACTCGCGCGTCACCATTTCCAAGGTAAGGTATAGGAACCAAATCACTGAAGTAATGCAACATAGTACCAGCGTCCCGCAGACACAGGCGGAGAGACGGCACACGGCGGGTTTCTTAAGTTAGTGAAGACCCCACACTACCCTGTTCGTTGCCCCGAACGACGGGGTGTGCGATTAGTTACTTTTCGCCGCATATGCAAAAAAAAAAACAAATAGAAGGCGGAGAGGAACGATAACAAGTATAGATTATCACAGTATTATCCAAAAAATATTTAATTAAAATTTTGTACCCGGAAATACACTCCTAATAATTATGGGAGATAGGGAGAATGTGAACAAGAGGCATTACAATAAAGTGGAAAACTTTCCTAATATATTGTAATAACTGCCCTTCCTTTTTAAATTAAACATAATTCCGACAGATGGCGCAGGCGTCACCCAAAGACGTTAAGTATGAATGTGTTATCGAAATCAGCAGTCAGGAGCAATTGTCACGATGGGTGAATTGGCAAAGCATCTAGACGGTATCCAGGAGATGCAAGTTCAAATCCTGCTCGTGACTGTTATTTACGATTTCACATTTTTCACTTTGTGTTTAATGTATAGTGCGAAGCATGTCAAATGCTAAAAATATATATAAAAATATCTAAATATTTATAAATGATTGTTATATAGATATTTTGTATTACCGAACACTGGCTCGAAAACGATCAATTAATTTTCAATTTGCCAACCACCAGGTTGCTAGCTCATTCAACAGAATCAATACTATACGTAGTGGCTCTCTAATAATTATAAATAATGAAATTAAATAATACTTTCTGATATTTACGCGAATGTTACACATTTTGAAATAAAACTACGTTTACGGAATCTATCGCGTTTACTTGATTTTACTACTATCACGACGTTTCGAATACTTTACAGCATTCATGATCACAGGTAGACTTAGATCAGCCTTGGACGTCTATCATCAGCCTTGGACGTCTATCATCTAAGTCCACCCGTGATCATGAATGCTGTAAAGTATTCGAAACGTCGGGATAGTAGTAAAATCAAGTAAACGCGATAGATTCCGTAAACGTAGTTTTATTTCAAAATGAAATTAAATTTAAAGTACGTAAGGATATTGTGAGCCTCTCTATTGAACGGGTTTTATTAAGAAAACGGCAGATTTATGGGGTATGTCTGTCAAGTTGGTTAGCTCTATAATAAATATTATTGCTCCACAATTGGCGTCCGTGTTTAATGGTTGTGTTACTAATGGTATTCTCTGATCTTATGAAACTTAGTAGAGTTATTCCTTTGTTTAAATCGGACAGTACCTCAGATCTTAACAATTTTCATCCAATTTCTGTGCTACCAACATTAAGTAAAGTATTTGAAAAACTCATACTCCAACAGATGATAAACTATTTTGATATCCATAAAATCTTTCATAAAAACTAGTTTGGGTTCACAAAGAATCGCTATATTACTGATGCGGGTATAGAATTGCTAAAAACTATTTTTAAGGCCTGGGAAATTCGTACAATGCGTTAGGTGTATTTTGCGATTTATCGAAGGCATTTGACTGTGTACAAAATGCAACCCTCATCAAAAAACTTTACCACTATGGAATCAGGAACAAGGCTCTCGAGCTTTTAACTTTTTATTTGAGCAATAGAATTCAAAGGGTAGATGTTAACGGCAGTCTACTACTGGGGTCTGTCATGACGATGGGTGTGCCACAGGGTTCCAGTTTGGGGTCATTTTTGTTTCTCATTTATATTAATGACTAGCCCTACTACGTAGGGGACAATCACAATATTGTATTGTTCACAGATGATTCATCATTATTATTCAAAATTAGAAGATAATTACTTAATTATGACAGTGTGGACAATTCACTTTCTAAAGTTGTTCATTGGTTTAAGGCCAACAATCTAGTTTTAAATGAGAATAAAACTAAATGTATTAAGTTCACTACATCAAATTTAAGACTGATTGAAACCAATGTTCAATTAAATGGCGTAGAACTGGACCTCGTGGAGTCTACTGTTTTCCTGGGCATTACTATAGACAACCAACTCCAATTACACATATTAAAAAATTGTCAAGTAGGCTTAGCTCAGCAGCATGCGGTAAGAAAAATTTGATTATTGACAGATATAGAAATGACTACAATAGTTTATTTCAGTTATGTTCATAGTATTATGTCATATAGCATACTGCTATGGGGATGCTCCACAGATTTAAATTCTATATTTGTAAGCCAGAAAAGGGCTATTCGTGCAATTTATAAATTAGGCCCAAGAGCTTCCCTTAGAGAGAAATTAAAAGAAATAAATATTCTAACTGTTTTGTCACAATATATAGGTATATGAAAATTTGTTAAATGTCAAGAAAAATATCGATAACTTTGATAAGTACAGTGACGTTCATCATATTAATACTAGGAACAAAGAATATCTTATTGCATATAGTACTCATCTCCAAAGAATTAGTAGATCCTTCATGGGGCAATGTATACGTTTCTTCAATAAAATTCCCGAAAATATCCGAAACATGTCTTTAAATAAGTTTAAGAAAACAGTAAAAGTCCGACTAATTAGTAAAGGTTATTATACAAATTCGGATTATCTGGAAGATAAAACAAAATGGCATTGAACTTCTCATCATTTTAAAATAAGCACATACCCCTTTTTATTTTATTATATTGTTTTTTTTTCACAATATAGTGTGTTCTGGTGAGCATCTACTTTACTTAAGTATTAATTTAAATATTGTAAGAAATTTAAGATTTAAAAAAGTGGCTCATAAGTTTCTTGCCGGGTTCTACTCATGAAAAGTCTTACTACGATATCCGGCCGCGTGTGGTGATTGCAATCGCGTCAAGCCATCGTGATATATGCTCCTAACTATCAGTTTTAATAATACATTCCTTTTTAAAGTATTGGGTGGCGTCCGCACCGTCTGACGGATGTATTTGCATACATTTTTCCGTCAAGTTAAGTTATCACACCAAATGATGGCGCGGCTCTATAAATATGATATCATTTTTTTAAGCATTTTTATATTTATACGCTTAGCTATATAAATAAACTTTGTGTTCAGTTAACTTCGCTCTTTTGCCATTCTTGCGAAAATATGATTATATTTATACATATTATACTCACTCACAAAAGGCGATTTATCAATAACTTTTTTAATAATGCGTGATCCATTTGTTGCAAGGCTCATTAGTTTATTATATGTCAGCGGTTCAGTGCCGATGTCCTCCTTAATAAGTTCATCCAACGCTTTAGCATACAATTTGACGGAGTCGTACAAATATGTGGCGTGTATAGAGATATCATGAAAAAACTAAAAAAATACAATTTATTGTAATAAGCATGAATTATGAACAACACCTGCGCAATACAAGAACCCCAAATGCTTTCAGCTCGAACTACAATGTCTAGATGAGTGCGAATCAGCGAGCGATTTGAACAGTAGGTTCGTGCAAACCAAGTCCAAGCGGTCGGGTCGACCTGCTCCAAGGCCCGTCACGTTAGAAGGACTCGTGAACTCTCGGACCATACCCTCAAGCTCATGGAAATCAGAAAAGAAATGAAAGTCCAGTTTTCAGCTGATTGGTCCTGCCTGAGATCTGTCTGTTGGCCAAAGCCAGTTGACTAAGCTGAGGATCAACGATGTCACTCTTATTTTCATCCCGAGATGAGATCTTGAGAGAGATCCACCAGTTCTATGGACAGTTGTACAGATCCCAGAGTCCTGTTGTCTGCTTGGTCCAATATTCCAGATCCAAGCTAACTCAGCACTTTACTGAAGGTATCCCGAACGTCAGCCTGTACGAGATCAGAATGGCTCTCAAACAACTAAAGAACGGAAAGGCATCGGGAGACGACACAGAACTTCTGAGAGCAGGCGGAAAGCCGGTCTTAAAAGCTTTTCCGAAGCTGTTCAATTCCGTCGTACTCGGGAGCGACGTTCCAGAGTCGTGGACCAGAAGCGTGGTGGTGCAGTCCTTCAAGAAAGGTGACAGAACCCTCTTGAAGAACTATGGACCCATCTCGCTCTTGAGCCATCTCTATAAGTTGTTTTCGAGGGTCATTACAAATACACTCACGCGCAGGCTTGAGGACTTCCAGCCTCCCGAACAAGCCGGTTTCCGAAAAAGCTATAGTACCATAGAACACATCCATACGCTACGCCAGATTATACAGAAAACCGAGGAATATAATCGGCCTTTGTGTCTGGCGTTTGTGGACTATGAGAAAGCCTTCGCAGCATCGCCCAAATTTCGATTCGATCGAAATTTGGGCGATGCTGCAGTCCCTTCAGCGGTGCCAAATTGACTATCAGTACATTGAAGTTCTGAAGTACTTGTATAGAAACGCCACCATGTCAGTCCGTGTTCAGGACAGGAGTACGAAACTGATCCAACTGTAGAGAGGTGTTAGACGGTATGTCCCCGAAACTCTTCACCCCTGCATTGGAAGATGTTTTCAAGCTCTTAGACTGAGCCGGATTCGGCATCAACATTAATGGCGAATACATCAGTCATGGCAGATCGCTGGAGGATCATGGCACCATGCTCAAAGATCTCAGAAGGGTTTCTTGACTAGTTGGTTTCAAAATGAACATGGACAAGACGAAAATCATGTCTAATGTCCATGTCATTTCAGCACCGGTCCTAGTCGGTAGTGCGCTTCTCGAAGTTATCGACCACTATGTCTAACTGGACAAGCAGTCCAGTTAGATAGGCACAACTTCAAGAAAGAGGTCAATTGACGAATCCAACTCGGCTGGGCAGCGTTCGGGAAGCTAAGCAAGATCTTCTCGTCCAATATTCCGCAGTGTCTGATAACGAAGGTCTACGACCAGTGTGTGTTACCAGTGATGATATATGGAACAGAGACGTGGTCTCTGAATATTGGCCTCGTATCAAGGCTCAAAGTTGGCCATGGAGCGGCCCATGGAGCGGGCTATGCTTGGTATTTTCCTACGTAATCGAATCCGTAATACGGAGATCCGTAGGAGAACGACAGTGACCGACATAGCCCGCCGGGTTGCCATGTTGAAGTGGCAATGGGCCGGCCACATCGCTCGACGAACCGACAACCGTTGGGAAAGAAAGGTTCTCGAGTGGTTTGTTTGTGTAGTTATTTAATGTAGTTAACATTGTAGGTAGGCACTTGTGTTATCAATGAGACAATAAGCGCGTACGGCTTGTTAGGCATCATTGCAAATATTGCACACACTTCGTTGGCGGTTGGCGCACGCATCCGCGCCGAATATAAAACGTCAAACACAAAGTGAAAAATGTGAAATCGAAAATAACAGTCAGGAGCAGGATTTGAACCTGCATCTTCAGGATACCGTCCAGATGCTTTACCAATTCAGCCATCCTGACAATTGCTCCTGACTGCTAATTTCGATAACACATCATACTTAACGTCTTTGGGTGACGCCTGCGCCATCTGTCGGAAGTATTTTCATACATTATACCGACCAGGTAAACTTAATTTTACAATTAAGATTTTACCTAATAATGACGCAAACCCTTTAAATATTTAGATATTTTTATATATATTGTTAGCATTTGACATGCTTAGCACTATACATTAAACACAAAGTGAAAAATGTGAAATCGAAATTGTAAAATAATATCTACACACACATATAAAAAAAAACTATTTTTAACACTTATGATATTTTTGATGCCATTTTTGTTATTTAAACTAGTTAAAAAACTGTTTGAAAAAGTTCTGTCTTGGACGTCCGTTTGTTGTAGGCAATGTATGTTAACACAATAACGACCAAAATACTTTACTAATCGAGTCTTTTGTTTTTCGAATTATTATGATTAGGAATAGAGCCCTATCACTTTTCACGGCCTGATTCGATGTGGTTTAATTGTTATTAAGTAAACAAAAAAATAGTGAATATTTACGCTCGACTCGACACTAAAACCAGTGCTACGCTATACCTTATTTCGTCAGAACTACTTGAACTATTTCTATAGACCAATATAGAAGTACTTCTTAAAATTAGCGCTAGATGGCGTATAAGACATGAAAACCTCATTAGTACTTTTTGAAATTAGTGCTATCTATGTGATTGATTGAAAACTACATAGTAAGACCAATACATTATTAGTTACTTATCAAATAATCAATTTTATTATGAAAAATGAAGATTATGAGGCATGCACTTTTGGATTTTCCAAAGTTTTTGTATAATATTGTGTGATAAAATTATGTGTAATAAAATTATATAAACTCTTCTTCAGTCTCTCAACAGGTGGTGAGTGTACATTGTAGAAATTAATTACTGCGTACATCTCCAGCAGCATCACTAGCAAAGTATTTAAAATTTATTTTTAGAAAAATTGGTAGATACAGCGAAACAAGTATGTGGATGCTCAAAGAAGCATAGGAAAGTGAAAGGTGATGCATGGTGGGATACGGAAGTAGCAGCTTCCGTAGACCAAAAGAAGAAAGCGTGGCTGGACTATGTATCTACTTTGAACCTGAGTGCAAGTATGAAAGAACAGAAGAAAGAAATATACCGGTAACGTAAGAATGACACCAAAGCCTTAGTGAAAGAGAAGCATGATAGAGCAAATATGATTGGAGAAGAAAGGCTGACCAAAAACTTCGAGAGCAACACCAAACTTTTCTGGAGGGAGGTGAATAAATCTCGGAGTGGTTGGTCAGCTTTCAGAATGAATAAAGTAAGGTCTAAAGGTGGAGACATTCTTACGCAAACACAAGATGTGTTAAGCCGATGGAGTGAATATTTTGGAGATATGTGTTCGGATGTTCAGGGTGATGCCGGTGCCACATGTGGTCTAACAGATCAGCATTCGGTACCGGCATCCTCTGAAGACATTAGTATGGATGAAGTTGAATGGGCGATTAGAAGTTTGAAAAATGGTAAGGCAGTGGGTATTGATATGGTGTCTGCTGAGATGATCAAGCTTGGAGGCTCATGTGTCTGGGAATCCTTCCTGATGCTTCTCAATTTATGTTGGAGCTCAGGAATGGTTTCCAAGGACTGGAAAAGCGCAGTCATCGTGCCTTTGTTTAAAAACATGGGTTCACGTCATGACTGTGCAAACTACAGGGCCATAAGCTTGACCAGTTTGGCAGCCAAAGTGTAAGGTAAGATTATTGAAAGGAGAATGAGGATGGTGTCTGATGAATTTTTGTGTGAGGCACAAGGAGGTTTCAGGTGTGGACGAGGATGCATGGATCAAGTGTTTTCTCTGAACAACGTTATGGAGAAGCATCTGGCTGTAGGCCGGAGAGTTTTCTGCAGTTTTGTGGATTTGGAGAAAGCATTTGATACAGTTGTACGAAAGGAAATTTGGGACATTTTGCCGGAGTATGGTATTAACGGTAGACTGCTACAAGCGGTGCAGTCCAACTACATGGACTGCAGAGCTTGTGTTCGGCTGGATGATGGAATTAGTCCGTGTGGTGACGGACTAGGAATACAAGTGTCACCACCCCATTCTTTCCCACGGGTTTCGTATGAGGCGACTAAGGGAAGTAAGCAATTATCATCCATTGCATGACTGGTGGTAGGGCTGGGTACCAAGTGGGAGTACTCACTTGCAATCGGGCCCGAGCGGGTTGGTACCACCATCTCCCGTGTGACCGGCCATGAAGCACATCGTTGCGTTTTGGCTGTAGCAGGAGATAGCCGTTTATATTTTATATTTCATATCTGTGAAATGAATTGGTGAGCAGTGGCTTGACATACTCTTAGTATATTCGAGTTCATGGGCGACGGTTACCATTTACCATCAAATGGACCGTGGCTCGTCTGCCACTAAATGCGTCAGCAATAGGAAATGGTGTGCTAGAACAAGTGGATGAATTTGTATATCTTGGATGTGGATTCAGTCGGGATGGAAGGTACACCACTGATGTAGAAAGAAGAGTGAATACGGGAAATAGAGTGAACGGAGCATTGGGATAACTTCTCGGCAGCCACCACCTCAGCCAGAAGGCACGTATCGCAATACACAACGCAGTGCTTGTCCCAACGTTATTATATGGAAGCGAGAGTTGGGTATGTAAAAAGGAGCATGAGAGTAAAATCAATGCAGTCGAAATGCGATCTCTGCGGAGAATTTGTGGAGTGAGGCTGACTGGCTGCATTCGTAACAATAACGTAAGAGAGCGAGTAGGTATGAAAGAGAGTATTGGTGTAAAGATGCGAAAGGGAATGCTCCGATGGTTCGGACATGTGGAAATAATGCCGGACGAGCGACTGGCTAAGAAGATATACAATGCGAAAGTGGAAGGATGTAGGTACAGGGGGAGACCAAGACTTACCTACCTAGACCAAATTGGTCATGTATTGAAGGAAGGTGGAGTCAGGAGTCTCCGAAACCGGCGAGCGTGTATGAAGAGAGTTATGAATGTTGAGTAAGCGAGAAATGTGTGCAAGAATAGAGCCTCTTGGCACTCTGTTCTCTCCGCCTTTCCCCTTCAAGGGAAATGGCGTGATGATAAGTTAGTTAAGTTAGTTAGTTATTTTTAGAATAATCGGGTTCGAATGCCATTCGCTGTAATATTTCTTCTTACTTTTTTATTAATTGAAACTTGCCCAGTATGACAAATCTCAAAAAGTAAAATAAAAAGTTAAACTATACGAATTCATTTTATAATGCCTGCTAAATATTGGTACCTACTGGTTATTTAGATTCAATTTGGTAGCTATACATATAAGATACTTTAAACTACAACATCTTACTTCTCTTCCCACTTTCTGTATTATGGATGAACTGGTACCAGAACCTGGGCGAGCAGCATGGCAACTGCATTTTGCAACAAATAAACGCGTCGAAGCTCTCATGATTTACTGTCATGTTGTTCCTGATAGCGTGGTCGGCCAGAGCCTTGGCTGCTGACTCCCATGATTCTTCGTAAGCAATTACGAATTTGTTGCACCTTTAGTACCTCAACAAGGATATAACAGATTTCATCGCCTGTAATCAAACAAACAAATATTACATACATAAATATAAGAGTGTCTATTGTGTTCGTTTTTGTTAGCGAGTTTCAAACTGGTTGTGCCTACAGTTTGAAACTTGTGATATGTTGAGATGACCCGAGCAATGAACACCCCCACTCGAAACAGAAAAGAAGTGAACTTTCAAAATAATGTATGTATTAGCTCTTGAAGATGATTCATGAAGGGAAACACCATGAGGTAAGCTGTTTATCTGAGACAAGTTACCGGTTAAGCATGTTGGGTTAGGATGTTTAGTTTTGGCCTAAATCTTTGTCACTCTATAGGAAAACTCTCACGAAATTATTATTATCAGGAAAGGGTTGCCGCTATAAAGAAAAATAAATACCTTAGTTTCCAGTGGATCCATACGAATGAAGTTTGATAACTGAGACGCTTGAGTGTCAGAACATTTCTGAAAATGTCGTTTATATTTTAGTGCACAGATTAAAAAAACTTGTTGTTTCTATACTTATGATTTATGTTAATAATATATCTCTGATTATTTTAGACTTTCCACTTTTACCACGTGGTACCCAACCTCGCCACCACTAATGCAATGAGTAATAACTAATTAATTCCGTTAATTCCCTCCTAGGACAGCTGCGGTCTTTCCTACGGGATCCTTTGATGGGGTGGTGACACTTATATCCTTAGTTCAATATCACACGAATAATATTCTAATCTTTAAGTAGGTATATATTTTAAAACACAAAGTGAAATTAATATATTACATGTATTTATTTATATATTACATGTATGATGTATGTTATCATACGGACTACAATATTACTGTACTAGTGACTAATACCTCTCACGAGGGACTTTACAGACATGTTTCAGTGCACTTTTTTAACAAGTACGTGTAAACTCTGGGATGACCTTCCCTGCTGTGGTGTATCCCCAGCGCTATGACATGTCCTTTTTAAACGAGGTTTGAGAAGTGACATTAACCAGTTACCTTTAAGCCATATACTTCTCTGCGACTGATGGCAACAGAAACACAGATAAAAAGAAAATATTCTACAGTATATATTTAGATTGATTAGAAAATAAACTCCAAGATGTTGACATAAGAAATCAAAGGTAAGTTCCTGGCCTGCGCAATCATGACCTCGGTATAACAACTGTGCTCGGGACCGAAGAAGGCCACTACCCCTCTACAGACCCTATCGGTGAATACACGTAACGTTGACATATTGTCGCACCTTAGTGCATACCAATCAAGTAGCAGGTCTACGTCAGGCAGCAAGTCTTGGCTGTTGTTAATCTGTAAGCAGAAAAGATTTACGTCTTATTTAATGTAAGAACAAACTAAAATTAGTACACGAAGAAATTGATATTTTTGGCACTTGTTATATAGTGAATTCGCAAATAATTTATTACGTTTTTGCTGTAATTTATAAATAAAGAAAAGTTTATAACGGTATTAAGTTACAATTAAGTTTAGTTAATTAATATTAATTGTTAATTTAAAAAATTACCCGGCTATTACATTGGGTTTTTATTTAAACTGTAAAATATCTATAATGGATGTAGATAAACAAATAAATGTCAGAAATATCTGTGGCCAAAATGTTTCCTGTTACCTACTCATACTTGATTTTTTTTATTATAAGTTTCGCTTCGCACATATGTAATTGACTACTGCATATATGTATATTTAAGTTTTTTAATAACGACAACTGTCTATTGCTGTATTTTACAGTTTATGTTAAGGTTTATTCTTTAATTAGAAGTAGAGCCTTGCATGTCGAGGCATAAATGGGCCAGTTTGATCGGGGAAGTACGAGTCTCTCAAAGCAGCTTAGCGTGAAATAATTGTATGAACCCTAGTGTTGTGTTTCTTGTGGTGAGTAGGACCGCTCCTCCTATCTCTTTTCTTGGAGTTGCTGACGTGCTAATGATGGCTCTGGTGTTACTAGGCTCTATAGGCTACGGACATCGGAAAAACAGACAAACGTAGGTAGCGAATTTATGCTATGTATAGATACTTGTAGATTATACGTGAGAATGTTAGTATTTTCAATAATAACGGATTGACACTTGTATAAAATAGCCATTAGCTGTCCTTTTTAATTTGTAGGTACATATGTATACACTTATCTTATCTTTAAAATTTTTATTATTTATACTATTATAAAGCTGTAACAGAGCTGTGTCTGTGCAGAATTGACAAAGCATCTGGGACGGTATTCCAGGATATGCAAGTTCAAATCCTGCTCGTGACTGTTAGTATCGATTTCGCATTTTCACACTTTGTTTTCATTTAAATGCCATGGAGCCTGAACTCCCACGGAGATTTTCAATAAAAATTACTCAAATGGCACCGTCTGAACAATTATTTGTTTAGTCATCAGGCATGGCACCAAGAAGCTTAGGTTAAAACTCTTTTTTTTTCTGTATTTAAAAAACTTTTAATTGTTTTTGTGTATTCTGATTGGAGGGGCAACAGACAATCAACATTCATAATTATACTGATTCTAGTTTATGTGTGTTGGATGGCCTGGTTATTGCTAAGTCTAGTGTATACACGGTAATACTTATGCTAAAGGTAACCGGGGTCCGTCAGCTCTCATTAGCAATAGGCACAACGATATAGCGTTTGAACGTTAATCAAATGTCAATCAACGATGTAAGCGCTCATCTGATAGATCCATTTAGTGTCGGTAATTGATGTGCGTGCCCTAACACACGCACGCACCCACATGCATGGCTTGTGTAATTATCGACCTTAAATTACGTAGTTAATATACGGCGGCAGAATTACAGCAATGATTTTTATAGTGTTGTTTATTCCATGATGAATGGATTGGGGAAATACCAAACTCTCATAAAGTTGAGCGTGAAACATCGGTAGGTGTTTCGTAGTATCTTCTCTTTAGTATTCTACCTATTCTCCTATTCTCCCTTAGTATCCTTCCTATACACCTTCTATTCCTTTTTTAGAGATGGCGATGCAGGAATGGTGCCTCTGATGTTATTAGCGTCTATAGGTTACGGTAACAAGAACTGGCTCCATCAAGTGTTTTTTAACCCTGTATTAAGGAACAATTCTTGTATTTCGAGGGACTTTACACATATACAATTTGACAGACACTAAGTACTCTCAGACTCAAAACAATAATACGTGGATCACACAAAGTAGTGTTCTGTGTGGTAATCGAACTCAAAACACTAGACACGGGAGGTTGAGATCTAAACCACTTTCTCATCTATGTTATCATTTACCACGTTCTCACGGAATGTGAGCCTCGCATTTACTCTTCTCTTTGTAATAGTGGTGTACCTTCCATCCCTACTGAATCTACATTCAAGATAATACGTATTCATCCACTTGTTCTAGCACACCATTTGTAACTCTAACATCTGTTCTGGCTACCCCTCTTTGAAAGACAATTATTTTAGTCCTGCTCACATTCACACGTAGACAACTTTTCTTACAATATTTTGTCATTGAAGTAAAAGAAGTATTCAAAACTTCAGAATAACATAAAATCAAGTAAATGCAATAGATTTCGTAAAACGTTTTTTATTTCATAATTTTACCAAAGGCTACATCCAGTAAAACCCCATTTAAATACTTCAGTACCGTGTACATATTTGTTAAATCAGTAATTTTGGAAATTCAGATTGGGCCGTCTATATTACGAGATAAGTACTTAATTACAATCTATTGATATGTGTGTCTGTGTGTAGGCACCCAAGTGTTCAGCTAATGATATTGACGGGCGTTTCCAATCAAATTGTTAATTAGTTCGTGAGTTATTTCATATCTCTCTGATGGAATATATCACATGTTTAATTAAGTAACATGCCCTGGGCAAGAACACCGACAATAAATCCGAAATTGTGAACATTTAACGTACATTATATCAGTGAACCTTCTTGTACATAGTATAATTAATTATTCACAGTTCATTTTGTTTAATATATTTAATAATTTCTAATTAGTATTGCACTGGCAATACTAATTAGACTTATTTATTACTTCAAAGAAAATACGTGAATTATTTAGATATTCTCCTAGGTTCCAATAGAAAAAGATTCCTACTGCTACGGCTGCTGAAAATTCCTGTCGAACACTCAAAACGCTTAGCTGACTTGGATAATTCTCGTAAAAAAATTCCTCGGCAGGTTTATTATCAGAACCTGCATACCTGAGGCGGCTAGTGGCAGATAATCTTGAGGGCCGCAGCGTTCTCTATGAGAGCCGCATAGGGGACGTTGTGAGGAGACCTATGTCGTGCGGTGTCCCACAGGGTTCGGTTCTAGGGCCGCTCCTGTGGGACATCGGTTACGACTGGGTGCTACGTTGTCGGCTTGCCCCCGGGCTGGTAGTTATCTGCTATGCGGATGACACGCTGGTCGTGGCCCAAGGTGAAAACTTCGAGGAAGCGACGTTCCTGGCCACATTAGGGATCTCGGAGGTGGTCAGGAGGATCGGGGCGCTGGGGCTTAGGGTGGCCCTGGACAAGTCGGAGGCCCTACTTTTCCATGGGCCCTGACGTCGGCCACCTGCTAGCGCCTTGATCACGGTGGATGGGGTCCAAATTGGGGTGCAGGCCCGGATTAAATATCTGGGCCTGGTGCTGGAGGGGCGGTGGTGCTTCCGTCAACTGTTCCCGAGGCTTGTCGGTGCGGCGTCCGCCCTTGCACGGCTCATGCCGAATATGGGCGGACCCAACAATGCGTGCCGACGGCTTTACGCGGAGGTGGTCCGGTCAATGGTGCTTTACGGCGCACCCGTGTGGGCGGAGTCCCTGGACGCACTGAACAGGGCTCTTCTGTGGAGGCCACAGAGAGTCGTCGCGTCCAGGGTCATACGTTGATACCACACGGTGTCGACGGAGGCGGCCTGCTTGTTGCCCGGAACCCCTCCGTGGGACTTGGAGGCGGAGGTGCTCGCTGAGGTGTATCGGCAGGCGTTGCAAGAGCGGGAGGGGGGTGATCGTCCCCCACCTAGCGTGGTGGCCAGATGGCAGGGAGACGCCCGCCGAGCTGCCATGGCCAGTTGAGGTGGCGCAGGTGTGAGTATTTGCGCCTAATGCCGCCCTAGCTGAGGCTGCGGGTGGATGGACCGGGGAACGTCCGCCACCCGCAAGGCCTCCCGCGAAGTTGCGACGCTCCGTGTGTGGATGCGTCGCTCAGTTGAGGGTACCCGAAAGGGTAAGCCGTCGGCGGACCACTGAAGGAATGTAATATAGTTCCGGTGGCCCGCCAAAAAAGGCGAAGAGGCGGCACACGGTGGGTTTCTTTAGTTGGTGAGGGCCCTACACTACCCTGTTCGTTGCCCCGAATGACGGGGTCTGGGTTACGAAATTTTTTTCCCGCCTAAACAAAACAAAAAAAAAGGTTTATTATCAGAATATCTTTGTTTCGTCTATCTTCCTGACAATTTTTATGAAACCAGTGACGTCGGAATAGGACTATGACACAATAATTTATGTTCTTAGTCTATTATAACACGAACAAAATATTGAGAAGACAAACTGACAACAATTAAACAACATATTGATACTAGCTGAAGCTGTGGTTTCAACATGGAATTAGGCTACTTGTCAACATCGTTAATGTTACGTCATTAACATAGACATTCACAGTTCCGCTGTTTTAAATAAAGCTCGGGTCTCATCGGGCGTCCGAACTCGAGAGATGCATCGCTTTGCTTAACATTGTCTACGTATTTTTTTTAATTATGATAGAGTCTTGCTAACTCCGCCATTAATGGGCCGGCTGATGGTGAGTGAGAGCGCCAGAGGCCCGAACCCCCTCCCTGTCCTCTCCTTAGTATCCTACCTGTTCTCTCCTTATTATCCTTCCTATCCACGTCCTATCCCTTTCCTTGGAGTTGGCGACGCGCGACTGATGTCTCTCTGTGTTGTTGATTGTGAATGAGAGTGTTGCTACGGTAACCGCTTACTATCAATTGGGCCCTATGCATGTTCGCCACCCATGTGGTATAAAAAAAATGCTTCAACGAGAATCCAGCTATCATTAAACAATATTAGGTATTTGAAATCAAAATAGCGATCGTTTTACTTTTAAACTACAACAATGGCAATCATACATATGGCTGCAAGCGGCTTACATAGACAATACCAGAAACATCACTGGAGTGATCTTAGCCCCAGGGAAATAATAATAGCTGTATAAGAACAATATAGAATTACAGAGATGACGTTTGAGCGTCTGGCGCTCTCACTTACATAACAAACACAATAGGCACATCTTCCATTGCTACATGTCGATACGATATTCTGTGAGAGTACTTCGGTGGTTGAACCTGCACATTCACGCTGATTGCATAGATAGCGGAGTTGGTTTAGAAAGTGGCTGCTCGAATATTGTGGGTTCGATTTCCACGCAGGATAATTCCTTTGTGTGATC
Organism: Leucoma salicis; assembly: GCA_948253155.1. Taxonomy (NCBI): domain Eukaryota; kingdom Metazoa; phylum Arthropoda; class Insecta; order Lepidoptera; family Erebidae; genus Leucoma; species Leucoma salicis. The sequence continues at coordinate 533,817 of OX411804.1, forward strand.
CATAAATTGTTGTTCTGAGTCTGAGTGTACTTGGTGTCCCTGAAATTGTATGTTTGTAAAGTCCCCCGCGGCACAAGGATTATACCTTAGTGCAAGGTTGTCTTTTAAAACAAAATCATCTGGACTCTGCCAGTGGTGATTATTATTTATTGGTCCTACTATGTGAACGTCTTATCAAAGGCACACATTTGTATTCTCCTCACCGTCTCACGTAATCAAAAATATATATTTTGTTGCATTACCTTTGAGCGACAAACGACGAATATGGAAATGTATATTATGTATATTAGCATACCTTACGGAATTTTATTACAACTTCAGAACATATCTTACAATTTGGGAGAATGGAATTGATTATATTTTGTAGGCATAATATGAATCTGTTTGAAAATTTGCGTAAATATATAACGACGCGCCTGGAGTACATGGAGGTACGTCAGGAGCACTATTTTCTGAATCCATCCTTTTGGGGTTATACCGACAGTTAATTTCAAAATATAGGCGGTGAAGTCTTCTCTAGCAATACTTTATTGAACAATACCAATCAACTATAGTTAACAGTTACAGCACCAAATCACTGATTAAGTTAGTTTTAAATTATAATTATGGCGATCCGTCGATGACGTGCGACCACTGTGGCGTCTGCCGCCCAAGTGACGCCAAAATGGCCGTCCGTTTAACGTTCCGCCAGAGTGACACTGACAGTTCACTCTTATCTATATAGTTTTGACGGTGGCGCCCCGGTTGCGTCGTCACGGCCATACTGACAATCGCCCGTCCTCGGGCGCAAAGGAGCTTCTGTAACGGACAAACACAAGCAATCAGGGCTGCTCGTCCAACCTGACCTCCATACTCTATTGATCGTTTAGTTTTATTTTACTACGGCTCTCTAATTAGAGCCGTAGTATAACCTCCACAGGCTCAGGCCAAACGTCTCGAACAAAAGTATATCTCCTTAACCAAGGACGTAAGGTCATAATTATGATCATATTAGTAGTAGACAAATTCGTCCCCTCAACCAGCCCGTGAAGGCAAGGACAATAACGTTGGAACAAGCACTGCGTTGTGTATTGCGATACGTGCCTTCTGGCTGAGGTGGTGGCTGCCGAGAAGTTATCCCAATGCTCCGTTCACTCTATTTCCCGCATTCACTCTTCTTTCTACATCAGTGGTGTACCTTCCATCCCGACTGAATCCACATCCAAGATATACAAATTCATCCACTTGTTTTAGCACTCCATTTCCTATTGATACTCTAACATCTGTTTTGGCTTCATCTCTTTAAAAAACCATTACTTTAGTTTTGCTCACATTCACACGTAGGCCCCTTTTCTTACAATCTTCTGCGATTACGTCGACTTGGGTTTGCAGGTCAGTCGCAGACTACGCTAATAGGACCGCATCGTCTGCATATAGCAGCGAGTTAAGCACTGAGTCGCCCATCTGAACTGCCACATTTATTTCATTCAACCTTTGTAGAAATTTATCCAGATATATGATAAACAGTCTGGCTGATAGAACGCAGCCCTGTTTAACGCCGATATTGACGTCAAACCAGGGTGACATTCCATCATCCAGCCGCACACAAGCTCTGCAGTCCATGACTGCACCGTTTGTAGCAGTCTACCGCTAATACCATACTCCGGCAAAATGTCCCAAAGTTCCTTTCGTACAACAGTGTCAAATGCTTTCTCCAAATCCACAAAACTGCAGAAAACCCTCTGGCCTACAGCCAGATGCTTCTCCACAATGTTGCACAGAGAAAACACTTGATCCATGCATCCTCGTCCACACCTGAAACCTCCTTGTGCCTCACACAAAAATTCATCAGACACCATCCTCATTCTCCTTTCAACAATCTTACCATACACTTTGGCTATCAAACTGGTCAAGCTTATGGCTCTGTAGTTTGCACAGTCATAACGTGAACCCTTGTTTTTAAACAAGGGCACGATGACTGCTCTTTTCCAGTCCTTGGGAACCATTCCTGAGCTTCAACATAAATTGAGAAGCATCAGGAAGGATTCCCAGACACATGAGCCTCCAAGCTTGATCACCTCAGCAGACACCATATCAATAACCGCTGTCTTATCATTATTCAAACTTCTAATTGTCCATTCAACTTCATCCATACTAATTTCATCAGAGGATGCCGGTACCGAATGCTGATCTGTTAGATCACATGTGGCACCAGCATCACCCTGAACATTCGAACACATATCTCCAAAATATTCACTCCATCGGCTTAACACATCTTGTGTTTGCGTAAGAATGTCTCCACCTTTAGACCTTATTTTATTCATTCTGAAAGCTTACCAACCACTCCGAGATTTATTCACCTCTCTCCAGAAAAGTTTGGTGTTGCTCTCGAAGTTTTTGGTCAGCCTTTCTTCTGCAATCATATTTGCTCTATCACGCTTCTCTTTCACTAAGGCTTTGGTGTCATTCTTACGTTGCCGGTATATTTCTTTCTTCTGTTCTTTCATACTTGCACTCAGGTTCAAAGAAGATACATAGTCCAGCCACGCATTCTTCTTTTGGTCTACGGAAGCTACTACTTCCGTATACCACCATGCATCACCTTTCACTTTGCTATGCTTCTTTGAGCATTCACATACTTATTTCGCTGTATCTACCATACTATCTTTCAATACTCACCAGCATTCTTCTATGTCAGATCCCGGCTGACTTGCCATTGTCAGCCGTTCACGGACACCCTCTACATACTTTGTTCTTACACTCTCTTCTTGCAACTTTTCAATCTTTATTCTTTCAAGCCCTCCGAAGTTGACACGCTCTCGCCAGTGTCTCCACTTTCTGAACAGACCACTAAATCTCGCAATAACGAGATAGTGGTCCGCGTCGACAGTGGGACCCCTGTAGGCTCTTGTATCCAGAATTTTACTTCGAAAGCGAATGTCTGTCAGAATTAAATCTATCATACTTCTCTGTTTATTCCTTCTCCATGTATACATATGGATGTCCTTATGTTGAAAAAATGTGTTTGACACAATAAGGTTTCTCTCCATACATACATCCGCAATGAGCCTACCTGCATCATTCACTCTCTTATCACCAAATGAACCAAGCACGTCCTCGAAGTCTGGACGCGTGGTTCCAACCCATCCATTCAAGTCTCCGCATACGATCACGCGTTCACTAGCTTCTGCCAAATCCAGAACTTCCCTAATATTATCCCAAAACTTCTCTAGATCCGATGCCACCGAAGAGCCTACGGGAGCATAAGCTGCGACCATGAAGACCCTGGTGACACCTAGTTTTATTCGGACCCATAGAAGTCTGGGATCAAACATTCCGTAGTCTTTCTTACCTGAGGCCAAGCGAGCAGACAACAACACCCCCACTTCCATGCTAGCCCGATTGCTCTGCGGTACACCAGACCACAGAGCTAACCTGCCACCAGGAAGATCACAGGCGTCGCTATCCTTTTGCTCGGTCACAGAGTACATCAAGCTGTCTGTCCGACATTATGGTTACAAGCTCGTGTAACTTATCTTCCACACCACCTCTTCATCCACTTCTCATTCCACGTGCCTACTCGACACTCTGCTCCCCTCGACTGGCCAAACTGGGCAAGGCGTGATGGGTGGCGGCCCCCATCGCCGCGTCTGCCGTTGTTCGTACCGACGGGGGCGGGTCGGTACGCGTTGCATCTGGGACATGCCCTAACCCGCACTGCTGTACGCATTCGAGCCGGATTGCAGCCTGTGGATTACAGGCTGGCAGGGATCGCGACGAGCATGCTCCGGACTATGATCACCCAATTTTCTCGCATTTTTTTTTAATGAAGTACGTAACGTGTAACATTTCCGGTACTTTTTAATTTAACGGGTTAATTACTTTCCCTCTGCCCTAAAAAGGATCTGTGCTACTTTTGATTGCGGAAATCACAATGATTCCTTTCAGATAGCTAGTTTTGCATAGCGATAATTAATGTACCGTAAAGTGATGTGCTGATCTAAATTCGTCTACGCGAACGGAGTCGTGGATATAATCTAATATTGTATCACTGTATATCAGTGTTACCAAAACGCCAGAAAACAATAATATTATTTTTTTTTATAGTCAGTAAGTGCATCCCGTTCTTTCTCGCCGATGTTGTACGAGATGACAAAGGGATGTAATTATCACATATTGCATAACTGGCTTGAGTGGGTACCAAAGGGAAGTACTCTTCTTAGGTACCATCATCTCCATGGGCAGCGGTTAGCACATTTTTAAATGTAATAGTGAATATAATGTCAAGCGTCGCAAGTACAGGACATTGCTGAAAATCAGCGCTGTGATGGCATTAACAACAGAGGCTAAGTAATGTGCCTTTTTCTGCCACATACGACACTTAGAAAGTTGTTATGGTTTTTGTTTAGGAAGTACCTATCATTATTAGTTTTTTTAAGGTTTTATTGTATTTTATTCGTATTACTTCCGTCTTTTATGTGGCGCAAAATAATATTTCTTTCTTTCTTACTTACCATCACGTGGGCTGTGGCTCGTCTGCCAGGATAACGCTAGAAAACTTAGCTTTGAAGGAGCATATACATTGACCTTTTTTTAAATGTCTGCGTGTGTTATTGTCTTTAGGGAATAAAAGATAAATTATATCCCCACTCAGGTGGATGAAGCCTATGTCGCAACTAATCGCCGATTGTATAGCAATCTTTTGTGAAAGCAATTTAGCTGAAATACAAGTGCTTCATACTGTATGTTGTTCAACAGTCGTGTGTGGTGCATGCCTATATCACATCGGTATGTTGCACACAAACAGCAAGTACTGTGACCAGGTCCTATCAGAACTGCGTACTTGCGTACTATCTCTCCACACCCAGACTATAGACTTTCTATCCTATCGGATGATTTCATTATTAAGTTGGACTTTTGGCATAGTAAAAAGAGTGAGGAAGTAGGCTATCTCCGGCTCATTCCGCGATATAATTACCTACCATACTTGACTGTCTCAGGGTTGTGACTTTTAGCTAAATTTTAATCCAGTGCCTAGAAATTGGCAAGGGCCGGGAAGTTGTATTTTTTACTTGTAATCATTTAGGTAAAACCGACCTCACTAACCCTGAACCCAGACGACACAATACAGATTATTTTAACTTACGATTATTACTTAGTTACTATACCTACAATACTGAGAAATCGACATGACATGACATTTATACAGCCAAATACACAGCAATAAGTTCTCCTGCGATTATCACACATTTTTCATTTATTTAGCGGCGCCGAAAAGCCGTGACGCGCGAACCTTGTACGGCGTTAGCCCCGACTGGCGTACTGAGAAACGGGTCGAGATTTTGTTAGAGTGTGCGTACGATACTATGGCGCACCCATACAAGCCGCGCGCGGTGCGTTTGTATGAAGATTACCTATTTCCCACTCTTTCTACTATGATTTTGGTCAGAAAAATTCTTATAGTAGGTATTTAAATTTATAATGATAGCGCGCGTGCGTGGTCTCTCGTATTATGTGTCTGTCAGTTTCATGCAAACACGGCCCATGACGTACGTAATCACGTGATAATGTATATTATTAACAATATTTAATTATTTACCAAACCAAAGTATTTTAGATATTTAAATATTACTGTTAACCCTTTAAGCGTCCCATTTACCTGTTTTTTCTGGATATCAATTTATAAAAACGGCGATATCTCGTTATTTTTATAATTATATACTATATTGCGTATATCACAAGATTCCTTGTGAAGTATGCTAGCGAATACAAGTGAATTATGAAGTCTTAATTTTTTTCTAAACTACAAAAATCAATTTAAATCTAGTACTTACCTAATTTCTCACGATCTGCCGAATTATTTGAAACAGTTTTGTATTTTTCCATTGAAATTTTGTAATTTCAATTATTGTATTAGCTAGCACACTTTATTGTCAATCACTTTAATAATTCACTTCACGTACACATTACTATTATCTAAACAAAAACGACATTTTACACTAATATAAACAAATGGCGGCTTTTGCCAAAGCAAACACTGTGCGCTTGGCGGGTGCTTTGTTACTTTCAATTGACTAATCTTGAAGATAACGCTGTGTATAGTACTTACGGTCGAGTAGTCAAAAAGAAACTGATTTTTTAGAAATCACATACAATACGAAACTAATATTTTCAAACGTTGTTAATTATTAACAATTTTACAAGCAATAAAACTTTGTTTAAATGTACATTTAGAATTGTATTATATAAACAATTCTACAGAATTCTTAGTATGAACCCACTCGGAACGTCTTCAAAAACTTTTATGTTTGCATTTAAAAAATATACCATGTACACATAATAAAACACTTTTAGCACATTCTACAAACATTTCTCTAAAGATTATAACTATTTATTGACCGCTCTTGCTTCTAATGTAATGTACACACGCAACGAACGACGCCACTGAACTGAAACATGATACTCAAAATGGCGCGAAACGCTTTTATTCGCTGTAGCGTTGCGCTTACGAGTCTGTCTTACTCTACAGTTTTGTGTCCACAGTATAAATATTGTGGTAGAAATTTAGTCTGTTTCATTGAAAATCGACTAAGTAAATTGATAACGTTACTACGTCCATGCCGATAGATAAAAAACAAGAAATATATGACAGTGGTCTCTTAGGTTCACATCTATGAGCCGCGGGGCGCTCAAGGGGGCTCATTTAAACATATGAAATCAATATCCAGGAACATTCAACTAAATACACAAAAAAAACTAATCACTTGAGCAGTTTTTGAGTAGGTATTTGTGTGACTAACGCACAGCACACGGAACTCGAGTTCAGCGTGTTTCTATCACTACGCGATGTCTTCAGTCGGTCAGTGTTTTTAAACATGCTATACTTTTCTCAATATTCATTATAAAATAAAACTTTCTACGGCCGGAATTAACAAACAGAATGATTTTAGTCCCAGTAAATGAAATGTATTACTGACTGTATAATTTGTTCACAAACTCCGACCCGTATCGGTTTGCAATAAAGACTTTTAAACTTTCGCGATTTGTACACATTATACACAAATATTAATATATCGGGTCTTAATCGCGTATATAATGTTGAGGTTGAATACCTTAATTTCCCGACGTTTCGACCGTATTGCATCGGCCATGGTCACGGGTTGACTGGTGTAGTTCAGCGTTGCCTCCGTGAAACGCGAGTGTCTGTAACTACCCTCGCCTCGTTTATATTTTGATCTCCAAAACTGTCGATACTTCGACACACTACACTAACGACATCCTCACACTGGCGCGTAATGTTTGTTCGGCGATATGTATACTTACTGATGACAGGATTCCATGATCTTGACAAACGGTATGCATCTTCTCGGTTGAAATTAGCATGTTTTTTGATTTCAACCGCTTCCCGCGCCATCCTGGAGTAATAGTGACGGTCGGTGGAGAGGACCTGTGGGTTATGCAGCTCAATCCAGTGGTTGGATCCCGCCTCCAGCAAGTGTTCCGCTATAGCTGACTTTTGTGTATGTCGGTGTTTTACAGCCGCGATATGTTCTTTAACCCTTTCCGCAATTGTACGTTTGGTTTGTCCGATATAAGAACTACCACAGCTGCAATCCACTTTGTAAACGCCAGGTGTCTGCAGAGGGATTATATCTTTTGGAGTACGTAGGTGATGTGATACTTTGGAATGCGGACTATATACAGTCTTAATGGAGTATTTCTGTAGTACTGTTCCAACTTTGTCCGTTACTCCTTTAATATACGGTAAAAAGGCTGGTGCCCTGTCTACCCCAGTTCGTGCCTCCTTCTTCCGCAGTCCGGAAGACGAGAAGTTCCGGTGACTATGATGAGAAAATACGGAGTCTGTTAAGTGACACCTCTGTGTATAAACCAGTGTCGTACAACCCTACAGCTAGAGTCACGAAACGTATGAGAGCACTAATTAAGGACCACAAGGATCTGTTCGCGGATGATGTGTTTGAAAGGCTTTTCAGACCTAAAAGCGTTCAGCCACCTAAGTTATATGGTTTGCCAAAGATCCATAAAAGCAACTCATACGTTTCGTGACTCTAGCTGTAGGGTTGTACGACACTGGCTTGTACACAGAGGTGTCACTTAACAGACTCCGTATTTTCTCATCATAGTCACTGGAACTTCTCGTCTTCCGGACTGCGGAAGAAGGAGGCACGAACTGGGGTAGACAGGGCACCAGCCTTTTTACCGTATATTAAAGGAGTAACGGACAAAGTTGGAACAGTACTACAGAAATACTCCATTAAGACTGTATATAGTCCGCATTCCAAAGTATCACATCACCTACGTACTCCAAAAGATATAATCCCTCTGCAGACACCTGGCGTTTACAAAGTGGATTGCAGCTGTGGTAGTTCTTATATCGGACAAACCAAACGTACAATTGCGGAAAGGGTTAAAGAACATATCGCGGCTGTAAAACACCGACATACACAAAAGTCAGCTATAGCGGAACACTTGCTGGAGGCGGGATCCAACCATTGGATTGAGCTGCATAACCCACAGGTCCTCTCCACCGACCGTCACTATTACTCCAGGATGGCGCGGGAAGCGGTTGAAATCAAAAAACATGCTAATTTCAACCGAGAAGATGGATACCGTTTGTCAAGATCATGGAATCCTGTCATCAGTAAGTGTACATATCGCCGAACAAACATTACGCGCCAGTGTGAGGATGTCGTTAGTGTGGTGTGTCGAAGTACCGACAGTTTTGGAGATCAAAATATAAAAGAGGCGAGGGTAGTTACAGACACTCGCGTTTCACGGAGGCAACGCTGAACTACACCAGTCAACCCGTGACCACGGCCGATGCAATACGGTCGAAACGTCGGGAAATTAAGGTATTCAACCTCAACATTATATACGCGATTAAGACCCGATATATTAATGTTTGTGTATAATGTATAATTTGTGTTAATATTAAAGTTTTAGTACTAATCGTCATTACTAGATGGCGCTGTATTAATATTCCGTTTTAATTCACTAGAGCAAATACACAATTAAAGGACAAGCGATAAGTTATTTTGTGTCACATATTTTAAGAACAAATTTTATTCTAGATTGTACGCAAACGAAGTCATGGGCTGAACCTAGTATGATATAAAGCCAGTACTATCCGCCTTAAAGAAGCTTCATGGTAATCCCTATAGCATATAACAATGTATGTACATGAATAATTGGGAGCGAGTGGATCGATGACGCTTATGTGACGTGGGCCACTCGCACCCGTACTATACATAGTAGGTACAAACTAGTACATTTGCATTTGAACTATTGTACTTTTGCAATACTTTGAAGCTTCTAAAAAAACCAAAACCAATAGTCAATTGGCATCACTGAAAGTAACTTACATAGGTACTAAAACATTATTTATAAAATGCCTTTTTTGCTACCACTTGCTTGCTTGCTAGTATATGGTTTCCGTTGCCATCCATCCGTCCATCAGCCCTTCGAAGTCCACTGCTGGACATAGGCCTCCCCAAGAGAACGCCACAACATGTGTTTCACTCATATGGGGGATAGCGCCGTAATCGCCACGCTTGGCAGGCGGGTTGTCGATCGCAGTGAATGTTGTTAATACTCGAGGGAGTGCTGCTTCCCATTCCCCTGGTATTCCCTCAGTCGGCTGTTACGGCTCCCATGGGTGGAGAGAGGTAGGACAATTCTAAAGCCGGCCCCACACGGCAGACCCGTTCCGTTGCCAACATCAGGAAAAGAGAGAGGAGGTGGTAAGAAAGAATGATTTAGAGGGGCTGAGGAGAACCTTTGGGCGTCCGTTACTTATACTGACCGAACGAAACAATAGTAGAAATACCTATCGAATAATAATGATACTTGGTGAGAGAACTGTATTTTACCTACAGAGCCAGCCCAGTAAGCGCGTAGCATCTCATCTCATCTCCTGTATTTTGATATCCATCAAGGCTCCTTCAGCAGTTACACGTGCATCCCAGATTGACTTCCTCTCACATCCTAGGAGATCAATTGGAATAACATCCGCAGTGACCAGCACGGCATCCTCTGAAACCGTTCGGTAGACACTGCTTGTGCTTGCACTCGGAGTGCAGTCTGAAGTTGTACCGATGCCAGATACCTTGGATATTTCACGCCTCTATGTGTTGATCCACAACGAAAGCACTAAAAGGCTTCGGAAACCACATTTGGGCTGTGAGTACCACTACCTCTGTCTTCGCCAGCGCCAGGCAGTATTCTTTAAACCAAGTGATGACTTTAGTAAAGACGAGTTTTGGCAATCCTTTTGTATCTAATCTCCATCGTATACAATACTGGGAGTAATCGATTTTGCCTCGCATCGTTATCGTCTATTGAAATACGCCCACGTTTACTGATTAGCAGTTATATTTGTACAACTTATTAAAAATCTCTCATACGATGATAATTCTCCATCTCCACAATATTATTGAGTTGATAATGCGCAATGAATGTCATAAAGAGCCACTGGCTGTAAGCAGCACAATCGGAAATTTATCACAATTTATTAACCCGCCGTGTGCCACCTGTACCGGCTGACCACTGAAACTGTGTGATATTAGTGGTGCTTTACCTAATAATCTAACAAACTCTGTTACTTACATAAATAATGCAAGGCATTTTTGAACTTTGATCTTGCAGCTTCAATAGACTACAGAACAAAAATAAAACAATCAAACAAAATTAGTTGAATGTCAAATACAGCGTCCGTTTCTCTACCTTCCCTACCTTCAACACTGACGATAAATCATAATTTATCGCCCCATAAATAATATTTTACAACGATATTCTGCGATATTCCGCTGTCAGCGACAGTAAAGTCGATGTGAGATAATATCGTTTGTTTTACGAGCGGTAAAGTGACGCACGCGTTAATTAAGACGCTTAGTGCATGACGATGGCTCTGTGAATATTGCAGGTTTACTTCTTTGTGTATCCTATAAAATAATATCTAAACGCCGTCCTCATTTTTTCTCTAGTTCTCCACATTTCCTGCTTACTTAGGGTTACATGACAATTAGCAAATACTCTACTTATGTGAATTCCTCGGACGGTCGTTCCTTATACATCATTTTCATATTAAGCTGTGCCCAGTGTCACAGATTTTATTTTTCCACAATGTTTTTGTCTAATATTGCCGTGACTTTTTCGTTGGCGTTAATTTCAACTAGATATTTACAATAAATTTTTTTATTAATATGCAAAGCTAATGCGATTCGATTTATAAGCAACCACGGCAATTGTTGATCCCAAGGGCAAACCAAATGTTTTATTTTGTTACTCAGAAAACAATTAAGATCTCATGGCCCTGGGGTATGTAAGTATGTAAATTTAATTCAACTATTTCCGTAAAAGATTATCACGTGCGGAACTTAAACTCGCAACCTATTCCAGTTCTGTTTCAAATGTTCTTCATTTTCGAGCAACTTTGAGTGTCACTTCTAGTAACTAATATCCACCTGCGCTATCTTATAGAAAGGTTTCACGTCATCTACCGAAAGGGAAGTATTATACATCATCCCACGCGCGTACCAATTACAACATTATGATTATGTTCTGTATCAGACGTACCTACATTTTGAATGAAAATAGCGCGCATTCATTTAAATACTCTATCATAACGTTAACGCGTATTGTAGGTTTAAAATTACCGTGCATTGTAGTAACTTGAACATTATTATATTTTATTGTGGGTAGTTTAATAATTGAAATGGCGCTTACAGGTCGGTTTCCGCATTTATTATTTTGGATAATGTAGTCACATGTTTTAGTAATACAGTCTCTGCGTTTGGACCGCGAACATTGCAGTTGTAATCTTATATTTTTAGAATCGAACTGTGGTATTTTCGACCGTAAGCCAGTGTTATTTTTTGAAGAATGCTGGATGGCCACTCGCACGCGCATCATATTTTGCTATGATTCTTGTGTATGCCCTTTATTTTTAAAAAGGTCGTTAATTTTTAGAATTATTAACGTGATACTTTTTTTCCATTGCCTCAAATTTTTTTTGTCCATCTACCCCATGTTGCATTACAGCCAGCTGCGGAGTAGGGGTAAAGTGAAAGACGTTCTGCAGAGCAGCCAAAGCCAATATGGCGGTGCCCATGGCTGGCATCAGCTAACCGTGTAGCATTTATATTCTCACTCATTCATGCACGTGCTCCGTAGTATTTGTGTGTTTTGATCAGTCCGAAAAAAAGTTTCACTTGCATAGTGGTTTCATAAAACCACACAAATTTTTTTTTTAGTTAAAGCTTGAACGTTTGTGAATTGTGGGACTTTGTCAAATGAATAGTGTTGCTGACTTGTGTACGGGCCAGCCGTCGTATGAGATGCCAGTTTGAGGTAAGTAGCACCCAGTTTATCTATTTCGTCGTGATAATGAAACTTAGTTTAGTTGTCCCCGAACAATACAACACCCGTAAGTATAAATGATATTATAGCCTCGTGTATATCAAGACCAAGTTCATTATCCCCTTGGTACACTCACCGATCTGGTGTTTTCTCCTACTATGCATCCTGGGCCAGCAATGTCTGCGTCTAACAATGGCAGGTACGCCTACCGTAGTGTTTCTTATGGTTGGTGAAAATGCTGTAGGTCTAAACCTCCTGACTATCCTCTCCTTATTATCTATAACATACATAATGCATATCCTATCCACTATTTTTAGTAACCTTCCTATCCTTTGCTATATAAAAACAAAATCAGCTCGATTCAATAACAGTAAGACCATATCGGTTCTCAATATTTTATATAGAGCAGTTGAAATAGCTTCAATATTCACCGTCACATACTCCCTTTGTAACCAGTAAACTTTTATCCACTAAAAAGCGAATGTAAACTGCTTAAATTGATAAAACTTATGTAACCCTTATCACTAACACAGTATAACGAGGTCTGAAGGGCGGGGCACTCGGTGGTACCAATTAAAGTAGAAGTTGAATGTACAGCTATATGGGAAAAGGTTCGGGTAGACCCCTGCGGGTACTTGAGTGACATTTTGGAGCATAATACAAAATGGTCATTGAATAACTCGACCTTAGTAAGTCCATTGAACGTTTACTTCACATCATTTTTCAGCGAATACTCGTACATTCGTACTGTTTATCTTAAGCATATTGTTAACAAATAGCCTTTGTCTGTGGCTCCACCGCAGGTATAAGCTAGTTGTTTAGTATTTAGATTTATTTTTTATATATATTTTTAGCATTTGACATGCTTAGCCATATACATTAAACACAAAGTGGAAAATCTGAAATCTAAAATAACATTAAACACAAAGTGAAAAATGTGAAATCGAAAATAACAGTCAGGAGCAGGATTTGAACCTGCATCTTCTGGATACCGTCCAGATGCTTTACCAATTCAGCCATCCTGACAATTGCTCCTGACTGCTAATTTCGATAACACATCATACTTAACGTCTTTGGGTGACGCCTAAAATAACAGTCACGAGCAGGATCTAAATATTTATAGGGCTGCGTCATTATTAGGTAAAAATCTTAATTGTAAAATTAAGTTTACCTGGTCGATATAATGTATGTAAATACTTCCGACAGATGGCGCAGGCATCGCCCAGGACGTTTAAGTATGAATGTGTTATCGAAAGTAGCAGTCGAGAGCAGTTGTCACGATGGCTGAATAATTCATTGCCAATTATTGGCAAAGCATCTGGACGGTATCCAGGAGATGCAGGTTCAAATCCTGCTCGTGACTGTTATTTTCGATTTCACATTTTCCACTTTGTGTTTAATCTAGTTGTTTAGGTTTATTTTAGGAATATTTTAGGGTCACGATACAGTGGCGAGATCAAATTTCAGTTTTTAAGTCCAGTAAGATTTTTTCATTCATTGATTTCCAGAAGTTTTTTGTTTGATAGAAACAAAAACTTTCAACAAAATCCGTTTAATAGCTTTTGCGTGATGCACAGACAAACAAATAGACAACCATAAAAAATGTTAATCTAATAGGTTTATAAAATTCTCGTGTCGCCATTCTTCTCCGAAATGGCTTGACCGATTCTTATGAAATTTTTGTGTATATTCAGTAGGTCTGAGAATAGGATGTTAACTATTTTTCATATCCCTACTTAGGGATTATCACTTGATAAGAGTGTTCCACCAAAATTTTTTTTTATTTTCGGTACCACATTTTTTATTTAAGTTTTTTTATGATTCAGCATATAAGTTAGTTCATTTTTTCTACGCTAGAAATTGCCCTTATCTAGAAATAATTTGTATGGCAAAACAACCGCCGGGTCAGCTAGTATTTTATGAAAATACTAGCTGACCCGACCGACGTTGTTGTGTTATTTTAAGAGCTATAAATTATTATAAGCCTATGCAATACAGATTATTTGAATTTGAATTTTTGAATTTGTCATGTCCGAACATTGGCGTTTCGTTTGCATAGAGTCATTATTTATTTTAGCTGTGAGGTTGTTGGTGTGTTTTTAATTTTGTAGTTAGGTAGGTATCTATATGTTTTTACATTATAATAAATTACCTACCGGGTCCAAAAGTAAATCTACACCATCCCAGTACTTAATCAAACATCAAAAATTTCATCAATATTACGATTGTCGAACGAAATCATTGTAACATAATTTACAAAAACAAAAATATTAATAATATATAAATGATGAAATACAACAAAATTGTGATTTTCTTTACAATCTTTGTACAAGACTACTTTGGTGTTTATGAACACTAAATGTAATGGTAACTTGAATTACAACGTTATTGCATGACTATTTATAATATTTTTTAATGTGTCATGACCTATATTATGCGTTAACCTTTTACTTACTTACTTATCATCACGCCATTTCCCTTGCGGGGTAGGCAGAGAGAACAGAGTGCCAAGAGACTCTATTCTTGCATACATCTCTCGCTTCCTCAACATTCATAACTTTCTTCATACACGCTCGCCGGTTTCGGAAACTCCTGACTCCACCTTCCTCTCTCACCTTACTCGCTCTATTACGTCGTCGTTACGAATGCGGTCAGTCAGCCTCACTACACAGATTCTCCGCAGAGATCGCATTTCAACCGCATTGATTTTACTCTCATGCTCCTTTTCGCATACCCAACCCTCGCTTCCATATAATAATGTTGGGACAAGCACTGCGTTGTGTATTGCGATACGCGCCCTCTGGCTGAGGTGATGACTGCCGAGAAGTTGTCCCAATGTTTCATTCACTCTATTTCCCGCATTCACTCTTCTCTCTACATCAGTGGTGTACCTTCCATCCCGACTGAATCCACATCCAAGATATACAAATTCACCCACTTGTTCCAGCACACTATTTTCTATTGCTACTCTAATATAATCTGTTCTGGCTTCTTCTCTTTCAAAAACCATTATTTTAGTTTTGCTCACGTTCACACGTAGGCCCCTTTTCTTACAATCTTCTGCCATTACGTCGACGCGGGTTTGCAGATCAGTCGCGGACTGCGCTAATAAAACTGCATCATCTGCATATAGCAAAGAACTAACCACTGAGTCGCCCATCTGAACTCCCACATTAATTTCATTCAGCCTTTGTAGACATTTATCTAGATATATGACAAACAGCCTGGCTGATAGAACGCAGCCCTGTTTAACGCCGATATTGACATCAAACCAGGGTGACATTTTATCATCCAGCCGCACACTAGCTCTGCAGTCCATGTAGTTGGACAGCACCGCTTGTAGCAGTCTACCGTTAATACCATACTCCAGCAAACTGTCTCAAAATTTCTTTCGTACAACCGTATAAAATACTTTTTCCAAATCCACAAAACTGCAAGAACTCTCTGGCCTACAGCCAGATGCTTCTCCACAATGTTGCGCAGAGAAAACACTTGATCCATGCATCCCTTTCCACACCTGAAACCTCCTTGAGCCTCACACAAAAATTCATCAGACACCATTCTCATTCTCCTTTCAATAATCTTACCATACACTTTGGCTGCCAAACTGGTCAAGCGTATGGCTCTGTAGGTTGCACCGTCATAACGTGAACCCTTATTTTTAAACAAGGGCATGATGACGTCGCTTCTCCAGTCCTCGGGAACCATTCCTGAGTTCCACCATAAATTGAGAAGCATCAGGAAGGATTCCCAGACACATGAGCCTCCAAGCTTGATCATATCAATACCCGCTGCCTTACCATTTTTCAAACATCTAATCGCCCATTCAACTTCATCCATACTAATGTCATCAGAGGATGCCGGTACCGAATGCTGATCTGTTAGACCACATGTGGAACCGGCATCACCCTGAACGGATGTTCATACATATTTTCAAAATATTCACTCCATCGGCTTAACACATCTTGTGTTTGCGTAAGAATGTCTCCACTTTTAGACCTTATTTTATTCATTCTGAAAGCGGACCAACCACTCCGAGATTTCATCACCTCCCTCCCGAAAAGTTAAACTTTTTTAACACAAATAGCTGACGACATTAACAGTGATGATGAAAATTAATAGTTGCTAAAGTTTATTGTTTATTTGTTTATTTTGATGCAAAAGTAAGTCGTAAATTACTATTCTATGATGTCAAAATTTTTAGCCATCTTGGTGAGCCGTTAGTGATGTTGAAGTCATAAAATTTAGCTGTACCTACTGTAGACTATGTTTTTAGACTAAAATACGGATTATGATACATTAAACACAAAGTGAAAAAAGTGAAATCAAAAATAACAGTCACGAGCAGGATTTGAACCTGCATCTCCTGGATACCGTCCTTCAGACTGCTAATTTCGATAACACATTCATACTTAACGTCTTTGGGTGACGCCTGAACCATCTGTCGGAAGTATTTTCATACATTATACCGACCAGGTAAACTAACTAACTACAATTAAGATTTTACCTAATAATGACGCAAACCCTATAAATATTTAGATATTTTTATATATATTTTTAGCATTGACATGCTTAGCAACATACATTAAACACAAAGTGCTAAGCATGTCAAATGCTAAAAATACATATAAAAATATCTAAATACGGATTAAGATCTTGGTGATTGTATTGATTTTTAATAAATTTAATAATTATATTTATTTTTTATTCTTATTATCAAACATCATATATGTGAATAGATACAGTTCTGAACTTTGGAATCAAAATTATTATTATTTTCGATTATTTTCTTCATACATATTGCCTTTATATTTTGAGTTAAGATTGGTTTTAAATTGTATAATGTTCAAAACTTAGTTTTATTACTTATTTTGCACGAAAAACGCATAAATATTACCCATCTCTATTTACCCGGGAGTCGAGGTCACTAGACATGACATATGGGGTTAACAGAAAAATTCGGTAGGGTTGTTACCTAAATATTAAATTTAAATATGCAACTTAAGAAAGTATGTACTTATCTGCATTTAATAGGAACTAAGCCCGGTGACAACCCTAGTAACAGTTTTTCTAATAACCCTTTTCTCATTTCTATTAAACCCTTTCCCGTGTCTATTGACCTCATATTGCGTGTCTATTGACCCCATACTACGCATCTATTCACCCCTTTGCCGTCTCTATTTACCTCAAGTCTGAGTAAAATCTACATTTTAATTCGTATCAATGAAATCAAATTAAAATTGTACTCACTTGTATATAAAACTTGATCCTTAAGAATTAAGGAACACTTTATAGTAACTTTTGTCACACAATATTTTGGTTTTCTTGTATAAAATCACTAACTTTCAAGCAGCTCAAATTGACACCGTGTGGCGGTTGACATTCAAACGTATATTTTTAATGTAATGAATTACAATGTTACTGCATGGGGGTGTCGATATTAACCTCATTTCCTTCCGTTTTAGCTTTTCCTTGGTCTACCTGTTGTCTTAGTGGGAGAGGCTCCCATTCATACAGGTAAGGCATTACAGAAAAGTGTCGCGCCTTTGTGTCTCTTTCACTTAATTTTTATTTATCCTCCATCCGTGAATAATTGTTATTTACATTAAGTTTTTCTGTTTTATTAAGTCTTTCTGTTTATATCTTTTTTGATTTATCCTTTTATAAAGTTCAAACAGAGCAGTCTTCACATTAATAATATATTTGAAAAAAAAAAAAGACTTGGAGACTGTTTACATTTTAACAATTACCAATATCGTCGGCTTGTATTCTCATTAGTGAATGGGTTTTGACTATAAACCCATTCGTAGTTTTTGCGTGATGTGCGAATAAACAAACATAGTCTAAGATCCGATATAAAACCACCTTCACCGAGATGTTTATTTGATGAAACGTTTTTTATATTTAAGTTAATATGTCAATAAATATATTGCATATGGGTTGCCTAACAAATTTCAGTCCAGGATATGATTAAATAATAATTAAAAAAATATTTTTTTTAATCGAAATGATTATTAGACAAATTCAATACCAATCGAAAGTATGAAGCCCACAGAATATGCAAACGTTAGATTGCCTATTTTTTTCCGGTCACAACTTTCGGGTAGCCTTGTATAAACAGGTAATCGATAAATAATAATAATAATAATTTTATTAAATCATTTGTTACAATATTGTGTACATAGAGGGATGTTCTTAAATTAGTACAGAATTAGAATTGTACCTGAACTAGGCGATCCTGTGTTGGGGTGTGGTGCCGGTTTACCTCCTAGTGGTGCACCCCGGGCAACGTTGGCAGTCGCCGGCGGCTAAATTTCCGGACAGGATGGGTCTCTGCGTGTCCCTCTGATTTAGCAGAAGGCACAGCGGATAGACTAGGGCGTTGGAGCCAGCTCCCCTGGCTCTGGAGATGGGGAAAGTGGGGCCACAGCGGCCCCCCCCCGTTCCAAATCGTAAACCTGACTAGTGATGGGCTGTGGTTATGCCTCGCGGCCCATTTCAGGAACGAGGGTCTTGGCTTAATCGCCTGGACTGCGAGGAAGACAACCTCTATAAAAAATTACCCCGAGTGCCGGTTTTACTGGAGCCAATCCCGTCACGCTTCTGGCGCAAGCGCACCCTATCCCAAGGGGCTGCTACGTCCGACGATGGGAGCTCGACTGAGATGCCTCCCCCAAAGGTGACGACTTCGCGCAGGGGTCGAGGCATAAATCGCCCGGGAACACCGAGGCCAATGGTGTCCGAGGCTGCCACCCGGAAAACGAGGCGCGCTGAAGGGGAGCTGCAAGTCGAGGAAGAGGTGGAGCAGCTCTCTATGAGGATCCGCGAATCGACGGATGACGTAAACAGTCTGTCGGTCGCGGACCTTAAAAGGAGAGCCCAAAACCACGTGGCCATCATTAACAAGGTAGCCACAAAGTCTGGAAATATGAAGGGCACCTTCGTGCGCGCTGCTAAGGAGGCAGCCGCTGATAATATCAAAGTGGTGGAAGCCCTGGCCAAGCGATCTACCAACGAAGAGACGGAACGACTGCAGGTGGCCAACGACCGTCTTACGGTGGAAGTGGCCGAATTGAGGGCAGACAATAGCCGCCTTAATGTCAAGGTTGAGGAACTGCAGGCTAAGCTCTCGCGGCTTGAGGCGGCTGTGCTGCGGGCGGGAGCTGCACCTGCTGAACCGGACTGCGCAGAGACGGTCACGCGGTCCTCTGCGGCTGCTTCAATCGCCGAACAGACCTCTGCTGGCCTGCCGGAGGAGACGGCGCGCGCGATCTCACGTCTTACGACAATGGTTTGCGCGCGTCTAGAAGCGATGGAGGCACGACTGCCTCCTGAGCGACCCCTTCGTCCTCCACTTGCCGCCGACAGGTGGAAGGAGACGCCCAAGTCGAATTCGAAAAGGGTGGTGGAGGCTGGAGAAGCCCAGGCTAACCCACCGCAGGCCGAGTCGGGGGAGAGCTGGACCACGGTGGTGCGCAAAGGGAAGCAAAAGAAGACTTCCCCTACAAAATCGGCTTCACCTGCTGTTCCGCCTGCTGCTACACTCGCTGACACAGCCGCTGCCGAGTCAAAAAGGAAGAGGAAGGCGCGGCAGAAGAAGAAGTCGGCGTTCCTAGCCCCCCGCTCGCCGGTAGTGATAGTCACATTACAGCCGACGGCTGAGAAACAGGGGGTGACGTATGCCGACGCAATGTTGCGTGCAGAACGGTCCATAGACCTCGCAGCCCTGGGAATAAGCGAGGGGCTGAAGATGCGCCGGTCCGTGACTGGTGCCAGGGTACTTCAGCTACCCAAGGCCCAGTCACCAGAGGTTGCAGAAACACTGGCCGGGCAACTTCGAACAGCCCTAGATGGAGTGGCGGATGTTGTCCGTCCCGTCAAGTGCGCTGATCTTCGCGTGACGGGACTGGATGACTCCGTCACCAAGGAAAAAATTGTCGCTGCTGTGGTGCGCGCGTGCAGCTGCGCTGCCAATGAGGTCCGGGTTGGCGATATCCAATCCGGGACTCGAGGCATGGGCATGGCGAAGATTCGCTGCCCTATCGCCGCGGCCAAGACACTCGCTGACTCAGGTAGGCTCCTGGTCGGCTGGAGCGCGGCCGGGGTCAGGGCCCTGGAGCCACTGCCGCTGCGGTGCTTCAGGTGCCTGGCACTGGGGCACACAAGCCAGCTGTGCCCAGCCGATGTCGATCGATCAGAACTTTGCTACCGGTGTGGTAACACTGGTCACCGGTCGGCATCGTGCGTGGCTGTACCCCACTGTACGGTCTGCGCGGCGGCAAAACGCTCCTCGGAGCATGTCATGGGTGGGAGGTCATGTAGGCCTCCCATCGTAAAAGGGAGATTGGTGGCGGCCCAAGGACCTCGGGCCACTCGGGCGAGTGAAGAAAGCCACCTGGGCCAGGGGGAGGCCAGCATGTCGCCATAATAGGTGACAGAGTCGGTCTCCTCCAGGCGAATCTGAACCACTCCGCTGGGGCTCAGGACCTGCTACTGCAGTCCATGGCGGAGTGGGATGTAGACCTGGCGGTGGCCTGCGAGCCATATTTTGTCCCCCATCAGCCCAATTGGGGTAGGGGACCTTAATGAGGATGTCGCTATCCTGTCAAGAGGAAAAGTCGGCCCTCCCCTCTCCACTCTCGAGAGGGGAACGGGCTATGTCGTGGCAGGGTGGAGGGGCTTCAGTATAATAGGTATTTACTTTTCCCCCAACCGCGGCCTGGCGGAGTTCGAAATCTTCTTGGACTCTGTTAGTGCCGCGGTTCGCAGACAGTCGCCGAGGCCTACAATTGTCCTCGGTGACTTCAATGCAAAGTCCCGGGCGTGGGGGAACCCCGCCACGAATGCCAAAGGTAGGGCCGTCGAAGAGTGGTCCCTGCTCTCCGGTCTGTCCCTCCTCAACAGAGGGACCGTCCACACCTGCGTGCGGCAACTGGGGGGGTCTGTGGTGGACCTATCGTTCGCCACCCCTGATGTCGCGCGAGGTGTGTATGACTGGAGAGTGGAAGAGGAGGTGGAGACGCTATCGGATCACCGATACATCCGGTTCGGGCTCTCCGCCCCTCTGGGGCTACAGGAGCCCCGGCGCGGGAATGACAGACTACCCAGATGGGCCTTAGGTCAGTTTGACCGCGAAATGGCCCGCGAGTCTGCCATAGTGCAGCGCTGGGGCTCGGCAGGCGGGCGGGACAGCGACAGCATAGATGAGCTTGCAGGCCAAATGAAGAAAATGCTGACGGCAGTGTGCGACGCGGCGATGCCGAGGGCCCGGCGGAGGCCGCCGCGCCAGCAGGTTTATTGGTGGTCACCCGAGATTGCTAATCTTCGGGTGGCCAGTAACCGTGCGCGGCGTGCCTACGTCAGGTGCCGAGGAAGGAGTGCCAGGGACGCTGTCCTTGAGGGTCAGCTGCGGACAGAATATCGCAATAAGAAAAAGGAGTTGCAGCTGGCCATCAGCCGGGCAAAGGAGAGGGCCCGCGAGGAGCTATTGGCGGGCCTCGACAGGGATCCATGGGGGCGCCCATACCAACGGGCGCGGAACAAGCTCCGCGCCCACGGCGCCCCCGTCATCGAGTCGATGGAACGAGATCTCCTGTCGGAGCTAGTGGGGGGTCTTTTCCCGCGCTCTATGGGACACGTCCCCCCAGCAATGGCTCCTCCGTCGGTGGCGGAAGAGGAGACACGAATCCCTTCTGTCACTGACACGGAACTGGAGGTAGCCCTCTCTCGCCTTCATGGACGAAGGAAGGCGCCCGGCCCGGACGGCGTTCCAGGTCTGGTATTCAGCGTCGCCGCCGAATATATCAAGGATAGGCTCCGGGAACTGCTCAACGCATGTTTGAGGTCCGGGCGGTTCCCGGAGCAATGGAAGTGCGGACGTCTATGTTTGCTGCGGAAGGAGGGTCGCCCACCTGACTCTCCTTCCGCATATAGGCCGCTGGTGCTGCTGGACGAGACGGCCAAACTGTTTGAGAAGGTGCTCGCGGACCGTCTCGTCCGGCACCTCGAGGATGTCGGGCCGGGGCTGTCAGAATCGCAGTTCGGATTCAGGGCAGGCCGCTCTACGATAGACGCACTGGCCGCCCTGAAAACCCTGGCCACCGAAGCAGTGGCCAGAAAGGAGGTTGTTCTGGCAGTCTCGCTCGACATCGAGAACGCCTTCAACAGTCTCCCTCACGAGACGTTGAAGGAGGCGCTCCGGTTCCATGGAGTGCCTTTGTATCTCCGGGAGCTGTTGGAGGCGTACCTCGAGGGGAGGCATGTGCTCTGGGAGGGGGGCGACGGGCGCCTGTACCGCCATCGGATGGAGCGCGGCGTTCCACAGGGATCCGTCCTTGGCCCGATTCTGTGGAACGTCGGATTCGACTGGGTCCTGCGGGGCCGGCTCCTTCCCGGGGTGGGGGTCGTCTGCTATGCAGATGACACCCTCGTCACCGTGAGGAGGGCCAGCTTCGAGGAGGCCGTCCGATCGGCGGAAGTTGGAGTCGCGCTCGTCGTTGACCGGATTGGTATGTTGGGCCTGAGGGTCTCGCTGGCTAAAACTGAGGCCCTCCTATTCCATGGCCCTCGCCGAGGTCCCCCCCGAGGAGCATGCCTACATGTGCAGGGGGTTGCCGTGCCGGTGCGGACCCAGATGAAATATCTAGGTCTGCACCTCGATAGTAAGTGGAATTTTGGGTCGCACTTTGCCCAGCTCTCCCCTAGGCTCGTTAATTCTGCCGCGGCCTTGGGTAGGCTTCTGCCAAACACTGGAGGTCCAGGGTCGTCCTGCCGCCGACTTTATAGCGGTATACTGCGGTCTATGGCGCTGTATGGTGCCCCGATCTGGGCGGACGCCCTCACCGCTCCTAACAGGGCCCTCCTGCGACGCCCGCAGAGGGTCATAACGGTGAGGGCCATTAGGGGGTACCGTACGGTGTCCTGGGCTGCAGCCACGCTGCTGGCAGGCGACCCGCCTTGGCCTCTCCAGGCCGAAGCACTGGCGGAGGTCTACTGGCTTCGTGCTGCGGCGCGGGCCAGGGGCGAGGAATTCTCCGAGAGGAGTCTGGGCAGAGCACGAGAGGCGGCCCGAAGAATTTTGATCCGGCGGTGGAGGGAAGAGCTGGAGTCTCCCGGAGCAGGACGGGAGACTTTAGAGGCGGTTGCGCCACACCTCCACCGCTGGTTAAATCGAAGGCACGGCAACCTCAGTTTTCGGTTGACGCAGGTGCTTACCGGACACGGGTGTTTCGGTAAGTACCTGCATCGTATTTGTAGGGAAGAAGCCCCCGGATGCCACGAGTGCGGCGCACAAGTTGATGACGTGCGCCACACTTTGGAGGAATGCCCCGCCTGGGGGCTCCAGCGCCACGCCCTGTCGGAGGCAATTGGAGGAGACCTGTCGCTGCCGGCCGTAGTAAGCCAAATGCTCGGGGGCGTCAGGTTCTGGTCGGCCGTTGCCTCCTTTTGTGAGGCAGTGATTGCACGGAAGGAGGCCGCGGAGCGGGAGCGTGAGGCGTTGGCCCACGCTGACTCGCTCCGCCGGCGGCGGCCAGGGGGAACGAGGCGTCGCTACGCTCACCTCCTCCCACCGCCTTGATGATGACAGGGCGTGGCCAGTAGGCCATCCGCCTGGGGCGTCAGAGTAGAATGTTGAAAGACGACCCTCTGGCGCCCCGCTAATAGGCGTGGAAGGGGCCGCTGTGGTTTTAGTGGGTATTCCGGGTGCAAATAAGATCCAAGTGCCCGGCGAGCCCTACATACCCCCTGTTTCTCACCAGGGGGATGCGTAAAGGCATTTCCAAAGCGATAACAAAAAAAAAAAAAAAAAAGGCGATCCTGTGTTTCGGGCAAGAATGGCTGGTATTATACTATATTAAATTAAAATATTTAATACCTAGGTATATTTAACATGTACAGTATTTATAAATGAAAATGCAAACAGTGTGAGTGTAAATTAAGATGAAATAATGATAAATCCTTAACTATAACGGTAATTTGGATATTGGAAAGTGAATAATTCACATACAATCTTATAATTACTTTAACACAAATAATAGTTTCTCAGTATCTTCGTACGATATTTCTTGAAGTGCATTTTTAACAATAATTTTACATTGGTTATAATTGCAAGGATAGATGGTAGAAATTGCATTTATTCTATTGTACAGAAGAGGACCCAAGAACAAGAAGAATTTAGTCGTAAATGCGATCGTTTCGATCTTATAATTTGCTGGCAAACAATGTCTTTACGCCTTTTATTAGTATAATCAGTGCTGAATGGAAGGGCAGCGTGCTGTCTCAATACTGTGCTTAATATAAATAATTGTCGGACTGTTAATACTTTACAAAGTTGGTAGAGGAGCTGAGTGGGAAATAGAAAAGGGCGACACGTTGCTACTTTAAGAACCGCTCGCTGAGCCCTTTCGACTGTTAATAGTAGTGTTTTACCCACACCTCCCCAGGAGCTAATACAGTAAGTTAGTAACGATTGGCAGAGTGCAAAATAGACTTGCCTGATTACTTTAGAGTCGGCAACATGACGTAATTTTTTAAAAACGTATATAAGTTTTCGGAGTCTATTATTTAAAGCTTGGATATGGTATCTAAAGGACAGGGTATCATCCAATATAACTCCCAGGTATTTGGCTTTGTTTGTGATATGAATGCTGGGGCAGTTGCATGTGTAATCAATGGTATCTTGACAGCGATGAGCAAAGAGTGTTGCGTTAATCTGACTTACACTTTGTTTTCGCATTGCAAACTTTATTTAGGACGTCTTATCAGCATTTAATGTTAAACAATTATATTGAAGCTATTTGTTAATAATATTGAAACCGTGTTTCGCATACTTGAACACACTTTGTTCCAAATCGGCAGAAAAAATGAGGGCAGTGTCGTCCGCGTACGATATGATTGTGCCATGATTTAAATTGAGATTACAAAGGTCATTTATATAGATTAAGAATAAAGAACTTACTAAAACACTGCCTTGTGGGACCCCATAAGAAGAGTTCAGCTGTTCATCACTAAGAGCATTGCCAATTCTTACGCACTGGGTTCGCTCCTCTAGGTAACTCTTAAGAAGTTTAAGTTGGATTCCTCTTATGCCTACGTTTTCAAGCTTGCGCAACAAGATAAGAATAGATACACTGTCAAAAGCTTTGGCAAGGTCCAGGAAGATTCCAATTGTATGGTCACCGTTGTCCAGAGATTGAGCTAAATAATTAGTCACATAATGTACTGCATCCGCAGTGGACATTATTTGTCTAAAACCAAATTGTTTGTTTTTGAGATATTAACGATCTATTCTCGAGATAATTAATTAATCTATTGTTGATGAGTTTTTCTAAAATTTTTGATATAGAGGACAGTATAGAGATTGGTCTGTAGTTTGTTAGTTGATCTTTACTGCCAGTTTTATAAACAGTCACGACAATTGCTTTTTTCAGACACTTGGGAAACTGTCCTAGTGCTATACATTTTTGAAATATATGGGTTAGTGGCGGTATTAAAGTGTGTTGGAATTGCTTTAAAATTTTATTCGATATGTTGTCCCATCCTACTGCACAATCATCATTTAAAGCCATGATTATACTTTGTACCTCATGTTCATTAATGTCTAGCATGACGAAAGAAGTTAGGGAAGTGCTTTTAGAGAAGAAGTTAGTAGTTAAATCTTGAGGGAGACCCTGAGTTTTTTCCGCTAGGCTCCGCCCAACATTGACAAAGTAATTGTTTACGAAATTAGCTGCTTCCAACGGAGATGAATTAGTATGTAGTAAACTTGAAAATATGTCATGGAACTTTGTTAAATGTGTTACATTTTTAATATGTTCCCATATTTTCTTAGAATTTGACCCAGCTTTTTCTAGCGTAATACTGTCATAGTTGGTCTTAACTTTTCTCAGAAGATTATTGCAAAAATTTCAATACCTTTTGTACGTTGATTGTAAGGTTAAATTACTAGAATTAGATTTTGCTTTCATATCCAGTTTGTCTCTGTGTCTCTTGGAACGAATGAGGCCCGGTGTGATCCATGGTTTTATGTTAAAATTTTTGTTACTGCGCATAAAATTAATTGTACTGTTTTTAATAGCCTGTTGTAAATTCTCTATTAAATATAACATACAGAACTGTGGATCAGCGCATTCGTAAACTGGGTCAAAGTCAATGTTGTATAAGCATTCTTCAAGTTACGATACTAGCATTTTGTACTGGTCTGATTATTGAATTAAAATTAAGTTAAAATAAAGATTATTTCATTCTGAAGACGGTATAGGGTTGGTATAGGGTTGCCTGCGCAAAATCAGTCCCGAATTCCGGTTGTCGAATATCTCAGGCTGAAGTTTTACTCATAATAGATCCGTTGCATTAAGCCACATGGATTTTACGAAAATAGTTCGTAAAATTTTCTGAATTAATGATATCCAGCATGGTGGTATGGAGTTGGAAGTCGAAGCCTTTTATATATATAACATTGTATTTAAAGTTTCTTCTTTTACGAAAAGCTAACTTATACCACCGTGTTCATAATGAAGTAATCTTTATTTTGATTTAATTTTAATTCAATAATCAGACCGGTACAACATGCTAGTATCGATTTACCTGTTTATACCTGGCTACCCGAAAGTTGTGACCGGAAAATAATAGGTAACTAACGTTTGCATAGTCTATGGGCTTCATACTTTCGATTGGTATATAATTTGTCTAATAAACAAAACGGTGAAATGTTTAAAATTTTTTTTTTAATTTTTAATTAATCTTATCCTGGAGTGAAATTTGTTAGGCAACCCATATGCAATAGGTATATTTATTAACATATTAAATAAAATATACAATAGTTTCATCAAATAAACATCTCGGTAAAGGTCGTTTTATATCGAATCCTATACTAACACACAAATTAAAAAAAATGTTTTGTGTTCATTTCACTTATTTCTCAAATATCTTGAATGTACAGATACATCTTTTACAGTTTCATAATAGGAAAATAAATATATATTTTTATTTATATGATTTTCAACCGTCTTCGAAAAGGAGGAGGTTCTAAATTTGGCTGTATGTTTTTTTATGATATAAATATAACTATGGTTTTCATTATGATAAAATTAAAAGATCTCATAAGGTCCCTGTAGGTGTATTTAGGACTTAACGAGATGAAATTATTAGTCACAATGTATTTTACTTTACATACAGTCTGCAGTCTGCAACACGTTAACTAGTCAACGGATTTTTTAACTAGTCGATCGACTCGTCGATGACCGCAAACCGCAAATCAACAGTATAGTTTCGTTAACAATAATTACGTCGACGACCCATCGCCTATATATAATAACACACGCAAATTAAATCATGGTTGCTATAGCAACTCTTTGATTGTTATTAATTGAGGAAAACATTAATAAACACAAAGTGTGAAAACGTGAAATCGAAAATAACAATAACGAGCAGGATTTGCACCTGCATCTCCTGGATACCATATCATCCTGCAGAAACAGGATGGCAATTTAACCTACAGTACCAAGGAGAAGGCCGATCTATTGGGCTACTTTGCCTCGAACTCGACTTTGGACGCCGGAGCAGCCACACCGCCTACCATCCCGCGGTGTGAAAGCTCCTTGCCTAAAATCCCCATTACGCAACGTGCGGTCAGGAGGGAGCTGCGGTTGCTGGACGTGCATAAGTCGAGCGGGCCGGATGGCATCCTAACACGTCCTAACGCGCCTGTACCGTCTCTCATACAGTACCGGCGGGGTTCCTACTTCGTGGAAGGTAGCCCATGTTCACCCGATTCCCAAAAGGTATGATCAGTCGGACTTGTCGAATTACAGGTCAATCGCGATGACATCTCTGCTCTCCAAGGTTATGGAAAAAGTCATAAACCACAGACTTTTGCAGTACCTAGAGGATCACCAGCTGATCAATGATCGCCAATACGGCTTTCGTCACGGTTGGTCTGCTGGTGATCTTGTCGTGTATCTGACCCACCGTTGGGCGGAGGCCTTGGAGGGTGGAGGTGAAGCTTTGGCATTCAGCCTGGACATTGCAAAGGCGTTCGACAGGGTCTGGCATAGCGACCTTCTATCGAAGTTACCATCTTATAGGATCCCGAGGGACTCTGCAAATGGATCGCCAGCTTCCTAGATGGTCGGAGCATCAAAGTCGTAGCAGATGGCTGCTGCTCTGATACTATGGGGGTTAATACTGGCGTACCACAAAGTTCGGTGTTGTCCCCAACACTGTTCATCCTGCATATCGATGACTTGCTCTCAATAGAGAATATACGTTGCTATGCGGATGACAGTACGGGTGATGCTCGATATCGTCAGAAAGTCCCTCGGAATATACTGGAGGAGAGATGGCTTGTGTCTGAAGTCGAGCGCTCTCTTGGGCGGGCCTCGGAAAGGGGTGAAAAGAACATAGTTCAATTCAACCCCACGAAGACACAGATTTGCGCATTCACTGCAAAAAAGGATGCATTTGTGGTGGCGCCCCAGTTCCAAGGGGTAACTCTCACGGTCTCCAAGTGCATTGGAATCCTCGGCATCGACATCTCTAGCAATGTCCAGTTCAGGAGTCATTTGGAGGACAATGCAAAATTGGCGAGTAAAAAACTAGGCGTCCTGAACAGAACCAAGCGGTACTTCACACCGAGGCAACGACTTGTGCTATATAAAGCATAGCTCCGCCCTCAAATATGGAGTACTGCTCACATCTCTGGGCAGGTGCGCCTAAGTACCAACTCGATCTACTTGATTCCCTGCAAAGGCGTGCTATTCGAATTGTCGATGATCCCGATCTCACGGAGGGGCTGGAGTCGTTGGAGCGGCGGAGAGACTTCGGGTCCCTCTGTGTGCCCTATCGGCTACAATGGGGTGTGCTCGCAGGAGCTGTTTGAGGTGGTACCGACATCACCATTTTACCACCGAACCACGAGACGTCGCGGTAGGGTTCATCCACACTACCAGGAAACTATTTTGTCAAAGACAGTTCATTTTCAGCGTTATTTTCTACCACGTACGTGTAAGCTTTGGAGTTACCTACCTGCTACGGCGTTTCCCCGGTGCTACGACATGTCCCTCTTTAAACGAGGTTTGAAAGGAGCACTTAAGTTGCGGTAG
The DNA here is from genome assembly GCA_948253155.1 of Leucoma salicis. Taxonomy (NCBI): domain Eukaryota; kingdom Metazoa; phylum Arthropoda; class Insecta; order Lepidoptera; family Erebidae; genus Leucoma; species Leucoma salicis. Next base: position 563,276 of record OX411804.1, read on the forward strand.
GTGTTGACTTGGTTGCGCCCCTGATGTAGCTAAAGTCCATGAGCGGTGGTTACCACTTACCATCAGGTAGGCCGCTTGCCCGTCTGCCACCGTTGGCAATAAAAAAAAATACCGTCCAGATGCTTTGCCAATTCAGCCATCGTGACAATTACTCCTGACTGCTAATTTCGACAACACATTGATTCTTAACGTCTGTGTCGCCTGCGCCATCGTGCTGCGTGTCGCAAGTATATTCATACATTATACCGACCAGGTAAACTTAATTTTACAATTAAGATTTTTACGAAATAATGACGCAGCCCTAGAATTATTTAGATATCCTTATATACTTTTTTAGCATTTGACATGCTTTATCCATATGAATAAACACGAAGTGTGAAAATGAGAAGTCGAAAATAACAGTCACGAGCAGGATTTGAACCTGCATCTCCTGGATACCGTCCAGAGGCTTTGTCAATTCAGCCATTGTGACAATTGCTCCTGACTGCTAATTTCGACAACACATACATTCTTAATGTATTGGGTGACGCCTGCGCCAGCAGTCAGGAGCAATTGTCACGATGGCTGAATTGGCAAAGCACCTGGACGGTATCCGGCATCCGGGGAGATGCAGGTTCAAATTCTGCTCGTGACTGTTATTTTCGATTTCATATTTTCACACTTTGTGTTTATTTGTAGGGCTAAAACATGTGAAACGCTAAAAAAGTATATAATCCAAATAACATTAAACATTATTCGTATCAATGCAAACCCCCAAAATCTTAACATCGAGTTATAAATAACGCCATCTAGTGAGGTTAAACTCACTTAAATTTAATTACTTTATCGAGCATCTTACGTCTTCTTAACTGCAGTAGAGCTCCGGAATAGTTTAGGTAAACTACAGCTAATCTGTCCAATAATAACAGTTTCTTTGTTTAGGCGTCCGCGGCTCACTGGGCCTCCATGGCTTAAAGTCTTGGTCTGTGTGCCTCTAATGTACAGACTTGAAATCCTCTTAGTGATATGCGAAGCACGTTTTATTAGATACATTAATTATATTGCTGTTTATCTTACGTATTATGCTACTAGCTCATCTTTTACCTATGACTGTAAGGAAAATGTTAGAATATTGACATTATGTTACCATTTTTATTTTTTTTATTTCCTGTAGTGGCAGACGAGCCTCGGCCCATCTGATGGTAAATGGTAACCGTCACCCATGGACTCAACTATACCGAGAGTATTGTCAAGCCGCTGCTCACCATTTCATTTCACATATATGAAATGATAGAATAAACGGCTATCTCCTGCCACAGCCAAAACGCAACGATGTGCTTTATAGCCGGTCACACGAGAGATGGTGGTACCAACCCGTTCGGACCCGATACCAAGTGAGTACTCCCACTTGGTACCCAGCCCTACCAACAGTAATGCAATGGATGATAATTTCTTACTTCCCTTAGTCGCCTCATACGACACCCGTGGAAAAGAATGGGGTGGTGACAATTGTATTCTTAGTCCGTCACCACACGGACATGTGATTTGTGATGCAATGTGACTACTAAACGGCAATATAGGCTCGCCTCCATTACGTGGGGCTTAAACATAGTTGGCGAACAGTAGGTGTGTAATACACCTCTGCTAGGCTAGTTCCATATAATCTGAATTAATATCATAACAAAATAAGTTTTATTGATTGTTTATTAGGCTTTCACGGCACAACTACTTAACCGATCATTACGAAACTATTACGAAAGCTGCGCTAAATACGAACCGAATTGCAAATAGCTATATTCTACATTAATAATAATGTAATGAGCTCATTATCGGTGTCATTAGCTCAAGTAAATCACACAAACGTATCGCATTATAATGTTTTGTTATATATTATCCTGGTGGTAAAGTACTGTTGGTAGCAGCTGGAATGGACTGAGTAAGGATCACCCTCTCACAGAAAATATCAGCGTAAGAGCAAGTATTCTATTATTATTCCATCCATCCATCCATCAGCCTTTCATCGTCCACTGCTGGACATAGGCCTCCCCAAAATTTAGGTTTTATCATAATCGCCACCAGGTTGGCGATCGCAGTGGATGTTTTTAGTACACAGGGGAACGCTGCTGCCCGGTCCCTCGGTAATCTTTTAGTCGGCTTTTACGACTCCCATAGGAAGAGACGGGGTGGAGCTATTCTTGGTGCCGGCCCCACACGGCAATTCTATTATAATTAACTAAGCTAAATATCTGGCCGCAACTTTGTTAGCGTAGACTTGAAAATTGAAATCCATCCAAGTTTAAATAACTTTTTTTTAAGGTAGATGAAAATGTACCTGACACACACCCCACTGCCCGGGGAGATAGCGGGGTAGTGTGGGGCTCTCACCCATTAAAAACTCACCATGGGCCCTTACCCGCTCGTACTCGGCAGACCACTGGTCCCGCGTAATTTACGCGTAACCCAAACGAACTTCTTTTTTTTGTTTTATCATTTATATACCAAACTAATCCGTCACCACACGGACTATTTAATCCATGTGGTGACGGATTAAGAATACAAGTGTCACCACCCCATTCTTTCCCACGGGTGTCGTATGAGGCGACTAAGGGAAGTAAGCAATTATCATCCATTGCATGACTGGTGGTAGGGCTGGGTACCAAGTGGGAGTACTCACTTGGTACCACCATCTCCCGTGTGACCAGCCATGAAGCACATCATTGCGTTTTGGCTGTAGCAGGAGATAGCCGTTTATATTTCATGTCATCTGTTTAATGAATTGGTGAGCAGTGTCAAGCCGCTTGACAATACTCTCAGTATAGTCGAGTCCATGGGCGACGGTTACCATTTACCATCAGATGGACCGTGGCTCGTCTGCCAATACATGCAATAAGAAAAAAAAAACTTTATGCAAACCTGTTTAGTTGTTAGGTAATTTGCAAAAATATGCTGTTTTTTTCCTACAGAAACTATTATATTTTTCGTGATATTCTATATTACAGCGTCTCATCTTTCAACCTAAGTTTCATCCAAATTAGTTGATTCATGCATGGTTGGTTTATGCGTAATCCACGAACAAACATCCAAATACCTAAATATCTTCACAAAATTTCGTTCTTATAATTTTGCCGGGCCTCGTGACGTAGTCGGTAGTGTAACCGACTTCTGTGGTTCAATACCCACTCAGGACAATTATTTGTGAGATGAACACAGATATTGGTACTGTATCTGGATGTTTTCTATCTATTATATGTATTTATTTATAAAAAAAAAGTAATATATGTATTATATCCGTAATCTGGTACCCATAACACAAGCGGTAAGCTTAGTTTGGGACCAGAGGGCATTGTGTGAAAATGTTCGTGAATATTTATTTATAATGTTACCAGTAGATGTTCATTTGTTTTGTTTTTGTTTGATCGGATATAAACAGGATATCATTGTTTTTTCTATTGCCACTCCTAATGTGATAGAGTACCGAACCAGCTCTACATCTATCGACATACGCCGAAATACTTCATGCAATAAAACCAATGATACAGTGGTCTAATAATCTGCTAGTTCGCGCCGACATTAAAAAATATTTATATATTCATGGTTTATACCATTCAATTAGCGGGCTGAAAATAGGTGACATCCCGCAATCATTTTATGTATAGAATTTACGGTCCAGTTTCCGGGTGGTTTAACGGCAAAATTTTAGTCGCAATTTTATCAACACATTGATATACAGCCATCAATAAATCAGTTGTTAAAATTATTAGGACCATTCGTAGCTTTGTGTTCTGTGTTAGTGACAATAAATTCATAAGTTATCTAGGTATTAGATTTAGAAATTTATCTGAATATTTCAAAATACTTTAAATTAATTAAAACGATGTTTATTTTGTAATTAAATTAATTATTATAGAATGGATATTTTAGGAGGAGAGCCGACCACTCACCCACGGTTTGTCAATCCCGGTTATCTTTGGACAGAATAACCTAAGATTGCCAATCCGCACTCTCACAGATAGATGAGAATGTGATAATAGCAAAGTAGCATCCACGATAATGACAAAAAACTCACCAACGCGACACAACCATGCGATACGGCAGGACTCTCAGAACCACAATATTGCAAAATTCCGCATAAATCCGAACACTCGGCAACAAATGAGCTTCTTGAGATTGCCTCGTTTAGAGGCGAAACACGTGTCGAATTTGTGTGTAAAAATTGTTATAGTATTTAAGTGTGTTAATTTTTTTGTTATTATTTTTTTGTAATACATTATATAGTTAATTAGCGATTACAATTAAAAATCTGAACTGCCTCTGTGGTGCAGCGGTAGTGTGAGCGATTGCTGATCATGAGATCTCGGGTTCGATCCCTCGGTTGGAAAGTGTTATTGAGTTTTTTAGTAAAAAGAAAAATTAAGCCCCACGTAATAGGGAGCGACCCCATTACGTGGGACTTAAACATAGCTGGCGAACCGTGGGTGTGTAATACACTTTTGCCTACCCCTTCAGGGAATACAGGCGTGATGATGTTTTTAAAAATAAATCATCAACACATTATATTCACTAGAAGCATGCATAAGGTGGTCATGGTGCGGCCTATTGGTAGTAGCTACATAAGCTAATAAATTATTGCAAAGAAAACTCAACACAGACATAATGGTACCAGGTTTTTTCATGATTTTTTTTCACTTTTTTCATGAATTTTGTACTAGATCCGATGTTCATATTTATTGGGTCAATGTATAAGACTTATGGACTTTTTCAAACAACACTTTTGCACGCCTCATAAGCGAAGCGTTGAGCAGGTTCTGCTCTCGTTTCACGCAGAACAACTGATTTTTCAAACTTAAAATATCTCTATTTATCATATATTGTACTTGTAAAATAATAATATATACACACGTATCACGAAAAAACACTATTTTTAACACTCATGATATTTTTAATGCCATTTTTGTTATTTAACACGGTAACGGCAGAAAAATTTTACTAATCGAGTGTTTTTTGTCTTTTACGATTTAGTATAATTACGAATAAAGCCCTATCACCTTTCACGGGCTGATTCGATGTGGTTTAATTGTTATTAAATAAACAAAAAAATAGTGAATATTTACGCTCGACTCGACACTAAAACCAGCGCTATACCTTATTCTTCCTACAGACCAATATAGAAGTACTTCTTAAAATTAGCGCTAGATGGCGTATAAGACATGGGAATCACATTAGTACTTTTTGAAATTAGCGCTATCTATGTGATTTATCGAAAACTACTTAGTAAGACCAATACATTATTAGTTACTTATCATAATCATATTATTGTGAATAATGAAGATTATGAGGCGTGCACTTTTGGATTTTCCAAAGTATTTTATATTATGAGGGTGGTAAACAAATGTATGCCCCACTAGATGGTTACCGTAGTCTGTACCTGGTAGTAATATCCAAAGCATTACTCGCGCATTGCCAACCACATGGAAAGACATGGGAGGAGAACAGAAAAGTTTTAATAAAATGCTTTTGGTTTTTTAAAAGTAAAAGTCGTAGTTTAATACCCATCGCTCGATATTCAATAACGTTATTATATACGCGCAAAGTATAGGTGTCTACTCAAAGTAAACAAACTAATCAACGTCCTTCCTATAAAAGACATTTTCCAAGATACAAGATAATACAATAACGCGAAGGTGTACAAGCCAGAGGTCGATAGCGCGCCATCTGTCGGACGTCGCTGCAAACCATGTTAAAATGGCCAAATTGATTTACACCGGGCTCGGCTGTGCGGCTTACGACGCTATGACCTGCCCGACAGAAATCTTGTTAGCATTACCTGCGATGATAACAGAATGAAGCTCGGGATAGATTCTTACAGAGGATTTTTGAAGTGAGATCATATTCATACTAGTTTCTGCCCGCGACGTCGTATGTGTGAACTTCAAAATTCAAATCTATTATGTGTATACGTATCCTACAACGCATCCCTTTTTGTCGAGATAAGATCTTGTAAATTAAATCCAAGCCACCGATTTATCTGTTTATCTGTAGGCTAGAGCTAGTTCCAATTCGTTTAGTCTTTAGGTTTTTTGCCAAAATAGTTATCCCATTCATTAATTGCCATAAAAAGTGAGTATTTTTGATGAGAATAGTGTCTATCTCTCCGTCTATATCTACCTACCAAACTTGTCCACATAAGTGCAATATTATAAGCGATAAATATCCAAACATCCAAATATCAGTCATTGAATTTATAATATTAGAAAGAATAGGATTTTTATTTCTCTTCTTGTTTGAGTGGATGTAAGTAGGATATCGTTTACTTTTATTGCCTACCACCGGATGACTAGTGGTGGGTATATGGATTCAGCAATACCAAGTATATAGATTAGCCGCTACTATTTGTATTTTAAGCACTTAACACGCTTAGTTATTTACCAGAAAGTTCGAATCCATCCATCCATCCATCATCAGCCTTTTAACGTCCACTGCTGGAAGGCCTCCCCAAGAGTGGGGGATAGGGCCATAATCGCCACGCTTGGCAGGCGGGTTGGTGATCGCAGTGGATGATGTTAATACTCGAAGGAGTGCTGCTGCCCGCTCCCCCGTATTCCCTCAGTCGGCTCTTACGACTCCAATGGGTGGAGAGGGGTGGGACAAATCCTATGCGGCGGCTTAAGAATTTATAACATCGCGCAATAATCTTATGTATAGAATTTACTACCACGCTTCTGTTTAGAGTTGATAAGCGGTTAAATATATTACTTTAGCATTTTATACAGTCACAAATATAAAAAAAAAATCTATCAAGTATACGGTCTGTCTGATGATAAATGACTACCTATAACTGTAACCTATAGGTTGACGCTAGCAAGATAATAGGGAGGGTGCGAGCAAGTGGTTTAGGCCTCCGGTGATGACCTACCTACAATTGCTTCGTGCTGATCTTCTGGCTAACCCAGACGGACCGGCCCATTTATGCTGAGAGGAACAAGGTTCTACCACTAACATCATATAAAAGATCGCGTTATTTGACAGCTAGTCCAAATTCAAATGGAACTTACTTAATGCTTTGTTTCAATTTTCTATGTAAAGGTAACTATTATAGAAAATCCAGCTAATAAAAACTGCGTTAGCGGCAATATTTTGACAAAGCATAATAAAATCATAAACCATGTTTAAAAATTGATTATTTTTTAATTATTCTCAGATTTTTATCCTTAGTAATTGTGCAAATTATAATTTGCGAATAAGGAAAAAGAGTATTTTAGTACGAGCGGGAAGCGAACCTACGTCCCTTCCTTTCCGGGGAAGTGCTCTAATCCATTGAAAAAACGGTACGATACACGGTTAAATGGTACGATAGCTCAATGGATTAGAGCACTTCCTCGGAAAGGAAGGGACGCAGGTTCGATTCCCGCTCGTACTAAAATACTCTTTTTCCTTATTCACAAATTATAATTTGTACTTTAAGAGTAGCAGAGCATGTCAAGTGCTAAAATAAAGATCAAAATCTTAGTAATTGGGGCTAATAATTGTTGACCAACGTGTAGAGAGTATTGGATGAAATATTGTTGCGATAATTTACTTTCGATTCCTTATACTAACATTTGGACGTGACTGTTTCATAAGTTTTTGCACCTGTGAACTATTATAGCAAACATTCTAACGTTTATTTATTTAGTTGGCGAAACGGGAGCTTATAGAGAATATAATACAATGTTACGAGCTAACAAGCATAATAACTAAAAGTAGATTTTGTTTAGATTTTATCTAGAAATAAGTAATTATACTATAGTAGCATTGAGTTTAATCGCCAATTTGAGGTCAAAGCTTCGTACAGTACCTCTGATTCGAAATTATGATGTTATATTGATTATAGATTATATTAATGTTCGGTGAAAGTTGCGTGGAAACTACAAACCACGATTTCTTTGTTGACATGAGATATTTGAAATAGGATTGGGTGTTGCAATATCGGCTAAACCGGACTCAACCTGATAGGCCTATGTCCGATAATGGTAATTATTATTTAATATTATAAATGTGTAAGTACTTTTTAAAATAAAACTACGTTTACGGAATCTATCGCGTTTACTTGATTTTACTCCTATCCCGACGTTTCGAATACTTTACAGCATTCATGATCACGCGTGGACTTAGATGATAGACGTCCAAGGCTGGTAAGATATAAGATAAGATATAAGATATCAGCCTTGGACGTCGTAGTAGTAAAATGATGTAAACGGGATAGATTCCGTAAACGTAGTTTTATTTCAAAATGTGTAATATTCGCGTAAATATCAGAAAGTATTGTGTAAGTACTTTTTCCAGCCATAACTTCGTAACGGATAACAATGAAATTTTGGAGACCAGAAAATTATATTTGAAAATTTTTGGATCCATCCATCCATCCATCCGTCCATCAACCTTTCAACGTCCACTGCTGGACATAGGCCTTCCCAAGAGAACGCCACAACGAGCGGTTCTGAAATGGGGGATAATGCCGTAATCGCCACGCTTGGCAGGCGGGTTGGCGATCGCAGTGGATGTTGTTAATACTCGAGGGAGTGCTGCTGCCCACTCCTCTAGTATTCCCTCAGTCGTCTCTTACGACTTCCGTGGGTAGAGAGGGGTGGGACAATTCTAAAGCCGGCTCCACACGGCCAAAAAATTAAATTTAAATTTTTACCTCGGTAAAATAGTTTTGTGGATTACTTGTTTTATATTATAATGGCCCAGTTTTGAAGTCCATTCACAGGAAGCAGGCAGACTCTAGTCATATTGTATTTATTTTTTATTTGTGTTTTAAATTTCCTATTGTAACTATTCAACCGATCATCAGGAAATTTTGGTTACATACGCGTATAGTCCATAGCCTAGAAAGGACTAGACTACTTTTTGATCTTGTAAAATACAGTTTCACACAAGAAGAATCTATAAAAAAAATAGTAAAAAACAGCAATTTATTACGAAACATTTTCAAGCCTCAGAATTTGTATGTTCACAGAACACGGATGGTTAGTTCCACAGTTCGACTTTGAAGGAGCACCGAGTGGTCTAATTTGTGAAACTAGGTTAAATTAACATACGTGGGAGAGAGACAGCGCTTCATATTATTTTCTCGACAAGTGAGATTATAACGACTCGGTAATGAAGTCGAAATGAGCTTTGAGTAGATAAGACATTGATAGATGTTTTGATTTCTAAAACTGCTTCAGTGGTGCAGCGGTAGTGTGAGCGACTGCTGATAATAAGGTCTCGGGTTCGATTCTCGGGTCAGGCAGTGTTATTGAGCTTTTTCGTAACAAAGAGTCTCAGTAGCAGCCAGGAGTTCGGAAATGTGCCCGGTAGACAGCAATAGGCTCGCCACCTATTACGTGGGACTTAAACATAGCTGGCGAACCTTGGATGTGTAGCACAAAATGATGTCAGCGTGAATGTACTGGCTAGAGCGGGAAACTACCACTGTCATATAGAATATTGGTATAAAACACGTTTAGTGGTATACTACTATGGTATTTATAGCATAATATTAATATAGATTTCAGTAAGCTACGATAACCGCTTAGTATCAGGTAAGTTGCAAAATAATTTCTGAAATGCAATTATGACCTACTAGTTTAGTACCTTTTTTTTTGTTTATTGTTTTATTGCATGTAGTGGCAGACGAGCCACAGTCCATCTGATGGTAAATGGTAACCGTCACCCATGGACTCGACTATACCGAGGGAATTTTCAAGCCGCTGCTCACCAATTCATTTCACAGATATGAAATGATATATAAACGGCTATCTCCTGCTACAGCCAAAACGCAACGATGTGCTTCATGGCCGGTCACATGGGAGATGGTGGTACCAACCTACTCGGGCCCGATACCAAGTGAGTACTCCCACTTGGTACCCAGCCCTACCACCAGTCATGCAATGGATGACAATTGCTTACTTCCCTTAGTCGCCTCATACGACACCCGTGGGAAAGAATGGGGTAGTGACACTTGTATTCTTAGTCCGTCACCACACGGATTGACCGACCTATGGATAATATTGATAGTTATTATAACTTCTATCTATCTTCTATACTGTTATAAAACTGTAACAGAGCTGTGTCTGTACATTTAAGATATTTGAGAAAAAATGTCTGTAATCTATATACTATTATAAAACTGTAACAGAGCTGTGTCTGTACATTCAAGATATTTGAGAAAAAATTACTTTAATAGGCTATATAGGCGTGTCTAAACACAAAATAATTTTACTTAGTTTTTTTTTCTTCTTTCTGTTTGTCTGTTTGTTTGTTCGCGCATCATACAAAAACTACTGAACGAATTTTGATGCATTTTTTTTTATTTGAAAGGCCTTAATCAGACTTAAAGATTGGTATACATTTTATTCCGCTACTATATCGGGAACCTTAGATATAACCGAAAGACTATAAAATTATTTAAACTAGATTTTTTGTGGAATTTATTTAAAAGAACTATTATATGGATTTTGATGCAACTTTTTTTATTTGAATGGCCTTGATTTGATTCAAAAACTGGTAGACATTTTATCCCACTACTATATCGGGAACCTGAGATATAATCGAAAAACTAGCTTTTGGCTGCGGCGAAGCTGCTGGCAAAGGCTAGTAGGCTATACAGGGAGTAATTTGAATACTTTAGGATAATTTAGGGGTAGATACTTAATCATATAGGTGTTTCATATATGTAACTATAATTTAAATAAAACAAAATAGTGGCCATTTACAGTTGGCAATCAAAGTATTTATAAAACCGACACAAGAAAAAAATGTTATTAAGACCTTACATGTACAAACAAGTACCTACTTGTCGGACCAGCTGTCGTGGCGGCAACAAATATTGGGAAATTATCAAACGATGCCACCTGTCGCACGCGCGCTTTTGTACCTATCCTTTTATAAGCCGCCCCTTGCCCCTTAGTCTCCCGCGCATATTGCTTCCGAACGGACGATCGTATTTCACGTAATTATTTGCCGTAAGTGACTTATGTTTTATGAGTTGGTATTCCAACGAGAAGTATTTTAATAGTTGATGTGTCTCGGATAGTGTGACTGCATTTGGGCAGAGACGCGCAGAATTTATGATGAACTCTTCAATATTCCACGGAACATTGCATTACCATTAGCGATGGCATTTCAGCGTTTATACGTGTACAACACACTGGCAGGTTGTGAACAACATTGCGCTGACACGGGAGCCCAAGATTGCTTGACGAAAATATCGAAAAACAAATTTTGCCTATTTTAGGGAAGATCCCACGTAGATAAAGTTTAACAAGATAAATCCGCGTACTATTCGCTGATCCATGCTCCTTAAAACATGAATGTTTAATGCACACAATAAACACCTGTGGACTAATATTAAATCTCATGTCATAAAACCCAGTAGCTTCCTACTTCGATGGAAGATAAATGTTTCGGCGGGAATTATTGGTGACAAGATTATCGGCCCTTGTTTTCTAGAACAGACCATGAGTAGCAAATACCTTCATTTCTTGCGAGAAGAACTGAGCGAGGAACTCGATGAGTTCATCTCGATCTTGTGCATCTTATCTCATCAACGTAAGCCGCAAGTAGATATTATTATAAATTACCTATTGTACTGACTTAGATATACCGGTACACTAGATTTAAGAAGAACGAGGTTTGTATCTGATTTCAGTTCGAAAAATAAAACGATGCGTTTTTGAATCAAATAGAAAGTGTAATGGCGTAAAGTAAAAATTTGTACACACATCGAGGAGAGGGGTATAGGAACAATTGTTTGTTAACCAGTTGAATAGAATCCGCGCATAAAGTTTAACCGACATATGTGTGTGCTTCATTGGAGCTTTCAAAAAATACGGTTAAAACGATAAGTTTTTCTTCAGTTAGTTTAAATTTTAATATTATATTCGCTGACAGTTTCGTTCTCGAACATGCCGCCAGCCTTGAAAGCATCCGCTTCCAACGGTCTTGATGTTACGTAGACTTTTCATTATGAACATCTAGAAGAAGAGGATATATTTTGGCGTAGGCCCGTCTTATAACGCCCAAAGTTGTTAATATGTCCGCCACTCTGGCGATGCCATCCTTGCCCGTAACAGTCGAAAGCACACGATCCATCTGCCATTTAAGGGGCGGAAGATTGCTGTCTTTAATGAGGACAAGTGAATTTTCTTTCAGCTCTGGCGTTTTTCAGCTCTGGCGTTTTCTGGTTCCATTTACTGTGCTCCTGTAACTCAGATATATATTCTTTGGCCCATCGAGACCAAAAATGTTGGCGTATTTGTTCCACCCTCTGGTAGCGTTTCAGCCGATGTATATTATATACTGCTGACGTCATCGCTGGCAGGCGCAGTCAGCGGACGACCAACCAAAAAATGAGCGGGATCAAAGGCGTAAAATCATTAGGGTCAGCAGAAAGAGGAGAAAGTGGTCGGGAATTTAAAACTGCTTCTATTTGTGATAGCACTGTGCTAAACTCCTCGAAAGTGAGGTGCGCGTTACCTACTTCACGGCGTAAATGATGTTTGCAAGATTTAATTCCTGCCTCCCACAAACCACCTAAGTGCGGCGAATACGGCGGAATGAATTTAAATTTAATTTGTTGACTAGTGGCATACTCAATTATACTAGGAGAACAGTTGTGTAAAAATTTAGCAAAATCATTCATTAACCCTACAAAGTTGCGGCCGTTGTCTGAATATATTTCAAGTGGTTTACCACGCCTAGAATAAATCTATTCAAGGCCAATAAATATGCTTCAGTGGTGAGGTCACTCACTAGCTCCAGATGTACAGCGCGCGTCCCAAAACATACAAACAAGCAAACGTATGCTTTGGTAGTTCTAGCGCCCCTACCCCTACGGTTCAATATAAAAACTGGCCCACAGTAGTCCATCCCACATCGACTGAACGGACTAGTAGGTGTTATTCTTTCCTTTGGTAAATCCCCCATAAGAGGCGTAATTTCATTTCATCTGTGAAATGAATTGGTGAGCAGCGGCTTGACAATACTCTCAGTATAGTCGAGTCCATGGGCGACGGTTACCATTTACCATCAGATGGACCGTGGCTCGTCTGCCACTATATGCAATAAAAAAATTAAAAAAATTCTACCTCTCATGCGCGTGCACTTCACGCAAGCGTTCACTACACACCTAGCTAGATTTCTACCACCTATATGCCACCACTTATCTCGCAAATGACAAAGTAATGTCTGTGGCCCCGCATGGAGCAGTTGATGATGTTCGTGTTTAAACAAAAGTTTTGTAAAATAATGTTTGGAAGAAACTAAAATGGGATGTCTTTTGTTATACGGAAACAAATCGGAATTTGCCAGGCGGCCGCCCACTCGAATTATTCTATATTCATCCAAAAACAAATTTAATTTATTTAAATTATTTTTAATGATAATAATATTAGGTACATAATGATTTATATTCATACGAATAGCTTTCCATCTGAGACCACCTAACTAGCGTCCTTTCTGATTCGCATAATTCATCCAAACTGAGGACTCCTGTTAGCCTATCATTTTTATTGCGATTATTGTGAATAAATCGTCACATAAACGCCACCGCACGAACCATACGGCGATATTGTGAAAATCTCCTAAACGGAAAGTATAGACTATCACAATCCTGTGATACAAATAAAGAAGTATACGATGATTTTAGCTCAGGAAGGTTATCGCATGTTTCAACAATAGTATAGTTGTCCAGTGTAAAACTGAGAATTCGCAGGAATTGCGGACCTTGCCACCACAATATGGAGGACGACAGTTCTTCCATGGTAGCACCACGCGATGCAAGATCCGCGGGATTATCCTTGCTACTCACATCTTTTTTCAGTTCGTGAATCTCTGAAATTCTATTTTGGACGAATGTTTTTAGTTTGTTTGGTGTCATGCGTAGCCACCTTAATACTATCGTTGAATCCGTCCAAAACACAATAGACTTAAACTCGCCATTTAACGAAGATCGCACTTTATCTAACAACTTAGCACCCAACAAAGCACCACAAAGTTCAAGTCGCGGAATACTTATAGGTTTCAAAGGGGCGACCTTAGCTTAAAAAGTAACTTAACTGTCAACATGCCGTCTTGATTAACCGTGCGAACGTAAATACAAGCGCCGTACGCAGTCTGTCAAACATCGCTAAAAATGTGTAACTACATATATATAGCTTGGCTACCTATAACATGGCGAGGTATGCGAATAGAATCGAGCGCTTGTAGCGATGTAACAAACCGGTTCCATGTGCGAACGACACTGGATGGAACTATGTCATCCCAAGCTATTTTAAGTAGCCATAATTGTTGTAACAATACTTTAACAATTATTATGGAAGGGCTTAATAAGCCGAGAGGGTCAAATATTTGCGAAATTATGGATAAAATCGATCGTTTGGTGATTGGCTTGTCATCATATTGAAATTGTGTTTTAAAAAAGAATTCATCGCTTGAATTATTCCAGCGTAAACCTAGCGTTTTAGAATGAATATGTTCGTCACCCTTAATTTCTTTTGAGTGATCCGACAAGTAGCTATCATCTTCGCAAGAGAAATTGTATATCCACTTACGCAGTGGAAAGTGACCTAAACTGAGTGCGTCTTTAATACCTGTGTACAATTTCAATAAGCTGCTGGTCGTCGTTCCCGGTTAATAGATCATCTACGTAAAAATCATCCCTTACTGCTCTTTGAACCTCGGGGTCCGATGACTCAGCTCCCAACTGCTTTAAACATCTCACGCTTAAAAACGGCGCGAATGCTGTCCCGTAGGTAACGGTATTTAGCTGATAAATTCGTAAAGGTGATGATGGGTTATCACGCCACAAAATCATCTGCAGCTTACGTTGATCTTTGTCAACAAGACAATTACGAAACATTTTTTTACATCTTACATCAGTACATGCAATCATCAGCTTGTATCGGCGGACCGACTAACTGCAGGTCGTTGAGCAACTTCCCGGAGGTAGTTGGTGCGCTAGCATCGAACACCACACGGAGTTTAGTCGTGGTGCTGTGTTCGCGGTACACGCCGTGATGTGGCATGAAGTAGCACGGACTTTCATAGGAAGTAACTTCACTCATGTGGCCTAATTCTTCATATTCCTTCATGAAGTTTGTATATAATAAATTATAATCAGGTAAGCGCTGCAGACGTTTTTCTAATGAGAGAAATCGGCGTTTGGCTTGCGTGTATGATTCGCCCAAGAACTCCGGTGACTGTTTTAAAGGAATACGTACCACAAACCTTCCCTCATTATCGCGCGTAGTAGTGCGAACAAAGTTTTCTTCACAAGCACGTTCTTCCTCAGTCTTCAGTCAGTTCTTCTTAGGTGGTTCTTCAACCTCCCAAAACATACGTAATTGCGAGTCTAAAGTATTGGTAAGGTTACAATGTATGCGCATAGAATTAATTGTGTGATTGACAAATGGGCCAGAAATAATCCACCCTAATTTAGTGTTTTGTAAAAAGGGGCAAGTAGAAAGTCTCATTTTACCTTCCTCTAACAAGTTCCAAAATGTATCCGCACCTATTAAGATATCTGTATCTTTTGCGTATAAGAACTGCGGGTCTGCCAACCTTATATTGCCTGTAATACAGAGCTGCGCGCTTAATTGACACAAGGCTGGCATAGTAGCCGTTATTTGCGATAATACAAAACAATCAATGTGCGTAGTGAATGAGTTATCGACAAGAGATTTAATTTTTATGCTACACATTTCTGAACTTTGTACGACAGAATTACCTACTCCTCTTATTTCGTGAGTGGACTTAGAAAACGAAGCGTTAATTTTGTTGACTTCCATTATCTAACAGCGCGCGCGCTTGGTGATAATTGCCGCGAGCGTCAGCTACGTCTATCACAGCTGTTGATAGTATCACAGTATTTGTAGCTATAGATTTAAATGAGTGAGACCGCATACGTGCCTTGTTTACCTGTATTAGCGAGTGCGAGACAGGAGACCCGCACTTAGTGCTCGGCGCATCGTCACTCGCGTTACACATCTCAGCTAAACTTGAATGCAATCCCATTGTCATATTAGCATTATTATCGTTATGTAGCAGTGAACTGTGTTTTTTGTTGCATTTCCTACAAGAACCAAACTTACATGTATCGGATGTGTGCCCTGATCGTAAACAGTTCTCACAAAGCTTATTGTTACGTATTAATTTTAGTTTTGATTCCAAATTACTTTCTATAAATGTTTTACACGAATACAGTGGATGCGCTTCGTTGCATTGTAAACAGTGTCGATTATAGCGAGACTTATGACTAACGTTTGGTTTATTGTTAGAAATATTGCATTGTGCCGTAATTTGCGAATGTGATATTTGTTTTTTGTGATCAATTTAGCCTTTGTTGTGGGAAAGCTGCAAAGTTTCTAACATATCGGCCCTATCCCTCAGGAAATCCATCAAATCATTTAATTTTATCATTCGTTTTTTATTGATATCGCCCGGTAGTATAGTGCATTTATAAGTCTCCCATTCACGTTCAGTAGTCCTATCTAACTTTGACACAATAATATAATTAATTAGGGTATCCCAAGAGACCGTGGGCTCGCCAAGGATCTTCAGAGCGCGTAGGTTTTTTAATATTGTGTCAATTAGCGTTCTAATAGAAGCTGGTGATTCCTTAGTCAACGTAGTAATAGTAAATATTGCTTTGACATGGTTATGAACTAAAAGTCTGTTGTTATTGTATCTGTTTAATAATAATTCCCAGGCAACGGAATAGTTATCGGCAGAGAATTCAATCGATTCTATAACCAATAATGCATTACCTTTTAACGATGACTTTAGGTAGTGAAATTTTTTAATGCTACTTATTTGTTTAGAGTTATGGACTAACGACAAAAAGGTATCCCTAAACTCAAGCCAGTTCTCATACGAACAGTCAAAAGTGGGCATGGAAATAGTGGGCAGTTTCATTGATTCGATTGATTTTTCGCTAATTGTTTGATCGTAAGAGGGTACTTATCACTTGAAAGCATAGATTCGGCCAAAGCTAAGGTATAGTAATAGTGATCTTCGAATGATTCTCTTTTACACAACTGATCTGCTATCTCGCTATCATAAACACAGTTTTCGATATTTATTTGAATATCGTTGAACTCTGTGAATAATTTAACAGCTCCAGTAACGCGTAGCTTTAAGTCTATACGATCTCGTGAAGAAGAGATGGGATCGGCATTATTTGATAGCGATTGAATGTAGTTGGCAAATTTGGTAAATCTGCCTTTTACGATGCCACGTTTTCTAACTAGCTCGCGAAGCAAACTAGGATTCTCCGCAAGAGTACTAGGGGATTTATCGCGGGACTTTTCTAAATTTAAATTAGTACTGTCTACGTTTAATTTTAAAGATGTTTTAGTACTTTCGGTAGACATCTTGGTGGTGTATGAAAGGCAAGAGTACCTACAATTTGAATGTTGCGATAGGAAGAGAAGGCAGCAGCGGTGATAGCAACGTTACCAACGTCTGCCTGGCCTCTCGTACACTCTGGATTGTACTCCTTCGCGTAAATTAAACTGAAATCAGTTTAGCACAGGTATCACAAAGAGAACAAAGAGGTGAGGGGAAAAGAAAGGATGGTTGGTCCCGCCAGATTGCGCGTGCAGATCGATGAGATGCCAATTTTTCCTTCAAATCCAATGCGCTTAGCCTCCAGGTCGTCTTTAGATGTGCAGCTACTTTGATTCGAAAGATTATGCAGAGTTCTTTCTGGTACGGCCTCGTTCACGTAGATATTCCACAGGATTCTGGATTGAATATATGGCGACGAAGGACCACAAATGTACCGACTTAGATATACCGGTACACTAGATTTAAGAAGAAAGAGGTTTGTATCTGATTTCAGTTCGAAAAATAAAACGATGCGTATTTGAATCAAATAGAAAGTGTAATGGCGTAAAGTAAAAATTTTTACACACATCGAGGATAGGGGTATAGGAACAATTGTTTGTTAACCAGTTGAATAGAATCCGCGCATAAAGTTTAACCGACATATGTGTGTGCTTCATTGGAGCTTTCAAAAAATACGGTTAAAACGATAAGTTTTTCTTCAGTTAGTTTAAATTTTAATATTATATTCTCTGACAGTTTCGATCTCGAACACCTAGTGTATCGTATGTAGTTTTATCGAACAAATTAAATTAAAAGTTATAAGCAATCGATAAGTAAGGTGATCAAATTTTAAAAATCTAGTTACACGTGACAAGGTCATGAGTTCTCATGACCTTTGGTGTATGCATAGTTGGTTCGCTGAATTTTTTTTGTTTTATAGCTCTTGATTAGATTTAGAAACTGGTATAAATTTTATCCCGCTACTATATCGGGAACCTGAGACATAACCTTAGAACTAGCGCCGGAGACGCGGGCAAAGGCTAGTTTATTATAAAGCTGCAACAGAGCTATGTCTGCACATAAGATATTTGAGAATAAATGGATGTATTCGATTATTTAGGCGCCTCTGAACACAAACCATTTTTTATTTTTATTTTTGTCTGTTTGTTGGTTTGTTTGTTTGGGTATCACGCAAAAGCTACTGAACGGATATTGTTGAAACTATTTTGTTTGATAGCTCTTGATTAGATTTAGAAACTTGTATTCACTATCCCGGTAAAGTTAAAAGCTGGTTTGATATAAAGTTATTAATGTTTTAGGAAATAACGTTTTTCTTGCCGTACAGAAGTTTGGGAGCAGGGAAGTCTCTTCATCCTCTGCCTCATGACGTTTATATAATAATCAATGCAGACAAAGCCGCGGCCGCTAGCTAGTTCCATATATTATAAGTAATCATACTTAACTAAAAATAAAATATTACGAAAGTCAGACATGACAATATGATCACCCGAATTTCCTACGATGCGTGCATTTGCATGTCGCATCAGTGACATTACGTGTAGATGACTACGGATTTGAAACCCGGTCGCAGTTATATTTTTATCATGTTTTTTTATTAACTCGCTTTCTTGTACGTCTGTCGGGGTGAAATTTTGTAAATGATTTTAATCTAACTTCCAGATGAGCTAGATACTTGAAATAAGGACCATAGCTCAGAAGTACATGACAATGCATGAAAATGTTAAATAAGGAAGAAAGAACTTGAAATGATTTTATAGTGAACTATAAAGTATAAAATAATTAAAATACTTGTAAGATTGCAAACGAAAAACATGGGGCACGCTATTGTTGCATCAATTATCTGCTGCATGCGCCCATGGGGCTTTTTCGTTTCCAATCTTATAAGTATTTTAATTATTTTATACTTTTTAGTCCGTTATAACTTACTGCCTTGGTGGTGTAGTGGTAATGTATGCGACTGCTAATCATGAGGTCTCGGGTTCGATCCCCGGGTCGGGCAATGTTATTGAGCTTTTTCCTAAAAAGAAAAATTATCAGTAGCAACCTTGAGTTTGGAAATGTGCCCGGTAGACGTCAACAGGCTCGCCCCCTATTACGTGGGACTTAAACATAGCTGGCGAGTCGTGGGTGTGTAATACACCTCTGCCTACCCCTTCGGGGAATACAGATGTGATGCTGTTTTTTTTTATAAAACATGGTACCTAATTACATTGTTTTTATGTTATTACTTTACAATTATTACAAAATATTCTAGCAGACTGAAAGATAATTTTCATAAATCCAATAACATTCAATAGAAAATTTTGCTTTATTAACACATCGCACTAATTCTCATTAGGTACCCGTTTATTTTGAGCACTAATCTGGTATTACGGCGTGTATGTAGCACAACAGCCCGACAAGGATTATGTCGGGATGGGTCAGCCGCCTGCATATATTTACATACTGAGGTAATTTATAGTTATATATTAGTTGTACATTGTGGATTGAATTTTGGATTGTGCTTATCAGGCAATAAATGTATTTATAATTACGTACTAATTTTAAGGAAGGTATCCATACGTCGACTCTACACTGCTCAACATAGGCTTCCCCAGGAGAGTGCCGCAACGAGCTATCCTGTACCGCCTGCATCCAACGGTTTTCTGCGGCTTTGATTATATTGTAAGTCTATATTACGTAATTTAATCACGCCACGCTGAGAAACTTTAAATTGTGACGTGAGGCATTCTAGGACCACGTAACTATGGTGATTTTAATTTAACCCATTTATAACCCGTTACACTAGATTCTTGTGGTCATCCACGTGGACATCAGTATTAGGTGAATCTATACTATTATAAAGCTGTAACAGAGATGTGGCTGTACATTCAAGATATTTGAGAAAAAAATACTGTAATAGGCCATATAGGCGCATCTAAACAAGAAACATTTATTTTGAATTTTTGTCTTTTTTCTGTCTGTTTGCTCGCGCATCAGTCAAAAACTACTAAACAGATTTTAATGCAACTTTTTTTATTTGAAAGGCCCTAATTAGACTTAAAATTTGTATACATTTTATCTCGCTACTATATTGGGAACCTGGCTTATAACGGAAAAACTAGCTTTTGGCTGCGGTGATGCTGCGGGCAAAGGTTAGTATAATATAAATACGTCACACTATGGCACACAAATTATTTATTATTGAAATAATAGCTATTTAGATATTTTTATATATATTTTTAGCATTTGACATGCTTAGCTTATTATTTGACATACATTAAACCTGCTCCTGACTGTTATTTTCGATTTCACATTTTTCACTATGTGTTTAATGAAATAATAGCTGTTTCTCATGAACCGTATTTTATTCCTGGATCAAAAATTCATGATTTTGTTTTAAAGACAGCACGTTGCAAGTAATAATACTTGTATCGGGTACTTTAACAAACATAGAATTTAATGGGCACAAAAAATACGCAGACTCAGAACATCCATTGGGGATTACTCAAAGAGTTGTCCTGTGTGGGAATCGAACCCCGAACCCACAGCACTCGAGCGGAAGGCTGGTATCTGAACCACTCCACCATCGGTGCGGTGATTACTAGTTATCTTTTGCATTTATAATATTAGTAGGCACTGTGTTTCACTCTTTACGGTAGAGCCACAGAATAGATACTAGTCCTACGGACAGAAAAATCACTTCCATTAGAACTTGTCCAAAATCTCTCTATAATAGCCTACAAAATCTTAATAATAATACCAATTGTTCGTAGCGAGAAGAAATGTACCTTATGAGCACAGAAATACAGTTGAGATTGTTTTGCCGCATGACCCACGGGCAACAGCGTCTTTCAACGAATGCGCAAGGGTTGCATCTATGATGATTATTTTTACTTACTTACTTATCATCAAGCTATCTCCCTTGCGGGGTAGGCAGATAGAATAGAGTGACAAAAGGCTCTATTCTTGCATACATCTCTCGCTTCCTCAATATTCATAATTCTCTTCATACACTCTCCAGTTTCCGCTCGCCGGTTTCGGAGACTCCTGACTCCACCGACAGCAACAAAGCTGTCGTTTATAAAACCTAAAAATGTATATTTCTAGTAGATTCTATTTGATTACTTTTTATATAATTTTAAATGTTATTTTCAAGTCAGATTCTTTTTTTATAAATTGTCTTTTTTGTTGATCGTATACATTTAGAGTTTTAGCTCTGAATTTTCGGTTATTAAAATTTATTGTCGTAATACCCTAAATCGCGTTAATAATTTTATTTTAATCAATACTACAAGCGCGAGCGCTTAGGCGTGCATGCGACAGCCTTCTCGCGGTTGTACCGTGGGCGGTACGCGATGCGCTAGGGAATTAACTCGGGGCCTTGAGCGAGTGATGTACGCCTGGTAAAGCTTAAAAATTTTGAAAATCCACTCTCTATTAAATTATTGTAATTTTTCTCACAGCGTTATCTGTGAAAACAATTTTACTGGCGACTTGATCAATAATTGTTGACATCCTTTACTTATAAGAAAAACAAATCAGTCTTGAAAATGTTTTGGTGATAGTAGATCAATTCAATTGTTTCCAAAGAGCAGACAAAGGAGCAGACAGAGGTTGACTGTGACTTTCTTTACTACTATTTATAGATAATTTTAACAAAAGATTTATTAATTGATAAAATACTTTATTAATCGTTAAAAAAAGCTTAGGCCACACTTTTTCCATACAGTTTACACTACTATATGTAAATTGCTTAAAAAAAAGCTGAGAACTTATTTTCTATAGTTAAAACATTTATATGACTAACAATAATAGTACTTACTTATAGATAATTATATTATCCCGTGCAAAATGCAAAAGTAAAATTAAATAACATACAGAAATAAATTTATTGATTAAATAATAAAGGTACTAAAAAAATGGCGTAGCTTATAGACACATTTTTTATGTTAAGGCGGGAAAAAATGTACCTAACCACACACCCCCGTCCTTCGGGGCAACGAACCGGGTAGCAGGAGATAGTCGTTAATTATTTCATTTCATATTTGTGAAACGAAATGGTGAGCAGCGGCTTGACAATCTCTCGGTATAGTTGAGTCCATGAGCGACGGTTACCATTTACCATCAGGTGGGCCGTGGCTGGTCTACCAGCATACGCTATAAAAAAAACGTTTGGCGTTTGAGAGTACACCGTAGAACATTCTTCTCTATGTTATACGACATTTTGTTGTTAATGTCTATAACGGTATACGTTTACAATCGTGCAAGCTGTGTACTTATTTGCGACCCTTGTTGAAAATAGATAATTCATATCGAAACGAAATATTAGCTCAACTTGAACAGTTCAACTCATAACTGGTGTTTACAAAACTTTGACTGTTTCTAACATAGTCTCCGTACCACACAACTTTAACAAGTACCTACTTCGATATAGTTTGGTGTTTTTTTTTCTTATTCTGCAAACTTCGTGATTATAACTAAAACTTACATTAATAGCTACTTGTCTCAAAGTTAAGATCACAAAGTGGATTTTGAAAAGTTTTGTGGAATATTCTCTTTTCCATTTACAGAAATTACTTTAACGGAATTAATCGAGTTAAAATGATTTTCTACAAACTCAACATGTTGATTACTTTTCAGTTTCATGATAGAAAAGTTTATAACATAGCATCACGCCTGTATTCCCCGAAGGGGTAGGCAGGGATCTATTACGCGGGGTGTGGGTCGGGATACCTCCGCGTTGGTGCACCCCGGGCAATGTCGGCACTCTAGTGCCGGCGGCTGAATCCCGGCAGGGGACGAGTCACCGTGTGTCCCTCTGATTAGCAGAGGCACAGTGGATAGGCCGTACGTCCGCCGTGGAGGGTCTGGGGTGGGGACAGCGGGGTCACAGTGACCCCCGTGTCCCCGGAGGCGAAAGGCCCACTGCTTGCGGAGGCGCGGAGGGCCCCAGGATGGCCGACACGGTGGCCGAAAGGCTGACGGGTCTGTTTGGCGAGGGGAGTGGAGTCCGTGTCACCAGACCGGTAAAGTGCGCTGAACTGCGCATTTCCGGTTTGGATGACTCAGTGACGGCAGACGACGTCCGGGAGGCTATTGCCTCGAAAACCGGATGCTCGAATGCCGTCAGAGTGGGCTCCATTCGGACCGGTCCCGGCGGTGTAGGTGCCGTCTGGGCAAGTTGCCCTGTCGTGGCGGCCAAAACCTTGGCCAACGCAGGCAGGCCGCACGGGTCGCCGTGCTGGAGCCCCGGCCCGCAAAGTGCTTTAAGTGCATGGCGGTCGGACACACCCGGCCGACGTGCACTAACTGTTTTGATTGCAGCGGTCTTTATTTCCGCTGCGGTCAGGCAGGGCACCGGGCGGCAACTTGCATCGCCGCCCCTCACTGCCCCGCGTGCGCGGCGGGTAACAGGCCTGCCAAGCACTGCATGGGGCGGGAGGGATGCAGAACCCCGACGACAGGCCCAAAAAAGGGGGGGACCAGCCAATCGGCCCAGGCTACCCCTCCTAGCGCGGCTTCGCCACCGTCTCGGGTGGAGGAGGATATGGTTACGGCTTAAAATTCAACCGTGACACTATCCTCCTCCAGGCGAGTCTCAACCTTTCCGCCAGGGTGCAGGATTTATTCCTGCAAACCATGGTACAGCGGTTGCTGGTGTAGCCGTAGCCGCGGAGCCTTATTGCGTTCCTGACCGTTACCTTATTGCGTTCATTGGGCGGGCAGCCGCGATGGCTCCGTGGCAATCGCCAGCTCTGCGGCGCTTCGTTCCCTGCCCTTGACGATCAGAGACAGGGGCACGGGATACGTCGCGGCCGACTGGGGGGGAGTTACTCTGTATGGCGTATACTTCTCCCCCAACCGGAGGCTGGCTGATTTCGGGGTCTGGCTTAACAGCCTAGAGACCTCGATACGGCGACTGGCACCTAGCCACGTCCTGGTCGTGGGGGACTTCAACGCCAAATCCACGGCGTGGGGGTCCCCTACCTACTGACGGAGGCAGCCATCATCCAATCGTGGCTGTCCTCACTGGTTCTGACCGACGGGGTGGACGTTGAGGCTGGCCGATTTTGCGCTGCGATTACGCAGGTGTGCGACTCGGCCATGCCCCGTGTGCGATGTCCTCCACTAAGGAAGAGGCTCTACTGGTGGCCCCAGGAGCTGGCAGACCTCCGTGCGGCGTGCATTCGTGCCCGGAGGCCCTACACCCGCAGCCAGCGGCGCAACCGCGATGGGGAGTGGGAGGGCCAGCGGTACGAGGCGTACCGCACTTTGCGGGCCGTGTTCAAGTTGGCCATCTGCCGCGCCAAAACGGAAAAAAGGCAGGAGATGCTGGACGGTCTCAATCGTGACCCCTGGGGTCGCCCGTATCGTGCGGCGCTGAACAAGCTTCGCACTCAGGCCCCCCCCCCCCCTCACAGAGACCCTTCAGCCTAGCCTCCTCACTGAGGCGGTCGAGGGCCTATTCC
Organism: Leucoma salicis; assembly: GCA_948253155.1. Lineage (NCBI taxonomy): Eukaryota > Metazoa > Arthropoda > Insecta > Lepidoptera > Erebidae > Leucoma > Leucoma salicis. Next base: position 588,079 of record OX411804.1, read on the forward strand.
CACGACGGGCGGAGCACACGCCTCCGGTCATGGCACAGTCAGGTAGCGACCGGGAGGCCGACCTCAGTGTACCGCCCATCACCGCGTCGGAAATGGGGGCGGCTGTTAAGCGGATTCGTTCCAAGAACACCGCCCCCGGCCCGGACGGGATACCCGCCCGGGTGCTGACCCTGGCTCTGGACCACTTGGAGCCCCGCCTCAGGGGACTGTTCGACGCGTGCCTGGCATCCGGACGGTTCCCTGACAGCTCGAAGGAGGGGAGGCTGGTACTCCTGCCGAAGCCGGGGCGGACGCCGGATTCGGTCGGGGCCTTCACGCCCATCGTACTGCTGGACGAGGTGGGTAAGCTGCCGGAGAGAATCCTCGCTGCCCACATCGTCCAGCACCTGCGTGGAGTTTGACCCGACTTGTCGGACGCCCAGTTTGGTTTTCGAGCTGGTCGTTCGACGGTCGGCGCGATCATGCGCCTGAGGGCCGCGGCCGCGGCGGTCGTCGCCGCCGGTGGAGTGCTGTTGGCGGTGTCGCTTGACATCGCCAACGCATTCAACAGTCCGCCATTCAGCTGCATCAGGGAGGCGCTCCGTTATCACGGGGTGCCTGCATACCTGAGGCGACTAGTGGCAGACTATCTTGAGGGCCGCAGCGTTCCCTATGAGAGCTGCATAGGGGACGTTGTGAGGAGACCCATGTCGTGCGGTGTCCCACAGGGTACGGTTCTAGGGCCGCTCCTGTGGGACATCGGTTACGACTGGGTGCTACGCTGTCGGCTCCTTCCCGGGCTTGCGGTCATCTGCTATGCGGATGACACGCTGGTCGTGGCCCGGGGTGGAAACTTCGAGGAAGCGGCGTTGCTGGCCACCTTAGGGACCTTGGAGGTGGTTAGGAGGATCGGGGCGCTGGGGCTCAGGGTGGCCCTGGACAAGTCGGAGGCACTGCTTATCGATGGGCCCCGACGTCGGCCACCTGCTGGTGCCTCGATCAATGTGGACGGGGTCCGAATTGGGGTGCAGGCCCAGATTAAGTATCTGGGCCTGGTGCTGGACGGGCGTTAGCGCTTTCGAGAGCACTTCCGCTAACTATCTCCGAGGCTCGTCGGTGCGGCGTCCGCCCTTGCACGGCTCATGCCGAATATGGACGGACCCAACAATGCGTGCCGACGGCTGGACGCACTGAACAAGGCTCTTCTGTGGAGGCCACAGAGAGTCGTCGCATCCAGGGTCATACGTGGATACCGCACGGAGTAGACGGAGGCGGCCTGCGCGTTGGCCGGATCCCCTCCGTGGGACTTGGAGGCGGAGGTGCTCGCCGAGGTGTATCGGCGGGCGTCGCAAGAGTGGGAGGGGGGTGGACGTCCCCCACCTGCGTGGTGGCGAGATGGCAGGGCGACGCCCACCGAGCGGCCATGGCCAGCTGGAGGGTGCGGCTGGAGACGTCCCGGGCCGGTCTTCGGACCGTAGGGGCGCTCCAGCCAGTGCTGGAAGAGTGGGCAGGGCAACGTCACGGAGACCTTACCTTCCAACTGGTGCAGGTGCTGTCGGGGTACGGTTGCTTCGGCAGATATCTGCACATAGTCGCAAGGAGGGAAGCGACTCCATGCTGTCACCATTGCGGCTGCGACGAGGATACGGCGCAGCACACGCTCGAGTCGTGCCTGGCTTGAGTCGAGCAGCGCCGTGAACTCGTCGCGGCAATAGGGGGAACCTCTCGCTGCCGAGCGTCGTCAGAGCGATGCTTGGCAGTGACAGGAATCGGGCCGCGGTCGCTGCCTTCTGCGAGGAGGTCATCTCGCGGAAGGAAGCCGCGGAGAGGCCAGGGAGGTGGATTCTTCCGCTGACCTAAACCGATCCAACTGCAGAAAGGTGTTAGACAGGGAGACGTCATGTCCCCGAAACTCTTCACCACTGCATTGGAAGATGTTTTCAAGCTCTTGGACTGGACCGGATTAGGCATTAACATAAATGGCGAATACATCACTCACCTTCGATATGCCGACGACATCGTAGTCATGCCAGAATCGCTGGAGGACCTTGGCGCCATGCTCAATGATCTCAGCAGGGTTTCTCGACTAGTGGGTCTAAAAATGAACATGTACAAGACGAAAGTCATGTCTAATGTCCATGTCATTTCAGCACCGGTCCTGGTCAGGGGTGCGCTTCTCGAAGTTGTCGACAACTATGTATACCTGGGACAAACTGTTCAGTTAGGTAGACACAACTTCGAGAAAGAAGTCGATCGACAAATCCAGCTCGGCTGGGCAGCGTTCGGGAAGCTAAGGAAATCTTCTTGTCCAATATTCCATAGTGTCTGAAGACGAAGGTCTACGACCAGTGTGTGTTACCAGTGATGACTTACGGCACAGAGGCGTGGTATCTCAATGTTGGCCATATATCAAGGCTTAAAGTCGCTCAGCGTGCTATGGAGCGGGCTATGCTTGGGATCTCTCTACGTGATAAGATCCATAATACGGAAATCCGTAGGAGAACGGGAGTGACCGACATAGCCCGCCGGGTCGGCATGCTGAAGTGGCAATGGGCAGGCCACATCGGCGCAGTGTAGGACGGCCTCCGACCAGGTGGACCGATGACCTGGTCAAAGTCACAGGCAGTCGTTGGATGCAGGCGGCACAGGACCGTTCGCTGTGGCGTTCTCTTGGGGAGGTCTATGTCCAGCAGTGGACTATGAAAGGCTGATAGATGGATGGATGGATGGAGACTTATAAACCGGTATATATTTATCTTGCTACTATATCGGGAACTCTACCTTGCCTGCAAAGCAAAGGCTTGTATAATTTATTTTAAAAGGTAATATTGGTTTTTGTATTCAGTGATATTATTTAGATATTTTTATATATATTTTTAGCATTTGACATGCTTAGCACTATACATTTTTCACTTTGTGTTTAATGTTCTTATATACTACAAGGGTGGCAAACAAATATACGGCCCATCTTATGGTAAGCGATTACCGTAGCCTATGGAATCTAGTAACACAGTGCCATCACTTGCGAGTCCCTTACTTAAAGCAAAGTTATAGGAGAGGAAGGATAATAAATAGGGGCCCTCTACTAAAATACATCAGTAGTAGTAACTACCATTTGTTTCATACTGATATTCAGTAAGCGCATGGCACTTAAGGTTCTACCTATTTTAATCAAACTATTTTTTATGTTTTTCCAAGAAATGTTTTATTAATTAATCGCACATGTCTTCTAAAATTAATAAGATATATTAATCGATCTTACTCGAAGTTACCATTTATTTCTTGTTAAGAGATGTTGTAGGAACGCAGTCATTTTTGTTGTAGCATAGAAGTTGCAGTCCACACTTGTAAGTGGCATCTGCAGTCCATGTAGTTCTAGATCTAGCACTGCACTGAAGAGAGAAGTAGAGAAGTGAAAATACAATTATGTATCTTTTACAAGCTAAACGAATCAGAGTGTTTTACGGTTAAATATTTTCTTCAAATATTACCATAGTTATAAGCGTAGGCTAAGGCGGATTTTTTTTTTAGAAAACAAACTGATCTAAGAAGTAAACCTTGTATCGTGGGGGACTTTACAAATATACAATTTGTACAACCATTTGTGGATCACACAAAGAGTTGTTCTGTGTGTGAATAGACCCCACAATAATCCGGCGAGAGATCGGTATCTAAATTACTATTCTGGTGCAGAGCGAGTAACTGCGACTAAGTACCAAACCATAATTGCTTATATATCAAAACTTAGATATTAACAAAGCATACGCGAGTGGAACCTCAAGTCAGAATATTGAAATAAATATAATAAGCACGTACAAACTTAAACCAAACAATTACGAAACAGTTCGAATTTAATTAATTTTGAACGAACTTACTTAACACGAACTTATCTTTAATTCAATCTTAAACATAGTACAATGTAATCATGTATGCATAGTCGAACAAATTATTTTAAATATATCACTTGACTTTATTTTATACTAAGTATTATTTTGACTAACCTCAACATTTCAGGTAAGTTGCATCATCTTGAAATTAATCTGTTGTTAGCTTCAATAGAATAACTAGTCATTTGCCATATAAGAAGACGTATGTACACGTCTTCTTATATGACGAAATCACTAAAATGGTCTTATAAATAACAATACATTGTAATAAAACGAAATCCAAATGAAAACAAAAGTCCCAGTGCCATTAATCCTTTAACAAGTCTTCAATTGAAATAAGTTCACGAATGCTTCCAGTATATAAAATAAGTGTTGAAAGTTAAAATATCTTTGAATCCGCTCACTAAGTCGTATCTGCAGCCGCAGGCACTGTCGGCAACTGATAAAAACGTCATAGATTATAAAATACATAGAGTGGACATTTTTTTATTGTTTATTGCGCTAGACAATATAGCGATCCACCTGATGGTAAGTGGTGGCTTCCACTGGCAATGCCAGGGATATGCCAAAGCCAGTACATAATTATAAGACAACATCCTGCACCAGAAAATAATTCTAAATAAAATCCCTGTATCGCGGGGAGCCTTTACATATATACAATTGACGAATGCAAAGTACACTCACATTGAGCACAATGATTTGTAGATTACACAAAAAAAAATCCGGTGTGAGAATCGAACCACCACTCACGGCATAGTAGGACAATATCTAAATATATGTGCAGTCAAAAGAAGCTCATGCTAATTGACTTTCATCCATCCATCCATCAGCCTTTCATCGTCCACTGCTGAATATAGGCCTCCCCGAAATGGGAATTACCACCTCACGGTAATTTACTTTATTTTGATTTCATGTAAGATGTTTATCCATGTTTCAAAATTTCCTAATCTATTGTTACTCCCATGCTTCTTAAATGATAATGTATGAACAAATTATTTGTGAAAATGGAAAAAGATAGCTTTACTGCGAGCAGAATTCAAACCTGCACCCGGGGAAGTTCTCTAGGCCGCTAAGCTATCGCAGTCACCTAACGGCGACTCCAAATCTCCCCTTCACATTTGTCTTAGATGTCTTTACGATTATGTATGGTAATATGGGCAGAGTCCCTGGATATCTTCTCTAATGGGCTTTCTTGTTGAAATTATAAAGAGTGATGGCGTTCAGGGTCATACGTGGATATCGCACGATGTCGACCAAACTGGCCTAAGCGTTGGCCACCCCTCCGTGGGAGGCGGAGGTGGAGCTGCTCGCCGAGTTGTAATTAGTTTAAAGCGAAAGCTACAATCTTACAAATTCTCGACTCCAGTGTGAGGATCGTACTTTATACCGTTATCAATGAACACGTGGGCGTCCAATCATGCACAGATAAGCACGGCTCTACCACAAATAAATTAAATTATATAAAAATCATTTTAATATTTATCTTAAGTGTTTCAGTATAATTTGTGACACATCTGTGTTCTTACTCTGTGTACAGCGCGTGGCACTGCTAGTCGGGTCTCGCGGGAACTTCACTGTTTCCCCCACGCCTCGATTATTCTTTGCTTAACTGTTTTAGCAAAGCGGTGGGCAATTAGGTATTTTATTTCTCTTTTTCTTATTTAAAGTCTAATATTATGACAAGGATATGTCATTATTTGGTGCACACACTTATGATTAATAACGTAGGTAGCGTCCAATAGACAGCAAGCATGTGTATCGATATGACTTTTATTTGTGTGTACGCGCACTATCTATTATTAGCTCAAAAATTCACTAATATCAGCAACATAAAAGAAATAAATAAAATTATAACTGTACATTTGCGTAACTCAGTTTAATCAACTTCTATTTCACATCTTTACAGTTTATTTTATTTTTACAATACTATAAACTTAAATAAATTATGAAATGGTAGTGCTATTTATTTTTAATAAATAAATAAAGAAGAATATTTGGTTTAAAGCTTGAGTTTTAGATATGAATTTCCTTTTCTAGGGAATCAGATTTAAGCTTGTCTGCAGCCGAGTGTAAGAGTTCGTAACTCGCTCACTTTATTTGCTCGAAGTCAAGAATAATCTCGGCTTACGTGAGTTACGTTGGACGACGCTTAACTGGACACCACAGTCATTGTCAGTAAGCTATGGTTATATCAAAATTAAAATCTAACAATTTTTTTTTATGCTATGACAAACTAGCAAACTGTATACATGATGATAAGTGGTTACCGTAGCCCATAGACGCTAGGAACACCAGACGCATCCCTAGAGCATTGTCAACCGTCGCCAACTCCAAGCAAAAGGATAGAAGTTGGAGAGGAAGGATTAAGGAAAAATGAGGTATTAGGCATCCGGCGCTCTCACTCAGCTTATGAACAGTGGGAGTAGCTACCATTACTCTGGTCTTCAGTGAGCGGTTTCTACCTCCCTATTTGAGCTGGCCTATTTATACTGAGAAAAGCAAGGCTAGAGTAGTAGGGTAGAACCCCAGTATAATTATGCAATAATCCCAAGCAGTACTACCGAAGATTACCAAGTTACAGGCTTCTCGTTTGACCTCCACTTAAAACAGTCATCAATGACTTATAGAAGTTATGAGCGTATTTTATAAAAATATATCAAAGCCCTTAAAGGAAAACATTATGAGGAAGCTTTCATGCCTGAAAGAGTTTCTCGACAGGCTGTAAGTTTGCTTACTCACACTGGGTCAGCGCGATGAACTATGATCTAAACATCTAATAGTGAGATGGTAATAACCTCGGATAAAAACAACATCTTCAAATAATACTTTCTAACATTTACGCGAATTTTACACATTTTGAAATAAAACTATGTTTACGGAATCTATCGCGTTTACTTGATTTTTATGCTATCCCGACAAACAACATACAGCTTTGGACATCTACCATCTAAGTCCACCCGTGATCATGAATGCTGTAAAGTATTCGAAACGTTGGGATAGCATAAAAATCAAGTAAACGCGATAGATTCCGCAAATGTAGTTTTATTTCAAAACATCTTCAAATAAAAGTTTCAATATGCAATCTAGTTCAAAAACAAATTTTATTTTAACAAGCAATTACCGTCTTTATCACAGAGCATTACAATTCATATTACTACAAACAAGAACGTATTGTCTTTAACGAGAATATTTGAACCAAAAACTAATTTCTAACATTTATAAGCGCTCACATCCGACCACCTAATTTAATTATTAATCGAAATTCGCACTAAAAGAACGGAACAAAGATACCCTAATCTGTGCAAAATACGAACGCATATTAAATTATGTCCGAAACAAATGAAAACCGAACGATTTGTATTTCGCTATGACACAGTCTAAATATAGATTTAGTATGACAATTGATAAAGAATATGATTTAAATTATTCTCTTAACTAATAATTTTATATAATACTTTCTGATATTTACGCGAATGTTACACATTTTGAAATAAAACTAGTAACTAATTTTATTTAAGTTAATTATGTGTTTGTCAAATTTGATGCACTCCAAGGAGTATTCGCTAGCGCATGGTGTAAAAAAGATGCACTCTAAATCCCCTTATTTTGAATGTCCCATAAATTAAAACGGTAATAGTTATGTGCTTCCCTACGTAAATAAGTATACATTTATTAGGTAATAAAATAAAAAATATGTTATCAGTGGTCTGCTGAGTACACGTGGGTGACGGCATATGGCAGGTTGTTAGTGAGAGCCCCACGTTAATCTGTTGGCTTCAGGGCCAGTAAGCAGTGTGCCGTAGGTACGTTTTCCCATCTTACCAAGAAAAAGTATCAGTGTTAGTCAAGCGACATTAAAATCCCTAGTTTTGCTAAGAAATTATTGACTATTACAGTTAGAATCTATTTTGATAAAGATACAAGTTATGTGTTTGTTTACAGATTAACTACAATAAAGTTACCTATACATTATAGAAAGAACAATTTGCAAATTGTTGAATAAATTTTCTCTACAGTTTTAGTTTTATAATGAATTGATATACTGGGATATCTGCAGAGGAAAAATTTTAGGCTGCGGCTTACAGTAGAGCAATGAGCTACGTCTCCCGCCATTCGTGTGTTGGTTCTGTAAGGAAGCGGTGCTCCGCTACGGAGTAAAGTGTCTACGAGGCTACGACATCGAAAAGTATTTCGTGGGTGAACTTTTTGTGTTGAATGATGATATTTATTATGACTTAGTGCTAAGATATGTGTGTACATTGAACATTTTATGCACAGAGGAGTGTTATAATCTAAGTAAGTGTTTACTTTTTATTAATATAGGTGCAATTTATTTAAAAAATTAAAAACTTGTATTTTTTACAAACAATATTCTAGAATAGGTAAATTCACATCCTGTGCAAGAGACCCCACAGCACACGATTAATAATTAATACACAGTGTGTTAATTAAATAAGCGAGTTTTTTGTTGAATTAATTATTCGCTTTCGCGCGTACTACTAAACCAATCATCATGAATTTTTGCATACATATAGTCAGGAGCCCAGAGGACATAAAGTATTCATCCCGGAAATATGAATAGAGTCCTTAGGATAGCTATTTTATAAAGAATAAATGAATGTGCCGTAGATTGATGTATTAATATATACTGAAATCCAAGCGAATAGAGTCGCGGGCAGAGTCTAGTAAATGATATACTATAAATGTGTTTAATATTTACTAATACTATAAATTCAAAAATGAGTTTCTTTGTTTGTTTGCTCTTTTACTCCGTAAATACGGAACCAATTATCATTAAATCTTAGATAAATTTAGTCTGGAGCTCAGAAGCAACTTTTTATACCTTAAAATATATGGTTCTTGTGAGATAGCTATTATTATAACATCAGAAATGATTAATTTACCGTAAGGTGCCATATTTATATTCTTAGGTCCATGCTGCCGAAGTCGCGGGTAGACTCTAGTTTATGTTATTAGTAAGGATTTATTACAATATCTTATCTTTGTTCATTGGTAAGGTAAATTGTGTTATATCAGAATTAAAGTTACAGTTGTTGTTTTATATTTTCATAATTTTAACTGAACAATTGATATTATACCAAGACCTCAGCTCTGTAAAAACAGATCTCCTTTTTATTTTTAATTATGTCTCATCTACCTATCTATCAAGTTTTATCTAAATCCATTCGGTCGCCTATACGTAATAAACATTTATAATAATAAATTTTCTACTAATATTTATAATACTTGTAGAATTGAAGTGTTGAGCCTTTTGATCTATATTTTAGCACTTGACATGCTCAGCTACTCTTAAAGTACAAATTATAATTTGTGAATAAGGAAAAAGAGTATTTTAGTACGAGTGGGAATCGAACCTGCGTCCCTTCCTTTCCGGGGAAGTGCTCTAATCCACTGAGCTATCGTACTACTTCTAGAAATACCGAATTTCCTCATCACACCTGTCATAACGACCAACGCCTTCTATCGGCAATGCATTTACATGCATTCATCCAATGTAGTAAGTTTAATTTTGCAATTAAAATTCATACTATTTGATGGCGTGATTTTTTAAAAATTTTTATCTATATTTTAGCACTTGAAAGCTACTCTTAAAGTACAAATTATAATTTGTGAATAAGGAAAAAGAGTATTTTAGTACGAGCAGGAATCGAACCTACGTCCCGCAGGTTCGATTCCTCCTCGTACTCGGCTTAACACTCTTAAAGTACAAATTATAATTTGTACTTTAAGAGTGTTGAGTCTTGTTAACCCAAGAATGAATGGGCCGGGTCGATCAGGGAAGTATCATCCTCTCATAGAACCGTCAAACGTGTTGTGTTTGCTATCGTGAGTGAGAGTGCCGGAGGTCCAAACCTCCTTATTATCCTCACTTACCTCTTCTCAGCATCGTTCCTATTCCCTCCCTATTATCCTTCCTCTCCATCCCTTTCTTGGAGATCATGACGCGTGAGTGATGCTTCTGGTGCTGACGCTAGGTTATGCTGCACCACTGAAGGAATGTTACATAGTTCCAGTGGCTCACCAATAAAGGCGGAGAGACGGCACACGGTGGGTTTCTTTATTGGGTGAAGGCCCCACACTACCCTGTTCGTAGCCCCGAACGACAAGGTGCGGTTAGAAACATTTTTTCCCGCCTTAACAAATATCTAATTTTGAAATCCACGCAGATAAATTCGCGGATAAAAGCTAGTATCATAATAATATATGTTATTTTTTATATTTTATTAGGCACACTACATGCTTGGCAACTCACCAGAATACAAAGTGCGAAAATGTAAAACAGAAAACACCTCTCGTGGCTGTCATTTTCTATTTCACATTTTGGCACTTTGGGTCCTAGTTTCAAGAAATCATAAAATAAACGGCACAGAATATGTTGTAGTTGTATAAATACCGACTGAAATACGGGTATTACGAGTTTGATTCCCACATAGAGAAATTCATTATGTGAGCAACAAATGGTTGTTTGAAGTCTGGGTGCACTTATTAGAAAAATACTTTGTAGTTTTTCGTGTAGTGACGGACTAAGAATACAATTGTCACCAGCCCATTCTTTCCCACGGGTGTCGTATGAGGCGACTAAGGGAAACAAGCAATTATCATCAATTGCATGATTGGTGGTAGGGCTGGGTACCAAGTGGGAATACTCACTTAGTAGCGGGCCTTAGTGGATTGGTACCACCATCTCCCGTGTGACCGGCCATGAAGCACATCGTTGCGTTTGGCTGTAGCAGGAGATAGTCGTTTTTTCTTTCATTTCAAATCGGTGAAATGAAATGGTGAGCAGTGGCTTGGTAATACTCGGTATAGTTGAGTGCATGAGCGACGGTTACCATTTACTATCAGATGGGGCCGTGGCTCGTATGCCACTATATGCAATAAAAAAAAATATATATATAAAGTACTATATTGCCGGAGAAAGAAAATCTATACTAATTTTTCTATGGCATCAGATCAGTGTGGTAGACCAGGGCGATCGTGATACCGTTGTCAAGGACTAAGTACTTAGAAACCTATTCGACTGTAAAGAAAACTTCCGTAATATGATAACTACTACAGAAATTATTTTTCTAAGTGCTGCTGCTACTGCATATTCAAATTCCTATTAATATAAAAAATGGGAAAGTTTGTATGTTCGTATGTCAGACCAAGAATGTAAGTGTCACCACTCTTTACTTTCCCAACCGTACAATTTTTCAGGATAAAAAGTAGCTTATATAAAAAAGTCGTATCCAAGTTGTGTTTTTACCACTCTCCCGAAAACGATGCTATTTTTTTCCTTTAATTTTTAAGGTGGGCAAAAATGTCCTACCGTACACCTCGCTACTCAGGGAGGCAACGGGGTAGTGTGGGGATCACACCCACTAAAAACCCACCGTGCGCCCTCACCCGCCCTTACTACGGCGGACCACGGGTACCGCGTCGTATCGACCGCGATCCGCAGGCGGCAGCCCTTTCGGGCAACCTCTCTTGTGCGATGCCTCGCGCACTTGAGCGTCACACCTCCGTGGTACGCGAACGATCCTAGATTAAGCAACTTTTGCTCGGCCGGCATCAGATGGGTGACCAACAATTTACACCTATTTGTGGATATCTCCTCTTTGCTTTGCAAAATTATAATATTAAATTGTAAAAGTTTGAATGATCCTTGTCGGTTTAAGTGCAAGTATCACCACCTTATTCTTTCCCGCAAGTGTCGTAAACAACTAAGGGAAATGAGCAATCGTCACCCATTACGTTACTGATGGCAGGATTTAGTACCAAGTGGGAGAACCCACTAAGATTTGTTGTCTACCCAGGCTGGTCGGTACCACCGTCGTGTGTGTGACTCACCGTGAAGTGTTTTTGTTTATATACAACGTGGGTGGCAAACAAGCGTACGGCTCACCGGATGGTCAGTGGTTACCGTAGGACGATAGGTAGGATACTAAAGAGAGAATAGGAAAGATAATAAGGAGAGGATAGGGAGAGGGTTTGGATATCCGGCGCTCTCAGTCACCATACGAAGCACAACGCTAGGAATACCTACCGTTGTTCACGCCAATTTTCTGTGAGAGGGTGTGTACTTCCCCGATCAAGCCGACCCATTCATTCTGGGATAGGCAAGGCTCTACGAGTGTGTTTCAGTTGTCGCAGAAGATAATTGTTCATTCCGCAAAATAAAATGGTGAGCGCCGGCTTGGCACTTAACATCATATACAAGTAGCTTGTTTGCCATTATTTTTAATTTTCTCTCTTAACCTCTTATGTTCACGCAGAACGAAGACTGATACTAGAGTATTAATACATTTTTGTATTTTTGTGTAGGTTCTACAAGTAATCCGGCTTTCTAAAATGCTGCCTATTCTTCTGTTGATGGTCGTTATTGGTAAGTGATGAATTTTTATACAATAAATAATATATGTTTACTTTTCAGCTTTTAATGTACATGATATTCTAAAATAACACTTTGTATTTATAAGCCATTATTGTACACTGTCGGGGACCAGTCTTCCCTGAGGGACAAGTCCAACGCGGGTTGATGGGCTTATACGCCGCCTAAAAATCGTTGATGATTTTTTTCGTGTTTGCTAAAATCTAAACCATCCAACCGTGGTGGTTGGATTGACTGGTAAGATTCATAATTGGATGTTGTCAATACAATATGATATTTTTATATTAAAAATGTTTAACCAAATTTTATACCTTCACTAAGGATCTTACCTAAAATTTAAATATCAAAAAATAATTCTAGAGCTGCATACTTTTACAGCAGACAAGGCAACGTTCAGTCACACAACAACAGCACGTCTGATAGTTTCACAACAATGCTATAATAATTTTCAGTAGTGTTTATTTTTAAATACTCTAGCACTGTTGTTCTAAAGAACTTTCTATTAAACTTTGAAGGCAGTTTTCTTACGGTCATCTTTTTCTATATTACTAGGTCCATACAGTACCTGCCACATACCATCCAGGTGGCCAGCTAACTCAATTTTCAGTGTTTCTAATAAAAAAAGCCTTTTGAAGTTCGTTTACCGTGGACCGTGTACGCGTCAAATATCCGCTCCGTCCGCCGATGTCATTCATCAATCTTGATTTATCACACGCCTTTTCGGGCGATATTCGACTTTAGTCCCTTCCAATAAGGTCTATATTCACATAATGATTGTTCCCAGCTAGCAAATATTAACTTTATTTAGAAGGAATAAGGTTTATTTTGTGATATGCGCTATTAAAAACCCGTGTTTGTATTGTATGTAACAAACTAGGATCGTTATTATAATTTTATAAAAATGTTAGGAAGTGAAGAAAAATAACAAGGTACCAGGTTGGTCCGCCTTCTTTTTATTTTTTTATTTTATTTTAGGTGGGCAAAAATGTCCTACCGCACACCCCACTGCCCGGGGAGACATTGGGGTAGTATGGGGCTCTCACCCACTAAAAACCCACCGTGCGCTTCCACCCGCCCTTGCTACGGCGGATCACGGGTACCGCGTCGTTTCGACCGCGATCCGCAGGCGGCAGCCCCTTCGGGCACCCTCTCTTGAGCGACGCCTCGCGCACTTGGGCGTCGCACCTTCGCGGTAGGCTTCCGCGGACGGCAGGGTACTCCCCGACCCCACCGTCCGCAGCCTCGGCTAGGGCGGCATCAGGCGCAGGTAAGCGCGCGCACGCCACTCCGCGCGCCGGCGGCGAATCGGGTCCGCGAAGGAGGATTCCTCCCGGGCCCTCTCCGCCACCTCCTTCCGCGAGATGACAGCCTCGCAGAAGGCGGCGACCGCGGTCCAGGCCCTGTCACTGCCAACCATCGCTCGTGCAACGGCCGGCAGCGATAGGTCCACGCCTATGACTGCAACGAGTTCCCGGCGCCACACATCCCAGGCCGGGCACGACTCGAGCGTGTGCTCGTCGCAGCCGCAGTGGTGACAGCCTGGGGTCGTCTCCCTCCTAGCGATCATGTGCAGGTATTTGTCGAAGCAGCCATGCCCCGAAAAAACCTGCACCAACCGGAAGGTGAGGACCCCGTGCTGCCCATTCTTCCAAGATCAGCTGGAGCGCCCCCACGGTCCCAAGACCAGCCCGGGGCGTCTCCAGCCGAGACTTCAACTTTAGGACGGTGGCGTGGCGGGCATCTTCCCGCCACGATGACATTGCGCTCAGCGAGGGGCGGCTGCCCCCCGCCTGCGCTGTCGACGCCCGCCGATAGATGTCGGCGAGCACCACCCCCTCCAGATCCCACGGGGGGGTTCCGGCTGACGCGCAGGCTGCATCGGTCGAGACCGTGCGGTACCCGCGTATTGCCCTGACCGCTACGACCCTCTGTGGACGCCACAGAAGGGCCCTATTGCGAGCGGCCAGGGACTCCGCCCGTAAAGTGCCATCAACCGTACTACCCCCGCGTAGAGTCGTCGACACGCAAGGATCGGTCCACCCAAATTCGGCATCAGTCACCCGAGGGCGGACGCCGTGCCGACGAGCTTTGGCGCAAGATGGCGGAAGTGCTCGTCAAAGTGCCACCGTCCATCCAATACCAGGCCCAGATATTTGATATATGCCGTTGACCGTTATCGAGGCGCTGGCGGGCTGGCCCCGTCGGCGCCCATGGATGAGTAGGGCCTCTGACTTTTCAAGGGCCACTCTCAGCCCCAGCGCCTCTATCCACCTGACCACCTCCGCAATACTTATCGATTTCCTTATGGTGTGAATATACTATAAACTTAAACACTTTATTAAGCATAATACAGTAAACAGTGCCATCTAATGAAAGCTCACGGTAACTTTAGACCCTTTTTACCTTATAACGTAATAAAATACATATTAGCTTCAATATGCCGTCTATGAAATGTGGTGGCTGTGCCAAATTTTTATCTTCGGTGGAGGCTGCTAAATGTACTCAGTGCTGTAAACTTTATCATCGAGGCTGCGTGCTCCTGCCCTTGTCGGGTTCTGTTCCTACGAATTGGCGTTGTCCGGAGTGCCTGAAGCATGTAGTTAGGGACAACAAGGTTGATACCCCAGTGCGAGGCAGGGCAGACATTACACAGGCCATGGTAAACCGCTCGGATGAGTTAATGAACACAAACCGTTTAAGCTGCTCGCCGGTAGACGCATCCGCAAGTCCGATTGCAGATTTATCTGGTGAATTACGCATGTTTATTGAGCAGCTGCGAGAGGATATATGCTCAATGCGTCAGGAATTCCAGCTATTTCGTCAAGATATGGCTGATATAAGGGAATCGTTAACAGCAAGTGAAGTGCGTATAAATAGCTTAGAATTAAGATTGGATGCTATGGAAATTAAACTGGATGGAAAGTTAACCTCCGAGAGTGGCTCAGAAAGTACTATTGTTCAGCAGTTACAACTTCAGCTGAACGAGCGCGATCAGGAATTACTGCTGAACGACATTGAGATCACTGGAATCTCAGAAAATAAGGACGAGAGCACATTACATATTGTCAAATTATTATCTACAAAGCTCGGTATCACCTTAGACGAGCGAGATGTTGTGTATGTGGAACGTGTCGGTTAGACCCGTCGTAACCGCGTCGCAGACAGTATCTCAGCCGAGACCTCCCACTCCCAGCGGCCGCGAAACATATGTGTTCCTTTTGCGCGCCGCTCAGTGCGCGACATACGCGCGGCCCGCGTTCGTCGTGGCACGGATGACCTCCAGATCTCCGGTTTATCACGCCGTATATACGTAAATGAACGACTGACTCGAAGCAATCGTCACTTATTTTATAATGCTCGACAAACAGGTGCTCTGAGTATCTGGAAATACGTATGGACTCGGGAGGGTCGACCCCCTAACCCGGAAGGAGCCCGGCCAAAAAGTTGTTCATATTAAAAGTGAAGAGGATATTGATAAGGTTTTTGACAAGCATTAAGTTTGCCAAATAGGCTAAGCCACACTCTTATATGCCATTATTTTATTGTTTACTTTACGATATTTTTTCTCTTTAGCCCTTTTTACATTCACTTTGAGATATTTTTAAGGGATAGACGTATCACGTCGTTGCCAGGACGTCGTCGGAGTTTTAGTTACACATCAATTAAAGTATTATACAAGACGGTATACCTATATTCAAATGTCTATGGGGTACAATACTATTACGATCAGAAATTTTTAAAACCAGTAGATTTAACATGGAATTTTTTTATCATTTACCTAAAGATTAATTTATCATTATTAACTTACAATACAATATTATCATTATTGAATTATTATAACGAATTGTTTCAAACTAATTTTATTTTATACTTAGCCGAGATTTTTTCCTGTTGTTACATGTATGTATATGTACTCTTACGCAAACTGATAATTATACTGGATATTCAATGATTGTTCAAAAATTACTAAAAATTGGCTTATTTAATGCTGGATCACTGGCCACTAATCACGATGAATTCTTGATAGCGATGAGCCACCACTCTGTTGACGTAATGGCTATAAACGAGACATGGTTACGAGCGGGTGAGGAAGGTCGAGCTCCTAGTGTCCCGGGCTACCGCTTGATACATATACCGCGCCCATTGTCAGTTCGTGGTGGAAGAGGGGGAGGGGTAGCATTTTACATTAAAACGGGTCTGCATGGTAAAATTAGGTTACATCCCGAACGATGTAATGTCGAACAGTTATGGTTGACCATTACATTAAGCCAAAAAAAGCTACTTATTGGCACCGCATATAGGCCTCCATGGTTGGATATAGATATGTTTTTGGATGCTATGACCGATAGTGTTAACGGCCTTGCACCATATGACAATATCATTCTTCTAGGGGACTTTAACGTAAATTTATTGGATTCAGGTAACACAAAAACTAAAAGCCTTGTCGAATTCTCGAATTACAGTAGTCTCAGCCAAATAGTCAACAAGCCTACCCATTTCATGGGCGGCGATAGTTCTACACTTATAGACGTAATCTGTACCGATACTAAGTACAGGAACCTAATAGTTGACCATAACATTGACCTTGGCCATCACTCATTTATTACGTGTCAAATTTTAATAAAAAAGGATTGTGAAAGGCCTAGGAATATTGTTTATCGACCTCTTAATAAAATAGTCCTCCAAAAATTTGAAAGGGATTTGAATTTAATTCCATGGGACTCTATGTGTGCATTTCCCGATGTTAATTTAATGGTGGATAGTTTACATCAAAACGTAATACTGTTATATGATGTGCATGCCCCTATTATTTGTAAAAAGTTCAGAAATCGACCAACTCCTTTGATAACTGATAACATCAAATTAATGTTTAAGCTACGCAATCAAGCAAGGTCGCGTTACAGGTCAACAAAACTTCAACATCACAAGGACTATTATATATAGTTTAAGAACCTAGATAAGAATGCTTTGTACCATGAAAAAAGAGCATATTTCACTAAATACGTAAATGAGAATTTAAAAAATACTAAAAATTTATGGCAAAATTTAAAACAACATGTACATTCAAAAAGTAATAATAACACGCTGCCAATCCATTTGCACGATCCAGAAAAAAATAATAGGACATTTCTAGAGATCCCAGGCAACCTTAATGTCACTATTTCCCAACTATCTTACTTTGAACACTTTAGATACGGGCCAGGTAGTTTCAGTCTTAATACAGTCGATCAACCAACAGTCATGAAAATAATAAACAATATCTCAACAAACGCCCAAGGAGTGGATGGTATTACAAAAGATATAGTCAACTTGACGCTTCCACAGTCATTAGTTGCTATAACTGCTATAATAAACCAGTCCATAATTACAAATACTTTACCCAGCTTATGGCGCTGTGCTATCGTCAAACCACTGTCAAAAAATAACAATCCCGTCAATTTTAAAGATCTACGGCCCATTTGCATTCTTCCGTTCTTATCAAAAGTACTGGAGCGGGTAGTTTATGATCAAATTATGGCATATTTGGAGACTAATAACATTTTACCTGATTTCCAATCAGGTTTTCGGTCAGGACGTGGAACCGCTACTGCCTTAGCTGACGTGGTGGGAAATATTTTAGAGGCCCGTGATCGTGGAGAGGGTTCAATTCTTACACTCCTTGATTACTCCAGGGCGTTCGAAACTATTAATATTCCCCTACTATTATCGAAGTTGGCATACTACGGTTTCAACACAGAAACTATTAAATGGTTTGACAGTTACCTGAGAGATAGATCCCAATATGTCGAAATACAAACAGATGACGGTTCCCGGTTATGCTCAACAATACAGCCAGTTACTCGTGGTATTCCCCAGAGATAGATTTTATTTTCTCATACCGCGTCGTAACCATGTCACGCCATACCTGAATGACGCTAACATGTAAAAAATGAAAAGCAGGTGATATCTTCATCTGGCAACGTTACTGTTCGGTATAGTTATTAAAAAACAGCCAAATTATCTCGATGAAAAACTTAGCTGGCGTCGAGATCATTCGTTATATAGCCCCAGGTCCGAAACAAACCCACTCTCTATTCCACGTTTTAAAACAACAGCCTTTAGATGATGTTTCAAATATGCTGCCACCAAATGTTGGAACTCCATACCACCGTCGTGTCAGTCTAAAACAAGTAAAATTTCGTTTAAGTTAACCTTAAAAAGTTATCTTCTGGCCAAACAAAAAGGCATGTAGGTAATATGACAATTACCTTCTCATTATATTTTTTTATTTTTTTACCACAAAAGCAGCAAGATGTTCCACAACAGTCAGCAAAATATCATCCCATTGCTACTTTCTTTTTTTCGTTTACAATATTCTTCTTCGTTCTTGTTGTACAATTTTTCGTATAAATTAATAGATGATAATATGCGCCCAGAAAATGCTCTAAGGCGTCCACATGCTCGGCTGGCATTCAGCAAACTGTCATTGCATATTAATTCACACTTTACTGTCACAAGGATGGCCGTTTGCTTGCCCAAACCGAGCATGGTACCGTTACAATTTATTAATGTGTCTTATTATATTTATCCATGTTTAGTTGCATATGTTAGTTTGCTTTTAATATACTGTTTTGGTATTTGCAATTTATATATAATGTTCCACAGGAGCGGCCCAAGAACCGAACCCTGCGGGACGCCGCATGACATAGCCCTCCTTACAACGTCCCCTTCCCGGTCCACGAAGAGGACGCTGCGGCCGTCGAGGTAGTCTGTCACCAGCCGACTTAGGTAGAGGGGCACTCCGTGGTACCGGAGTGCCTCCTTGATGAAGCCGAATGGCAGACTATTGAAGTCGTTGGCGATGTCGAGCGACACCGCCAACAGCACTTCCCTCGAGGTGACGGCCCCCGCAGCCACGGCCTTCAGGAACAGAATGGCGTCGACCGTAGACCAACCCGCCCGAAATCCAAACTGGGCATCGGACAGGTCGGGGCCGACCGCTTCTAGGTGCTGGACGATGCGGGCAGCGACTACCCGCTCGAGGAGTTTGCCTGCGTCGTCCAGCAACACGATGGGCCTGAAGGCCGAGACTGAATTCGGAGACCGTCCCGGATTTGGCAGGAGCACGAGCTTCCCCTCCTTCCAGCAGTCAGGGAACCGTCTGGACACCAGGCAAGCGCCGAATAGTCCCCCGAGGCGGCCGGGGCTCAAGTTGGTCGAGGACCAGGGCCAGCACTCGGGCGGGAACCCCGTCCGGCCCGGGGGCAGCGCCTCTCCGCATACACGCTGCCGCCGCCCTTATTTCTATCGTCGTCATGGGCGGTACCTCCCCGTCGTCTGCCTCCCGGTTATCATCTGGCGGAGCCATGACCAGGTGCGTGTGCACCGCCCGTGAAGGGAAAAGTCTCTGGACCACCTCAGAGAGGAAGCCCGACCGGAGGGTCTCCGTAAGGGCCTTGGGCGTGGAGCTTGTGCGTCCCCAGGGGTTACGCTCGAGACCCTCCAACATCTCCTGCCGCCAGTTGGTCCGCCTAGGTTCGAAGTTGAAGGCACACTACTCCAACATTACATTTTTCGGTTGAAAAACCTAATTAATTATGAATTATGTTATAATTAGCAAGTAGCTTGTCGTTGATGTCGACCCAGGCTAAAGCATAAGTAAAACTTCATCAGTGTTAGTGGCGTCTGCGAGCTCCTGTTAATTATTTCAGTTAACTCACGATAATTAAAAAAAGAACAAGCGAATATCTTGTGTAAGTCAAGTCATAATATCTTAGAAAAATAGTAAATATATGTTGCTCTTCTAAAATTAAAGGATTATACATTAAACACAAAGTCAAAAATGTGAAATCGAAAATAACAGTCATGAGCAGGATTTGAACCTGCACCTCCTGGATACCGTCCAGATGCTTTGCCAATTCAGCCATCGTGATAATTGCTCCTGACTGCTAATTTCGATAACACATTCACACTTAACGTCTTTGGGTGACGCCTGCGCCATCTGTCGGAAGTATTTTCATACATTATACCGACCAGGTAAACTTAATTTTACATATTTAGATATTTTATATATATTTTTAGCATTTGATATGCTTAGCACTATACATTAAACACAAAGTGAAAAATGTGAAATCGAAAATAACAGCCAGGAGCAGGATTTGAACCTGCATCTTCTGGATACCGTCCAGATGCTTTACCAATTCAGCCATCCTGACAATTGCTCCTGACTGCTAATTTCGATAACACATCATACTTAACGTCTTTGGGTGACGCCTGCGCCATCTGTCGGAAGTATTTTCATACATTATACCGACCAGGTAAACTTAATTTTACAATTAAGATTTTACCTAATAATGACGCAAACCCTTTAAATATTTAGATATTTTTATAAATATTTTTAGCATTTGACATGCTTAGCACTATACATTAAACACAAAGTGAAAAATGTGAAATCGAAAATAACTACAATTAAGATTTTACCTTATAATGACGCACACCCTATTAATATTTAGATATTTTATATATATATTTTTAGCATTTTACATGCTTAGCACTAAATGTATAGTGCTAAGCATGTAAAATGCTAAAAATATATATAAAAATATCTAAATATTTATAGGGTTTGCGTCATTATTAGGTAAAATCTTAATGGATGGCTGAATTGGCAAAGCATCTGGACGGTATCCAGGAGATGCAGATTCAAATCCTGCTCGTGACTGTTATTTTTGATTTCACATTTTTCACTTTGTGTTTAATGTATAGTGCTAAGCATTTAAAATGCTAAAAATACATACTAACTAAGAGAGAACAGAGTGCCAAGAGGCTCTATTCTTGCATACATCTCTCGCTTCCTCAATATTCATAACTCTTTTCATACACGCCCGCTGGTTTCGGAGACTCCTGACTCCACCTTCCTTCAATACATGACCAATTTGGTCTAGGTAGGTAAGTCTCGGTCTCCCCCTGTACCTACATCCTTCCGCTTTCGCATTGTATATCTTCTTAGCCAGTTGCTCGGCTGGCAATCTTTCCACATGTCCGAATCATCGGAGCATTCCCTTTCGCATCTTTACACCAATACTCTCTTTCACACCTACTCGCTCTCTTACGTCATTTTTACGAATGCGGTCATTCAGCCTCACTCCTCAGATTCTCCGCAGAGATAGCATTTCGACCGCATTGAGTTTGCTTTCATGCTCCTTTTTACATACCCAACTCTCGCTTTCATATAATAACGTTGGAACAAGCACTGCGTTGTGTATTGCGAAACGTGCCTTCTGGCTGAGGTGGTGGCTGCTGAGAAGTTGTTCCAATGCTCCGTTCACTCTATTTCCCGCATTCACTCTTCTTTCTACATCAGTGGTACCTTCCATCCCGACTAAATCCACATCCAAGATATACAAATGCATCTACTTGTTCTAGCACACCATTTCCTATTGCTACTCTGACATCTGTTCTGGCTTCTTCTCTTTCAAAAACCATTAGGTATATTGGTTTTGCTCACATTCACACGTAGGCACCTTTTCTTACAATCTTCTGCCATTACGTCGACTAGGGTTTGCAGGTCAGTCGCAGACTGCGCTAATAGGACCGCGTCGTTTGCATATAGCAGCGAGTTAACAACTGAGTCGCCCATCTGAACTCCCACATTCATTTCATTCAACCTTTGTAGACGTTTATCCAGATATATGATAAACAGTCTGGCTGATAGAACGCAGCCCTGTTTAACGCCGATATTGACGTCAAACCAGGGTGACATTCCATAATCCAGCCGCACACAAGCTCTGCAGTCCATGTAGTAGGAATGCACCGCATGTAGCAGTCTACCGCTAATACCATACTCCAGAAAAATGTCCCAAAGTTCCTTTGGTACAACAGTGTCAAATGCTTTCTTCAAATCCACAAAACTGCAGAAAACCCTCTGGCCTACAGCCAGATGCTTCTCCACAATGTTGCGCAGAGAAAACACTTGATCCATGAATCCCTTTCCACACCTGAAACCTCCTTGAGCCTCACACAAAAATTCATCAGACACTATCCTCATTCTCCCTTCAACAATCTTACCATACACTTTGGCTGCCAAACTAGTCAAGCTTATGGCTCTGTAATTTGCACAGTCATAACGAGAACCCTTGTTTTTAAACAAGGGCATGATGACTGCGCTTCTCCAGTCCTAGGAAACCATTCCTGAGCTCCACCATAAATTGAGAAGCATCAGGAAGTATCCAGACATATAAACCTCCAAGCTTGATCTTATCAATGCCCGCTGCATTACCATTTTTCAAACTTTTAATCGCCCATTCAACTTCATCCATACTAATGTCATTAGAGGATGCCGGTACCGAATGCTGATCTGTTAGATCACATGTGGCACCAGCATCACCTTGAACATCCGCATACATATATCCAAAACATTCACTCCATCGGCTTAACACATCTTGTGTTTGCGTAAGAATGTCTCCACCTTTAGACCTTATTTTATTCATTCTGAAAGCTGATCAACCACTCCGAGATTTCTTCCCCTCCCTCCAGAAAAGTTTGGTGTTGCTCTCGAAGTTTTTGGTCAGCCTTTCTTCTGCAATCATATTTGCTCTATCACGCTTCTCTTTCACTAAGGCTTTGGTGTCATTCTTACGTTGCCAGTATATTTCTTTCTTCTGTTCTTTCATACTTGCACTCAGGTTCAAAGAAGATACATAGTCCAGCCACGCTTTTTTTTTTTTGGTTTACGGAAGCTGCTAATTCCGTATCCCACCATGCATCACCTTTACTTTCCTATGCTTCTTTCAGCATCCACATACTTCTTTCGCTGTAGCTACCGTACTATATTCCAATACTCTCCAGCATTCTTCTATGTCAGATCCCGGCTCACTTGCCATAGTCAGCCTTTCACGGACACCCTCTACATACTTTGCTCTTACACTCTCTTCTTGCAACTTTTCAATCTTTATTCTTTCAAGCCCTCCGAAGTGGACACGCTCTCGCCAGTGTCTCCACTTTCTGAACAGACCACTAAATCTCGCAATAACGAGATAGTGGTCCGTGTCGACAGTGGGACCCCTGTAGGCTCTTGTATCCAGAATTTTTCTTCGGAGGCGACTGTCTACCAGAATTAAATCTATCATACTTCTCTGTTCATTCCTTGTCCATGTATACATATGGATGTCCTTATGTTGAAAAAATGTGTTTGACACAATAAGGTTTCTCTCCATACATACATCCGCAATGAGCCTACCTGCATCGTTCAGTCTCTTATCGCCAAATGAACCAAGCACGTACTCGAAGTCTGGACGCTTGGTCCCAACCCATCCATTCAAGTCTCCGCATACGATCACGCGTTCACTAGCTTCTGCCAAATCCAGAACTACCCTAACATTATCCCAGAACTTCTCTAGATCCAATGCCACCGAAGAGCCTACGGGAGCATAAGCTGTGACCATGAAGACCCTGGTGACACCTAGTTTTATTCGGACCCATAGAAGTCTGGGATCAAACATTCCGTAGTCTTTCACACCTGAGGCCAAGCGAGCGGACAACAACACCCCCACTCCCATGCTGGCCCGATCGCTCTGCGGTACACCAGACCACAGAGCTAACCCGCCACCAGGAAGATCACAGGCGTCGCTACCCTTTCGCTTGGTCTCTCTTACACAGAGCACATGAAGCTGTATATCCGACATGACGGTTACCAGCTCGTGTAACTTCACACCTCTTACATTCCACGTGCCTACTCGACACTCTGCTCCCCTCGACTCGCTAAACTGGGCAAGGCGTGATGGGTGGCGGCCCCCATCGCCGCATCTGGTTTGTACCGACGGGGGCGGGTCGGTACGCGTCGCCTCTGGGGCACGCCCTAACCCGCACTGCGGTATGCATTCGAGCTGGATTGCAGCCTGTGGATAACAGGCTGACAGGGATCGCGACGAGCACGCTCCGGACTATGATCACCACACATAAAATATATATAAAAATATTAAAGGATTAGTACATTAAAAAGAGGTAATAGAATAAAAAAGATATGCTTAAATTCAGGGACTCATCAATGCATAGCCCGTGCATAAATAGTTACTTACATTTGGTAAGAGTCGTGAAGGTTCTTAGCTCAGCTTGTCCATTTTTTTTGTTAAGACGGGAAAAATGTTCCTAATTGCACACCTCGTCGTTTGGGGCAGTGAACAAGATAGTGTGGGGGCCCTCGCGAACTAAATAAACCTGCCGTGTGCCATCTCCACCTGTATTGGCAGGCCACTGGAACTATGTTAAATTATTTCAGTGATCTGCCTGCGGCTTACCCCTTCGGGTAAGCTTGTTCTACCGCTGATATACTGATAAGATCTAGTTTGTTCATGGTTGTTATTGAATACATAGTAATTTTATGATAATTCGCACACGCAGTATTACTTTAACATTGTAGTAACTTTTTTTGTTAAGGCGGGAAAAACAGGGTAGTTTGGGGCTGTCACCCACTAAAGAAACCCGATGTGTGCCGTCTCTCCGCCTTTATTGGCGGGCCACCGGAACTATGTAACATTCTCTCAGTGGTAACATTGTAGTAACCTAGCAACAGTTTCTTTATCAAAATGTACCTTAAAACTTGATACAAGTAGCAGAATTAACTAAATAATTTGTAACAAAAACATTAATTTAAGATAATTATTGACTTATTTTCTCAATTTGAATAAAAATATTATTTTCAATGGCGTATCAATATATCGAAGGTTTAAGGTAAAAGGAATTGCAAAAGTTACCAGAAAAGTTTGGAAATCGAGGAAAATTAAGAAAAAATGATAGTTAAACACAAAGTGAAAAATGTGAAATTGAAAATAACAGTCACGAGCAGGATTCGAACCTGCATCTCCTGGATACCGTCCAGATACTTTGCCAATTCAGCAATCGTGACCCTTGCTCCTGACTGGTAATTTCGATAGCACATGCATACTTAACGTCTTTGACGCCTGCACCATCTGTCAGAAGTATTTTCATACATTATACCGATCAGGTAAACTTAATTTTACAATTAAGATTTTACCTAATAATGACGCAAACCTTATAAATATTTAGATATTTTTATATATATTTTTAGCATTTGACATGCTTAGCAACATACATTAAACACAAAGTGACAAATGTGAATGTTCTTTCAGTGCTGAATTGGCAAAGCATCTGGACGGTATCCAGGAGATGCGGGTTCGAAATCTGCTCGTGACTTTTATTTTCGATTTCACATTTTTCACTTTGTGTTTAATGTATGTTGCTAAGCATGTCAAATGCTAAAAATATATATAAAAATATCTA
Organism: Leucoma salicis; assembly: GCA_948253155.1. Lineage (NCBI taxonomy): Eukaryota > Metazoa > Arthropoda > Insecta > Lepidoptera > Erebidae > Leucoma > Leucoma salicis. Next base: position 613,615 of record OX411804.1, read on the forward strand.
AATAAAAATGATAGTATTTTTGTAAAGAAATGTTGTATAAGCCCAGTGTCATTACTCACTATTTGTGTGTTTACTACACACGTTGTATAAATCTTATTTTGTGTTATTGTTTATGGTCTTGAAGAAGTTTTCAAGAGTTTGGTAACTGGTAGCATTACTAAGGAAAGTTGGGCAATTGTAGTTATAACTTTTGTATCGATAATGATCGATATATTTGGTTAATTGTGTTTTGATTTTCTTTCTTTACTGCAACTTTGTAAATATTATTTTTACTTTTGAATAATGAATTTTCATTTTGCTTACTCTCTTCAGGTTAAAAAAATATTTTTTTGGTTGTATTATAAGTGCAATGATAGCCCTCTTATAGAGAGAGGTAAAACCAAAGATGGCTGAGAGCGTTTTCTCGCACGGCACATACCTTTGACTTTTTGAGATTTTTCGAAATTATACATATATTTATTTTACAAATTATCCCTGCTCAGTGAACAGAGACCCGTGTCAAATAGTAGGATGTGGGTAATTAAATAATAAAAACATCATATCGGCAGAATACAGTTTTCGTCGTCGGCACTTATAATTCCCGTATTAGCTACTATCATTAGGTTATGTTGGTTCAAAAACAAAACCTTTTTTTCATCTTAAAATTATAATAATTTATGACTAACTAAGAAACACATGATCGTGTCATATATGCTATAACCGAACGCCAATAGAAAAGTGAGTTGTCGACTCGTGAACTGGTAAAACGTTGACCCACCCATCAAACGCCACTGGCCCTGGCGTTCCGGAAACAACTCAGGGTTCGGAAAAGACTCTACACAAAACGCCTCTACACCATTCATTTGGGTCGTAAGAGTTATAGCGTGACTTTAAACAGCCTTTGTTAAAAATAAAATTATATTTTACGCAAAAAGATATTTAAATCCGATATTTGTGTATTTCAACAAAAAATAATAATACATTCTAACATTTACGCGAATTTTACACATTTTGAAATAAAACTACGTTTACGGAATCTATCGCGTTTACTTGATTTTTATACTATCTTACTAGTACTACTTACTTGATTATATGATAGTATAAAAATCAAGTAATCGCGATTACGTAGTTTTATTTGAAAAAAAAAAAATATTATAATAGCCAAATTAATAATAAATAAAAGTTTGGCCCGTCTATTAAATAAAAACTTGGAGTTGGCAATGCGCGAGTGATGTCTCTGTTGTTGCTAGCGTCTATTATCTACGGTTACCTCTTACCACAGGTGGGCTGTATGCTTTATAACCAATTTTGATTGCATACATTCACAGATATTATTTAATATAAATTAACATAAAACAATAATGTGAAAAACATACCCACACATGTTAGTAACGACTAGAAACTTAAAATTTTACATAACGGAGAAATTTTTGGCTTTATTTATAAGGTTTATTTTATCGTCATATGCAAATAAAAAAAAAACTAAATTTGGCTCACAAATGTACACTCTATCACTACTCAAATACATCATCCAGGTTACGATATACATAAAGACGTATTTTCAATGTGCTAAAATGTATCCTCATTAAGTATATCTTTCTTCTCTCTCATATGATGAAATGTGAATATACATTACCTGTGTTTAAATTTCACTCTTAGTTATCGTAAATTTTTTACTTATCAAAGTGCCATCCAAGAAGGTTCGTTTCAAAAAGGAAACGGGTGAGTCTCCCACCGGATTTTTTTAGTGGATACAGCTTTACGATCCAGTGGTAGATTATAAGATTAATATTTATATATTAAGTCATGTTATTCAACAATTCGTTAGAGAGGCACTTACATATTTATTGTCACTGGACTTATACATAATAAACTATTTGAATTTGAACTAACTTACCAAACCAAAGCGTTGTAGTCTGCATGTGTCGTCGGAGAGATTGGTTTTAATATTAAATGCTTACATCTGTCTCAGCGACAAGAGCCAAGATTATTCCCAGCATGACGTATTTTCTTTGTAATTTCAACGAAGTATTTGAACGTACAGTAAGCGCCCTCATCACCAGGACTTGTGTTATCTTCACATACACACGCACACACACAACTGTAGGAAAAATCCTTGCAAAATATATTTTAGGGATAAACATAAAACTATAGAATAATCATCATCTGATTATCATCTAGGATAAGTTTATCTCAAACTTTGTGTAAGTATTCCTATTTGTTCAGTTATAACTGATCATCTATATAGCGTAAGTGTATCCCACTAGTGATCTTAGAACAAATTCTGAGTAAGATTTAGTATTATATTCAGTATGTTTCTTATCCAAACGAACAGGGTAGTGTGGGACCTGCACCCACTAAAGAAGCCCGCCATGTGCCATCTCTCCGCCTTTATTGGCGGGCTACTGGAACTATGTTACATTCCTTCGATGGTAAATCTGCTCAACATTCCTAACGATTTCAGTGGCAAATGCTGGTCCAGGCTCTGCTTTGAGGTGTGATTTTACATCACATATGGTAGATTTAGATATTGATCAATAATTCACACAGGTCCATTGTTAGACTGAAATGGGTATTTATAAGTTATAACCACCCCACTACCACTAACTGTCACTCTCAGCTATCATAGCAATCATAATAATTGAAATCTACAAATTGTTGGTCAGAAGGAAATATGGCTAAAGCAAAGCGAGGTAAAAACATACTCTGTTTTGCTTCTGCACGATATATTTTCATGACCTCCCAATAGTAATGAGATATATTTATTGCGACTGAAAATCTGTTGTAGTATCTTGGGCTTATGTCCTAAATTATTCAAGTTTTATCTAGTGGTAGAGCTCTGCTTATCCCAGCCTGAATGGGCCGGCTTGATCGGGGAAGTCACCCTCTCACAAAAGATCAGTGTATAACAACGGTAGTTATTCCTACCATTGTGTTTCGTACAGTGAGTGAGAGCGCTACAGACCCATCTCTCTGATTTTCTCCCTATTATCCTTATTATCCTTTCTATCCAACTTATGTCCCTTCCCTTGGAGTTGACAACGCGCAAGTGATGCCTCTGGGTTTGCTAGCGTCTATAGGCTACGGTAACCGTTTACCAGATTGTATGCTTGCTCAACACCAACGTAGCATAAAAAAAATCGCAGCAAATGCTGATAAAAATCATATACCGTTAATGTTGAATGTCCCATCGAAAAACATATTCTTTTTAATGTAAAATTTAATTACAACATCCCTTACACATACATATTTATCACAGCTAGCGCAATGATATCAAAGCTTCGCGGTTTCATCGACGGATATTCTGCCACCCTGTATATGTGTGACCAGAGTAGGAAGAGCTCTTCCCCCACAGCACACTTACTAAGTTTACTCAGTCCATGAGCTCCTACTTCACTGGATCATGTATGCCCCACTTTTTAATTACATGCATCATATCGCGTGAGTGCAATTTTAAAAAAAAGATTACTAGGTTTTACGGTTTTCCATTACTTTCTTTGTTGAAGTTGCATTTTGATAAACATTTTATATTTGTTTTCGCTAACTAAAATCAAATTTGGTGGAAAATTGTATTGGCCTCACCTGCGTGAATTTTAAGATTGGGTCCAGAAAAAAATAATTATGTGTTAATAATTAAAATAATAGGTATACATCGTTTTCTTGCACTAAAATAGTCAAAAATAGCTGCAGTATCATTTATTGATGATGTTTAGTACCACATCGGAATAAAAAAAAATGGGTTATAGGATGGTACTTCCCCGATCGAGTCGGCCCATTCATGCTGGTATAAGCAACGCTCTACCTATAGACTATACCAATAGTCATAGAGCCATATAACGTAAACCGTTATCTCATACGTTATAACCACCGTATTTTATGGCGATATATTACGCATTACACGTTTCACATCAGCGCACCGATGATCACACATTTGATCTTCCCAAACCTAATGCAATGAAACATTGGCCCATTTATACACGTCCAGTTATCTATGTGTGATAAATTAATGTGAGATGATAAATATGTGTAACGTCACACGCGCGGTGATCGATGTACGAACGAATGTTCGTTTGTAACGTGATGGATAATTTCCAGTATTTTTATGCCTCGTTAAATGTAATTAAACGAAAATGTATTAAGTGTAAACAAAACACACTAGATAACCATTTGGACTCACAAATATCCTGTGAAAGTTTGTACTTTTAGAAGTATTTTTTTATACTACGCGGTAGGTAAACAACCATACGGCCCACCTGATGGTAAGCGGTTACCGTAGCCTATAGACGCTAGCAGCACCAGAGGCATTACTCGCGCGTCGCTAGCTCTAAGGAACGCGATAGGTAAGATACTAATAATGATATACACCTTTAGTGTATAGGCTCGACGTGTTCTACTGTATAACATATTTCTCCGAAATATTTATAAATATCAAACGTGTGATGTGATTACCAATTAGCTAGAAGTTGGTAGTAATGGTTATTTATGATAATAATATAGTTAGGCATTAATTGGAATAACGTATGTAGATACATACACATACACACATACATGCATAACTTTTGGCATTTGGTTAGTTATGATTCATCCTCATTATTAATACCTACATTATTTTATGATAAGAATAATTAAATATGAATTGTATTGTACTACTACTACTTATTATCATGCCATTTCCCTTGCGGGGTAGGCAGAGAGAACAGAGAAAAAGCCAAGAGGCTCTATTCTTGCGTACATCTCTCGCTTCCTTAACATTCACAATTCTGTTCATACACGCTAGTCGTTTTCGGTGACTCTTGACTCCAACTTCCTTCAATACATAACCAATTTGGTCTAGGTAGGTGAGTCTCGGTCTTCGCCTGTACCTACATCCATACACTTTCGCATTGTATATCTTCTTAACCAGGCGCTCGTCCGGCGTTCTTTACACATGTCCGAACCATCGGACTTGCGGAATGTGAATTGTATTATTTTATTATTAAATCTATTAATATACCTGACAGTAAATAAATACTAACCTTAATTAATAATTACCTTGTGTATGTGGTGTTAGTATTAATAGGTAATTACGGTTACGTTCGGTGAGAGAAAGCGTCAGAGGCAATTTCCTCTACCATCCATTCTGTTTTCATCTCATCTCTACTATCCTTATTCTCCATCTTCTCATTCTTCTTTGTAATCTTCCTCCTGTGTATGTCCTCATCCTTTACCCAAGGTTTGTAAACAAAACGTGATGTCCTAAGTGTTGCTAGAGTCTATGGAATCCATTGACCACATTCAGGCAAGCGAGGTCGCGCTTGATGGTAAGTGGTAACCGCTGTTCATGGACTCAGCTATACTGAGAGTCCAGCCACTCCTCACTATTTCGTTTCACGGATTTGAAATGAAAGAATGAAAACTCATCTCCTGCTACAAGCAAAACACACTGAAGTGCATCATGGTCCAGTCACACGGAAAACACAATGATTACGACCCACTCAGGGCCATAGCAAGTCTAGTTAACACAAAACTCTGGCATTGATAACGATATGTGTGATAATAATTGCTTACTTCTCTAAGCCGTCTCGTACGACACCTGCGGGAAAGAATGGGTTAATGACGGTTGTATTCTTAGTCTAACACCACACAGAACATAGAACAAAGAGACCAAGTAGAAAAAATCCAAAACCTTCTCGAACATTTAGGTCTGAACCTCGATTAGAACCTAGTATCACAATACTTAAGGCTGCACGTTAATTCCAATAGATCTACGAAGAAATCAGATTGCCTGTTTCAATATCATCTTCTTAAACATTAATAAGATAATCCTGGCTTCGGCTTAAGTGCTGATATCACGATGTCACGCCCGTCTCACAAAGCCTTGCAATCAGAGTCCTGGCACGCTGCAAAATGAAGCTTTGATTAATCTTGGAACAGAGCAACTCGCAATAATATTACACTTTCGATTACACTTTCGTTAATTATAACTTATCAATGCGTTATTCGCCCGAATATATTACCACCCGATTTCCGAAAGGATGATCAATAGATAAATTAACTGCCAAGCTATCACATCTCTTGTTAAGCGATATTTGAGTTGCTGAAAGCACTGTTAGCTATTTGATTTGATCATCACGTCTGTTAACAGAAATGTTAAATGACTTTTTTTTTTTCAGAATCGTATGTCAATCGCCAATCAATGCCGCGTAAATTTTTCTGTAATCGATGTTTCAGAAACTCAATTTGATTAGACTGTTCCATTAAATTAACAGTGATGTTAGTTGAATAAGAATTTGATCAGCCTTACGGAAACCGGGGGTAAGTACTTCATTCTACGGCACATTTATTATCTCAATGTAAAATAGCTATCCTACAGGAACAATACATTTTTCCGGGATAAAAAGTAGTTTAAGTCCTTTTCTGGACTCCAGACTATATGATTTAAAAAATTCAGCACGATTGGTTATGTACTTATGGCGTAAAAAAGTAACAAATAAACAAACACACTCGCATTTATAATATTAGTAAAGATACTAGGACCCGGTGTGCTATATCTTACTTGTCTGTTTGTTTATTTAGCACACATCTCTGACAACGGATTCTAATGCAGTTTACGTCTAGATTGATTTACGTAGAGATTGTGTTTAAAGCAGAAAATAGGTTTTATATCGTTATTTTTGTACATAATTATTTTAAGCAATTGGCCATTTACATTACAAAAACAATGTGTTTTGGAAAATAATGACACCGAATAAAAGTCACAATAACTGAGTTGGCAGAGCGTCTGAACGATATTTAAAAGTCGCAGGATTAAACCCCGCTATAATATTCTATTTCATATTTTCGCTACGTAATTTGTGTTCTAGAAAGTAGGGTTCAAGCAAATTTTCTTAAAGATATTAAAATGAAACTAAATTCCACTCGGACGAAGTCACGGGCAACAGCCTGGTCAACTATGTACCACAAAATGAACGATATTAAAATATACACATGTTATTTTACATTTAAATTACGACTCTGGCAACAGTAATTAAAATAACACGCTGCATATTGATCGCGTTGTTTATTAAAAAAAAACATTTCCCCTTTTTAAACCCCCCTTTAATTTACCCCCATAGGGTACATCGTTAAGGCAACCAGAGGCCGAGGCGGGTGATATTCCCGACATAGCCTCCCTATTTGCTTTTACAATGGAAATTATTCTCACAAGTGTAACGATCATGCATCCCTGAAGACCACCCGATCTAAGGCTTAGGATATAGTCATAAGCAGTAGCGATAAACATGACTTCTGTGTTGTAACCTTTGGTAAGGATTCAACAAACAAATCCCTTCCTAAATTAACAACCAAGTATTCTTTTAATTAAAAAAAAAAACAAATAGTTAAATAATAATTATTTTGTTCTCTACAGAGTGCACTGATGGCAGATGGCTTAAATACTACAGTATTGTGGGTTCGATCGATCGTTCGATTTCCCGGGGACTTTAGGAAAATTATTTGTGTAATCCATAAATAGTTGCTCTAAACTGATTGTACTTTGTATCCTTCAATTGTTTTTGTTAAGCCTAGTGCAGAGTTTTGTCTTAAAGTTAAAACCTAGAGTAGAGTTTTTGATCTATATTTTTAGCACTTGACATGCTCACCTACTTTTAGAGTACACATTATTATTTGTGAATGAGGAAAAACAGAACTTTAATACGAGTGGGAATCGAACTTGCGTCCCTTCCTATCCGAGAAAGTGCTCTAATCCACTGAGGTATCGTACTCCCTTGCGGTCATACCCAATTTCCTCATCACATTTGTCTTAACAACCAACGCCATCTATTGGAACGCATTTACGTGCATTAATCCAATATATTAAGTTTAATTTTGCAATTAAAATTCACAATATTTGATGTCGTGATTTTTTTAAACATTTTGATCTATATTTTTAGCACTTGACATGCTCAGCTACTTTTAGAGTACAAATTATTATTTGTGAATGAGGAAAAAGAGAACTTTAGTACGAGCGGGAATCGAACCTGACGCAGGCTCGCCTTCCTATACGTGGAAGTGCTCTAATCCACTGAGCTACCGTACTACCTGGTCATACCCAATTTCCTCATCACATTTGTCTTAACGACCTAGAGTAGGGTGTTCTCATAAAAAAATATCGTGGCCGTACCATTTATTTCAAGTAACAGAAATCGCTCCTTTGTTCTTTTCGCTACCGCTTGTGCTAAAAAACAATGTTTGAGTCGCTGATGGCTTTTACTGTGGCAAATTGATGTGAGCTTTACTATACCTAACTTATTGAGTGCCACTGTGGTCGTACTCAGTTATGAGTACCCCGATCTAACATGGTTAATATTCATATTAAGTTGAAATTAACGTGGACGGACTTAAAGCGAGCAGTGGCGTAGTCGGTAACCGACTTCCGTGCACGAGTTCGATTCTTACTCAGGACAATTATTTGTGTGATGAACACAGATATTTGTACCGCATCTAAATGTTTTCTATCTATTATTTATGTGTGTATTTACAAAAAAAAAAAGTAATATATATATTATATGCGCAATCTGGTACCTATAGCACAAGCATTAAGCTTAGTTTGGGACCAGAGGACGTTGTGTGAAATGTCCGTGAACATTTATTTATTTATATAACTTCGTCCAAATGAATAATAAATAAGTGGGAATTAGATCGTATTTCACCGTACTCACTCATGCGAATTGGCTGACTTTTAAAACCACCAAGCAAACCTCCCAGACATGCAGCATCCCTTACAGCTACTGTTGTTAGAGTTAGGTATCAAGTGAGAGTATTAGAAAGAAGAAGAACAAAGAAGAATAATTTATTGCCTCATTCTTATTAGAGGACGCGCTTATGCTAATATAAATAGTAACATTAAATAAATCTACACCAAAAACTAAAACTATTAAATAAATAAAAGATAAAAGAAACACAGGCTGCAAGGGTTCACTTATTGTTATCGAACCGAGTGTGTGGTTACTACCAACTGTGAAGTACGTCAGTATTTTGTTTGTGGCAGGAAATAGCCGTCAATTCCTAGATTGCGCATCTGTAAAATAAAATGGTATACAACGGCTTGACAGCATCCTTAATATTGTTGAGTTACCACTTACCATTCCTTAGCTTGTCTGCCAGCATAAGCAATATAAAATATCAGCACTAAGCTTTGAGTTTTCTCGACCTTACTGATAATCGAACTTGAATTCTCATTTTGTCTTAAAATGCATTATTTACCCTTTATTAACTTTTACCAAAGTTGCAGTTAAATTATACTACGTTATAATTATTTACTAACTTTATATAATAAGCCGAAATAATATATATTTACAGTAAACAATTGCCTTATTAGTTAGAGCGCTTCATCAACATAACTAGCATAAACATATCCACGAAATATAGGTACCATAAGTATTTTTTTTTATTGCATGTAATAGCAGACGAGCCACGGTCCATCTGATGGTAAATGGTAACCGTCGCCCATGGACTCTACTATACCGAGAGTATTGTCAAGCCACTGCTCACCAATTCATGTCACAGATGTGAAATAAAATATAATATAAACGGATATCTCCTGCTACAGCCAAAACGCAACGATGTGCTTCATGGCCGGTCACACGGCAGAAGATGGTACCAAACAGCTCGGGCCCGATACCAAATGAGTACGACTACTCAATCCCAGCCCTACCACTAGTCATGCAATGGATGATAATTGCTTACTTCACTTAGTCGCCTCATACGATTGTATGCTTGTTTGCTACCTACATAGTATAAAAAACCGGCCAAGTGCGAGTCGGACTCGCGCACGAAGGGTTTCGTACCATTGACTAGGTAAAAAGGGCCGTGTGGGGCCGGCTTTAGAATTGTCCCACCCCTCTCCACCCATGGGAGTCGTAAGAGCCGACTGAGGGAATATGGGGAGAGTGGGCAGCAGCACTCCCTCGAGTATTAACAACATCCACTGCGATCGCCAACCGGCCTGCCAAGCGTGGCGATTACGGCACTCTACCCCCTATTTGGGGAGGCCTATGTCCAGCAGTGGACGTCGAAAGGCTGATGGATGGATGGATGGATGGATGGATGGACTAGGTAAACAAAAGAAAAAAAATTGCATCACGTCTGTATTCCCCGAAGGGGTAGGCAGAGGTGTATTACACACTCACGACTCACCAGCTATGTTTAAGTACCACGTAATTGGGGGTGAGCCTATTGACGTCTACCGGGCACATTTCCAAACTCCGGGTAAACAACATTACACATTTTGTTGTAAAACCCTCTTAAATATTAATTTTATCTTCATTTAATTATTTATTTTTAAAGTTAATATATAAATAAATATTCTGTAAACATTTTAAGCCATTTCAAGTCTACCTGTTGCCGTTATCAATAGCGAGCAAAAAAGGGCAATACAATCACGTTTGTTGTATGGGAGCCCCCCTTAAATATTTTTTTATTTTATTTTTAGTATTTGTTGTTATAATGGCAACAGAAATACATCATTTGTGAAAATTTCAACTGTCTAGCTATCGCCGTTCTTGAGATACAGCCTGGTGACAGACGGACGGACGGACAGACAGCAAAGTCTTAGTAATAGGGTTCCGTTTTGACCCTTCGGGTACGAAACCCTAAAAACACATCTGAATAGAAGTAGTGCTCGTTAATTTAACAGGACCTATCAGATGAACAGACAAACCGCTGCTTATTATGAAGATAGTATTCACCTCAGACAGAAAGCCCTTTAACATCTTTGTGTGTCAGTGGTATGGCTGAACATCATCATGGTGCCAAATTGGTCAGTTATTGCAAGCGCTTTATATGGGACAAGCGAAAGAAAATACAGGAAATGATTTTGATGCTAGTTTTTATAAAGAAAATATTTAATTTTATAACATAATCTGCCCACTTAATGCTTGTGCTCTATGTGTACTAAGCAACTATATAGAACAGCTATAGTAGTAAAGAGATGCGAGATTGGGGTGCAATCAAACTAGGATTACGCCAAGCTGACTAGTGTTCAACCTAGTTCTGAAGTGCGCGCATTGTGATATGAAGTGCTTTACAATGAGAGATTTAATAGGTATTAGGATTGTGTTGCATATTGGGTTTAATTTAGATACAGTAGAATGAAATTTGTGAAAAGCTCCAAGATAATGTGTGGAAGTAAAACTTTTTAACTTTACTATAGCAGTAGTATGTAAATGGACGCCCCAACTGAATACCCTAAATATATTTTTGAAAAAAAAAAAAAACTTCTAATTGAAATAAAATTAAAGGTATTTTATTATATATTAGTACCTCGGGATTTTAATATTGAAATCGAAAAAAATAACAAAATTACATTAGATTTTAGATGCTTACTTTTACAATTTAATTTTAAAATTAGCATTAGAACAACCGACATGCTTGACATGTATAGATAATTTTGCATATCCTCAATACTTCTAAAACTGAGAGATTGTAGATAGTATAATTTGGTCTATCTTACGATTATTAGTTGGTATGATTTTTATTTTCACATTTACACACTTGATATTCGTTTCAGTGTCTTATTTACAGAAATATTATAGGTTAATAGTATTTATAGGGCTGCATTATTATAAGGTAAAAATCTTAACTGTAAAATTAAGTTTACCGGTTCAGTATAATGTATGTAGATACATCCGACAGATGGCGCACCCAGGACGTTAAGTATGAATGTGTTATCGAAATTAGCAGTCGAGAGCAGTTGTCACGATGGCTGAATTGGCAAAGGATCTGGATGGTGTTCAGGAGATGCAGGTTCAAATCCTACTCGTGACTGTTATTTTCGATTTCACATTTTCCACTTTGTGGTTAAACTATCTATCTCTATTAAATATGCTGATATAACTATTCGGTACAATAACACTCAGTAATAAACGTACAGCATACATACCTCGTACAAGATAGCATACAAGCAGTAAGAATGAATACCTTGTCTCTATATACTGCAGAAAGCTCGACATACGCTTTGTTTGTTCGGAAACAAACTTTAGAGCCTCAAATGAACCAGTCCTATGCCTAACTTTTGTTTTTTTTAAAATAACCGTATGTACAAGGGATCGAATTCTTTTATGACGAAGGATTTTAGAATTTATTCAATTAAAAACTTCTTTAGCACTATTGTGATTTGAAACTAAACGAAACGGCAACTCTAAAAAAAGATACAAAGCCTAGCGCTAAAACCAAGGAATACAAAGACAGTAAGTATCGAATTCAATCCCGAGTCCAAGGTTCAGACCTCGTACGTCGGACACCACTAACTTTCGAGATTTTTCAAAATTATGTGTGTATTTGTTTACAATTTATCACTGCTCGGCGAAGGGAAACGTCGTGAGAAAACCTACATGTCTGAGAGATTTTGTCGACGGCTTGTGAAGTCTGCCAACCCGCATTGGGCCAGCGTGGTGAACTATGGTCCTAATTTATCTCACCATGAGAGGAGATCCGTGCCCAATAGTGGAACAGAAAAGGGTTATTATACATCTATATAAATATTTATTGCGCAAAACAATGAGAAAGAAAACAGTAATACAGTGCTTCCTAATGTTTTATGTTTGTCTCATCTACCTGAAACTCTTACTTCTGGAAAAAAGGTTAATTTACTTGATTTTCCCAGAAGTAAGAGTGTATAAAGGTTAATTTACTTGATTTTCCCAGAAGTAAGAGTGTATAAAGGTTAATTTACTTGATTTTCCCAGAAGTAAGAGTGTATAAAGGTTAATTTACTTGATTTTCCCAGAAGTAAGAGTGTATAAAGGTTAATTTACTTGATTTTCCCAGAAGTAAGAGTGTATAAAGGTTAATTTACTTGATTTTCCCAGAAGTAAGAGTGTATAAAGGTTAATTTACTTGATTTTCCCAGAAGTAAGAGTGTATAAAGGTTAATTTACTTGATTTTCCCAGAAGTAAGAGTGTATAAAGGTTAATTTACTTGATTTTCCCAGAAGTAAGAGTGTATAAAGGTTAATTTACTTGATTTTCCCAGAAGTAAGAGTGTATAAAGGTTAATTTACTTGATTTTCCCAGAAGTAAGAGTGTATAAAGGTTAATTTACTTGATTTTCCCAGAAGTAAGAGTGTATAAAGGTTAATTTACTTGATTTTCCCAGAAGTAAGAGTGTATAAAGGTTAATTTACTTGATTTTCCCAGAAGTAAGAGTGTATAAAGGTTAATTTACTTGATTTTCCCAGAAGTAAGAGTGTATAAAGGTTAATTTACTTGATTTTCTTACAGTTATGGCTAAGCGAAAATGTGAAATCGAGAATAACAGTCACGAGCAGGCTGTTTTTGTCGATTTCACATTTTTCACTTTGTGTTTAATGTATAGTGCTAAGCATGTCAAATGCTAAAAATACGTCCGTGTTATCGAAATTAGCAGTCAGGAGCAATTGTCAGGATGGCTGAATTGGTAAAGCATCTGGACGGTATCCAGAAGATGCAGGTTCAAATCCTGCTCCTGACTGTTATTTTTCGATTTCACATTTTTCACTTTGTGTTTAAAGTATAGTGCTAAGCATGTCAAATGCTAAAAATATATATAAAAATATCTAAAATATTTAAAGGGTTTGCGTCATTATTAGGTAAAATCTTAATTGTAAAATTAAGTTTACCTGGTCGGTATAATGTATGAAAATACGTCCGACAGATGGCGCAGGCGTCACCCAAAGACGTTAAGTATGATGTGTTATCGAAATTAGCAGTCAGGAGCAATTGTCAGGATGGCTGAATTGGTAAAGCATCTGGACGGTATCCAGAAGATGCAGGTTCAAATCCTGCTCCTGACTGTTATTTTTCGATTTCACATTTTTCACTTTGTGTTTAAAGTATAGTGCTAAGCATGTCAAATGCTAAAAATATATATAAAAATATCTAAAATATTTAAAGGGTTTGCGTCATTATTAGGTAAAATCTTAATTGTAAAATTAAGTTTACCTGGTCGGTATAATGTATGAAAATACGTCCGACAGATGGCGCAGGCGTCACCCAAAGACGTTAAGTATGATGTGTTATCGAAATTAGCAGTCAGGAGCAATTGTCAGGATGGCTGAATTGGTAAAGCATCTGGACGGTATCCAGAAGATGCAGGTTCAAATCCTGCTCCTGACTGTTATTTTTCGATTTCACATTTTTCACTTTGTGTTTAAAGTATAGTGCTAAGCATGTCAAATGCTAAAAATATATATAAAAATATCTAAAATATTTAAAGGGTTTGCGTCATTATTAGGTAAAATCTTAATTGTAAAATTAAGTTTACCTGGTCGGTATAATGTATGAAAATACGTCCGACAGATGGCGCAGGCGTCACCCAAAGACGTTAAGTATGATGTGTTATCGAAATTAGCAGTCAGGAGCAATTGTCAGGATGGCTGAATTGGTAAAGCATCTGGACGGTATCCAGAAGATGCAGGTTCAAATCCTGCTCCTGACTGTTATTTTTCGATTTCACATTTTTCACTTTGTGTTTAAAGGCTAGTTTTAAGATTGAGGACTGGCAAACAAGGATGTCGATATTAGTTTGATGTTAGTTTGAGATCAACAAGGCATCTCACATATCGGTTAAGAGAAATATTGTGAGAAAAAATGTATGCCTGAGAGATTTGCTCATAAAATTGTAAAGTCTGGAAAATTATTCTGTGCATCAGCCAGCGTCCAACATACATCAACAATTTAGAAATAACACCAACTACCGTATAATAAAATAGGAACCTTTTTCTTTTCTAAAGCATTAGGCAAATTAATAGCCAAATTGATGGTAAATGGCAACTTCCTATAAATCTAGGGATCTCAGCGATACTTGTCACAATCCTACCATAACCACCTATTTTAATGGATGATCATAAATATACAATGGCTCTTAACGACATTATTCCCAAAAACATTTCCATATCCATATTTAAATGTACAAAATACTCGTTTTTACAAAATATGTACATACGTGTAATGGCGTCGGTTCCGTCAGCAGGCAGCGGTAATTAATCTAAAATCAATACTGGCTAGCCACGAGTGTTGTTTCGCGATCTCCACTGATACGTGAAACTAGTTTATTCACCATGTTTCTCTCAAGCGGAGATTATTAGCTGTTTTTTTATCACCAGTATAGTAAACAAGCATACGGCTCGTCTGATGGTAAGCGGCTACCGCAGGTAGCAGCACGGTAGTGTCAGTGATATCACGCGCTTCTAACCTTAGAGTAAGCCATAACTGTTTATATATATTTTTAGCATTTGACATGCTTAGCACTATACATTAAACACAAAGTGAAAAATGTGAAATCGAAAATAACAGTCAGGAGCAGGATTTGAACCTGCATCTTCTGGATACCGTCCAGATGCTTTACCAATTCAGCCATCCTGACAATTGCTCCTGACTGCTAATTTCGATAACACATCACACTTAACGTCTTTGGGTGACGCTTGCGCCATCTGTCGGATGTATTTTCATACATTATACCGACCAGGTAAACTTAATTTTACAATTAAGATTTTTACCTAATAATGACGCAAACCCTATAAATATTTATATATATTTTTAGCATTTGACATGCTTAGCACTATACATTAAACACAAAGTGAAAAATGTGAAATCGAAAATAACAGTCAGGAGCAGGATTTGAACCTGCATCTTCTGGATACCGTCCAGATGCTTTACCAATTCAGCCATCCTGACAATTGCTCCTGACTGCTAATTTCGATAACACATCACACTTAACGTCTTTGGGTGACGCCTGCGCCATCTGTCGGACGTATTTTCATACATTATACCGACCAGGTAAACTTAATTTTACAATTAAGATTTTTACCTAATAATGACGCAAACCCTATAAATATTTATATATATTTTTAGCATTTGACATGCTTAGCACTATACATTAAACACAAAGTGAAAAAATTAGGTAAAAATCTTAATTGTAAAATTAAGTTTACCTGGTCGGTATAATGTATGAAAATACGTCGGACGTATTTCCGACAGATGGCGCAGGCGTCACCCAAAGACGTTAAGTGTGATGTGTTATCGAAATTAGCAGTCAGGAGCAATTGTCAGGATGGCTGAATTGGTAAAGCATCTGGACGGTATCCAGAAGATGCAGGTTCAAATCCTGCTCCTGACTGTTATTTTCGATTTCACATTTTTCACTTTGTGTTTAATGTATAGTGCTAAGCATGTCAAATGCTAAAAATATATATAAATATTTATAGGGTTTGCGTCATTATTAGGTAAAAATCTTAATTGTAAAATTAAGTTTACCTGGTCGGTATAATGTATGAAAATACGTCCGACAGATGGCGCAGGCGTCAACCAAAGACGTTAAGTGTGATGTGTTATCGAAATTAGCAGTCAGGAGCAATTGTCAGGATGGCTGAATTGGTAAAGCATCTGGACGGTATCCAGAAGATGCAGGTTCAAATCCTGCTCCTGACTGTTATTTTCGATTTCACATTTTTCACTTTGTGTTTAATGTATAGTGCTAAGCATGTCAAATGCTAAAAATATATATAAATATTTATAGGGTTTGCGTCATTATTAGGTAAAAATCTTAATTGTAAAATTAAGTTTACCTGGTCGGTATAATGTATGAAAATACGTCCGACAGATGGCGCAGGCGTCACCCAAAGACGTTAAGTGTGATGTGTTATCGAAATTAGCAGTCAGGAGCAATTGTCAGGATGGCTGAATTGGTAAAGCATCTGGACGGTATCCAGAAGATGCAGGTTCAAATCCTGCTCCTGACTGTTATTTTCGATTTCACATTTTTCACTTTGTGTTTAATGTATAGTGTTAAGCATGTCAAATGCTAAAAATATATATAAATATTTATAGGGTTTGCGTCATTATTAGGTAAAAATCTTAATTGTAAAATTAAGTTTACCTGGTCGGTATAATGTATGAAAATACGTCCGGCAGATGGCGCAGGCGTCACCTAAAGACGTTAAGTGTGATGTGTTATCGAAATTAGCAGTCAGGAGCAATTGTCAGGATGGCTGAATTGGTAAAGCATCTGGACGGTATCCAGAAGATGCAGGTTCAAATCCTGCTCCTGACTGTTATTTTCGATTTCACATTTTTCACTTTGTGTTTAATTTAAAGCCATAACTGGATAGAAAACATGATAGAAAATAGATGAGAACTTAGGATGGAAGTTATGAGGAAATGAAGACAGATGCGGCCTTCAACACTTTAACTTACTTAACAAAGCCAAAAGGATTTGAGCCAACTTATTCATGCTGGAACAAGTAACTACGAAACAACACCAAATTAAAAACTATAGTAGTAATATCTTCTGTTACGTTAAACATTTTCTGTGATATAGCGATACTTCTGTGGTCGAGCCCATTCTTACTGGAATGGCCAACGCTTTACTTCAGATTTTGTCTCGGCTATACATATATAAGATCCGAGTATAAATGTACTGAATTCGTGTGCTGTGCGCGTAACACTTCGCATGCAAATCGCGTATTTAGCTCGTCATCTACTACGGCGTAGCAACCGTAGACAGTTCGCTACACCGTTGTGCGACATTGCTACGTGTCGAACATTTGTATAGGATTCGAAAGTTCCCGAAACAGAACGCTTTACCAGAATATGGAATCGGTAATCTGTGGAGCGATTTCCGGGTAGTAATATAATGCAAATGTCACCTCCACATATTTACTTGCTGACAAAATAATATTATACAAAAGAACACTTCTAGATTACGGGCCCACATCACGTATTCGGGCCTCGTACTGGATGGGTTGTGGCACTTCTGCGAGCACTTCCGCCAACTGTCTTGGACTTGCCGGCTGAAAGCTACCCACCGTGGAACTTAGAGACGGAGGCGCTCGGTGACGAGTATCGGCAGGCATTGCAAAAACAAAAGCGACCGCAGTCCTGATCAAGGTGGCCAGATGGCAGGGTGACGCGCAACAATCTACCATGGCCTGATGGAGGGCCCGGCTGGAGACGCCTCGGGCCGGTATTCGGACCGTTGGGAGGGTCCAGCCAGTAACGGCACAGTGTCCTTACCATCCAATCGGTGCAGGTGCTATCAAGGCACGGTTTTTTCGGCAGATACCTGTATATAGTTATCAGGAGGAAATAAACTCTATGCAGTCAGCCGAAAGGGTAAGCCGTCGGCGGTCTGATGTAGTGTCACACAGTTCCAGTGGTCCACTAATATAGGCAGAGATATACAGATTTAGGAGTGTGTATTTTTGGATTTTCGTTGCCCGTACGACGGGGTGTGTGGTTTTTATATCCATACTTCTATCATTGACTTCATCTGCGTCGACTTTTTTTTATTTGAATTAGTAATAATCGTCTAGAACTTTTATTGAAAAAATTGAATTATTTCAACATAATTTTTTAATTATTAAATAATTAATATAAATATAATAGTAAGTGAAAAACATTTGTATATCAGGATTACAAGTAGTTATGTCCTTGTCTACGTTCTGGACTACATAAGTACAAAATTTTATAAGGTTTGATCCAGTAGTTACGTGAAAACATGACAAACAAACAAAGAACCCGTTTTGTCCGTGTGGTGACGGACTAAGAATACAAGTGTCACCAATCTATTCTTTCTCAAGGGTGTCGTATGAGGCGACTAAGGGAAGTAAGCAATTATCATCCATTGCATGACTGGTGGTAGGGCTGGGTACCAAGTGGGAGTACTCACTTGGTATCGGGCCCGAGCGGGTTGGTACCACCATCTCCCGTGTGACCGGCCATGAAGCACATCATGCGTTTTGGCTGTAGCAGGAGATAGCCGTTTATATTTCATTTCATATCTGTGAAATGAATTGGTGAGCAGCGGCTTGACAATACTCTCAGGAGGTCTCTAAGGAGAGGATAGGTAGGATATTAGGGAGAGGATAGAAAGGATAATAAGAAGACGATAGGGAGGGAGTTCGGACCTCTGGTGCTCTCACTCACTATACGAAACACAACGGTAGGAGTAACTACCGTTGTTACACGCTGATATTATGTGAGAGGGTGGTACTTCCTCGATCGAGCCGGCCCAATCGTGCTAGGATAAGCAAGGTTCTACCGCCAGTAATTTTTACTGTAATATTTTTTTTACTGTAGTTGTGGCGAAGACATGTTTACAGAATATAGTAAGCATACATGAGAGATTATTTTTTATAAAAACCTTTTAATATACTTACTATTTCTCTTTAAGAAATTATTTTTCTGTATCTAAATCAAGTTACCAATTAAGATGAGCGCAGATTACTAAGAGCTAGCAGTCTCTGTCCTCAGTGCGCGCTGACGTCATCAGTTCCTTTGTCGGCCACCCACCAATCATTGCAAATATCAAATCAGTAGGGCTGGCACTCACAAGAAAATAACGTCACATAAATAGACAATATTTATATGTTTAAAGCGATTATTATGAAAGTTTGCACATATTAGTCTGGAACCTAAAAAAAGAGAATGTGATTTTTTTATTCAGGACAAATTGATGATTCCTGTACATTGGTACTGTATAAAATGTGGACAGAATTTATTTTTACATAAAGCCTGCACTCATCAAATCTATATAAGTAACGTTTATGGGAATGGTTATTGGATAACTTCTAACCTAATTACAGGTTCCTCGTTTAATTATCCATTGTGTAATAATACTACAATATCCACCATCGATAATACTGCTAATCTATAACTATTATAAAGCTGTAACAGAGCTGTGTCTGTATATTTAAGATATTTGAGAAAACATGACTTCAATAGGCTATATAGGCGTGTCTAAACACAAAACGATTATTTTCAGATTTTTTGTCTGTTTGTCTGTTTATCTGTTTGTTACAAATAACGATACTTGTATTGTATATTAGCTTTCATATCAAACTAAATGACACGGGAAATTATTTTATATACCAATATGTCGTTGACTTTACACGGTTTATTTCTAAATGTTACTGAAGTAGTTCATGTATCAACCTCCAATGTCAAGAGTTGCCTGTTCAAAATACAATCACAAACTGTAATTCTGAATAACTGCACAGATGGCGGAGCGGTTTAGATACGAGTACGGACCTCCCGACCGAGTGTTGTGGGTTCGATTCCCCACAGAACAACTCTTTGTGTAATCCACAAATGGTTCCTATGAGTATAGGTGAACTGTGTCCATGAAACTGTATGTTTGTAAAGTCCTTCGCGATACAAGGATTGTTCCTTAGTGCAGTGTCGACTTAAAAATAAAAAAATATTGTGAACTTAAGATACGAACTCACTAGGTATATTATATAATTTCATACTTTTTTAGCCATTAAACTACCATAGATTATATTCAATACCTATATTACCATACGAGTATCTTTAAATATTTAATTTTGTCGATTTTTTGTGTTTGTGAATGAATATAAAGGCAGGAATCTGTACCAATATAAAGATGTAACGGAGCTTTGTCTACTCATTTCAGATATTAGAACAAATAATGACTGTAGGTATTAGGTAATGTAAGCGACTCTGAATACAAAACATGTTTTTCTAGAATTTTAGTCTGTATATCTGTTTGTTTGTTTACTCATCACACAGAAACTACTGAACAGATATTTTTTTTTGTCCTTTGTAATCTGCAATTAGTCGTCTAGACTATAATCTAGTGAGTTGTATGGAGATGTGGTTTGGCGCGGTGGAGCC
Source organism: Leucoma salicis (assembly GCA_948253155.1). Classification (NCBI taxonomy): domain Eukaryota; kingdom Metazoa; phylum Arthropoda; class Insecta; order Lepidoptera; family Erebidae; genus Leucoma; species Leucoma salicis. Next base: position 634,225 of record OX411804.1, read on the forward strand.
ACTGCTCGTTCTCCACATTAAGGAAGCATATCTGCTCTCTTGAGTCTTCTAATTTGATTAGGCTACAAGAGCAAAATGGATAACGGGTTTGGATGAGTTGTCAAGCGGTCTTTAGAATTAGCTGTGTAGCATTTTGCTTCGTCAAAGAAGGTTGGGATTTCAAAGGTACTCATGGATTTCCGAGTTACGAGCATACCAGTGCACCGATAAAAGTACCCTGAGAATATTGTTTTGAGCTCGTTGGAAGCACGTAATTTTGGATTTGCTGGCTGTCGATCACAGTTGGATTCCATATGTCCAGATTGGTTTTATTATGGAACAATATACCCTTAGTTTGTTGGATAGAGAACGCGGAATGGAGCGGGCCCGCGGGCAAAGATTCCATTATTCTAATGCATAAGTTGTCTTTTAAAATCCTTAATGCGTGTTTTAAATAGGTGGTAATTATCATAAGCCATCGGGTGCATTAATTACTGTACCATCATAGCACCAGGCGGTATCTCTTGATAGTATTTATGAAAACTTTAATATAAGGCAAATTATTTCGATCAAGTTAAACTTCAACAATGCATATTTAGATATTTTTATATATATTTTTAGCATTTGACAAGCTTAGCACTATACATTAAACACAAAGTGAAAATTGTGAAATCGAAAATAAAGCACAGGCGTCACCCAAAGACGTTAAGTATGAATGTGTAATCGAAATTAGCAGTCAGGAGCAATTGTCACGATGGCTGAATTGACAAAGCATCTGGACGGTATCCAGGAGATGCAGGTTCATATCCTGCTCGTGACTGTTATTTTCGATTTCACATTTTTCACTTTGTGTTTAATTCAACAATGCAGTACTAGTCCAGCAGTAAAACCAAGAACTGCAAAGATAGAGGTATTGAATTAGTTCCTAATCTAAAGTCCTCGCACTGCTCTCATCTCTGGCTTTTCGAGATTTATATATATATTTATGTATTTGCTTGTTAAATCTGCCAATATAGCAGACTTTTGGATTGCGGCCTAAATTCCTCTCAGAAGTAAGAGAAATAGTGTGATTGTATAGAGCTCTAAATAAAAAAAAGATACTTCAATTACGTCTTGCCATTTATTTTCAATTAATGTAAAAAATATGTTTCACTGGTCTAATATAAAAAAAAATATAATAACTTATACGAGAGTCATCCTTGCGTGCGCTGACGGATACGATTGATCTGAAAAAGTATATCCCTTTGTCTGTAGATTGGATTTACTCGATCCCAGTGCGTCGAGGTGAGGCCGAATCGTACGTGAATCAATCCTCTAGTTCCGCATTTAGTATTAATGGAAAAACTATATTACGCAAATTTCACTGTTTTGTTGAATACTTATATGTATATATTTTTTACGTACACAATTTAATAAGTATTGTAATCAGTCGCAGAAACTTTATTTGAAGCGCACACTGGTTATATCTTAATAGATGTACTACAGATAGATTAAAATGTACTGGTGTTTAAGTATGTATATTAAGCTTAAAATCCTACAGATTTTAGCAAATTTAAACAAATCGTTCACAGTAGTAAATATATTACACAGAGTAAGTGGAGCCTTCCTTGTACCAGCATGTACGTGCGGGCTCGAACGGCGAACTACTAACCCCTATCAAAAGATCAGCGTTAAACGACAGTAGGTATTTCTACTTTTGTATTCCGTATTGTGAGTGAGAGCGCCGTGGGCCCAAACTCCCTCCTTATTATACTTTCCCTCAACCCCCAATCCTTTTTCTTGGAGTTGGCAACGCGCGAGTGATGCTTCTGGTGGTGCTAGGCCACGTTTACCGGTTAGGTGGGCCGCCGTATGCTTGTAAATATATATTTGAATTTGATAACAAAATGTTAAGAAAGAATAGGGGCTATTAAATACATATAATGCTACGGCTCCCAGAGATCATACAAAAAAAAAACGTTGCATAAGACCCTGATGTCACAAATTAAAAAAAACTTGATATATAAAATGTAGTGATTTTCTGAAAGGACTCTAAACATTATTTATAAACATATTAAGATTTATTTTAAAATTGGCAGAAATCACAGGGCATTTCTTGTGTTATATATAGAGAAAACGATTAAACAGAAAGCTATTGAAAAAACTCCGTGACAAATTCTGGTACGCACAAGGCGTGTTCGGGGTCAGGGCGACCGGGATCAAATCAACCATCACGTTCCTGACCGTGCTATATCATTCAGAGCGTCGACAGGGTTATGTGACATATACACTCACTATGATTACATTCGAAGCCACCTTAAAAGTACATATGTAGTACATAGAGCATATTTATTTCTTCTCAGTAAACTAATAAAATGATAATCTACATAATAAAATGATAATGTACATAATTATCACATCTAGATTATAATGCCTAATCAAAATTTAGAAATCCATGTTATTTTTTTTCTTTTATGTTTTGCACGTAGAAATTCATGTTCTTTTTTTTCTTTTAAGTTCTGGACATATAAATCCATGTTCTTTTTTTAAAGTTCTGGTCATATAAATCCATGTTCTATTTTTAAAGTTCTGGTCATAGAAATCCATGGTCTTTTTTTAAAGATCTGGTCATATAAATCCATGTTCTTTTTTTAAAGTTCTGGTCATATAAATCCATGTTCTTTTTTTAAAGTTCTGGTCATAGAAATCCATGTTCTTTTTTTAAAGATCTGGTCATAGAAATCCATGTTCTTTTTTTTTAAAGTTCTGGTCATATAAATCCATGTTCTTTTTTTAAAGTTCTGGTCATAAAAATCCATGTTCCTTTTTTAAAGTTCTGGTCATAGAAATCCATGTTCTTTTTTTAAAGTTCTGGTCATAGAAATCCATGTTCTTTTTTTAAAGTTCTGGTCATAGAAATCCAATGTATTTTTTACTTTTATTCATAAGCATAGTATATTATGTTCATTGTGAGAGTTTTGTTGTAACAACTGTTGATGAACCTTATAAATAAATAAGATACTAATAAAGATATGGTAAGTATTATTTATGATATTTTGATAGTTCTATATATTTTTTAAGCATTTAACATGCTTAGGCATATAAATTAACACAAAGTACCAAAATGTGAGATCAAATATATAACAAGACATGAAGAGTATGTTATCGAAATTCGTAGTCCCAAGCAATTGTCACGATGGTTGAATTGGCAAAGCATCTGGGGCGGTATTCCAGGATATGCAAATTCAAATCTTGCTCGTGATTGTTATTTTCGAATTCACATATTCGCACTTTGTGTTATTTATGACACAAGAATAATGTGATAAGGGTTACCTTTCTATGATGTATAGCGATGGTATTGTTAAATGGTCAACGACGGGATGCCTTTTCATTGATTACTAGACTCTACCCGCGACTCCATTCGCGTGGAGTTGTTATCCCACTGGAACTCTCAATTTTAAGGGACAAAAAGTAGCCCATGTTCTTTTCTGGGTGCAGGAATATTATGTATGTTATTAGTAAATTTTATGATGATTTGTTGAGTAGTTATGGCCTAAAAGCGTAGCAAACAAACAAATACACTTGCATTTATAATATTATTAATAAGGATAATAATAACTATTATTTTCTTGCTTTCACACACATGCAAACGTACGCACACACACACACACATACCCACACACGTTATACGTTTCTTGAGAACAATTTTACTCTCAATCAAAACAAATGATGATACACGTCAAGATTTTTAAAATTAAAATTGATTGTCTTACCGCTACGGTATCAATGTATTTATAAATAAACGTAAGCTTTAATAAAATGTACACAAAGACTGTTAAATATATTTAAGGACCTTATTCCATATTCGATTAAAGCCTTAACCCTTTTGTACCCTTTCTCCTCCGCCATTTTTCTCACAAATCGTTTCTCCGAACATCTACCGATTACGTGGAATAAACAATTTGTTACACAAATTAGAGGAGGATACTGACATCCCTTGCGGAGTATTGTGGGTTCGATAATGTGAATAATCGTATATTCTGTGCTACGAGTTGCTAATACTCTATGTACAACCGCGTATTTGTATCTGTCCGTACTATTATAAAGTTGTAACAAAACTTTGTCTGTACATCTAAAATATTTTTAAGAAAACAATACTGTATTGATGATACCTTTATTGTTTGATAACAGCTATCGCGCATAAAAAGTGGTATAGGTACGTTTTATCCCGGTACTACATTGGAAACCTGAAAAATAACCTAAAAGCTATTAACTATTACCACTTCTACCTGCGGCGGAGTCACAAGAAAAGACAGTAAATATTTAAAACTTTTTAAGTCAGTAACAGTTTTTAAGTCTAATCTAGAGCTATCAAACAAAAAAGATGCATCAAAATCAGATCGGTGGTGTTAAGTTGATGTGCAAAGAAACAAATAGACAAATCCACAAACAGATGAAGATTAAAAAAGACAATGTTTTAGGTAAAAAAGTATTCTGGCGAACATCCAGGCTTCAGACACGTACTCCATGGCATGCAAAAAGATTTTTTTATAATCAATCTATATCTTAATTTTTGTGACTGCACATATAGCGGAGTGGTTTACGATCCGGCTTTCTGCCAGGGTATTGTGAGTTCAATTCCCACACAGAACAACTCTTTGTGTGATCCACAAAGGGTTAGCCGCGCAAATGTAGGTTAAATCAATTCAAAAATAATACAGGGTCTAAAGTGGTGGAATTGGTTCGTATGATAAAATAATTGGCCGGTTTGTCACCTCTTTGCATTTTTATGAACTTAAGGGACACACTGCCCAATATGACATGTCCTCAACCATGTGACACTCAAGCATATCAAGCACCTACTTCAAAGGTTAAAATTATCTTTCTACTTAAATTGGGATCATGTAAACAAAACCCTATATATAACGACAATACAATTAAAACACGTTTACAATTAGGAGCGTTCGTGCTCAAAACAAATTAATTTCCTTTATTTACACAATCAATATGGGCCGCGTTTCATTCCCCCCCAACTACAGCCTCACATTTGCGACAAGCCTGACGTTGGGCATCCCAATGAGTTGGCCCCCGCTTTCATTAATGCAAACTGTTGTTTTTTCTCATATGACACGCCAGAGATTTATTGTCGGAACAAATTAAAAGTTCCAATATTTTGATTGATGCTCTCCCATTTGACGCGACTCAAATCGAGTTTCGCAAATGAAATTGTGAATTTTAAATTACGTTTTCATGACGTGCTATGACCATTTTTATTCATAAACTATATTTTTATTGAACAAATTATTTGTGAAAATGTGTAATAAGACAATTTTACAGCGAGAGGAAACCGAAACTGCGTTTTTTTGTAATGCATTTAGTGGCAAGCGAGCCACGGCCCATCTGATGATAAATGGTAACCGTCGCTCATGGACTCAACTATACCTCTCGGTATTATTGTCAAGCCGCTGCTCACCATTTCATTTCATAAATATGAAATGAAAAAATAAACGGCTATCTCCTGCTACAGCCAAAACGCAACGATTTGCTTCATGGCCGGTCACACGGGAGATGGTGGTACCAATCCGCTCGAGCCCGATACCAAGTGAGTACTTCCACTACCCAGCCCTACCACCAGTCATGCAATGGATGATAATTGCTTACTTCCCTTAGTCGCCTCATACGACACCCATGGAAAAGAATGGGGTGGTGACACTTGTATTCTTAGTCCGTCACCACACGGACAATCCGGGGCGTCCCATCCAATCCAGGGAAGTGCTCTAGACCGCTAAGCCATCACAGTGACCGACGGCCATACCCAGTCTCCACATCACATTTATTTTGTCTTTACGACCCACGCCACCTATCGGATGCATTTACATGCATTATTCCAATATAGTCAGTTTAATTTTGCAATTAAAACTCATACTATTTGAAGGCGCGATTATTTAAATATTTTGATCTGTATTTTAGCACTTGACACACTCAGCTACTTTAAAGAACAAATTATTTTGAAATTAAACTACGTTTACGGAATCTATCGCGTTTACTTGATTTTACTACTATCCCGACGTTTCGAATACTTTACAGCATTCATGATCACGGGAGGACTTAGATGATAGACGTCCATGGACGTGTAACATTCGCGTAAATATCAGAAAGTATTAAACAAATTATTTGTTAAAATAGTAATAGTAGCAAAAGGAAACCCTCGTGCGTTGCTTTAATAGGGAAAGAGATGGGCAAGGTATTTTTTTTTAAAGACGACATCTTGCACTAGGTAAAATCCTTATATCGCGGGGGTCTTTACAAACATACAAGCCTTTGATAATTTACAAATACAGCAAACACTAGGTAGAAATTTACAAGGAAAGGAAGGTTTACTGAATAATTGAACACTATGCGATGCTCGACGATCTCGTTGCAGCTCAGTGTGGTCGTAAACTCCAATGACGCTGTTCTACAGTCCGCCGGCTGACATTATACAGGATGCTCCCAACCTATTGGTTTTGTGAAAATACATGCTATGCCCGTGGCCATGGAAACGCTTTTATTTTTTAAAGGGGTAATAATTACATATTATTATAGTCTATGATACTCCTCGAAGTCTGTTCTAAATATGATCAAACTCTTTTTTTTAAATTGAATCTGTTGTTTAGGAAATTACTTGAGGTATCTTCAGGATATTAGTATAACCATCCATCCATCCATCCATCAGCCTTTTAACGTCCACTGCTGGACATAGGCCTCCCCAAGAATGGGAGATAGTGCCGTAACCGCCACGCTTGGCAGGCGGGTTGGCGATCGCAGTGCATGTTGTTAATACTTGAAGGAGTGCTGCTGCCCACTCCCCCGGTATTCCCTCAGTCGGCTCATACGACTCCCATGGGTGGAGAGGGGTGGGACAATTCTAAAGCCGGCCCCACACGGCACATTTATAACAGTCTCATTTAAATCCATGGTGACAAAGATAGTCCCCAAACGTTTAGTCCATGACGACATAATAAACTCTCAATAAAAGAGAACTAAACACATTTTAAAAATTAAATCTTTTTTACAAGCAAATATTTTTTTTTGTTACGAAACTCTTTTTTTAATGTAGAAGTACCAACCCACATCATGGGACTACTTTTGTTAAACATAAGATAGGCAAATTGGAATACAACTGGGTCTAGCCAAGTTGCATTCTATGATCGCTAACGCTAATAGAAAACTATTAAAATGTATGGAAATTTGTACATATAAGATGTACATAATGATGTAATAAGATATTTGAGAAAAAAATGACTGTATTAGGCTATAAAGCGTGTCTGAACACAAAACATTTTTTTCTAGATTTTTGTCTGTTTGTTCATTCGTGCATCAAGCAAAAACTACTGAAAGGGTTTTGATGCATGGATATCCCGCTTCTATATCGAGATCCTGAGATATAACCTAAAAACTAGCTTTAGTAAATAATAATTAGGTGGTTTAGGATTTTCTATTTTTCATATTATAATAGGAAAAATTTAATACGGAATATCGTTTTTTATAATGAACCTTAAATACACACCCTATATCACATATTTGGCTGTGTCGGGCCGGCTTTAGAATTGTCCCACCCCTCTCCACTCATGGGAGTCGTAAGAGCCGACTGAGGGAATATCGGGGGAGTGGGCAGCAGCACTCCCTCGAGTATTAGCAACATCCACTGCGATCGCCATCCCGCCTGCCAAGCGTGGCAATTACGGCACTATCCCCCATATGAGCGCACAGGACCGCTCGTTGTGGCGTTCTCTTGGGGAGGCCTATGCCCAGCAGTGGACGTCAAAAGGCTGATGGATGGATGGATGGATATCACATATTTGTCGTAGATTTTTATTGTTTTTGTATAAAGCAAAGAATTTCTAGATTAGAGTGATACATTCGGTTAATTTTGGGGCATGTTATTAAAACAGTAAAAATTAAACCTACGCGCGTAGAAGTAGTACCTATACATATACTAAAAACATATACTCCAGACCTTATGGTATGCATTACCGCTAGACCACCGACGCAGTCATGCATGTATACTTACATATAGGTATATAGTATTTCACCTATAATATACAAGGACATAGATAGATGTATATTTACTACGTACGTAAGTAAGCGGAGGTATCAAAGGGTTTATACGTGGTCCGGTTATTGCTTCGCACCGGACGCTTTATGACGTCCCTACCAGCTTACTATCATTCTCCTACCGCAATCTCGCCTCTTAAGATGTGTTATATATAACTTACTTATACTTGCTTTTATTGATATTAAAAGATATATTACAGTAATCTTATGTCACTAACTGAAAGCAGCGTTCCACGCTTGTTCTTTTTTTATGATTTCGACAAACAGTAGCCCATCCGATGGTACGTAGTAACCGTTGCTTATGAACTATACTAATGTAATATCAAATCGCTGTTCAAAATTTACTTCATGGACGCAAACCGAAAGAAAGCAAGGATATCTCCAACTACCATCAAAACACACTGAGGTGCTTTACAGTCGACCACATGGGAGACGGCGGTACCAACTGCTTTGGGTCCGATCACAAGTGAGTACTTGTAATTGGTACCTAACCCTACCTAGTTATATCTATACTATTAAAAAGCTGTAACAGAGCTATGTCTGTACATTTAAGATATTTGTGAAAAAATGACTGAATTAGGCTATATAGGCGTATATAAACACAAAAAAAAAATAGTTTTTTTTCGTGTGTTTGTTTGTTATCAACTGCCTCTGTGGTGCAGCGGTAGTGTAAGCATCTGCTGATCATGAGGTCTCGGGTTCGATCCCCGGGTTGGGCAGTGTTATTGAGATGTTTCATATATAAAAAAAAAGGGAAAAATTCTCAGTAGCAGCCGGAGCTTGGAAATGTGCCCGGGAGATGTCAATAGGCTCGCCACCTATTACGTGGGACTTATACATAGCTGGCGAATCGTGGGTGTCTAATACACCTCTGCCTACCCCTTCGAGGAATACAGGCTTGATGCTATGCTATGTTTGTTAGCGCATCACGCAAAAACTACTAAACGGATTTTGATGCAACTTCTTTTGATTGATAGCTCTTGATTAGACTTAACAACTGGTATACATTTTATCCCGCTACTATGTCGGGAACCTGAGATATTACCAAAAACTAGGTTCAGGCTGCGGCGGAGCCGCGGGCAAAAGCTAATCATGTAATAAATGTAAAATAATAATAGAACGCGCTCAGTATTTTTGTGTGTATTTGAGCGTTTGCACTGGTGTATTTCTTAAAAAACAAATTTTCTATAAAATGCCGCCACTGAAATTTAAAAAAACATTGAATTAAAAAAAAAACTGCGTAAAGTGAGAATAGTACCCACCTCAACGCTTCGCTTATGAGGCGTGCAATATAATCCATAATTAAATTTTTCAAAATATATAGTTGACATACGCAGAATAGGCTATCAAAGCAATTAGTGACAATGGCACCTAGGTATGCAATAGTCAATATGGGCCAATGCACGATTTGGCTTGAAGCCAGCGGCGGCCGCTCCACCGGCTACGTTGATACGCCTTCCTCTATCCACAGTCACGTATTCGCTGTGAAAAAACGCCAGATATTTTTCATTCGGACCGAACATCAAACATCCCGGACTTTATTAAATTTCACACTACATCTTGCAGATTTAGAGGGCTTTTTATATTACGCGTAAAGTAAAATCACACCTACAAATAACGCTTGGTATATTTGTCTGACTTTAATAACTTACTAAATTACCAATACTTATATTTATGTACTATAGCTACGGTCTACTCGCTACTAGATCACCATACGACTTAACTTCACTGATCGTCAAGACCGACTGACCTTCAAATATTGAAGACTAAATGCCCCGTTTTCCGGGAATTTGTTTCTTTTTTACAATTCCCCACAACCTACCTTCACGGCCTACGCCAGGAGACAGTCGTAAATAATGTTACTATTTTATTCTTAAAGTACTTACTAAAATCACGACATGTGACTATTTTATTTTTAAATTACGAAAACCATAATACGAGGTTGACATACAAGCATACCGCCCGCCTGATGGTAAGCGGATATAATCTCAGGGAAAGAGATAGGAGGTGGGTAGAAAGGTTAAAGATAAGGCCCTTTTAAATAAAACTAATTATTTTTTTATAACACAGCATCACGCCTGTATTCCCCGAAGGGGTTTTCAGAGGTGTACACATACCCACGGTTTGCCAGTTATGTTTAAGTCTCAGCCAATAGGTAGCGAGCCTATTTCCGTCTATCGGGCATATTTCCAAACTTTGGGCTGCTTTTGAGAATTTTTCTTTTTACGAGAAAGCTCAATAACACTGCTCGACCCGGGGATCGAACCCGTGACCTCATGATCAGCAGTCGCTCACACTACCGTTGCACCACAGAGGCAGTCTGTACTTTCCCGTATTCATTGCAACACATCTAATTGATCAATGGTTGGCTGGTTAGTAATTTTGATTTGATTGATTTCAGCTTAAACATTTTAGATCTATTTCTTTTAGCAATTGACATGCTCCGCTACTTTTTAAAGTACAAATTATTTGTGAATAAAGAAAAAGAGATTTTTAGTAATGGCGGGAATAGAACCACGCGTCTTTTCCAATCCGGGGAAGTGCTCTAAACCACTGAGCTACCCTACTGATCCTTCGATCATCCCAAATTCTTAATAACATTTTTCTTACGACTAACGCCATCTACCGGCAAGCATTACATGCATCCAATATAGTAAGTTTAATTTTGCAATTAAAATTCATACTATTTGATGGCGTGATATTTTCAAACATTTTAGATCTATTTCTTTTAGCAATTGACATGCTCCGCTACTTTTTAAAGTACAAATTATTTGTGAATAAAGAAAAAGAGTTTTAGTAGGGGCGGGAATCGAACCACGCATCTTTTCCAATCCGGGGAAGTGCTCTAAACCACTGAGCTACCCTACTAATCCTTCGATCATCCCAAATTCTTAATCACATTTGTCTTACGACTCATCTCTTTTTCTTTATTCACAAATAATTTGTACTTTAAAAAGTAGCGGAGCATGTCAATTGCTAAAAGAAATAGATCTAAAATGTTTGAAAACATCGCGCCATCAAATAGTATGAATTTTAATTGCAAAATTAAACTTACTATATTGGATGCATGTAATGCTTGCCGGTAGATGGCGTTAGTCGTAAGACAAATGTGATTAGGAATTTGGGATGATTGAAGGATCAGTAGGGTAGCTCAGTGGTTTAGAGCATTTCCCCGGATTGGAAAGCCAGCTTTATTACAGCTTAATAATAGTACAGATAGAATAAACTTGGATGCAAGTTATTTTGGACAATTCAGCAAACTTTTGAACTGAAGAGAAACTGTTTCAATTCGTGTTTTAATTACGCTGACTCATGCTACCGTGACTTTTTATCACGCTTTATATTAACTACGCCTCTTTATAACCGAATCTTTGAAAGTTATTTTCACCTACTGCAAAACTTTGGGTTAAATTGAAACTTTTATCAAGGACCATCCACTAATTTTTTTCCGTTTGTTTTTGTTTTTCATTACAATCTGGTACCTACTATAGACACACCTATGATCAAAAAAGAAGTGTACTTTAGACACTAAAAAAGAAAAAAAAAGAATTATAATTAAAAATTATAATTGAAAATTTAATAAAGAGCGCTCGATAGCTAGTAGAATTAAATAGAAAAAAAATAATATTAAAACAATAGTGATCGTAAAAAAGCGTGGGGTGCTTTTTATTATATCTTAACAACCAATTTGATGTCAAGAGCCCCGCACTTTGTTGCAATCATTATTATTTATTCTAATATTATTTTCTACTTTATTAAAGCGTGTTTTTAAACTATAATTAATAATTGTTAAACATCTGCCGTGTGGGGCCGGTTTTAGAATTGTCCCACCCCTATCCACCCATGGGAGTCGTAAGAGCCGACTGTGGTAATACCGGGGGAGTGAGCAGCAGCACTCCCTTGAGTATTAACAACATCCACCGCGATCGCCAACCCGCCTGCCAAGCGTGGCGATTACGGCACTATCCCCCATATGAGCGAAAAACATGTTGTGGCATTCTCTTGGGGAGGCCTATGTCCAGCAGTGGACTTCCAAAGGCTGATGGATGGATGGATGGATGGAAACCACAAATTAATTGAAACATGTATTGTCTCTAATATAAATACTAGCTTTTGTCCGCGATTTTCCCATTGATTAAGTACCCAGGTATGTTTCCATCCCAAAAGACTCGTAAATTATTAAAAATATGGAAAATTAATAAAATAATAAATAAATATTCACTGACATTTCACATTATGTCCTTTGGTCCCAAACTAAGCTTATCGCTTGTGCTATGGGTACTAGATTACGCATATAATACATATACTATTTCTTTTTTTTTTGTAAATACATACATATAATAAATAGAAAACACCCAGACGTAGTAAAAATATCTGTGTTCACCACACAAATAATTGTCCTGAGTGGTAATCGAACCCACGCCTTCGTGCACGGAAATCGGTTACATTACCAACTACGCAACGAGGCCCGTTAATGTTCAAAAGAAACCATTCTTTAATACAATTTTATAGAGATTATTAAAAAAACATACATTATTTTTTATGAATGAAATATTTTTTAGAATCAATAACAAAGTTTAGCTCTTTGTCATAGTAGTACATGTATTTATACGAATTTGAAAATAAATTCTACACAAACTTAACTGAAATACATTCCACTAACTAAGGTGGGTACCGATCAGTATTAACTGCCCACAGATCCGTCGAAAGCGGCTTTAAGATGACTGTAATCTTGCTTTATTACCCAAAGATGGCTTCGTAAGTCTTCGTTAATATTAAATCGGGAGGACGCCAACTCGCAAAGTTCTGAGGGTATTAGTCGACGTAAGGTAATCATATTTGGAATGAAAAAGAAATATTGTGTCTATATCACAGTAATCGTTAATTTGAGAATAGATATGGTTTCGAACTTAGTGCAAAACCCTATCTCCTTGCAATCAAAATCGATTATTTATATACGTTAATAATACATATCACACTAGGTAGAACGCAAAGTGATTATTTTTAATGAGAGTTCATTTGATAACATGCCAAATTGTCACGATATTTACTTAAATATCGGGGATAAAATAGCGCCAAACTGATCTCTATTTAAAATGGCTTATATTCATGTCTTTGTGGTAAAAATAATGATTTGTTTTAACTTAAGGAAATTAAATAAATAAGATCGTATAAGTGATAGCGGCAGAGTCTTGCTTCTCCTAGCTCAAACTCTAAAAAAACATCGGCTTGAAGCAGCGATAGGTACTCCTACGTACGTGTTTCGTATAGTGAGTTGGAGCGCCAAAGGCCCGAACTCCTGTCAACCCTGCATCACTACTATTTTAACTAACCTCGAAAGTTTAAGAACAAAGTGTTGCATAACGTAGTTTAATAGAAATTAATAACTGTAGAATGACGCTTCGAGAGCTCAGTTGAAAGAATTGCTTTCGTTGTTTCGTTCTTCTTTTATTTCAAGATGAGAGGGTATGCCATATGGGATAAATCATATCTAATCATATTTTTTGATCTTGGTGATTTCTCACGTTAGGCAGTAAGCCCTTTGCAACGGCTGTGAGATAGCATCAACAATGAAATAGCATCAGGTAGACAGCAACTCTTGTTAACGTTAGCAGTTAAAGAAATATTATGTTTTAATGTAAGACAATCATTAGTCACTTCCAGCCTCTTAAGCTTCGATAATCATCTTACTGATTCCCCAGTGATGGCACCGTCGAGTGAAAAGAAAATGCGATAATTGAAAATTGCGTTAACATCACCGTCACATAAAACTGATTACGTTAACTTTGAGCAAAAATAGGTCAAGGGGTGTTACACCAGTAAGGAAAAGTACAAGTAAAATATATTTTTGTCAATTCGTTTCGTTAACAAAGCGTTCTAGTGACGTGCGAACGCTTGTTGTGACAATTTATCTGAAGATGTTCCCGTAACAGCCACTCGTAACATTCAAATCCGGCTAATATTATAAATACGAAATTTTATGAGTATGTTCCGATATCTGTCTGCCAATGATGACAAAAAATCTAAACGGATTTGGATGACAGGACATAGCTACTCGTAAATGGCTGGTCTAAGCGAGTAAAGAAATTTCTTTTCACTAGCTTGTCAAATTTTAATATTCATTAATTAATTATTAATTATTTTCACTTTGTGTTTAATGTAATTATTACGGTTTAATTAATTATGCTCCTAGAACTTTTATGAAACAATCAAATAATTAAAAGTTGTTTTCATGTTTTTTTTTAATTTGATAAGGAGAACATAAGATAAAATAAAGCACAAGTCCGCCCTCACGTGGAGTACTAACTCACTGTTCACATCTCTGGGCAGGCGCACCAAAATACCAGCTCGACCCACTTGACTCCCTGCAAAGACGCGCTGTTCGAATTGTCGATGATCCCAATCTCACGGATGAGCTGGAGTCGTTGGGGCGGCGGAGGGACTTTGGGGCTCTCTGTGTGCTCTATCGACTCTTCAACGGGGAGTGCTCTGAGGAACTGTTTGAGGTGGTACCAACATCGCCGTTTTACCACCGGACCACGAGACGCCGTACTAGGGTTCATTCATACCACCTGGAAACGATCTCGTCCAAGACGGTTTGTTTTCAGCGTTCTTTTCTACCACGTACGTGTAAGATCTGGAATGAACTTCCTGTTGCGGTGTTTCCCCAGCGCTACGACTTGTCCCTCTTTAAACGAGGTTTGAGAAGAGTACTTTACTCACGGTAGGCGGCGACTTGGCTGTGCCCCTGGTGTTGCCATAGTCCATGGGCGGCGGTTACTACTTACCATCAGGTAGGCCGTTTGCTCTTCTGCCGCCGTTGGCAATAAAAATAATAATAATAATAATAATGACGTTCCATTCATGATGATTATAGACAATAAACCTACTTTTGAAGCGCGCGTTTTAGTTATTACTAAGTAACTTTGACGATTTTAAGTGTTATATTACGCCTATTAAATAGAGATACTTTTGAATTTGATTTTGAAAGATATTTGTGTAAGCTGAAATTATCGGTATTAATTATTATATTATTTATATTTGTTATGAAATATGTCTTAAAAAGTTTAGTTCTTTTATGTGATTTCTAGAAATTATTGGCGAAATCTGGAAAGAAACGGCGATTTAGTTTATAATTATAATCTCTATTCATATTTGCTCCATAATGAATAAATGTCATTATTATTTCATTTCAATGCAAGCTGTGCCCAGTGATTTCATCTATGTATAATTTAATAATAATATTACTATATACTACTCTGTCAAGAAAGTACCGGAAAAAGATCAATAATTCACAAAATTTTTGTTATAATTCCAAATTTATTTTATCATCTTCAAAGTATGCTCCTTCAGAAACGATAGACATACGCCAACGAATAATCTAATCATCAAAACATTTTTAAACGGTGTTTCCGGAATTGAGGTCAGTTATCGCCGCGAATTCTCCTTTATGTCTTCTACCGATTGAAAACGGGTGCCACGAAGTGGTAATTTGAGTTTAGGCAAAAGAAAGAAGTCGGCTGGAGCCATATCTGGTGAATATGGTGGTTGCTCGATGGTATTTATTGAGTGTTTGGACAAAAATTCATTCACAATGATGGCCTTGTGCGAAGGCGCATTATCGTGGTGCAAAATCCAAGAATTTTCTTTCCACAAATCTGGCCTCTTAAACGCCGCATAACGCTCAAATAATATTCTTTATTTACCGTTTGACCTTCTGGCAAGAATTCCGAGTGCACAGCACCGTGATAGTCAAAGAAAACAGTCAACATGACTTTGACTTTTGATCGACTTTGGCGTGCTTTTTTCGGTTTCGGTTCAGTTGGAAATCACCACTCCGAAGCTTGTTGACTAGTTTGCATGTAAACCCACGTCTCGTCACCAGTAACAATGCGTTTCATTAATGTTGGGTCAGAATTGACTCGTTCTAGCATGTCCTCAGCGACTCTCATGCGATTGAGTTTTTGGATAAAATTTAGATCTTTTGGGACTAGCCGAGCGAAAACATTTCGGCGGGAACATTTTCATACCCAAGTGATTATTTAAAATAGTACGGATAGACTCGTGAGACACAGAAGGTTTGGCGGCTATCTCTCTCAAAGTTGAATGAGGATTTTCAGTCACTATTTCCTTCACTTTTGCAATGTTAGCTTCAGTTGCAGACGTCGATGGCCTACCAAAGCGAGGCAAATCTTCCATCACATCTCTACCGCTTTTAAACGCTTTGTACCACTCACCATTCATAAGCATGTGTTTTTGATAAAGTCGATTCACCGTAAGCCTTCTGTAACATTTTCAGTGACTCGGAACACGAAATTCCATTGGCGATGCAAGATTTAAGACAAACTCTTTGTTCGATGTTTTTGTCCATTATGAAATTCGCAATACACACTAGATATGATATAACTAAAAACAGCAATGTATTTAATATAACAGTTGCAACTCAAACTCCGCGCCAAAATGGATAACAGTTGTGCCAATCTAACAACAAAAATAAAATTGAATTTGGAACCATAAACAAATCATCCATTCCCAATATTTTCTTGAATGAATGTATAATAAACTTATAATGCTTTTTAATAAGTTTGTGTTTGTATTGATGTAGGAGTTCCCTAAGCTAACACGCATAGCGGCCGCGCTTTCGCGGCTGCTCCCTAACTTGGGTGGACCCGACACCTCCTGTAGGAGGCTCTACATGGGAATCATACGGTCTATGGTGTTATATAAGGCCCCAGTTTGGGCAGGTACCCTGACGGCCCGCAATGCTGCAATTCTGCAGTAACCGCAAAGAGCAATGGCCGTTAGGGTAATCAGGGGATACCATATGAATCTCCTATGAAGCGGCGATCCTCCTTGCCGGATCTCCACCGTGGCGTCTGGAGGCTAGGTCCTTTGCGTCACTTTTTTGGTGGTGTGAGGAGGCGCGTGTTCAAGGGGTGGATCCAGCACCCCGTGAGATAAGGGCTTACCATAATGAGCTTTACCGGATCCTGCTGGTGAAAGGAGCGACTTGTTCGACCAAGCGCAGGGCACACCTCTATAGAGGCGGTAAGTCCCGCCATGGACAAGTGGCTGGAGAGACGACATGGTGCTCTCACTTTCCGACTGACTTAGATACTTTCAGGGCATGGTTGCTTCAGGAGGTATCTGTGTCACATAGGCCGAGAGGAGACAGCCCAGTGCCATCACTGTGGGGACTGCCCTGAGGACACGGCGTTGCACACGCTAGTAGACTGCTCAGCTTGGGCAGAGCAGCGACGTGAACTCACCGCGGCAGTCAGGGTGGAAAACCTCTCGCTCCCGGCCGTGGAAAAGGTCATGATCCGGACTGAGAGCGGGTGGGACGCTGCCGTCTTCTTTTGCGAGATGACCAGTTGTCTTCCATCTCGCAAAATACGCACTGGGCGTCAAAGGACGTTTGTCGATATCCGGCCCCCATGAGCGCAGGCCTGAGGGTGATAGGCCCAGGGCAGTCTGTCACCCAAGCAGAAGCAGGCCCGAGACGGCGGCGCACGTGATCCATGAGCGCCTCTAGATGACGAAGGGCTTGGCCCTCCAAAACAGACGGGGCCACCAGAAATGGAGGCCCGGACTTGCTAAGGGTAGAGGAATTCAGGAACTCATGCGTAGAGCGTATACCTCACCCCTAGCAAGAGGTAGTCTGAAGGAACACCGCGTGATTTTAGCAGGTAGCCCAGTTGCTACTGGGAGTCTGCGCGGCGGACGGGTATCCAAAAAGGATTTCCAAGCGTAAAAAAAAAAGAAAAAAGGAGTTTCTACGGTTCTATTTTCAGGATGGTAACGATACGAAAAGTTCCTGAAACCTTTTTCATACGAAATACATACTAATATTTTACTTTTCAGCATTATAAAAAGCTAGGTACAATATTTATTCATTGCTAGTGCAATCGCCCATACTTTATTTAGCCATGTCTCTTGATAATAATAGTCTATATAAGAAATTTCTGTAAGATACGCCTAAGCGACATCAAAACACATCTAATTATTTCTCATTGAAATCAAGTACAGAAGTTTAAGTAGCTAGTTGTTGTATATTATTGTATACATAAATATACACTAGAAATTATTATAGTCTGCTGACACACATTCAACAAACACGGTAGACTAAGCTCTAAAACCCTCTCTTATTGAGCGGATACCGTTTCCAAGGATAGGTGGTACAAAAGTACCATTATCAGACTAAGCGTTTTGGAAAACCATACGTCGTTGGACGTAGCAAGATCCAATATTTTTACGAAATTAATAATAATAATTCTAACTGTTGGCCCAATTCAGGCCCCTCTACAATCAGCTATAACAACGCGAATCAAATTTGAGATTTGCATGAACCTATAATTCTCTTTCAAGATTTTTATTCAAACATTAAAGAAAGAATTTGCTCCTTTATTTAATTCACTGAATGAACCGTTTCGATGTGCAAACACAATAAGACACAGTAACATTGAGTGCCAGATTACACGTAGTATGGCCATTATTCGTCTCGTACAAACGAAATAAAATATTTGATGGAAAACGGTTCTGTGATGGCTTAACGATCCGTGTTATGCTGTAAATTATTTCTTTTTCTGATTGTGAGAATGAGTCTAATTGTATTATACTTTCTATAAATGTGAAAATTATTAATAATTGTTTCAATGTCAAAGGTGAAGCAGAATCTTATGGCAATAAAGTGTTATGTGATTTTTAAACAAGTTGAATTTTGGGATAATATCGAGGAAACCACTTAGGTCACAAGCAAAAAACATTATTTACAATGCTATTTTTATAATACGCGGGTGGAAAATAGGCATGTGGACCTTCTTGATGGTGAGCAGTTACTACGGTAACTGCTCACTATCCGCCTATAGATGTTAGAGACCACACTAGAGGCCTCACACGTACGTCCACAACTTCAAGAAAAGTGATAGGAGGTAGAGAGGATGGATAATAAGGAGAGGAAGGAGGATGAGGAGAGGGTTTGAGCTTCCGGCGGTCTCACTCGCTATAGGAAACAAAATAGTATGAATACCTACCATTGTTTCACGCTGATCTTCTGTGAGAGGGTGATACTTCCTCAGTCGAGCCGGGATAAGTAAGGATCTGCCACTAACAAGAAGTAAGAGTTGTAACAAGAAGGTGAAATTCGATACACACTTTGATTTTAAAACGCAATAAATAAATTGACAGATAATTCATCAAAATAGTCTTGATATTTATATGGATTTATCTACACTATTAAAAAGCTGTTATAGATATTTATATATTTTTATATATATTTTTAGCATTTGACATACTTAGCACTTTAAACACAAAGTGAAAAATATTTTTGATTTAACATTTTTCACTTTGTGTTTAAATGTGTTATAGAGCTATGTCTGTACCTACATTTAAGATATTAGAGGAAGAAAAAAATAATTAAGCTAGTTAGGCGTCTCTGAATACAATACATTTTTTTTAGAATTCTTATCTGTTTGCTTATTCGGGCATCACGCAAAATCCGTTCAGTATTTTAACGAAACTTTTTTGTTTGATAGCTCTTGATTAGACAAGTAGTGTAGCAAGCGTCTATAACTAACTGTAGCCCCGTACAATCAATTGGGCCGCATTTTGGTTGCTACTCACCTACATTACCAAAAAATAACATACATTTTTCAACAATCTTAAAAAGCATATTTTTAGTAAAGCAGCAAAATTCATTTTGTACGTGACTGATTATATCCAATATCCTCTCGGCACAGCGTGTGTCTGCCACGCGTGGCGTCCATCACTCCATGCCACACATGAGTGGCGTTGCGCTCCTGTCAGCTCGGCTTGAGCGAGACGATGGCTGCGGAATACACTTGAAAGAACGTACTAAAGATATATTTCAATTGATATGGTAGTTACTCTGTGGATAAAATTTAATATTTTTCCATTTTGTGTTAAATGTTTGCTATGTAGAATAGCTAACATTATTCTAATAGAGACAAGCAATATTGTGCCTCGATATTTTATGAATGTGAGCCTCAAACAAATTCCATTAAGATTTATTTAACTTTTAAAACAATCGATATTTTCAATAATCAACTTCTACTCCACATCCCTTACCGTCCACTGAGAGACACCCTAACGAACATCTATTTGTCTGAATCCCATATTTAGTATCTGGGTAATGGTTTTTATAATATTTTCGTAGTAATAATTATATTGGCCTAAAAGTTCCTCACCGCATTTGTTATAGAAAAACTTCGAACTTTTTGGGAAACTTTTGATTTATATTCAATTAAATATCTTAGTAAAAAATTCTTAGTATTTTGATACGCGCAAAGCAGTGCCGGGTTAATAATTCTATAAAGAATAAATACTGATGAATAATGGTTTGTTTTAGTATAGTTACAAAGTAAATTGTTTATCTTAACATAAGGATATAATTATATTGTAGTATTCACTACCCGATTCGATCATGTGAATAATAGAGGGAAGGGGGGTCTGGTTTTGACGGTGTAACATTTTTTTTTGTTTTGAATAAATAAGGAAATTTGCCACAAGATCATTGCATATTTTCCCTAAAACTATTTTCGTTGTATTCCAACACGAAAAATGTGCAATATATTAGGATTTTAACTGGAATGTCGGCCTGACTGGAATAATAGGTTCACGGATCGGTATTGGGCACCACAGATATGCACGAAATTTAATAATAAATTCTTTGTTTCCTAGATTTCATGGACGGAGGATTTATCTATTCAAAACAACTCTTTGTGTTGGCAAATATTTTTAAAATTGCTTGGTGAAATACGTGAAATTAAATATTTTTATAGTTTTTATACTTAAGATTAACAGTTTATCAATATATTCAGAAATAAAATAATAATAAATATAGTAACATGCGAGGGATGGTTAGAAAAGAACCAGTTACCACCAGCTCACGGAACATCAATGTATAGTAACGTTGAGTATTTATACTGTTAGGTATCTGTGTGTGTGAACGCCGCAGAAACAAATCATATTTCAGCCACTCTCTGTCTTTCTTCCTCTACACCTCGTATCTCTTTTCCTAGAGTTAGCAACTTATGATTAGTGAAGTATATAAGGGGGTAACCGCTTACTATCGGGTGGTCTGTATGCGTCTTTGGTATCTTTGTGGTATTAAAAATCACTTAGATGCTCTAGTATCTACTTATGTTCTATTCATCCATCCATCCATCAGCCTTTCGATGCCCACTGGTGGACATAGGGCTCTCCAAGAGAACGCCACAACTTTGACCAGATCGTCGGTCCATCTGGTGGGGGGCCGTCCTACGCTGCGTCGTCCGATATTTCCAGCAGTGGACGATGAAAGGCTGATGGATGGATTCATGTATAATGCCACAGACAAGCGCACAGATTCCCAAATACATTCGCGTTCATCAAATTTGTAATACCTCTAAGCTTACGTCGGGGCTTAAAAAACAAATAATTGAATAATTGTCGAATAACCAGTTTAAAAGCTTCTGAAAATTACACAATTTAGGTCGAAGGAACACATTTACTAAATAACTGAGCCCTGTCTACATCTTCTATTTAATTACTTTCTACCAATTCTATTTTGAGCTCGCAACCTTTATCAATCGAAGTCCTCTGTCAACATGACGTTATTTAAATCCAATTAAACTTTCCGTTAATTTCTAGTGATTGTTTAACTCGTATTCACCATGTTATTTTACGACAAAACTTTAAGTCAAATTAGGTAAATATAAGTCTAGAACAGTTGAATAGAAACTCTAAAGTTTATTTAAGTCAATAAGATATTGAAATTGTTGTTTCTCTTAAAATCAAGACTCAAATTTGCAAGAAGTTTATCTACTAGCTGTTGATAAAAAAACTATACTGCCTGTTGCTGTCTACAAAAAAAAAAGACTATTCTAGTGGTAGACTCTTGCTTATCCCAGCCTTAATGGGCTAGTTCGATCTGGGAAGTACCACCCTCTCACAAAAGATCAACGCGATACAACGGTAGGTAGGTACTTTTACCGTTGTGTTTCGTATGGTGACTGAGAACGCCGTATGTGTTGATCATATCTAAGTTGGGACAAATGATTTTCTTAACTTTGGAAACATTCATTCATACATTTCATCTTAGAAATGAAATGGGCTTAATGATCAATTTCAGATGGTCACTACGTTAAGTAAATCTTTAGATTCATTGTTTAGTTTACAATGCTAGTTTTTTAAAAGCTTGACGATACGTCAAGGAATCAATGAAAACACCAGTGACTGAGCCAGGTATTGATATTAGTTCTTCTACAGGTTTTATAATTTCTATAATAATTTAAAAGTTATTAGATAAACTTTTTTAATGTAGACAACTGGCGAAGTCTCCAAAATTGAGCGCTTTATTCGTGCACTGAAAATAGATTTGGGCTACCCATATATTGAGTTCTTTCGTAGCATGCTTGTTTAGTTTCCCGTGATATAAATACTATTCTTAGTGCTAGATTTTATTAATATATATATATATATTATATGGATTTTATAAAAATCTACATAATTGGAATTCTAAAAGATAATTCAGAATAACCTAAATACGTTCGTATATAACGTTTCAACATTAAATTAGAATTATAATGGGTTGCACAAGGGCTCTGGTGTCCGACGTCGCTTCATCCAAGTGTCCGAGGCGACAGAGACTAATAGCCTTCGAGTTGACACTGACAAGTAGTGAAGTTCCCAAGTGGCAATGGTTGAGCTGAGATACTGAATTTTATGAAGCGGGTAGTCTTTTGTCATAGCATTTTTTTTATCGACTACGATGGCAATCGCGTCTTCTTGTGCAGTCTCTTTTAGCCGTAAGGAGTTTGAATTTGTGTACTTCCCGCTCTAAAAGTGAACAAAGTATAGAAACTTTCGCTGGCGTTAGATGTATATAGTGTGGGGTCCTCACCCACTACATAAACTCGCCGTGTGCTATTTCTCCGGTTGTGTTGGCGCGTGTTGGCGGGCCACTGGAACTGTTACATTACTTCAGTGGTCGTCAAATAACATCATGGCCGTTACAAGTTTTCAAAATATCGTGATTAATCTGATTCCGGTCTTATTCTGAGGTCACCAGTAGTCCCAACATATATGTAATATATTACTAGTTATTTAACCGCAACTTCGTCACGCGTTAGCGGCTGTTAAGCCGGTTTTGCTCTCCCTCCGTATTAGATGTTTCACATCAAAAAAATTAAGTAATCACCAACATAAATATCATATACTAAAACCTTTTTCGAAATACGCTGCATCTTATGGTATAAATATTATTCCCATCGATTCAGTAGTTTTCGCAGTATAACCGAACAAAAAAAACGGCTCTCCATTTATTAGTATAGATAATCAACATAAATATATGCATTAAACACAAAGTGAAAAATGTGATATCGATAATAACAGTCAGGAGCAGGATTTGAACCCGCATCTCCTGGATACCGTCCAGATGCTTTGCCAATTCAGCCATCCTGACAATTGCTCCTGACTGCTAATTTCGATAACACATCATACTTAACGTCTTTGGGTGACGACATCTGTCACACTGTTTCACTTTGTGTTTAATGTATAGTGCTAAGCATGTCAAATGCTAAAAATATATATAAAAATATCTAAATATAAATATATGCCATAAGATAGTGGTAGAATAATGAAGATAGTGTCAGATGACAATCATGTTAAATATTGTGCTGGTATTAGAATTTAGTACTAAGTGAATAAATTCAATTGCCTCGGTGGTGTAGCGGTAGTGTATGTGACTGCTAATTATGAGGTCTCGGGTTCGATCCCCGGGTCGGGCTAAGCTATTGAGATTTTCCTAAAAAGAAAAATTCTCAGTAGCAGCCCGGAGTTTGGATATGTGCCCGGTAGACGTCAATAGGCTTGCCCCGTATTACGTGGCACTCAAACATAGCTGGCGAGTCGTGGGTGTATAATACACCTCTGCCTACCCCTTAGGGGAATACAGGCGTGATGCTTTGTTGAATAAATTCAAGAAACCCTAAAATGTGGTGTATACCCAATACACCACATTTAATATAGTCGTGAATACCCTCCTCCCTAGCGCAGTGGATGTTTTTTAAGGTGGGTAACTAATCGACACAAGAGTAAAAGAAGTTAAAGAAGAAAATAGAAGAACTCATAATTATTGTGTTGTTGAGACAATAAGTTGCAATTAACACTAACAGAAATTTTATACGAAAGAAAAATAATCTAAGGATTGCCACGTTCGATTGAACAAAGAGAAAATATACAACATTTTTAGCGTTTCTCGTATTATATTATCTATTTAAAATCAACACAAACGTTAAAACAAACAGCTATTGTGAAAAGTTGAATTCATTTTCATGTTTGTAAATCAGCTTGCTTCTGGAAACCATCTGGTACAAAATTTTTATTTGATTTGAACACATAGTTTCCACGTCCCTGAATAATAGACAATTGTTTCAAAACAAATATTTAATCGTAGCTAACATTCAATTCAGCCATGTTAAAGTTTTTCAACAATTCAGCTCGGGAGCTCTAAAACTAAACTTAGGTTTTCAGAAATTTAATCTAATATTGACATTATATTCTGATTTCAGAACAAACAATTTTATCTTATATATTATTTATTTTAATTTATTATCAAATGATAGGAAAGTTTATAATTTTCTAAGCTAAGCCAATAAATATAATAGTGATTATTACATTACATTTCGCGGAAATTTGTGCGGGTTACTTATTTTGTACTACAATGTAAAATATAGCGTTTAAATGTTATATCCCAAATAAATGCTTGTTTACCCACACCACGTTACGTAAAACGTACACCCACGTTATATAAAAAAGACTATTCTACAGGAAACGAGTTTCTGATACTTCGCAAAAGACAGGTAATAAAAGTTGGTAATTTTATTGGATGTAATCCTAGCGTTTTCGGCATGATTGAACATAATTATTTAATAACATAGCGACGAGCAGCTACATCATGTTTATGACACAGTTTTATCAACATCGTAGGCATAGATAATCAACCACCGAAGGAATGTAACATAGTTCCAGTGGCCCGTCAATAAAGGCGGAGAGACGGTACACGGCGGGTTTCTTTAGTGGGTGAAGGCCCCACACTACCCTGTTCGTTGCCCCGAGCGACGGGGTGTGCGGTTAGGAACATTTTTTCCCGCACAAACAAAAAAAAAAAAAAAAAGGCATAGATAATCAATATTGCATACAAATAAAAATATCTATATAAATAAGTGTAACGTAGTTCGACATTAAGTTACTCATACGGAATAGCACATACGCGCAATGTATTAATCGAAATACTCGTATTATTATTACGACTAACCCCAACACTTCAGCTGAGTTATATCAGTCGTGGTCTCTACTGAAGTAAGCTATATAGACACAGTGTGTGCGGGCTACTTCTCTGGCTATTGTGGATAATAAAATATTATTTTAACTGATACCCGGTAGATACTCTCTCTCATCAAGTGTAAGATATGAACTGAACAGCGTCCGACTTCACAAAACTTACTACGATAAATTCAACCCTTTCTTCTCTGCTGCGAGTTATGACGTAATCAAATCACTGGCGTCGAGATTATACAGCCGTGTTTATAATTTTAATTAGTTAAAGAACTTGGGAATGTTTCGAACGGTACTAGCCGTCCTCTGTGAGCAAAGCGATGCAGATAATTATTATTTTCTAATAGCAAAATTGACGCGAAAAAACCGCGCGCTTGTGGAAAAAAAGTAATAGGTTTTAATTAATGTATCTCAACCATACATAAGAGTACTTATACATATATATAGTTACATACATTCAGACCCAAACAAACTATAGTACACGTTATAAAATGTTCATGTAAAACTACCGTGCATTACTTTAATAAAGCCAGTCAATATCTAGCAATGACATGTTTCACTTCATGGTGACAGCGGTTAATCTAAATTAGTATTTAGAAGTGTAGTTTGTGGTTTGCAGTGTTTATAATAATAAATAACTCGTCAAAAATCTTATTAAAATATGGAACACGCGAGACCACCGGCTAAGTTAGTCCTTGAAGGTGGACCGGCGAATCGAGCTGACGCTTGGCGTAAATGGCTCAAGCAATTCAAAGTGTTCTTGAAGGCCTCAGGGGTGTATAAAGAAGACAAAGATGTCCAAGCCAGTTTGCTGATTAATCTTATAGGCGCAGATGGATATGATTATATATTCTACATTCAAAAAAATCTGAGGGTAATGAAGACAACATAGACGTATTAATACAACGATTTAAGGAACATTTTGGCACAAAAAGGAATACAACGATGGCAAGTCGATAGTAGATATCAAAATGGAGAATTAATATCGCAAAAATATTTTGTGTAATGTCTTCGCTTGTAGTGGAGTTAACACTTTACATAACTTATTAAGACAGTTAAGATTGCTTATCATGATTCAATGTTCGATTTGGACATTTAGTTAAATATTACATCAGTGTTACATTAACCATAAGGCAGCAGTATTACGGCGTTGACAATGCCATGGGTAAGATTAAAAGAATTAAAAGTTTCCCAATCAGAAGGTACTTTATGGATTATATTGACATTCTATGTAGTGGTAGAGCCTTACTTATCCCAGCATGAATGGGCTGGTTTGTTTAGGGAAGTACCACCCTCTCACAGAAGATCAGCATAAAACAACAGTAGGTACCCCCTTTTTTTTTTTTTTTTTTTGTTTAGGCGGGAAAAAATGTACCTAACCGCACACCCCGTCGTTCGGGGCAACGAACAGGGTAGTGTGGGGCCCTCACCCACTAAAGAAACCCGCCGTGTGCCGTCTCTCCGCCTTTATTGGCGGGCCACTGGAACTATGTTACATTCCTTCGGTGGTCCGCCGGCGGCTTACCCTTTCGGGTACCCTCTACTGAGCGACGCACCCACACACGGAGCATCGCACCTTCGCGGGAGGCCTTGCGGGTGGCGGACGTTCCCCGGTCCAACCACCCGCAGCCTCAGCTAGGGCGGCATTAGGCGCAAATACTCACGCCTGCGCCGCCCCAGTCGCTGGCGGCGGTTCGGGTCTGCGGAAGGATCAGCCTCCCTGGCCCTTTCCGCCGCTTCCTTCCGCGAGATGACCTCGTCGCAGAAGGCAGCGACCGCGGCCCAATTCCTGTCGCTGCCAAGCATCGCTCTAACGACGCTCGGCAGCGAGAGGTCCCCCCCTATTGCCGCGACGAGATCACGGCGCTGCCCGCCCCAAGCCGGGCACGACTCGAGCGTGTGCTGCGCCGTGTCCTCGTCGCAGCCACAATGGTGACAGCCCGGAGTCGCTTCCCTCCTTGCAACTATGTGCAGATATCTGCCGAAGCAACCGTGCCCCGACAGCACCTGCACCAGTCGGAAGGTAAGGACTCCGTGCCGTCGCCCCGCCCACTCCTCCAGCACAGGCTGGAGCGCCCCTACGGTCCAGAGACCGGCTCGGGGCGCTTCCAGCCGTGTCCTCCATCTGGCCATGGCAGCACGGCGGGCATCGCCATGCCACCTGGCCACCTCCCTGAACAGTAGGTACCCCTAACGTTGTATTTCGTATGGTGAGTGAGAGCGATACCTCTGGTGTTGCTAGGGTGTATATGTTGGAGGTCCTACACGCGCAGTCGGCGGCGCAACCGCGATGGGGAGCGGGAGGACCAGCTGTACGAGGCATACCGCACTTCGCGGGCCGAGTTCAAGCTGGCCATCTGCCGCGCCAAAACTGAGAAAAGGCAGAAGATGCTGGACGGTCTCAATCGTGACCCCTGGGGTCGCCCGTATCGTGCGGCGCTGAATAAGCTCCGCACCCGACGGGATACCCGCCCGGACTCAGGCCCTGGCTCTGGACCACCTGGAGCCCCGCCTCAGGGGACTGTTCGACGTGTGCCTGGCGTCCGGACGGTTCCCTGACAGCTGGAGGGGAGGCTGGTACTCCTGGCGAAGCCGGGACGAACGCCGGATTCGGTCGGAGCCTTCAGGCCCATCGTGCTGCTGGATGAGGCGGGTAAGATGCTGGAGAGAATCCTCGCTGCCCGCATTGTCCAGCACCTGCGCGACGTCAGGCCTGATTTGTCGGACGCCCAGTTCGGTTTTCGAGCTGGTCGTTCGACAGTCGGCGCGAACATGCGTCTGAGGGCTGCGGTCGCGGCGGTCGTCACTGGCGGAGAAATGCTGTTGGCGGTGTCGCTTGACATCGCCAACGCATTTAATAGTCTGCCATTCAGCTGCATCAGGGAGGCGCTCCGGTATCACGGGGTGCCTGTATACCTGAGGCGGCTGGTGGCGGACTATCTAGAGGGCCGCAGCATCGTCTATGAGAGCCGCATAGGGGACGTTGTGAGGAGACCCATGTCGTGCAGTGTCCCACAGTATTCGGTCCTGGGGCCGCTCCTGTGGGACATCGGTTACGACTGGGTGTTGCGCTGTTGGTTCCCCCCCCCCCCCCGGGCTGGCGGTCATCTGCTATGCGAATGACACGCTGGTCGTGGCCCGGGGTGGAAACTTCGAGGCCAACTTGGCCACCTTAGGGACCTCGGAGGTCAGGAGGATCGGGGCGCTGGGGCTTAGGGTGGCCCTGGACAAGTCAGAGGCCCTAATTTTCCATGGGCCCCAACGTCGGCCACCTGCTGGCGCCTCGATCACAGTGGACGGGGTCCAGATTAGGGTGCAGGCCCAGATTAAGTATCTGGGCCTGGTGCTGGACGGGCGGTGGAACTTTCGTGAGCATTTCCGCCAACTGTCCCCGAGGCTAGTCGGCGCAGCGTCCGCCCTTGCACGGCTCATGCCGAATATGGGCGGACCCAACAATGCGTGCCGACGGCTTTACGCGGGGGTGGTCCGGTCGATGGCGCTGTACGGCGCACCCGTGTGGGCGGGGTCCCTGGACGCACTGAACAGGGCTCTTCTGTGGAGACCACAGAGAGTCGTTGCGTCCAGGGTCATACGCGGATACCGCACGGTGTCGACGGAGGCGGCCTGCGCGTTGGCTGGAATCCCCCCGTTGGACTTAGCGGCGGAGGTGCTCGCCGAGGTGTATCAGCGGGCGTCGCAAGAGCGGGAGGGGAGCGGAGCCCCCTACCCAGGGAGGTGGCCAGGTGGCAGGGCGACGCCCGCCGAGCTGCCATGGCCAGGTGGAGGGCGCGGTTGGAGGCACCCCGGGCCGGTCTTTGGACCGTAGGGGCACTCCAGCCAGTGCTGGAGGAGTGGGCGGGGGACGGCACGGAGTCCTTACCTTTCGACTGATGCAGGTGCTGTTGGGGCACGGTTGCTTCGGCAGATATCTGCACATAGTCGCAAGGAGGGAAGCGACTCCGGGCTGTCACCACTGCAGCTGTGCCGAGGACACGGCGCGGCACACGCTCGAGTCGTGCCCGGCTTGGGCCGAGCAGCGCTGTGAACTCGTCGCGGAAATAGAGGGGGACCTCTCGTTGCCGAGCGTCGTCAGAGCGATGCTTGGTAGCGACAGGAATTGGGTCGCGGTCGCTGCCTTCTGCGAGGAGGTTATCTTGCGGAAGGAAGCGACAGAGAGGGCCAGGGAGGAGGATTCTTCCGCTGACCCAAACCACCGCCAGCGACCGGGGCGGTGCAGGCGCAGGTACTTGCGCCTCATGCCGCTCTAGCTGAGGCTGCGGGTGGATGGACCGAGGAACGTCCGCCACCCGCAAGGCCTCCCGGGAAGGAGTGCGCGCGCTCCGTGTGCGGATGCGTCGCTCAGTAGAGAGTACAGGAAAGGGTAAGCCGCCGGCGGACCACCGAAGGAATGTAACATAGTTCCAGTGGCTCGCCAATAAAGGCGAAGAGACGGCACACGGTGGGTTTCTTTAGTGGGTGCAGGCCCCACACTACCCTGTTCGTTGCCCCGAACGACGGGGTGTGCGGTTAGGAACATTTTCAACAACGGAGCTGTATGCTTGTTTGGCACTCAAATGCTATAAAGAAAAAAAATAAAGTGAATTTCTGTGTCTTGGCTAAAATTGCAGAATAAAATAGGGTATTCACTATGAAATTTGATATATTACTGTTGAGGTTTAAGGTATATAAATGATAACCCCTGGCCCCACACAATATGACAATTAGCAAACAGTATGTACAAATATTTGTTCAATACAAAATAAACTATGAGTTTATAGCTATAACACTGACACAAAACAAAGTAAATTATTTTCATCACATTGTCTGTAAATTGCTTCTCGCGAAATTTAATGTCAAGCGACTGTCTGTCACAAGATGCATTATGAGAAATGTACATAGGTACAACTTGTTATTTTCTCTTAAAAAATAATTGCTTTTAAAATAGTTTGCTAGAATATTTGAGGTATCATTTCATGTCCGTGATTGCAAAAAGAATGTCTTACTTGGATAATGGATATTATAAATCAAGGATATCCGACTTACGATGTTGTTAATAAATAATTAATCACTCAATTTCGCATCGCTACTGGCATCGCTCAACACAATCTTTTCAATTCTGATCATTTATTATTAAGTTTTGTGAAGTTTCATATCGGTTTCAGGAACAATAAGTCAAATACCAGAACATAAAGAACGAATGTGAAAATAATAGTCACTGCCTGTGCTCCACCATTCACAGAAAACAGGATGTTCTAGTGAATGTCCGAGCACGTCCAGTGCATAAAATATACTTAAAAATATCAAAATAAGTCAATTGAGTAAACGAGATTCTTCAGTACCTATAATAACACGAATATGCCCCCATAAATCAGTTATTAGCTGAGCAGGAATATTGGAGACCGGCAATAAAGTTTAATAAATCCAGAAGTATTATAACACCTGTAGTCCAACTGTTCCAAATTGGGCATTAATATTAACTGCGGGAAACATTCTGGCAAGCGGTAATTGAAGTAACAGCGGTTGAACGCGTAATATTTAGGTAACGTCTCATCAACGCATTGCAAACGCGCTGGCAACGCTCACAGTAATCACAAGCACCGATAATTAACCAACACTATTCAATTTTTAGTACTACGTGCTTATGAAAGAATATTGCCTGGTCTATGTGATAGGAGAAAGTGGATAGTTATTTAATATTTTTCCGTACTCAACTAAACACCAAAAAAAACCACAGGTACACATGTAGAAAGTCTAGCAGTAAGCTTTAGCTTGATCATTGCAGCGTGCAAACTTGCGGGCCAACATATTACTGCTGACCGCAAGTGCTCTACGCTCCCTCTCAATTATCACTACCAACGACAGCCTAATTGTATCAAACGCTGTCAAGACAAGTTTGACTTTGGTTATTCTATTCCCTAAATAAAGCCCGGTGCTTTCCATTTTTAAAATTGTCTCGTTATCTTATAGCTCGGTCGTTAAATAATGTGTCTGAATATTAAAATTGACTACTCATCATCTCCATAGCTTTATCCCAATCTTTTTGTTGCAGTCGCGATCCAATTTGTTTGGTTTTAGCTAATCTACCAGTATTTACACGGGACAACTGCCTATCTGATCTGCATGATCCAACTAAGGGCGGCGACTGATTGCTAGCAAGCGAAAGTTGCTTATGCTAAAAGGACCATGCTCTGCGTCCATACATAGTTTGCCCTGAAAAAATCTCAAAACTAAATCATGTATTAAAAATGTTACTGAATTCCCATAGAATTATCATTTAATAGCGCACTAGCTGGAAAATCATACTATTATAAATACTGTATGATTTTGAGGTCATGAGCGGGGCGTTTTAATCTTATAACAATGAAGCTTGAATGTAAATGGATCAGTTTACGTATGACAGTACATTGGTGTTTCACTACCTCTTGTAATAGTTTTCAATTCATTTGGATTATAATCCTAGAGTTGCGTATTATAGTTATAACTATTATTACAAATAGTTGCAACTAGATTTAAGATTAATCCTAGGCATTTGAATAATGTCCTAATAATGTTTTCATATATTAGTCAAATATATTTTATCAAACAGAAATACATTCTGTTATATAATTCAGAAGTCCGCTCCAATCTCTGCTAAAAAGGACCAAACTCGATACATTTGTTAGAATAAATGGATGGAAATCCAACAGGATTCAAATCCACGCTATTCGCATTTCTAGTGGAAAGATTACTCTGTACCGCTAAGCTATCGTCCTCATGTATCTCAATTATAAATATCTTGTTTTCTATTTAATGTCGTATTTAGATCCACACCATTCACCGGAAATATCTTGCTCATATGAGTAAAAAGTGGTGACGTGATTATGCTTATAAATTTGCAACTTTTGTTTTTTAACATTTGACATGCTTAGCTGCTTTCTGGAACAAATTAAAGATTTTAACATTTTTAACTAATCGTAGTATTTTTTTCTATTCCAATAAGATCTGTTTTAACGTAAGATCTGTTTACCCGTATTTGAATATCTCCTACATCGCTTTCTTTTGTAAATTGTACCACGCATGTTTCATCAAACGTTATAATTATACGTCCATTACAGCATTAGATGTACTTTTATTGGTTCGACGAAACGTGACGGCGTGTTTACTACTTTTACCGAAACATTATATTTGAATTCCGTCCAAAATAGGGGAAATTCTGTCATCAAACTTTACTGATCGACATTGGATATTTAATTATCTAGACAAAAGAGTTGAAACGAAGGTGGTGTAATATGCGTTTGGGGTTAGAAGATATTTGTATGTCTGTTACCATTTTTCTTAAACATTATTCAAGATACATTGCAGTTTTTTGATTGTAATTTTAAAATGGTATCGAGCAGGAGCTTCTTTATCGCGGAGCGCTGCAAGTGTAGGCTTTTTCAAAATAATTAATATCTATTTTTATACTTATAGTATTAGCATTTTACCATTCTTAAGATCAACTTTTAATAATAAAACAAGTTCTTTGCGAGACTTATTATTCTAAAGATTTAGTGAATAGTTAAAACAGTAGTAACAGTACAGAGGCAATAATTTTACTATGAGTGACTCTTCGGTGCCTGTTGCGAAGCAACTAACGTTAGCAACAACAGAGCCTCTTGGAAAGCAATTAGAGCCACTCAAACGCGTAATGGACGTGGCCAGCAACGGAAGCCAGTCACGCTGTGGAACAGCAGCTGCTTTATGTAGATACAGTTACACAACGCAGTACAGTCTTTTGTTTACTCTTTTAAGGTAGTACTTACCTAAGTTTTAACGAATAATCACGTCGAAATTTAAATTTTAGGTGACAATGATTTAGCTTATTGCTGGTAGACACTTGCTAAATAGAACAATTGCCTATCTCTCAGGGAATATTTTGTTATTTTTTTGTTATTGAAATATTTTACCCTATTATTTTTTTAATATATCTAAATATTTATAGGGTTTGCGTCATTATTAGGTAAAATCTTAATTGTAAAATTAAGTTTACCTGGTCGGTATAATGTATGAAAATACTTCCGACAGATGGTGTAGGCGTTACCTAAAGACGTTAAGTATGAATGTATTATCGAAATTAGCAGTCAGGAGCAAGGGTCACGATGGCTGAATTGGCAAAGCATCTGGACGGTATCCAGGAGATGCAGGTTCGAATCCTGCTCGTGACTGTTATTTTCGATTTCACATTTTTCACTTTGTGTTTAATGTATGTTGCTAAGCATGTCAAATGCTAAAAATATATATAAAAATATCTAAATATTTATAGGGTTTGCGTCATTATTAGGTAAAATCTTAATTGTAAAATTAAGTTTACCTGGTTGGTATAATGTATAAAATACTTCTGACAGATGGCGCAGGCGTCACCCAAAGACGTTAAGTATGAATGTGTTATCTAAATTAGCAGTCAGGAGCAAGGGTCACGATGGCTGAATTGGCAAAGCATCTGGACGGTATCCAGGAGATGCAGGTTCGAATCCTGCTCGTGACTGTTATTTTCGATTTCACATTTTTCACTTTGTGTTTAACATTTACTCTATGTGATATTATGAAACCACCTATTTACCTTAAAAATCTCGTCTACGTGTTTGCTAGTTTGTTCTGCATTAGTAGTAACTAAAATTCGATCCAGAGAATACCATCATCAAACCATCAAATCATCAGTGCTATGTATCTATCTACATCCATACATCTTACAAAATGAAGTTCCTATTTTCTTTTGCAAAAATAAAGTACCAATGTGCACGCCTGTCGGTTTTTGATTAATAAACTCAATAAATTCGAAAGGGATTTTCATTAAATTCTCACCAATGATAGAGCAATTTATGAAGTTTTATGTTTACAATTAATTTAGTTTTTATTCAAAATAGTTGATACATGACAATGGTTTTTGAATATGTCGAAAACTATCATACTGACTAAGAGACTTATTAACCTAGGATGCGCAAACAACTAGAGTTACAAGATAACATTAAATGTATGCCCTTGGAGAAGCTGCGGGTAAATATTAGTTATACGCAAAGCACAACACATTCTGTCACTGCATAATACAAATATCATCTGTATCTATGATGCAAGCGGTCCTAGCGGTCGGTCGCTCCAAACTGCATCAATTTTTCAGCCTTTGTTACAGCGTACATAGCTCGTTTGCCATATCTTTTAATAAATTTAACGCCTACCAGCTGTTCGTTGGATAGTATATCATAAAACTGTTGTGGTTTTTAGGATAGAAGCTTGTAAGTGTAAGGCAAAGCAAACTTTATGTAATTGCAGTATACGATTTGCTTTTATAATTCATCAACATCTTTCTAGTCTTATCATGCTTTGTTAGAGTCTGCTTCCGAACTGTTCGTTGATCCCAGGCGTATTACATAGATTGACTGCCTATCTGACCTTTAAGACCAAACTGGGTAATAACTGGAGAACCCAGGTCAAGATGGGAGTTCGATTTTTATCAAGGATTCTAATAACCCGTGATTACTGCTAAAGTATGCTGTGGACTTTATATTAAATTGATGGACAAACATCCAAATATCTCAACTAATCTTCGCATTTATAAAAATGATAACAATCATTAAAAAATAATGATTGTATAGTAGATTTCACAGACACAAAGTACACCCAGACTCGGAACAACCATATGTGGATCACACAAAGAGTTGTCCTGTGTAGGTATGGAACCCACAACACTTGAGCAGTATCTAAACCAAATCGTCATCTGTGCAGCATTTACAATATTAATTGGATTGTCACAACCACGAAAATAAAATAAAGAAAGAAAAAGTTTAAATCAAAGCATCACGAAAGTATTTATAGTCTCTGATCATACATTTAAAAGAGGAGGTAATACTGTTCTAGAGATAAGTATCAAGTTGAAGCCTCTTCAAGGAAAATAGAAGATAATTATTATTATAATCGGATTTCAACTTATGACATTTCTGATGTTAATTTTATGAAGACAGAAATCAAATTTTTCAAATTGTTTATTTACCACTGAATAAAAATTTGTATGCAAATAAATAAAATAAAAATAATCAATAGCTTTCATTACAAAGCTGCAGTATATTGTGTTCATACATTTGATAGATGGCATGCATATCTCTTAAACTATAGAATGAGAAAAATAGATCAATTAGTATAATGAAATGGTCTATAAAATTTACAAGTCTCGTTATAATAACTCGTTATCTGTGGCCACAATATTAATACTGCGTGAGAATAGAACATTTTGCTTATACCACTAGTTGTTTATGCAGACCGATAACAATACATGTTAACAAAGATCCTAGTACATGCTTGTCTAAATACTAAACAAAACAAATTCACATCACAAACCGCATGAAGAACGCCTAGTGCTTACGTCACATTAGAATTGCTAATCGGCCCAGACTTTGCGCTTGCATAGTCTGGGCTGATTGCCACATGCTCTCCATTACTCGCTCGTTTCGATTGAACATCCGCGCCGTGTATTCAAGTAATGTATGCGAGACATGTCATTAAACTAAGTACATATTTGGAACTTGATATCTTGTTGGTAGTGTGTTGTTGAAATCTCAAGCTATTCCTTTGTGAGGTGAGATCTGTGGTTTTAAATCTAATAGCAAAATTAGTATAGTTGCAACTGCCTCTGTGGTGCAGTGGCAGTGTAAGCGACTGATGATCATGAAGTCTCGGGTTCGATCCCCGGGTCAGGCAGTGTTATTGAGATTTTTCGTAAAAAGGAAAATTCTCAGTAGCAGGCCGGAGTTTGGAAATGTGCCTGGTAGATGGCAATAGGCTCGCCCCGGGTGTGTAATACACCTCTGCCTACCCCTTCGGGGAATACAGGCGTGATGCTATGTTTAGTTGTAATGACAATTCCTCAATCCTGCTAATAAACTAGCGGTAGATCCTTGTTTGTCCCAGCATGAAAGGGCCAGCTTGATCGGGGAAGTACTACCCTCTCACAGAAGATATGCATTAAACAACGGTAAATACTATTACCGTTCTATTTTGTATGGTGAGTGAGAGTGCTGGAGGCCCAAGTCCCATTCCTATCCTCTCCTTTTTGTCTTTTCTATCCTTTCTTTATTATTCTTCCTCTCCATCTGCTATGCTTTTCCTTGGAGATGGTGATGTACGGGTGAAAACTCTGTTGTTATTAGCATTTGTAGGCTATAGTAATCGCTCACCATCAGATGAGCCTTATGCTTGTTTGTTAATATAATAAATATTATAAATAACAAAAATTGTGAAGATATTTGGACGCTTGTATGTTTACATGATTTTATACTTGTCCATAAATCACGCTTAAATGATTAAAGAGATTTTAATCGAATTTGGTTGGTAGATATATAATTCTGTATATTAACATAGAATTTATTCGCCCAAAAAGCTACTTTTGGCATAAACACCTAACGACTAAATGGTTCCAAATGTTTCATGTACCTACAGATAAATTATAGCCTGATTAATCACAAAAATATAGAATATTCGCGTAAACGGATTGGTAGATTTGAATTTGGAATACCATAAATCAACGATAGCCTAGTAGGATTGCCAAAGACCCAGGTTTTTAAGTTTGACAGCCTATTTGGGATTTAGACTTCGCACTGCTAAGTTTATGTCACATCGTAAGGTAAAATCCCTAACAATTAAATAAAAGAAATTTTTTAAATTTACAATATACCTAATTCAATGAAAAGAAAGTTAATATTAATTAATTAAAAAAGAGAAAGAGCAATGGGAAATCAGGGGGTTCCCCGGACCGTCGCTTGGGGGGTACTTAACTGCGAGGCGCGGTCTTCTCTCCACGTTTGTCCGTGTGGTGACGGACTAAGAATATAATTGTCACCACCCCATTCTTTCCCACGGGTGTCGTATGAGGTGACTAAGGGAAGTAAGCAATTATCATCCATTGTTGACTGGTGGTAGGGCTGGGTACCAAGTGGAAGTACTCACTTGATATCGGGCCCGAACGGATTGGTACCACCATCTCCCGTGTGACCGGCCATGAAACACATCGTTGCGTTTTGGCTGTAGCAGGAGACAGCCGTTTTTATTCTTTCATTTCATATCTGTGAAATGAAATGGTGATCAGCGGCTTGACAATACTCTCGGTATAGTTGAGTCAATGAGCAACGGTTAGCATTTACCATCAGATGGGCCGTGGATTATCTGTCAAAACACGCAATAAAAAAAAAACGTGGACTGGCGCGTTGACAATCGAGGAGCTCGGTGGCTCCGCTGCAGGTATTCGCCCGGTGAGCTGGTCTCGATGCTCTGAATATGCGCAGTATCGAGTCCGCAGATGATGCCAGCCAGGATCTGGTCGAGACCAGGAACAACTTGATTGTAACCAGGAACCCCAGGAGCTTTTATTCAGATCTTAATAATATGTGGGTGCGAACGCGGTATATATAAGACACGACGCTCGCTACAGCAGTTCTTTGGGGTCTTCTAGTCACTTACTATATATGCAAAAATTACTTTTCCTTAATAACTTTTAGCAAAATTATAATTGCAGTTTTATCTGCCTTGACACACACGATAATTCCCAGTCAGAAAAACAATCCTACCCGACGCATTCTTATATTTTAACTCTGTAAGTACTTCCCATTACAATTAGATTGCCATCCCTTTCTATCGCTGTTGCCCCGGGTCTGCTCATTGGTTTTATAAGTTCTAGAACTTTTCCTATCTATACGCCTGCGAATGGAGTAGTCATAGAACGTTCTCGAACCCTGGCATACTCTGCTCGCATCCGGGATCGCATGCTGGCCATATAAGGCAATAAAATTTTAGTCTGGCCTTTGTGGGAGTGGAGTCATGCATTGGCGATAATTTAACTGGGTAGGGGGTCTAGGCAAACGTGCGCGGTATAATTGAATATGCGACTTTACAATTTATTTGATTATTTGATCGGTTACATCGTAACATTAACAGTGGGGAACATTTTCTCAAATACTTGTGAAGTTCGTTAGTCACTAGTAGTCAATTTTGTGTATTTTTTATATCATCAAGTACTAATAATGAATAAAAATTTTAGATTTGATCCATCGGACTCGATTCTAAAGAAATTTCATCCTATTATCAATTTTACCACATTGGCTTCAACAAAATTAAGATAGCAACAATACATGTGGCTAAAACAGTTTTAATCTATTTCCAGCAGTAGCTGATAATAATCGCTACCATTCGCAATGCAGGTATTGGATATCTCATTTAAATTTATTCTGTTCAATGTTGGCCGAGCTTGTGATGTGAGCGTTTGATAACTGATACGATATTGAAGAATTTTATTTATCGGTGTTTCACATTTCGTCCGATCTAGGCCAATATTTAAAATCTCTCTTTCAGAGGTTCAGATTGTCACCATGATACTGATTCTAGAAACCAATATACCTTTACGCAGCTATATTATTTTTATTGTCTGTTAGTTATTAGTAACTATGACGATTTTAAGTGCTATATATTATATAAAATATTATAAGCCTATGAAA
Organism: Leucoma salicis; assembly: GCA_948253155.1. Taxonomy (NCBI): domain Eukaryota; kingdom Metazoa; phylum Arthropoda; class Insecta; order Lepidoptera; family Erebidae; genus Leucoma; species Leucoma salicis. Next base: position 673,110 of record OX411804.1, read on the forward strand.
TAAAGATATTTTTGGATTCTAATGTTTAGTAGCTTACGAGCTGCGGCTCCATTAGCACGTTGCTAACCCCAGGAAATAAGATAGAGATTAAGTAGTAATAGAGACGGAAAAAAGAGCTTTATTTTTTCGAAACTCCAACTCATCCAACAAAATAAATTAAGCAATAGAAATACCTACCGTTGCTGAAATCAGAAAAACTTCACCATCAAAAAATTAGTTGTCAAAAATGACGTAGTAGAAACAGCTACATGTAGCAGTGGACTTAACAATAAAACACTCTTTATCAAAAGATTCGTTGACCACTTAAGTGGGTGTACTCCAAAAGTGCTGGATTTTCTCAATAGCTTATTAAAAGATCAAACAGCTACTGTTTTTGATCCCTCGGAGTCTGACTATACATAACATTGGTTTTAAAACAAAGACTGTATGAATATAATATGTAGCTATATTTTTCGGAAACAGTCCGTTTACGACATGTACATTTAATACTTTCTAACATTTACGCGAATTTTACACATTTTGAAATAAAACTACGTTTACCAAATCTATCGCGTTTACTTGATGTTTATACTATCCCGACGTTACGAATACTTTACAGCATTCGTGATCACGGGTGGACTTCGATGGTAGACGTCCAAAGGTGATATGTTCTTTCAACGGTTTCATCTACCCACAGTAATATGATTTTACATATTTTTGGTTTATTTATTTCAACCCACATAATATTCGTTTAGAAACACAATTAAAAATATCTACTTTAAGTTTTATGCTTACGATGTATGAGATTTTAATCTAGTATAATAAAAATAGTATAATACTCCTCTTTAAGTTTTAAAATTTTTTGTTTATATTTAGTGCTTAAAAATTCTACCACAAACTACCAATTAAAATTTTTAAGTAATCAAAAAACTACCAGTAAGAACACAATATTGATTATTAGTTTATATTATTAAAAATATTGATTTGAATAGAAGCTAAGACTAAAAAGCTACCACCGGATCGGAACGCGGCCTGACTGAGAAAGATCCGGCCAGAAAACTCAGTAGGCAACAACAGTTATGGATTATTAATTTTATGCGAAAATACTAACTAATCACTACTGTGGGTTTTGTCCACACAATAAGCGCGAACTGTGTCTTGCAATCTTGTGGTGTGCCTTCTTGTATTATTTTTGGTGAGGCCTATCACAGGATTCATGATCTACAGCTTATTTTCTCATTTAGAGGGAAACCCAGTATCCGGCCGAATAATGAGTTGTGAATAAAAATACCCACAGCCTTCATTTGAACTTTAGAGGATATTCTTAAATCTTATGAACCACTGCTTGTTACTGAATATATATTTTACGTTGTTCTCACGTCTCGTATAATTATATAGTATTATTTAAAAACTTTAAACAAAATAAGATCTAAAACCATTTCAACTTTCCTCCATTTAATTCATCCATTGTTATCCAAGATCTACTTAAACATTCAGTTGTTATTAAGATGTACATGTTTAAACAGCGTCTAAACGACGTCGTTCCGGAGTCCGTTGCGTTCGCGTCAGATATCAAGGATCTTCAGTCTTCCGGCGTGGCTCCTTGCGGTATAGCTATAACGCTAAAGCAAACGTCGATATCATCGTGATACTGCCCTTGTATTGTGCTATAGGTACTTGTTTACTATGTTTTAGTAATGAATAGGTATTATATTACACTTTAAAGTATCTTTCTTGTGTTTAAGCTGCGATTAAATTCGCTTTTTATATAGCTAACTAATTAAAAATGTACTGCCTCGGTGGTTTAGTAGTAGCCCATGCGACTGTAGATTACGAGATCTTGGGTACAAATCTCGGATTGGGCCAATAAAAACTTATTGGGGTTTTCTGTAAAGAAACTCAATAGCGGTTCGAAGTTTAGGGAGTTGGCAGTGTTTCACCCGCATGACTCCGAAATCACGTAAAGCCGTTGTATTTGTTTCGGAATGCCATCTCATTGGAATACTACTACAACTACTACTTTACCCACCCTGTGACTGTAACGGCTGGCAATGAGATATTAAACAAAGATTAAAGGTTAATGTAAACCGTTTAATACTAACATTACAAGTAACTACTCTCAGGACAATACCTGATATATACAATATGAAGCTTACAATAATTGTTGATATGTATGTCATACCTATAAATAGTCCAAGCCAACCAGTAGCTTTAGGCACATGGCGGTCTTATTCTTCTCTAAAAGGATAACTACAATTATTATAGAATCCAAAATTTTCAATGTCTTCGGGTTCAAAGCGTATTTTGATCAGAAGATAGAAATCATAGTGACCATATCTTTCTGTTTCATATACGTTTCCTTCAGGTCGTTCAGGGATCCAACAGGCGGGAGCAAGGTAGAAGTATCCCGCCCTAGTCACAGAATCACTCTCATGTTCAGCTTCATATTCAGAACCGTCATAATATTCGGTCCATGGTCATTGTTACAGGTGCCTCACAAAGAGGCACTAGGCGTTCTTCCATTAACCATTTATTAATATAATTTGCAACGTTACCAAGTGGGATAACAGATTGTGCATTTGTGATGTAAAATTACGACCTGGAAATTATTATTTATAAATAATAATTAATATTTAATTAATATCATTATGATTATTATAATAGTTATATGCTTCATTATTACCAGTAGGTATCAATAATAGTTTTTTTTTTCTCTTATTATAATTCAGATATTATTATACATATTTACATTACAAGAATGTTCCGAACATGATCCAGGATAGCAAGCCTAATTCTCTAGTTACTTGTCATATTAGGGAATTATTACTGTGAGGGATTTCCCGGCGCAGCAACCACTTGACAGACGTCTAGCCTACAATGAGTTCAACTGTCAAATGAAGCGAAATCCCACGTGGAGTTGCCAGCTTACAGACTTGCATGCGGGTAATATAGGAATAATATGATGTGCAAAAATCCAGTTAAAGTCAAAATGTGTTTTAGTAAGAAGTAATAAGAAATTTAAATAATTATAAACATTTTGATCTGTTTTTTAGCACTTGACATGCTCAGCTACTTTAAAGTTCAAATTATTTGTGAATGAGGAAAAAGAGAACATTAGTGCAAGCGGAAATCGTTGGACGTAAAGACAAATGTCATGAGGAGATTGGATATAGCCGAAGGTCAGTGCGGTAGCTCAGTAGCTTAGAGCACTTCCCTGGATTGGAAGGGACGCAGGTTTGATTCCCGCTCGCACTAAAGTTCTTTTTTTCCTCATTCACAAATAATTTGTACTTTAAAGTAGCTGAGCATGTCAAGTGCTAAAATACAATACAATATTTTTGAAAGACGAAGAAAAACAAACATCCTCCCCCCTAATATTATTTAATTTATTATTTTCAATTATTTGTGTGATGAAAACAGATAATTGTACTGCGTCTGGGTGTTTTCTATCTATGATATGTATGTATTTACAAAAACCAGAGGCCGTTGTGTGAAAATGTCTGTGAATATTTATTTATTTTATTTATTTATAATATCTACCTACGTAATGATGCCCATTTTTTTTATTAAGATAGTATTTTACTATTCAGTCAGCGTAACTAATATTCTATTACAGCTTTCTGGTAGTAAGTCTCTGAACTAAGCTGCAAACAGCGTACGGATAGACATGGCGAAACTATGTCCGCCTTATTACAAAACATATTCTAACTCTTAAACCAGGTCTATATCATCTTTAGACCACGGTTTAACAAAATTCTTAGTATAAAATCAGTTTTAAGCGTTAAATCGTGTACTAAAAGATAAACTACCGGGAAATTTAGTTTAAGTAGTTTAGGCTGGTCTGTCTAAATGCCAAAGTAATGTCAATTTTTTTTATTGGAAGTTATGGTTAGGGACAGGTTAATATTAAATTATGATTTTATGTTTTTTATGTGAAAAGTGAATAACAATATATTTTAATAATTTATGTGAAAGATATTTAAGTGGCCGCTCTCTCAGAAATGCCGTGTCGAGCCAATATACCTACGCATAAATTCTTTTAGTTGCAGAATTATCTCCTGTAGAATTGGATTCAATCAAGATAACATCCAAATTGTGTATGTGTTGTGAAATGTATTGAAATACAATTAGTTGGCACACATCTTTTGTGATTTAGCTTTGTACATAAAAGAAGATACAAAATGGAAAAGGTTGGGGAGGACTTTGCCAAAGGACAAACAGAGAGGAGAAATAAAATACAACAATGCAATACGACATTATATACCTACTACATAACAACTATTACATTTGAATAATAAAAAATCCACTGGTGGACACTAAAGACAAATAGATGAAAATCAGCTAGAAATCTCAAGATATTAATGTTTATATTTTATATAATGAGTGAATTTGTATTAGGATAAATAAAATTCTGGTTCATTATCTTTTTTTGCCATACAGTAATACTATACTATATATTATTATACTTGTACTCCACCTTCCGTGTGGCCGTGTGGGGCCGGCTTTAGAATTGTCCCACCCCTCTCTACCCACGGGAGTCATAAGAGCCGACTGAGGGAATACCGAGGGAGTGGGCAGCAGCACTCCTTCGAGTATTAAAACATCCACTGCGATTTCCAACCCGCCTGCCAAGCGTGGCGATTACGGCACTATCCCCCATTCTTGGGGAGGCCTATGTCCAGTAGTGGACATAAAAGGGGTGATGGATCGGATTAATTTAATATATTCGTATTGTATCCTGAGTTTTTAAGTAAGTAATAATAATTCACTATGAAATAATAGCATGGTACAGTGCATTCCAGAGGTCTACTTCAATTTGCGTACCATATATAACTTCGCTTGTTAGAGAACTGAGACATTTATTAGTATGTGCTACGAAAATACAAACAAACATACATAGAAGTAATTCCGAAACTTAAAAAAGCTGAAAAGTTAACTAAATTATGTTGCGATGAAATAGTTTTGTTTGTTTATTGTTCAAGGTTTCACAAATTCATGTTTTATTGTCATTATGACATATAACTAGCGCGATAACTTTATTCCGTTTTACGTCCACAAAGATTTACCCGGGTAATCGTGTAATAAATTATCAGAATAAATAATTTATTCATTTTGAAATAAAACTACGTTTACGGAATCTATCGCGTTTACTTGATTTTTATACTATCCCGACGTTTCGAATACTTTACAGCATCCATGATCACGGGTAGACTTAGATGGTAGACGTCCAAAGCTTGTATTATCATCGTGGTAGGTGTGCAAAGTTTTATTTAATACAAAATTTTTTGACTGCTCAGATGGCGTTTCTTATAATAACATAATTGTACTTTACTTACTAAGAAAATTGTGTGCTTTCTATATTTATTTGACAAGGTACCTAGTTTAATTTGGAGAGACGCTTAGAAAGTAAACTGTTCATTTAAAAAAATACAATATTTTTCATAAACTAAACGAAATGAAATACAAACGAGGTATACTTACTTTTGTTTCCTCGTTTATTTAATCAACTAAAAAGCAGCTTAACTAACTTTTCCAACAGGTTTATTAACTCATTCCCTAAAAATAATATATTTAATTAACAAATTCTTCCAAAATACCTTTCATTACATAAAGACCTTTAATATTTGTTATTACAAACATTTAAGCCCTTTTAATTAAGGTTTCGTTCCATTGGTTAAAATATTAATATTTATTTCAACCGAGGCAAAATAATAGAACATTGCTACTAAATTTACACATATAATTAATTGTACGGAACCAACCCCTAAATTCTTACGACGAACAAGTGTTCGTATTAACTAGCTTTATAACTACATTTATATTATTTTTGAGTAACTTATTTGCTTACCTTGTTACGTATATTGAATTTGCGTTAACTTTCAGATTTACTAAAATCAGAAGATATTGCGTCTTTACACAAACATCTATATTAAATTATTTGAATATAATTCTGATATTTTATGTATATTTAAGCACTTGATATGCTCGGTATTTTACTAGAACAGAAGTGCGAAAATATGCAATCTAAAATAATATACACAAGCAGGATTTGGACCTGCCTCTCCTGAAAAACTGCTTTGCAAAATCGGCCATAGTGACACAACTGCGGGACTATGAAATTCAATTATACGTTCCTTCTTAATGTCTTGGATGATTTTAAGACCCGGGCTTATTCTCGGCTAGGATGTATATTGTACTGTATCCCTAGTTAGTCACCCTTATTTTTTGTTTAGCCGGGAAAAAATGTACCTAACCGCACACCCCGGTCGTTTTGGGTAACACACGAGACACGACATGGCGCCCTCTTTTCCTGGCTGACGCAGGTGCTTTGTGGCATGGTTGTTTTGGGAAATGTACGTGTTCCGCGAGTGCCTCTCGTTGAAGGAGGGCTTGGCTCTCCAAAACAGACGGGGTCAACAGGAATGGAGGCCCGTACCTGCTAAGGGTGGAGGAACTCATGCGTAGAGCATATACCTCAGAGCTCTGGTACAATATAAATTATAATAATATTACCTGTACTTATATACTGTTATAACTATTATATTATTTTATCTACACTAATAAATGGAGAGCCGGTTTATTTTGTTCGGTTATACTGCGAAAACTACTGTACCGATCTGAATAATAATTATACCATAAGATGCAGTGTGTTTCGGAGAAGGTGTATGATATGATATGTTGGTGATTACTTATCCGAAACCTATACTTTTTTGATGATTTTTTATAATTTATGGCAAAACAACGCTTTCCAGGTCAGCTAGTATAGTAATATAAGCTCTGTAATTACCAAGCGTATTAGAAAAAATATGTTTTTACATTTGATAGCCCAATTTTTGGGGAAGGCTATAGATCATTAAACATCACGCTACAAAGGACTAGACAAAAATCTTCATCAGACAAAAAAAAAATACAGGTTTACGATATCTACATTACAGAATTAACCAAAATGTAACAACAATATTTTTTTAAAAAACAATATTTCTTTAAATATTTTGATCTGTATTTTAGCACTTGTGCTCAGCTACAAAATTATTTGTTCTTTAAATCTTTTAAAGAAAAAAATAAGCTTCAGAAAGCGTAGTTATCTCCGGGGCTCTATGATCTCATATAATTTATATTTGGATGAGAACTTGTATTCAAATCCTGTATTCTTGCGAAGTGAATGAACTAAGTGTTGGTTGCGATGTGCGCCACATCCTGCTAATGAGAGGCGCTCGAGGTGCTCCCTAATGAACTACCGATGTCTACTGAGAATGTACGTCGCGACGTATGCACATACAGCTTTCCAATTAACATCGTGTAGGTTTTCCTGGAATTTATGTCTCTTTTATATTGCCAAAGATAACAATCCATGTGGTAATACTAACATAGTATCAGTACACCGTTGCATACCATGTATAGTAACAAGCAAAATAGAGGAGCGTGTGCGTAATACCACTCAGATTAGCGTTTTTGTATTTCCATGATAATTACTGCAATGAAAAAACGGAAAAATAAGCTAAAAATTAAGCTCATAAAAATTAAAAAATAACAGCGTGTTACTTAATGAGTGTTAACGTAGCAAATAAACACAAAGTGCGAAAATGTGAAAACGAAAATAATCGTCACGAGCAGTTTTTTTTTAATGACAACACCCTGCACTGATTATAAGTCCTTTTATCGCGGGAGACTGTACAAACATACAATTTCACGGGCAAAAAGTACACTCATACTCACAACAACCATTTGTGGATCACAAAAAATGTTGTCCTGTTTGGGAATCGAGCCCACAATACTCGGGCGGGAGGCCGGTATCTAAACCACTAATCCCTCTTATACTCCAGTCAAAAGACTCTATTCTTGCAAACACCGCTTTCTCATAATTCTTTTCATACGCGCTGCCGGTTTCGGAGACTTTTGACATCACCTTTCCTCAAAATATGACAAAAATAAAAAACTATACGTCACGGGACGTCTAGCAGATGTGAAAATATCGGAAATATTTTGTAGAAATAAAATGATCATTACTTGACAAAGTACTCGTCAAGACAAATCGTACGAGCCCAAACTCGATGGAGTTATGACCTTTTATAACGGAGTTCCTATGTCCACCTTATAGCTCCATCATCAGACCCTTTTTTTTTTTTTTTTTTTTGTTATGGCGGGAAACCATCATCAGACCCTAAATACCATCTAAAGACAAAGTACTCGTCAAGATGAATCAAATGACTCCAAACTCGATGGGGTTGCGTCGTTTCATTACAGAGTTACTGTGGTCACCTTCCAGCTCCATCATCAGACCCTGGATATCATCTAGACACAAAGTACTCGACAAGAGGAAGCATACGAGCCCCAACTCGATGGGGTTGCGTCGTTTCATTATAGAGTTCCTATGCCCACCTCCATCATCAGATCAGCTCCATGTCATTATAATATTATATTGTCACGCGATATACACATGCGTGTAAAATTTCAGCTCAATCGGAAACCGGGAAATGTGTCAAATTTAACTTGCAAGATTTGAACGGGACAAGTAAAATAAAAGCGTCGCCTCGCTAACAGACGATTTTACCCTCCCTCCGCATTAGATGTTTCACATCAAAAATCTTGATCTAATCTTATGTTTTCTTATTTGTAAGTCATATTTAAGTATTATGAGCTAAATAAGCTTGGAGGCATCCATGCTAATAAATAAAAATGTAATAATTTGCGCTACAATTTTTCATTGTGTGATACGACAAGGTGTATATTTTATCATAATCTATTCTGAGCCTGCTTTAAGGATTTTCAAGGAATAACGATACCAGTTAAAATGAAAATACATTTGATACCTACTGTGAGTTTTTTCTTTTTTAAAATAACAGTGGTATTGGTGTAATTACAATAAATTAATGTTTCTTTTTATCAAACAAACAGGCATAGCATTGGGACAACCTGATGGTAAGCACACACATCGGCAGCTCCAAGGAAAGGAATACTAGGAGGGGACAAAGGGGCGGGTTTAGGCTTTTTTTTGTATTGATTTTGGTGGCAGACGAGCCACGGCCCACCTGATGGTAAATAGTAACCGTCGCTCATGTACTCAACTATATCAGAAGTATTGTCAAGCCGCTGCTCACCATTTAATTTCAGACATGTTTAGTGGCTATCTCGTGCTACGATACGACCAAAATACACCGATACGCTTCATGGCCGGTCACATAGAAGATGGTGGTACCAACCCGCTCGGGCACGATAACAAGTGAGCACTCCCACTTATTACCCAGCCCTACCACCAGTAATGCAATTGGTGATAACTGCTTACTTCCTTTAGTCGCCTCGTACGACACCCGTTGGAAAGAATGGGGTGGTGACACTTGTATTCTTAGTCCATCACCACACGGACCAAAACGCGTTTTTAGCGTTTTGAAGACAGAAGAAGATATAGTCCGGAGCGTGCTCGTCACGATCCCTGCCAGCCTGCAATCCACAGGCTGCAATCCGGCTCGAATGCGTACCGCAGTGCGGGTTTGGGCGTGCCCCAGAGGTGACGCGTACCGACCCGCCCCCGTCGGTACGAACAATGGAAGAGGCGGCGATGGGCGCCACCCATCACGTCTTGCCCAGTTTGGCGAGTCGAGGGGAGCAGAGTGTCGAGTAAGCACATGGAATGTAAGAGGTGTGTGGAAGGTAAGTTACACGAGCTGGTAACAGTCATGTCAGACAGACAACCTAATGTGCTCTGTGTAAAAGAGACCAAATGAAAGAACAGCGACGCTTGTGATCTTCCTGGTGGTGGTATGGCTCTGTAGTCTGGTGTACCGTAGAGCGACCGGGCCAGCATAGGAGTGGGGGTGTTGCTGTCCGGTCGCTTGGCCTCAGGTGTGAAAGACTACGGAATGATCGATCCCAGACTTCTATGGGTCCGAATAAAACTAGGTGTCACCAGGGTCTTCATGGTCGCAGCTTATGCTCCCGTAGGTTCTTCGGTGGCATCGGATCTAGAGAAGTTCTGGGATAATTTTGAAATAAAACGCGTTTACTTGATTTTACTACTATCCCGACGTTTCGAATACTTTACTGCATTCATGATCACGGGTGGACTTAGATGATAGACGTCCAAGGCTGATATGTTATTTCAACGGTCTCATCTACCCACAGTATATGATTTTACAAAATTTTCGGTTTATTTATTTTAACCCACCTAATATTAATTACAGAAGATTGTAAGAAAAGGGGCCTACGTATGAATGTGGGCAAAACCAAAATTATGGTCTTTGAAAGAGGTGAAGCCAGAACAGATATCAGAGTATCGGTTGGCAATAATGTGCTAGAACAAGTGGATGAATTTGTATATCTTCGATGTGGATTCAGTAGGGATGGAAGATACACCACTGATATAAAGAGAAGTGTAAGTGCGGGAAATAGAGCGAACGGAGCATTGGGACAACCTCTGCAATGAATCTGCGGAGTGAGGCTGACTGACCGCATTCGTAATGACGACGTAAGAGAGTGAGTAGGTTTGAAAGAGAATATTGGTGTAAAGATGCGAAAGGGCATGCTCCGATGGTACATGGTAATGGTGTATGGTAAATCGGTCATGTATTGAAGGAAGGTGGAGTCAGGAGTCTCCGAAACCGGCGAGCGTGTATGAAGACTATGAAGAGAATTATGAATGTTGAGGAAGCGAGAGATGTATGAAATAATAGAGCCTCTTGGTACTCTGTTCTCTCTGCCTACCCCGCAAGGGAAATGGCGTGATGATAAGTTAGTTAAGTTAAGTTAGTGAAGACGATTATTTATAAATAGCAAAATTGTTTCATTTTAACGTATGTTGTATAAATCAATCAATTTCTTGCTCCCTTTAAACTGTCGTAGTTGTGAGGAATGGTTCTGGAATGCGCTGTTCCGAATCGTTGTCTCGGAAAGGCTTGCGGTGCCCCTGACGAATTTATAGCTCTAAATAACTACTGTTCAAAATTGTTAACACAAAATACCTGTGTGATAGTCCAAGGCATATGCTTTTGGAATAATCCTCTTTATTTATTTTTTGTCTGTAAGTAGCTACAAATGAATGATATCCTTGGTACCTACTGCTCGCGTTTAGAGGCTACTGTGTTGGTTTATCATCAGGCAGGCCGTATGCTTGTTTGCTAACATTTTAGTATAAAAAGTAGAGATATAATTAATTACTTTTTAAGCATTTGCAATCATAGTGATTGTTCCACACTTTTTGTTCTTGTTGACTTTTAGTCTAAGCACATTAAATATAATTATTTCTATTGAGCAAATGCCTGGTAGTGATAAACTAGTGAGAAATGGAGCGTAGATGAATCAAGTTCGATTGCTATTTTTCGCATATCACAGATTCTGTATTTTCGAAATAATGGAGATGTGACATCGCGGTACATAACGATCTGAATCCTTCTCACTCTGCGAACACACTGGTGCCCAAAAGAGAGTGCTAAAGAGTTGTGCAAAAAGAAGAAAAACGGCTAAGTTCTAAAACATCTATTATTAATCCTAAAATACACTACAATGCCATTGATCGACGCAACACTCACCGTATTGGATGAAGACTTTATAAAAAAAAAAACTGTGTACCTACTTAATTCTTATGAAAATGTGTGTTGTGTTGATAAAATAAATTATTATTATTATTGCTCTAAAACTTTTTAATAATGCATAGATCTGCTAACAATTTTTCCCCATGATGCCAACAATATTTTGCAAATAAATACGCATATAATTTTGGGCTCAATGATAGTGTTGCGATGTTATATTCTCGGACTGGGGTTCGAACCCGATGACTCTATATTCTTTGGTTATCATTGCTATTAAGAAGTACCCTTTAACTAAAATATAACTACATAATTTTCCGATAGTAGTTCCACGCATTTTAGTCTCACTGAGTTAGAATTAATATCGAAAGTTTTAATGGGGTAATGATCTGTGAAGTGCGTTGTCGGTTATAGGGGACCGATTGTCGGCTACGTGTTAAGTTTATAACCCCTAGTAATTATTGGGCTGTAAATATACGAGGGGAGAATATAATTTAGTAAGGTATATGTAGTTCTTGTAGCTTAGTGGCCAACAAGAACTACAATAACAGTGATGTCGAGTTTGATACTCTACTGCCAGAGGTTAAGACATTGCAAGTCACACATCTTTGACCTTTCAAAATTATGTCCGTATTATTTTATTCACAAATTATTAAGGCCTAATGAAGGAAATTATCGTGAGGAAATCTGCGTGTAAATCTCTAAGGCATGCAGGTTTCTTACAATGTTTTCCTCACCGAGCAGTGAGATGGTGCCTACGCTGCAGAGGCATTAAGCAGGCCATATTACCTGAAGAACCGATAACCACCTATCCGTCCGAGCCTTGAGTAACGGTCTTGAGTGGTGATCATGAATTTTGTAGAACGCATTTATTGACAAACAATGGTTTCAATGAATTTATAGGAATAAATTCACTTCAAGAGAGCACGATAATGCACAATACACCTCTTCAGGGGGTATAATTTTAGGACAACATAATAAGATTTAGTGGTCCGCTGATTACGACTAGAGAGTACCATGGGTTATTTAGTGCGTGAAACCCACATATAACTCGTTATTTTTTCAGGCAACAGGGTGTAATGTCACACACAATTCTACCGCGTCAAAAAGACACAAATAGATATAAGGTTGCAAATAACATGTTAAGTCTTAACAAGAAAACCAATTTACATCAAACGTTATTTAATAATTCTTAACACAGTCTAAAGGTTGACGGCTACGAACGTTAAAAGAACAATGTTGCAGTAATAATGCTCGCCAATTATAACGTTAAAAAGAAGGTAACGGTTTTGCACCGACAATGTAAAGCGAACCATCAGCGTCATTCTACAGTTTGTAATAGCTTTACCTTATTAGATTTAGCTACCAAGTCTGATGTTTCATTGTAGGTCAGAGGAATTTTATGAGACGTAATAAAATACACTTTAGTAATATAGTACAGGTAGTTTTTCTTTCTGATATTATCTTAAACGAGATTCTGCCCGTGACTACGTCCGCGTAGACTTCATAATATAAACATATTACTCTATGGCCCTTGATCTGAATGTATAAATAGGTATCCACGAGATCAATTCATTCATTTTTACCACGATGAAAAGTAACCTATGTCCTGTTCTGCCTGCTTGCTGCTGCCTTTATAGTTGCATGATGATTAGTTCCGTAGTTAAGAAGTCAAAACGTAACAAACAAACAAACAATATCACTTTTATATTTATAATATTAGTAAGGTTAATAAGGATTCAGAATAAACTAAGAAAATAGATAAATAATACTTTGGAAAATCCAAAACTGCACGCCTCATAATCTTCATTTTTCACAATAAAATTGATTATTTGATAATTAACTAATAATGTATTGGTCTTACTAAGTAGTTTTCAATAAATCACATAGATAGCGCTAATTTCAAACATAACAAACAAACATAGCATCACGCCTGTTTTCCCCGGAGGGGTAGGCAGAGGTCAAATTCAAATTCAAATTCAAAAATATCTTTATTTCATAGGCCTATTAAGTAGCACTTAAAATCGTCAATAATACACTAATAATTAAAATAATTAACACGAGCGCCCGAGGCGAGTGCAACCGCAATAACAAAGTGGCAATTGCAACCGCCACAAGCGGCCGGATTCCGTAGTAAAGCCTTTCATGAGAAGAACCCGGCAAGAAACTCATGGGCCACTTTTTTAAATTGCCAATTTATTACAATTTAATATAATCTTTATAACTAAAATTACATTATATCTTATAAAACAATTTTGAAAATTAATGAATGAGGAGCAGCTCAAGCCCATTTAGTTTTATCCTCAAGATAATCCGAAACAGTGAAATAACCTTGATTACAAAGTCTAATTTTTACGGCATTCTTAAACTTATTTAGTGGCATGTTTCGGACATTTTCAGGAATTTTATTGTAGAAGCATATACATTGCCCCATGAAAGATCTACTGATTCTGTGGAGACGAGTACTGTGAGCAACAAGATTGCCTTTGTTCCTTGTATTAATGTGATGAACGTCGCTATACTTATCAAAGCTTCTGATGTTTTTCTTGACATACAACAGATTTTCATATATAAATTGAGACACGACAGTTAGAATATTTATTTCTTTAAATTTCTGTCTAAGGGAAACTCTCGGGCCCAGATTATAGATTGCACGAACGGCCCTTTTCTGAAGTACAAATATAGAATTTAAATCGGCGGAGCATCCCCATAGCAGTATGCCATAGCCGTTTCAACATCAGTCAATAATCGAATTTTTTTTACCGCATATGCCGCTGAGCTAAGCTTACCTGACAATTTTTTAATATGGGGGCCCCATTGGAGCCCCCATATTAAAAAATAATAATAATAGAACCCACCTCAACGCTTCGCTTATGAGGTGTGCAATAGTGAAAGTATCCATCCATCCATCCATCCATCAGCCTTTCATCGTCCACTGCTGGACATAGGCCTCCCCAAAATGGGGGTTTTACCATAATCGCCACGCTTGGCAGGCGGGTTGGCGATCGCAGTGGATGTTTTTAATACACAGGGAAACGCTGCTGCCCGGTCCCCCGGTAATCCCTTAGTCGGGTTTTACGACTCCCATAGGAAGAGACGGGGTGGAGCTATTCATGGTGCCGGCCCCACACGGCACCAAGAATCTGGAGTAATAACTCTAATTAAAACAAAGAGAATTTATTAGAACGATTATTTTAATCAGTATTGAAAAAAAAACTGAGTAAAATAAATATCTCCCCCAGATTTTCCTTCCCTACCATAACCATAGAGAACAAAGTGTGTTTTGGTGTTTTGGCACTTTGTTCTCTATGGTTACCTCACAAGAAAGATGGCGTGATGATAAGTAAGTAAAACTTTTTATAAAGACTTTTTTCATATTGTTACTTTTTGAATTTTTTGATCTTAGCACTTGACATGCTCAGCTACTCTTAAAGTACAAATTATAATTTGTGAATAAGGAAAAAGAGTATTTTAGTAGGAGCGGGAATCGAACCTGCGTCCCTTCCTATCCGGGGAAGTGCTCTAATCCACTGAGCTACCGTACTATTTGTTAGAAATATCCAATCTCCTTACCACATTTATCTTAACGACCAACGCCACCTATCGGAAGCATTATATGCATTAATCCAATACAGTAAGTTTAATTTTGCAATTATAATTCATACTATTTGATGGCGTGAAATCCGCCGTATAATTTGTACTTCTTGAATTATTATTAATCTCTTAGTATCTCCTTTGACCATATTCTGACCTCATTATATAAACCCGGGTTCCGTTTACATCTATTCCGGCAAAGCAAACCTGCCTTAATCATAAGAATAAATGTTCATATCATTTATTCTTATGCCTTAATTTGACTCGTTTTCATCTAAATATCTCCCTGGATACATTTCAAATACGTTATCGGATCCTGGACATCACGAACCACATTACTTTTCGAGGATAATCAAAGAAGCAATAACTGGATAGGGTTGGGTCTTTCGTTACAGATCTCTTAAACCACGTCCTATGTCGCTTTACACACACACACACTCTTATATTGCAATTCCTTCTAAATTTAGCTCAGTCCGTTGAGGATAACTGGATTAAAATTTCATTGCAATATTTAACCCACACATATTAAAATATAAGGCATGTAATAAAAAGTTCGTGTATAGCAACACAAAGTAATAAACCTGCTAGGCTATCCAGTGCATGTGTACTTAATAAATATGTCCAGTATGGACATATAACGTGTCAACATTGCCAATTGAGTCGCGCGCGACACCCTCCGGCTGTTTGCTTAAATATTTGCCAATTTTTTGGGCAACTGCGTCCATCGAGCTCGACTCACTGCGTCCCGACATAATTATGTGAAATTCATGTCGTTTTAACGAGAATTTAAAACATTACTAAAGCTTACAGCGTTTTTCGTAATACGTAACGATCCTGAAGAACATTGATTGATTTGGCTGCATAATTATGAAATAAACAGTTATTGCCATCGGTAGTGGAGGAGTCACGTCTTAAAAAATAGGTTAGTAGTTGCGCTTATGTTTTTGCGATAGTTATCTATTTATCCACTTTCATAAATTTGCTTTTTTTATACTACGTAGGTGACAAATGAGCATACGGCCCACATTGTGGTAAGTGGTTACCGTAGCCTATAGACGCTAAGACCAGAGGCATCACTCGAGCGTCGCTATCTCCAAGTAAATGGATAGGAGGTGGATAGGTAAGATACTAAGCAGAGGTGGAGAAGGATAAGGGGTCACTCTCTACTGAACGAAATACAACGGTAAGAGTAGGTACCTTCCGTTGTTACACGCTGATCTTTTGTGAGAGGGTGGTACTTCCCCGATCGAGCCGGCCCATTCATGCTGGAATAAGCAAGGCTCTAACACTATATATAGTGTTCTAGAAAAAGATTACTGCGGTGGTGGTGTTAAATCATTTGGGACAAAAATAAACTTAAGTTAGAAATTTTCACGCATAAAATCTAATGTGTTGCCATAAAATCCTTTACATTAATATTAAATAATAACGTTTAAGATTTGACTTCGTTTTTAGTTACTTGTAACAATAAGTTATAAAGCTCGCCACTTGAATTAACGCGACGCTAATATTGAACGAAGCGGGAAGGAGTTTCATTTATCAAACTATAAACTTTTAATTAACTTCGCGACTTACGACTACAATGGAAATAATGAATGTGATGCGAGTAGTTCAAAATTAAAAAATGTCTGCCACTAATTAAAATGAAAGTCGTTAATATTCTACATAGAAAGAAAGAAAAGAAAAGAGTTTATTAGTCCTTCACAGAAGGGAACACACACGCAATTAATATACTTACTTACACACTACGTGTTAAAACTAAAACAATTATGAAAAAATATTAGAAAAAATAAATAAGTAACTAACTACAATAAACCATAAGAAAAAATAGACGTCAATAGGCTCGCCCCCTATTACGTGGGACTTTTTTTTTATTGCATGTAGTGGCAGACGAGCCACGGTCCATCTGATGGTAAATGGTAATCGTCGCCCATGGACTCGACTATACCGAGAGTATTGTCAAGCCGCTGCTCACCAATTCATTTCACACATATGAAATGAAATATAAACGGCTATCTCCTGCTACAGCCAAAACGCAACGATGTGCTTCATGGCCGGTCACACGGGACATGGTGGTACCAACCCGCTCGGGCCCGATACCAAGAAGTACTCCCACTTGGTACCCAGCCCTACCACCAGTCATGCAATGGATGATAATCGCTTACTTCCCTTAGTCACCTCATACGACACCCTTGGGAAAGAATGGGGTGGTGACACTTGTATACTTAGTCCGTCACCACACGGACCAACACTCAAACATAGCTGGCAAATCGTGGGTGTGTAATACACCTCTGTCTACCCCTTCGGTGAATACAGGCGTGATGTTATGTCATCATAATATTTTCAGGATTTTACGTTAGACTTGACAAGCAAGTCTCTAGCGGTAGAGCCTCATTTACACTGAATAGGCCAGCTCACCGAAAGTATCACCTTTTTACAGAAGACCAGCGTGAAAGCGTGGTAAGCACTCCTATCTTTGTATTTCATAGAATGACTAAGAGCGCCAAAACTACTTTCTTATTCTATCCTTATCATCTTTCCTATCCTCTCCTTGTTATCCTTCCTCTCCACCCTGAGAGGTGGAGAGGACCTTTCTTTGGAGATGGGGACGCTTCTGGTGTTGTCTATAGGCTACGGAAATCACTTACTATCAGGCCCCGTATGCTTGTTTGCCACCCACATTGTACAACAAAAAGGGAATCAAGTAAACCTCTAACTAGTATAAAACAAAGTTGTTGTATGTTTTTATCTTTCTACTTGCCTCTTCTGAACCGTGCAATGGATATTAATATCACTTTTGTGATATTTTTAATGAAGATTTATAATTACATTATTTATATCTTAATTGAACGTTTATATAATCAGAAATTCATTTAATGTAGATTAAATTGAATAAAATGCTGTAGTTCTTAAAACATTCTAGGTATTCTGGAATCTGATGAATTTTGCTCGCACAAACGAACTCGACTCTAACACGGACTCTGTATTTGCTACTCTGACTTAGTACGGATTGTTTCTAAGGACTTTGTTATTAAAATAATATGCATATTGTGGCATTGCCACATCTCGTTGCTAAATAAGAATTATCTTCCATTTAAAATATTGTATTGTTACTTATAACTTGACCCCTTTTCTAACCTAAGTTACATTCATCAATTTAATTAAAAAATTTTAGAAACGCAAATGTCAATTTACTTGAAAGTAAGTGAGATTATACCTGGTGTATATTTCCAATAAATGACACTAATTTATTAACTGTACTTTTAGGCCCAAGGATATATGGAAAATGGGTATTGTCCTCTGGTACGTAGATAAATGAGACAGTAAAATAACAAATACAGAATGATTTATTCCGCAGAATAAAGATAATATATAATTATGTATTTGTCGTAGAATATTTTGATTATACATACGTTTCTTCACGGGCCAAAAGTCTAAGTCCATGCAAACGGATTCACGCACACTTTATAAGACATACTATATATGTAAAGCGACATAAAATCTACAAATTAATAAAAACTACGTGCAACAACCGAAGCTATAGCTGGCAACATTAAAAAGAGCCTTGAAAGAAGAGTTTATGAAAAACCGCACGTTATTAAAGCTGGGACGCAATATGTGGGGGAAAACAATTGTCCACGAACAATACACCCGTCCATTGTACCTGCGAACAGATTAATTTGACTCTGAATCTAGATTTACGATGTACTTATGAATATTTTTTGTACTGTTGCATTTTATTTTAGCATGGGGAACGAATCTGAAAATATCTGTAAATACTATAATAAAACTGCATTAAAGTTTGTATGTTAAAAATATTTTTTTTTAATAAACAATAAATTAATTTATGTGCATGCAGCGTAGGGTTTTTATTGATTCTAATATTAAATATCTGATATGTTTATGTTACTTAGTATACTCGTAATAGACAACAATCAGACCAAAGAACAAGGACACTTGTCAAGATATATATCATCTTATTGCAGCCAAACTCCATGGTGCTGCGTTCATTTTACTACTCATAACCACCTTCCAAGAGATTATGGTTTCACTTCATCATTAGACATTAAATATCATCTGAAATTAGAGTACTTGTCAAAACCAATCAAACAAGCCCAAATTCGATAGGTTGTGTTATTACAAATTTCAGTTGGCGATCTTCCGGTACACTCATTCGATCAGTTCCATATCATAATGATATTACGTTTTTACTCAATTTAGGTACATAGGTATGCATGTGAAATCAGCTTAAATGGTAAACGGTAGTGACTTAAATGTAACTTGCAAGATTTGAATATAGACACAAAGACACCCCCAGTTACGTCTGACCTGCCCCAACAGGTGAAACTAAATAAATGTGTGTTTAAATTATTACATTTAGTCCAGGTTATAAATAATATAAACATATCCATTTGTTTTTGAATTCTTGACTAATAAACATCCAAATCACATTATACTAGCCTTTGCCCGCTGATCCACCGCAAATAAAAGCTAGTTTTTTTGAAGTGTAAACTTCTTTAGGCACTTTGAGCACTTTTTGGGTGAACAAAAATCATGGAACTCGCGTCATCGTCACCGAACACTTTGGTGACGTGACGTGTTAACGATAACACTATATATGTTCTTATTAGTATAACTTATTGCGCTGGGCCAGCTGTGAATGAAGAAATGAATAATTTTGCTTTACAAATTTTTATTTAAGATCAAACAATTAATTTGGATATCCAAAAATAACAACTGTTTGTTTATATGTAGTTTTAAGTTTTCACTTCTGTCGGCAGTCCTCATGACTGCTTTGAATTTTTTATTTAATCTGTTCAGTAGTTTTCGCGTGATGTGCGAACAGGGAAAAATTCTGAATAAATATTTATATTCAGCGACGCCTAAATAGCCTAATACATATTTTTCCCCAAATATCTTAAACTAGCACCACTGTGTAAACTACATTCTTGTAAATAAATTATTATTTTCATTTATTAACATAACATCACTAGATACATTTTTAAATAGTATATTATAAAAAATAACACAACATTTAAAAATATAAAAAGTGTGTAGACCCACTGGCAACGGGTACAGGGACCAAACTGCCAATGGCTAGGGCCCCAGAGATAGGAACTTCCGAACAATGCGTGCCGTATCCAGAAGTACCGCCTTCTGCATCAGACCCTTGACCCAGCCATCCAACGCGAGCCTCTTAAGATGTTGGTCGAGGCTCTTGGCTATCAGTCCATTAACTGAAACCACTATCGGTACAATGATCGCCGAGTCCACATCCCACATGTCAACGATCTCGTGGGCCAAGTTCAGATATTTCATCTGTTTCTCCTTCTCAACCTTCACGAGATTCTCGTCATGTGGTATGGTGACATCAACAATCATTGCCCGGCGCTCAGTTCGATCAACCACCACAATATCAGGCTTGTTGGCTACAACAGTTCTGTCCGTGATGATTGATCGATCCCAGTACAGTGTGATAGGGCCATTCTCGAGAACTGGCTCAGGTACATACCTATAGTACGGGACCTCGACTTCCACAAGCCCGTATTTCAGAGCAAGCTGCTGATGAATGATCCTGGCTACTTGATTATGTCTGTGCAAATACTCGCCGTTAGCAAGACGAGAACAACCCGAGACTATATGCCTAAGGGACTCACCTGGGCGGTGACAGGCACGACAGATGTCTACTGTTCCGTCCCTTAGGATATGTCTCCGGTAGTTGTTCGTCATGATAACTTCGTCAGTAATTGCACAGACAAAACCTTCGGTTTCTCCAAAGAGGTTGCCGAAACGTAGCCAGGCCACGGAAGCTAAAAAGTCTACGTCGGGCCCATGTAAAGCCCGATAGAACCTTCCGTGGAGCTCCTTGCTCTGCCATACACTCTTGCGGTCATCAGTACTGAGTACTACAGGTCTGCGCCAGTTCTTCTTAGCCAAGGAGAGCGGGGTGAGTCCGGAATCTACAGCGACCACATCGCGATGCATAACCCTGTCAGCACAGAGAAAATATTCCCTAAGGTTGTACACCTCACGATTGTGCAAGGTCTTGGCATTTAGGAATCCTCGACCTCCACACTTTCGCGGAATGTACAACCTCATTACTGACGAACGAGGGTGATGCATACGATGTGCGGTCAAAAGACTACGGACCCTTCTATCCAAGGCGTCAAGTTCAGTCTGAGTCCACCTGAGTATGCCGAAAGAGTACATAAGAAGTGGCATGACCCAACCGTTGCAGGCTCGCACCTTGTTGCCACCTGATAAAAGACTACTTAGTACTTTTTTCAGGCGGCCAAAGAAACGTTCCCGCAGCAATTGTTTCATATCCACCTCATTTATGCCTAAGGCTTGCGACATACCCAGGTATTTATAGGTGTCAGTTACGAGAAGTGGTCGTAAATTATTATTATTATTATTATTATTAGATTCTGCCTGCGACTCCATCTGCGTTGTCGTCAAAATATAAATACACCACATTAATTATTTTTATGTAAAAATAGCTCGATGAGAACCATGCATATTTACGGGGCAAAAAAACTATGCCCTTTGGTAACCTCCAGATGATAGAAATACAAAATTTCATGATGATTACTTCAGAAGTTGTGGTGTGAAAGTAACAAACAAACAAACTCACTTTAGAATTTATAATATCAGTAAGATATACAGATACAGCTCATTACAGCTTTATATAGATTAGTAAAGTAAGCTGTTCTCATTGTAAAATATCACTAGATACATCAAAACGGTGACGATATACTTCGAGCGTAAATCCGAACCCTTTAATTTCTCGACGAATTGTGAACTCGATGGGACAATAATTCGCAATGCGGAAATCGAACCTTAATAACTCAGCACTTGAAATTTGAAATCACTGGCGTCATTACTGCAATCATCCATTAAAATCGTTAAGATGAAAGTAAACCGAGCAATGATGGACTCATAACTAAGTTAAACAATTGCAACATGGAGAGCTATGTAATCATAACTTTGTGCTTAAGTCCCGGCTCTAACCGACCCGAGTTTGAGGTCTCGACGAGCACTTGGAGAGACGAGCTTCCGAGATCTCCTCAATATTAGGTTAGTGCTAACTCGCTCGGATTAATGTTCAATTACATAATATTGGTCCGTGACGAACTTTATTTGGAAAAATCTTAGATTGTTATAGTATTGTAGGTACAATTAACCCACATAGGATAACGATTTGTGCGACTTACGAGTACTTGATTACACACACTCTGAGTGGTGTTCTATGAATTCGTTAGACGTTTGTAAAGTCCCTCGTTAAGTAATCCCTGTGTCGCGATAAGATGAATATTCCCTGGAGTAATTAGTAGGATTAAGTCTTTTACGACAGAAATTATAAATACGTACAATTAATTATGATGGGTATTTTGAGAAGTCGTAACGAGCAAGTACATTATTCATTTTGTTAATAAGCAACTAATCGGCTATTTTAAATGTATCGCTTAAAAACTTGAGGACAATTGACCAAACTAGAATAAGATGTAAGTATATACATCATAATTCAAATACACGGTTCAGTACAGTTAGTACAAGAGTGTTCTCAAAGTTGGGGCGCATTTGCAATTCTAATGAAGACTCAATACTGCCTCTAACTCGTCTACGTCATAATATATTGTTTAGATACGAACGATTGGATAATGAATGCACAAAGCCTCCATAGCCTTACGGGTTACGTAATTCTTAGATCTCATTATACTAGACTCTTTGAGTAAAAAGGTTAACTTAACAGGCAGGATATTTTTAGATTCTTTAACAGAGTCTTCGTTAACATATATAATGATATCAGAGTTTTAAGCGCGTCAGGTATTAAGATTTTGCTGTTGGTGGGCTCATGCCAGGGAAATAGACAAATCCATTCAGGCCAATGTGGTCTGTGCTGACTAGTGGGTATTTATCTGTGCTTATGTTAATGCACTAATCCATACTAGATAGATGGCGCTAGTATCTTATATATTATTCTTCTGAAGTTTTTGTTTGTCGTTACTCCTAAACCATTGGATCAATCTCATTGAGGTAGGTTGCTATAGGATTGGCAGAAAGAGCATTAGAACTAAAACAGAAGTATTAATCCTCTATTACATCTCCTACCTTTTTATACAATGAAAATAGTAAACAAATAGATAGCCCGCCTCTTAGCAAGCGGTCAGTGTAGCCTAGAGGCAACACCTGCGATATCCCAGAAAAAACCATGACTTAAGGTGCGTTTCCACTATGGACCGGGGAACGTCCGCCACTCGCAAGGCCTCCCGTGAAGGTGCGACGCTCCGTGTGCGGATGCGTCGCTTAGTGGAGGGTACCCGAAAGGGTAAGCCGCCGGCGGACCACCGAAGGAATGTGACATAGTTCCAGTGGCCCACCAATAAAGGCAGAGAGAAGGCACATGGCGGGTTTCTTTAGTGGGTGAAGGCCCCACACTACCCTGTTCGTTGCCCCGAACAATGGGGTGTGCGGTTAGGAACATTTTTTCCCGCCATAATAAAAAAAAACAAAAAAGGGGTACATTTCCACTGACCGGAGCTAGGTGGAGTGGAACGGAGAAGAGCAGTGAAGAATGTCAAGTGTTTCATTGAGGCGGAGCGGGGTGGACTGAAGCTGAGCGGACCAGAATTGCACTAAGGTAAAATAAAGCGCACGAGACAAATGCTTAAAATGCAACTTCTCGCTACCCTCCGCTCGACTCTGTTCTGAACGGCTCGGGAGCGCGTGTTCATATATTGGAGATTTCGAGCACTGTGTTTGGACAATTCACAGTCCGCTCCACTCCACTCCACCCAGCTCCACGTTGGCAGAAACGCACCCTTACATTGTTTCCACTGAAGTGGAATGGAGATTTCGAGCACTGTCATTGGCCAATTGACGATCTGCTTCACTTCCCTTTGCCCAGCTCCGCGTCAGTGAAAGCGCACCCCTAGTTTGCTGTGTGTAAAGTATGTGTTGCGCTCTATAAAAAATCGATAGTGGTCTTTTCGACCCCTCTCAATTTTTATTCAAAAAAAAAATTTAATATAATGTTCCTGTACATTCATTCAATCAATGTGTGTTTGAATGAATGTACAGGAACATTATATTAAATGTGGTTTCTTTTCAACCCTTTAAGTGGTGCACTGTTTCATGCAGTACGCTGGCCCAGTGAGAGTCGACATACTTCACAAGCCGTCAAGAAAATATCGAAAGTATGTAAACTTTGTCACAATGCTTTCCTTAATCAAGCAGTGATGATATGTAAACAAATACGTAGACATAATTATTTGCAAAAGTAAATATGTATATTTATGTATAAATTTATGCTAATATCATTATTAATTAAATAACACAGACTCACTCCTTGGAAACATCCCAGAGGAATACGCAGAGACGACAGATTGTCAATTGTCACAAAACACCCTTGCCCACTTTTCGCACCTGTGAGAACGAGACGTGACGGATAGTGAACCACGTCGCCGCCATTCAGACTATTAACAATAACATAGTTAAGAAAAACGTTTATAGTAGGTTTATTTCACAGTAGAAAATATCCACCAAGCAGTGATCTCTATAATATATTAGCGTTAAAAGTTAATCGTGCATAAATCGCCTGAGTTATTAATTACCGTCACAGGGCGCGTCAGGATGGGGTGGTTAATAACGTTTCCGACCCGTACCTCATCCTTTACACCCGACAAAGCATATAACCCACATAATCAGTGTATTTAGACTCACAATAAAAATAATAAAAACAGGAACAAGCCACGCTTCCCCACGTAACCTCAATGATGTGACGATGTTGAGTTCCTCTTAACCAATATTCCAGTGAAAGATTCTATACATCCAATCAAACAAAAACTGAAGGAAAATGGTATGTCAGGACACTATGTTGCTCTGATAAAATAATGCAGAGAGGATAACTGCCTCTTATACAGAAACCAATACTACCTACAGATAGATGGCGTTGCAATGGGCACTAATTGGCACCTGTTATGGCTAATATCTGGATGCAGTATTTTGAAGAATGGGCACTAAGGACTGGGCCTTTTAAAGTAAGGTTTTGGAAGCGGTACGTAGATGATATCTTTTGCGTCATATCCGGAGAAATGCCTCAAGTGGAGCAATATCTAAACCAACTTAATTCTCTTCACCCAAAAATAAAATTCACATGTGAGATGGAGACTAACAGATCAATTTCTTTTCTTGACGTGAAGTTGATGGCGAAACCTGATGGCACCCTTGGCCATACCGTCTACCGAAAACCAACGTACACAAATAAATATCTGCACGCCTCATCGCACCACCATCCGCGTCACCTACAGTTAGTCATAATGTCATTGACTAACAGAGCCATCTGTGATATCTGTGACCCTGTACATCTACAACAGGAACTGCATAATGTTCAGGAGGTACTAAAACGAAATGGGTACAAAACTGGTCGTAGGCTCCAGCCGCGAACGAAAAGGGAAATATATCCTGAAGTCAATAGGCAACCGGCTTTCCTGCCATATATACGAGGAGTGACGGACAAAATTGGAACAGTACTTAGTAAATACTCCATGAAGACTGTATACAGTCCGCACTGTAAGTTATCGAGTCAATTGCGAAGGATATTATTCCCTTGTAATCAGCGGGAGTTTACAAAATAAACTGTAGCTGTGGAAGCGCTTACATCGGCCAAACCAAGCGATCAATTGCTGAAAGGGTTAAGGAAAGAAAGAAAGAAAGAAAGAAAGAAAGAAAAACGTTTATTGCGACAAAACAGCACAGAAAAAAGAAACAAAATAAGGTTTTTATAAACTAAATAAATTATAAAATAGTTTCGTCACAAAACGCCACCAACTCAGCATGATGCAGATTAAATAAACCTGCGCTGATCTTCCGTTGGTGCGTAGGTTTACGATGGCGTCACAGATGACGATAATTAACAATTATATGGTAAATACACAATAACAATAATTACAACTAAACTATGCACTACAATAATTGGGTCCAAATAAAAAGAACGCATACGCGAAAATGATAAAATACTTATATATTTGTCTCTCTCACTCTTGCTAAAACCTAATATGTGCATACTTTACTTCATCCTTAGTGTCAAAATAATAGCGAGTCTATAATTATCATACCTTGTCCAAGTATTATATAGATTATTTGTCTGTGGAGAACACGTGTCGAAGTACTATGGATTTATGGACTGTGTGACATGACGTGCACAATGACACGTCATACGATCTTTAGGTTATAAGCCGAGGTTATAAGATTTAAAAGAACCATAAAATGTGCACAAAGCGACAAAGCATAAGAAAACATTGTTTTTGTTGGCACCGAGAATCTATTATAATACCTATTACTCTCTATCGAGAGTCAAAGAAGCAGAGAACGAGTGTTTTACTTTGTATCCCTGCATACATAATTTAGGTTATGAAGGTTCAAACTAACCATCAACCATCAATGTAAATAATTTCTTAGTGAACTAAATTATGAATAGTTAAATAATTAAAGACCATCACACTGAATGGTTACCATGCTGGGCGCATGAAATATCACACCCGTTTTTGCTGAAGGAGCAAGACCTTAAGGTAAGTCAACTATTCACAAATATTTCGAGTAATATGAAGAAGATAATAAAGAATGAATGTAATTCCATTACATAATTAGGTATATATTATATTATGGAACACAATAACATTAATAATATTTAAATATATATTTATATACACATACACATAAAGGTACACACTTAATACACAAGTATGTCATCCTAAATTGCACTAGTTTCGTGCCTCAGATGTTCTTGTTTTTTTTGGTGCTCGAATATGAACATTTTCAATTTTAACTTAAAATTTTGTTTATTTTGCAGACTTCTCAGAGGGGGTGGGATATTGTTCCAGCATTTTGTCGCAGCATACCGGAAGCTGCCCCTAAATGTTGCAGAGCGATAGCAACGAATGGAAAGCTGTTCGGCACACCTCCGTGGCCCACAGGACCTGTTTGTAGATACTCAGGACAATTTATCATGAAGGTAGCTCGGTGTATTATATTTCAAAACTCCAAAAAGAAGACATGCTAGGTGGAGTTTGCGCCTATGTCTCATTTTTAAGATGGTGTGTTTATTTAAATATGGGGTAACATGAGCCCTTAACGGAATATTGAAGCAAAAGCGGGCACATGCATTCTGAACCCGCTGAATAATTCTTTGAGTACGGGCAAGCAAACGTGGGCCAAAGACTATGTCCATATAATTTAACTTGGAAAGTACTAAAGACTCCACCAACTGTTTACGCAAGTCCTCCTTTATATAATTTCTAATTTTATATAGAACCTTCAACTTGTAAAAACAATTTTTCACTGAGTCAGCCACATGCTTCTCAAAACGTAGGCCACTATCCATGTGCAGACCCAAATTGCGTGCTTCATAAACACACTCAATGCATTGTCCCAAAATTGTGACCCTTACCGATGGATGTACATTAAGAAGTTGGTGTTTACTACCAAAGAGCAAATATTTTGTTTTATCCGGGTTAAGTAGTAGACAATTGTTAGCAGACCATGCGGCTATACTAGCGAGATCCTCGTTCAACTGTAGTATAGCACTGTCAATATCAGATGGTTTGGAGGAAATATATATCTGTATGTCGTCAGCATAAATATGAAATTTGCAATGTCTGATGTGTGTTATTATATCCGCAGTGTACAAAATAAAGAGGATTGGTCCTAGTATCGAACCCTGGGGAACACCCCTGGTTACAGCCACTCCTTCAGATATTATAGTTGTTCCATCATTGTTATTGATCTTAACACACTGGAAACGGTTGCACAAATAACTCTCAAACCATTGTATTGTTTTAGGATGAAATCCATAATAGTGTAGCTTGGATAGTAGCAGATCAATATTTATTGAATCAAATGCTCGTGAAAAATCTAACAATACCAGTAAGGTACATAACCCTTCATCCTGAGCGCACAGTATATTATCTGTTACATCCAACATAGCTGTTACAGTGCTACGATTTTTTCGGAAGCCAGATTGTGTCTCAGGTAAAATGTTATGAGTTTCTAAGTAATCAACCAACTGACTACAAACTGCTTTCTCAAGAACTTTTGATAAACAAGGCAAGATACTGACAGGTCTCAAGTCTTTCATTTGAGTGGGATTTGGCAACTTAGGCATAGGACGAACAATCGCAGTTTTCCAAACTTCAGGAAATATAGATGAGTTAATAGACATATTTATTAGATCTTGTATGACGTTAATAGTATGAGGAAAAGTCATAATTAGCATATCTAGACTTATAAGATCAGTGCCCTCAGCGTTTGATTTTAAGTTGTTTATTATTTTTACTAGACAATCCAAGCTGACCTCCTTTAAATGAAAAGTATTATTGCTAAATTGATGG
Organism: Leucoma salicis; assembly: GCA_948253155.1. NCBI lineage: Eukaryota > Metazoa > Arthropoda > Insecta > Lepidoptera > Erebidae > Leucoma > Leucoma salicis. The sequence continues at coordinate 701,590 of OX411804.1, forward strand.
TACTCAAAAAATGTCAATAGCGAGATACTAACATCTGAGATACCTGGTATATTTAAAAAATGCATATTAATAGCTTCAGGATTGTTAAGAGAAAAGGGCAATTCTATGTTATTCTTAGGTACCAAAATAGATTTTAAATTTTTCCATAATAAATGCGGATTACTTATTTTATTATTAATATTATAATTGAAATAAGCAGCCTTTTCAAAGCAGAGTGCCTTATTAACTACAGATTTTAGACTTTTATAGTACTCTTTTTTACTGTCACACTTGCTTTTATTATAATCGACTGCGGCTTCATCCCGTAACCGCATCATAAGTTTTACAGTATCTGTAATCCATGGATGGGACTGTTGTCTGATAGTGATAGTCCTCGATGGAGCATGTAAATCAAACAAAGTAAGAATATTACAGTTCACGGCACTGACTATTTCATTTACATTACTGAGTTTTGACATTAGGCTCCATCTAATTGATTTCAGGTCTTCATCAAACATTTTCACGTTAATTTTCTTTTTAGGCCTATATGTAATAGTATATGGTGCAGGTTTTTCCCGTTTAATATGAAATTCGCAAACAACAATACAGTGACCATAAATAGAGCCAACATGTTCCACTATTACATTTCTTGAGCCCATACTGCAACAGACTAGGTCGATAAGTGTCTGGCTATTTTCTGTGTAATGTGTTGGCTCTGTTACTTATTGTGATAGGTTAAAACAGTTTAAGAACGTCATTAATTTTAATGTTTTGATGTCATCTTTATCTAATAAATTAATATTGAAGTCTCCTAACAAAAATAAGTTATCATAGTTATGGAATGAACTAATAGAGTCTGAAACAGCATCCAGAAACAGGTCAATATTCAACCAGGGTGGCCGATACGCTGTGCCAATTACTAGCTTCTTTCCGTTAAGGGTCATGGTAAACCACATCTGCTCCACACACATGTGTAATGGGTCTACTGGATGTTTTAAAGAACGTAAAACCATGTCTCGTTTAATATAGAAACCAACGCCCCCTCCACGTGAACGTACCTCCGGTGGTCTGGGAATATGACGAAGGCGGTACCCTGGCAAGATAGGGGCACGTCCATCTTCGTCCGCTTTAAGCCAAGTTTCATTCACTGCTAAAATATCGATGTCATTTCTAGATAAAGCGGCTATAAAATTGTCATGGTTAGTACCAAGAGAACCTGCATTGAACAAACCAATTTTTAAAAATTTGTTAATCATTGAAATACCTTTGCATTACCCGTATAGGAACAAACATAAATATATCTTATCACTAAAAATATATGTGTAAGCCCTTGGTTAATAAATATATCAATTACATTGTATTTATGAATCAATTGTATATAACAAAATAAACTAAATGATAGCATATAATTAAAACAATATTCAATGTTCCTAAATAACAGTATTGTGTATAAAAATAAACTAAATGTTTGTATATAGTTAAAAAAATATTCAATGTTCCCAAATAACAGTATTGAGTATAAAAATAAACCAAATGCTTGTATATAGTTAAAAATATATTCAATGTTCCTAAATAATAGTATTGAGTATAAATGTACATATTCATGAATATATATAATAATTGACTCATTCCTAATAATTGTAAGGTTAGCGCTAATATAATGTAATGGGTGTAAATAAGGTTTTAAGATTATTAAGTGTGTACAGGTTCTGATAGTTTGTATAGTGATAAATAATGTAATGTTTGTATCAATGTTAAAGATAAAAATCATAGCATATATAGTGTTATAATCATGCAAGAAAAATGAATAAGTATAGTAAGTTATGACATTATAATAGTCTGATAGTATTAGTAAATAAATAATAGGATAGTTTTTGTAAATAAATAATAAATAATAAGTAGATAGTATTTGTGAATAATTAGAACAAAAGATGTTATTACCAGAACAATAAGTTGAACAATCAAATATGGCGCCTTGCAAAAAATCCAGCGCAATTACAACAAGTAGTAATTCTAATACCACTCGTAGACAGTTACAATCTATTCTGAAATACATATATATAAAGTTAATCGTTGGCAGAGAGAATATACATATTTCGATAAAGTTGACTGTGTTATATATCCAACTAAGAACTAGACAAAAATTCGTGGTACATCCTCCAAACATCTAATCCTCTGTACTTTTTGCCCATCCTGTTTACGAGCGAGTATTTTGCCTTCCTTGGTCCATATATATCTCCAATTATGTATTATGCCTTCCTGCCGGGTTTTATAAAATAAATGTTTATTTGTACGGGTCAGCCGCTCGTTTACGTAAACCCGATGCGCCGAACCACGCAGGTCATCGAACCCCAGCTCTTTCGAAGTAAAATCTCGGCGCACCCGCGCCGCTTTGAGCATGGAGTCTCTCATCGCACGGCGCGCAAAGCGTATAACAAGACTACGTGGGCGCCGTTGAACTCCGCCTGTAGATTGCTCTTCGGTAGTTTCATCGCGATTACGCTTCATAGACCCGATGCGTTCGGCATAAACAATATCTTGCTCGTCGATGGGTAAGCCCAATTTGATCGCAATTGTTTTTGCCAGGTGCAGTGTACTCTCGGTTTTACCCTCTGGTATGCCGCTCACCTCCACATCATTGAGCAGTAGTTCCTGGTCTCGGTCATTGAGTTGTTGCTTAAGCTCGGCGATGATATCACTCACATGATCTTTTTCTGCAGTGTGCCCATCGAGCTTGGTTTCAAGAGCGCTTACTCTGGCATCGAGACCATGCATGTGCTCATCGCAGGCTTTAAGCGACTGCTTGAACTCAGTCATTTCAGTGCGCAACTGCTGGACTTCTTGGCGCATCAGACGAAATTCAGCACAGAGCTCGTCCTTAATGCAGCGTAGCTCTGCCGCTATATCCGTGGTGAGCGGCATTACAGGGCTAACAGTGGTAGTATCTGATACACCAGGACTGCTTTTATTCTCCGAGCCGCACCCCAATGTCGACTCCAGCCTGCCTCTTACGGGAGTGTCTGCCCTGTTGTCCCTTTTTTTATTTTTATTGCATTCCGGACAACGCCAAGATGGTGCGATAATACCCTTTGGCATGCCCACACATGCCCGGTGGTACACAGCCTCACAAATGGTACATATAATGCCCTCTATCGGTGACAAAAATTTCGCACATCCACCGCATTTGCTCGCCGGCATAGTGATGAGCAAATTGGTAGTTATAATCGATTATACAAACTTCACAGTATAGATACTAGATGGCGTTGAATATATCTTTTTAACTGATGGGAATTATAGTGTAGATGATAAGAACACCATAAGTTATACACTACAACTGACAGCAATGCACGCACATAGGAGACACACAGTTTTAGTTTTAATGTTGTATATAGTTTAAGTTATCAATTTAGAACACTTTTTTTTTTAGTTTAAGGTAGTTTTATATAATTAAGTGTTCGACTTTTCTATTTTTAACTTTTAACACTGTTCCAGGCGCTCAAAACACTGTAAAACGATTTTCTCGGCACAGAATATATTATTGAACAGAATATATAAACACTTGTATTAACTTAAATGTGTTGTTTAATTACAATACCTAACCAGCTAAGGAGCACATAACTGCAGTCAGCAAAAGACAGATAAACAAATCTGCCATCGCTGAACATCTTTTAGAAGCAGGTACTACACTGGATTGAGATTCACCAACCTATAATCCTATCTCAGGACCGCCACTACTACAAACGGTTAGTGCGCGAACCTATTGAAATCAAAAAGCACAGAAATTGCAACAGAGGAGACGGATTTAATCTATCATCAGCGTGGAATCCAGTGATTAATAAGTTCAAACTACCTAATATATCTTCACATTCGTGTCGGACACACGTCGGTGTGGATCAATCTACAAATTGTCGAGGAAAAATAAAGCAGCTCGCCTCTCCAGTGGTCCCATGACCACGACTGTTGCAATGCAGTTGAAACATCGGGCTAAAGGTAGTTTATAATTTTACCTAATTTATACGCGAAAAAAGTACCGTTTATTTTACTTGAAATATGTGTACAATTCGCGAATCTTTAAAAGTTACTAAGTTTTTCAGGTTTATTATAGAAGTACATATCGGCAAAATAATCAGAAGATAAGAAATCTACACGCACTTATATACTGAATTCAACACTGCAGTAGATTACTACTGTAGTGTTGAATTCAGTATGTGTGTCAGTGCTTTGTAGATCCAAATATTCTCCTCAAACTCTCTCTAGCATACTTCCTCTTCAAATCTTATCCCGTTCTTTAGGGCTGCCAATGCGTGACTGATAGTTCTTATATTTTATAACATGTAGATGCTAGCAACATAACGATTTTAAGTGCTATATTAATAGGCCTATAAAATAAAGATATTTTTGAATTTGAATTGAATTTGAACACCAAAGACATCACTCCTACATCGCCAACTCAAAGGAAAGGCATAGGAGTTGAATAGGAGGGGATTTAAACCTCCAACAGTCGCACTCACCATACGAATCACAGCAGTAGCAGTACTTAGCTCTGCCGAGCTACTCTAATCTCTCATCTATCTTTGACAGGGTGGTACTTCCCCGATCGAGCCGGCCCATTCATGTTGTCACAAGCAAGGCTTCAAAATAATAGCTAAACAAATGTAATATGCAAAGTTATATTGGATGTTATTAGCCAATGAATATTTATATTTACCTAAATCGAGATCATAACTCACAGAAACAGTTATGACTCGCTGTGTACAACTACAACCAAGTTTATTAATCCGTCAGGGCTCATAAATGTAATATTATGTACGTATTTTAATACCGCGGTGTTACAGTGAAATATGTATGTCCCTAACTGCGGTCTGAGGTAACTTAGTACCAATTATATTTGCATATTTGAGCCTCTTTTATTGAATTATTATGTCTAGATGCTGCTAAATGGGTTGGGGAGCAGGACGGCCAATGATAAGACGGACGGATTTTTTGAAGAATGATATAATGTCAGAAAGAATTTGAATGAAACAAATTATTCGTGAAAGTGGAAATAGAGAAATTTACTGCGATCAGGATTCGATTTGAACGTATCAAATAATATACATCATAGATTAGTTAAACTAGATTATGCCTGTGATTGTCTGTGATTACGCGGTGGGGTCGTCCGCGTGTACTTCAGATTTTTTTTATTGCATGTAGTGGCAGACGAGCCACGGCCCATCTGATGGTAAATGGTAACCGTCGCTCATGGACTCAACTATACCGAGAGTATTGTCAAGCCGCTGCTCACCATTTCATTTCACATATATGAAATGAAAAAATAAACGGTTATCTCCTGCTACAGCCAAAACGCAACGATGTGTTTCATAGCCGGTCACACGGGAGATGGTGGTAGCAACCCGCTCGGGCCTACCATCTCTCGGCGATACCAAGTGAGTACTCCCACTTGATATCCAGCCCTACCACCAGTCATACAATGGTTGATAATTGCTTACTTTCTTTATTCGCCTCATACGTGAAAACCGTGAGAAAGAATGGGGTGGTGACACTTGTATTCTTAGTCCGTCACCACAGGGACTTGACTCAATCAATCATATATCTATAAACAAAATACCATTCCCTGAGTTCGAGGAGTAGGTCATGATCTATTGGTACTTTTGCAGTTTGCATCGGTAAGGTTAAGCAATTTTTGCTCAACTGGCATCAGATGGGTGACACCTGACTTTCGTGCTTCAGAAGGCACGTCATGCAGTGAGTATCAGCTGTTAAATAACACCCTGACAGCCATTACAGGTTCCTAGTCCTGAATAAAAAGTCTGTCAGTAGTTTTGTCGTGCAGATCCAATAGGCAGTCGCTACGTGTAAATGGTGATGAATCAGCTAAAATTGAACAGATCATAAGCCGACTCCAACAAAATTTGAAATAAGGCTAGAAAGATGATGGTGGAGCGAAATACTATTTACTCAGTCACTTTTGTCGATCCCAGCCCATATGTATTTTATTATAGCGCACTTAAAGTAAAGCTTATTCAGAATACATTAACAAAATAAATTACAGCAGTGATCTCCATACTAGGCAAGCCTTTTTCTTTGTTAAGGCGGGAAAAAATTTACCTAACCGCACACCCCATCGTTCGGGGCAACGAACAGGTTAGTGTGGAGCCCTTATCCACTAAACAAACCCGCTGTGTACCATCGCTCCTCCCGTATTGGCGGACCACTGGAACTGTGTGACAATACTTCAGTGGTACCTACACTAGGCTAGCCTGCATCGTGAACTACGATTTAAGTAATATGTATGTAGTATGGGGGGGTCTTTATTAGAGCAACCGAAGTCAAAACCACAATTATAAGAATATTTAGTATGTTTGTTCGCACATCACGCAAAAAATACTGTACGGAGTTTGATGAAACTTTTTGATTGCATGCTCTTGATTAGATTTAAAAACTGGTATACGTTCTATCCCGCTATTATATCGGGAACCCGAGATCCGAGATATAACCTAAAAACAAATAATATATGAACGGATTTTGATTAAATAATTTTTGATTGATTGCTCTTGATTAGATTTAAAATCTAGTATACGCGTACGAATGACGTAGAAAATAGACCAAAACCCTCCAGGAATAAATAAACCTATAGCAAAAAAACTATATTACATAGCCACGTATAATGTAAGAACTCTTTCAACTCATGCACGTTTCCTTGAACTGCTGAATGCACTCGAAAATATAAAATTCAATACCAGTAATGAAATAGATTACACTCTAACCATACCTATATAAAAACGTAGAATATGTAAAAACCATAAATATACTATTTCCATCAGATCATAGATGCTTAAGGGCCACTTTTAAGTTAAAATCAATTAAAAATACAGAACCAGCTATGTCAAAACCCAAGAACTACATTAAAAAACGAAGAAGATATTTCAAGGTACCTAGAATCCCTGAACATGAGTTGCCAAAAGGATCTATTTCACCGATGTAAGTATGACACAGTTCAGGAATATTATGATAAAATAAGCACTGCTATAGAAAATAGTTTAAAAATAGCTCTAAAGTCTAACGGACGCTCAGGTGAAAAATACTGTGTTATATAAGAAAAAATAAGGAGCTTAATACATCGAAGAAGAGACCTACAAAACCTGAAGCCTAAATAACGAGAAATTAAGGACGAATTAAGAGCTCTATATAAACTAATAAGTAAATATATACGCCAGGATTACAACACCCACCGGAAAAATACTATACTAAAATACCTAGAGTCTTCAGGAAGCCTAAAAAAGCCTATAAGGAACTAAGATCCCACAAAATTTGGATTCAAAGCCTTCACAAATCTGACAGACAGTCACACAACAGAAAAGATATACTTCAAGTAGCCACTGCGTTCTATACAAGATTGTGTGACGCACCAGGAATCTACGGAACCTCCCATTGTATTAGCGAAGAAATGTCTCGCGTCACAGAAATAAAGCCCATAGATGAAATCGATATTATTAGAGAAATAAAACGGCTCAAATTTGAAAAACGCTCGGGCTCGGACAGTATAGCAAATGAGACAATAAAAATTGCTTGCACTCTCCTTGCTATGCCATGAGTAAAACTATTTAATAAGATATTAGACAACTCTTCAACGCCTAGGCAGTGGTCAGAATCAAACATTATCTTTTTTTATAAAAAGAGTGATCCCAAAGATATAAGTAACTACCGACCTATCAGCCTTGTATCTTCACTATACAAGTTATTCGCGTCGATTATAGAGAAAAGAATCAGCTCGACACTGGAATCTCATCAACCCATATAACAAACTGGATTTAGAAGAGGTTCCTCAACAATTGACTATATTAATTCAGTGGAGTTACTTATAGAGGAGTACCAAGAGTTCCAAAAACCACTCTACATAGCTTTCATTGACTACTAGAAAGCTTTTGACTCTATACTGCACACATCAATAGGGGAAGCACTGATATCACAAAATGTAGAGACAAGATATATTAGAGTACTGAAATACCTCTACCAGAATAGCACCAGTAGAGTAAAACTAGAGACAACAGGACCCTGCATTCCAATTAAGAGAGGAGTGAGGCAGGGCGACCATTTGTCATTTAGGCCAATAAAAATTAAGAAAAAGCTCATGGATAGCTGTCTACTCCCGGCACTCACTTATGCTATTCAGACATGGAATTTTACGCGTCGAGTAAAAATAAAATAACTTCTTGTCAACGAAATATGGAAAGAAGTATCATGAAAATTAGGAAAGCGCAAAAGATACGCCACTCTTCCATAATAGAAGCAACATGGGTAATAGACGCCTTGAGCTACTCAAAAAAATTTAAGTGGCAGTGGGCTGGACATATAGCCAGGATGAATGACAATCGATGGACAGCCAGGCTGACATCATGGTCGGGTCCACCGGGTATCAGGAAGAGAGGTAAACCTAGATCAAGGTGGACAGATGACATTGCAAGCTGGCAAGCAATGGATGAATAAAGCCAAAAACAGAGTCTATTGGGCATCCCTGGACCTTAAATAAGAGAGTTTCACGCTCCATATTTATTAAATTGAATGACCAATAAATATTTATTACTTTATTTTCTGTAATTAAATTTAACTTATAGATATCAATGTAATTTATATTGTTGATTATACTATAATTGCATGAATTCATAATATTAATTATCTACTATTATATTCTTTAGTCAAATGTTTAAAAATTTACAATCTTAGATAATTTTAAAATTTTAAATAATTTTAAAAGTTTATAATTATTATGCATTAAAATTTTTATTTTACTGTTTTTTCTATTGTTTTGGAAAAATATGATTTGTACACACTCTCACAGTATATTTACCTAGAGTAACTATATAATTATTCCCACGACTGGGCTTTTTTGTTATTGAGTGACAGCGCCAGAGCTGCAATATCCCACTTATCTCATTTACTTCTTTACCACTTATTCTTAATACTTGTAGCAGATGAGCCGCGATCCCCCAAACTCGTTACTTGGTAATGATTGCCTCTTATAGATTAAGTTATACTAAAAATACTGACAAGCCGCTGCTCACTATTTTATTTCGCGGAAGAAAAATGAATTCAATTATTAGTAATCATGCCTTTGCCATTCTTCCCGACCCAACATTCTCTTTTAATACCTCCATTTTGAACTAAAAGTACTTAAGTTATGTTTTACTTGCTATAACAAAGCAACTAAAATAAAACTTCTCATATTATGAGTTCAACTAGAATCAAGGAGCTTTGTTCCGCTCTCCCCGACAGTTAGCTAATCGAGAGAACTAGCGAGAGAACTGCAAGCGCTTCAAACGTTGCGAAATTATAACTTAATAAAATGAACTTTGTTGTTACTTACTGGTTATTATCTATACTAGTATAAAACTGTAACAGTGCTATGTCTCTGGATATTTAAGATATTTGAGAGAAAAATTGTGAAAAACGCTATTAAGAATTTTTGTCTGTTTGTTTGTTCGGTCGTCATGCAAAAACGACTACTAAATTAAAGTCGAAACTCACAGATTTTTATAGTAATACTAGTAGATCCAGCCACGCTTTGTTGTGGCACACTTATAACTCGTTCAATTATTATTTATAATAAAATATTTAATAGCCCTTTTTAGATTCTTTGGGTTCGAACAATTAGTTTCGGAGTTCATCGCGGACAAATAACGTTACACGACTTTTTATATTATAAGGACAGATTTAATGAAGACTAGCTTAAGCCCGCGTGTTCATCAATAAATGGTTTATTAAAAATAAATTGCATAGAAAAGTACACAGATCGTATCGCTTGTGATTATATTAGCAAAATATTGTTGTTATGAGGCATTGATGAGGCAGTGATGAGCTGGGCCGTATGCTGAAATTCTGTTGTAATACCCCAACTAACAAAATTATGTCATATAAAGGGTGGACCAACGTTTTGATTTCACTTTTAGTCATATAAAAAGGTTTTATAATAGTTTTATATATTAATATATAACGCGGGTTTGGGCGCACTTTATATAACAATTTAGTCGTGTAAGGGTCGCTTTGTGGCCGTATTGGCGATAATTAAGTTGCATAAAAATCACATAATATTTATATTAATTAAATATGCAACGTCTAAGTAATATTAACAGTTTTAATCGGCATGTTTAAATCTCTTATATGACTATATGACATTTAAAAAAAGAGTATATCAAAATTGTTAAGCTAGAGGTCAGTGCAAAATATTGACAACATTTTGTATTTTTGTAAAGTGTTTAATAATTACTTTTGTTTTAATAGTTACGTAAAGAAAGCCTATTTATATAGATTTATACTTGGGAATTAATTTTTTTCGATATCTATGGTAATCCTTGTTGAGATATTAATTGGCCTTAATAATTATGGTATTTCAGTATTCAATATTAAAATAAAATCTTTTATTTGCCATCAAAGAGACCGCCATATTGCTATTAGTTATTGGGCGACTGCATTACGGCAAGTATATAACAATTCGTTTTATAAAGGTTATTTATACAATTTATGCCCTCCACCATGACGGTGGCAGTACAATTTTTTTTTGAGATTATATGAAGATGTTGTTGTTGTTTTTAACGATTGGTTTGCTCTTAATTTTCTTCTAAAATCATCATTTAACTTAATTATTTAGGTACCTGAATACTGAATCGATTATTATATATTAATTCAAAAATGGCGATTGAGTTATACAAAAGTCACCAATTAACGTTAAAATAATCAAATGATTTATAAAAGTTATATAAGTTACATAAAGGTGGAAGTACACGACTTAATACGACTGTTTTATAAAAGTGAATTAGAAAATCATTAAAGGACAGTTTTTTTTTTAGATGTTGTATAAAAGGTTCTAATTTAGACAAAAATGTCGGCTCATGACTATTATCTAACTGAAACACTAACTCGGCTTAAACCCCGGTCGTGTAAACGTTATGGCAGAGACGTTATATTATAGTCATAAAAAAATGACGGAAAAGACGTTTATTAGACACATTAATATGACTTAATTATATATAACTAATGTGTTGTATTGAGTGCCATTTTACAACTGTTTAGTTGCTGCAAAACAGTTATAAGGCCCTTATATGTCTGTTAGTTGTATAATCTAATTTAATACAACATTTTGGCTACTTGGGACGCAACATTGTTATAAACTATTGGTCTTTGCTCGTTTGGAGAGGCTTATTTTAAGCAATGGACAACAAAGGCTGTTGAATGGATGGATAGAAACTATCTGTGTGCGAAGTGCATCTAAATCTAAGTAGATTAAGCATTATTAATATTATTAAGCATTTAGTATGATTGAGTAACCAAAATACAAACTTCTTATATGGATTTCAGTGACGCACTAGATTGTAACCGCGACTGCATCCGCATGCACTTTAAAATATAAACACGTCATTCTATGCAAAAATAATTACACCACGGGAATCATATTCGTATATTTATAATATTTTTTTATACTAATTCAGTGGCAAATAGGTAAGCATACGGCCCATCTGATGGTAAGCAGTTACCGTAGGATATTGACGCTAGCAACACCAGCGGCATCACTCGCGCGTTGTCATCTCCAAGGAAAAGAATAGAAGCTAGCAATTAAGGATAATAAGAAGATGTTCGGTGAGATACTAAGGACAGGATAGGAAGGATAAACAGGAGAGGATATAAAGTATAATAAAGTGAGGATATTAAGGATAATAAGTCTCTCACTCACCATACAAAACACAATGGTAGAAGTATCTACAGTTGTTTGAAACTGATCTTCTGTGCGAGATTGGTAAGTATTTTCCCGATCGAGCCTTAAAGAGCTCGTGTTTAATATTTAAAATTAATTAATGATAGATTATTATACAATACCTACTTCAAAACGCTGCTACGCTCTTACATTGAAATTGTTTGCTTATTATCACTGGCTGTAACACGAAATATTCGATATAATGCGTCTTAGAGACCATTTTGGCTATGAGGTTTGGTCGACGTCTTGCAAAGTTAACCAACTTCAACTCTAGTAGGTATATCTCTTATTTACCTGACAACAACCCAAACAAAAAAGGTTGTTAACAAATATTTAATCAACGAAATACTACCAGCATTTAAACAAAAGCTGTAATGAATCAGATTGTCGCATGCGGGCGCATTGTCCGTATTTCACGTACGCGTTGTGTTCCTGGAGAATGTTTTATATGCAACTTATTTGCTATTTTTTAAAAGCTCTCTTGTTCGTCTGTTTACTAGAATTAATATTATTTTGCAAATATCAAAAGACTATAACCATTATGAAATAAATTAACGTTTACGGACCGGATTCCAAAAATACTGCGATGGCTTAGCGGTTTAGAGTACTTCCCCAGATTGGAAGGGATGCAGGTTCAAACCACGCTCGCAGTAAAATTCTCTTTTTTCACATTTTCACAAATAATTTGTTCTTTAAAGAACATGTCGAGTGGTAAAATACAGGTCGGAATCTTCTTTGTTTATACTACGTGGGTGGCAAACAAGCATACGGCCCACCTGATGGTAAGCAGTTACCGTAGCCCAGATGCTAGCAACACAGAGGCATCACTCGCGCAACGCAATCTCCAAGGAAAGGGATATAAGGTGAAAAGGAAGGATTATAAGGAAGATTGGGCCTCTGGCGCTCTCACACCATACGAAACACAATAGTAGTAGTAGGTACCTATCGTTGGTTCACGCTGATCTTCTGTGATAGGGTTTCTTTCTTTTTTTTGTGAGTTACTCCCCGATCGTGCCAGCTCACTCATGCTGAGATAAACAAGGCTCTACAATTTATAAATCTATCGCATTTACTCTATTTTGAATTTGTCCGCATGCACTTTAGAATTGGGTAATTCTTTGCTAATGTCTTAATTTCAAAAGCTAATTTATTGCACGAGAGATTTATAGAGCCCTATAACTTTCCACGGTCTGATTCGATGTGGTTTAATTGTTATTAAATAAGCAAAAAAATACTGAATATTTACGCTAAACGCGACATTAAAACCAGCGCCTTTCATGAGAACTACCTTTTTACGTACGCATAGCCACCGGTGGTTTTACTATCGTCAACAGAACGCCGTTCGCCCGGCCGGTACATTGTTTTTTGTTAAACCTTTGCTTGACGAACTGATGATATTTGTCAGGTATAATAATTATTTTATCCATAACAATAATTAAAAACACTAAACACACGTAAATAATAACACACCAATGGAATATTTTTAGCGCCACGGGGGCCCTTTTTTTTGCGTGGCCTTGGCGTGCGCGCGGCCCGGTGGAACCGAGAGGTAGTTCAATATAGAAGTACTTCTTAAAATTAGCGCTAGATGGCGTATAAGACATGAAACTCACATTAGTACTTTATGAAATTAGCGCTATTTATGTGATTTATTGAAAACTACTTAGTAAGACCAATACATTATTAGTTACTTATCAAATAACAATTTTATTGTGAAAAATTAAGATTATGAGGCGTGCAGTTTTGGATTTTCCAAAGTATTTGTTATGCTTTCGCTTTCAAACTACTTATCCTATCGCATCTTTATGAAATACATAAATATAGTATTGCGTACAGAATAGGACATAGTTTTTAATCCGTAAAAATATTGTTTTTGTATGGGATGTCTACTATCGCCACGTTTCGAATACTATACTGCATTTGTACTCCAAATAAAAAAACGCGTGTACATTACAATATTGTGTTCACAATAAAAATTGTCTTAGGCGCTTTTTGTCTCTTTACCTGACGCACAAAAATAATATTTTTTATTGCTACGGTAGATAAACCATACCCTTGTGAGACTGGGATGGTTAAAATCTAAATTGCCTGCAGAACATATAAATATTATTTCCATATACTTTACTTGTTTACTTGCTAGGATTCAGCAAGTATAAATTTGGAAGGGTAACTATAAATATAAACTAATACTTCACGTACGTGGTACGAAATATAACTCACAATATACCGCTATGAACAAAGCACAATGCGCGCAGCATCCGGTGGCGCGAACGGAAGTCACCCCAGCGACCTCTAGCGGGTGCGTAATTAAATGCAAGTGTAATTGCGCTTCGCAATTACTAACTACCCGCGGCTCGTTGAGCCGCCGCGTGGGAAATCTACCTAAATGTTGCCAGTGTTGAAAATTTACATTTATAAATATTGGTGGATTTTTAATGGTAAGTTTTGATATTACATATATGTATGGAGGTTTTATACCTATTGGAGACTGCGAAATGCTTTAAATAGTGATTTTATACGGAAATTTTTTTTTAAGAAACATTTTGGTAGTTTTATTTATCATCACTGTGTTACAGGAAAATACATAACAAGAAAAGGCGTAATATAATTTCAACTAGTGTCAATGCTTGTTTTTGTGTACCATATAAATATTTGCCAAAGGAACCAAAGCCCCAACGCTGACCAATGGTAGCTTGTGTATTATTTTGATAAGTCCTTGTTATTAATAAATAGGTTCGTTAGTAACGTCTATCTCTGACTATCATATTGCTTTTAGCTCGAGGTGAAAAACTACTTATATAAACATTTTCAGATATACTTTAACCCACGGATTTGTTATAATAATAGGAATGTAAAGTTAATAAATCCGTGCAAGCAAGTGTTGCCGTGTGGGGCCGGCACCAAGAATAGCTCCACCCCGTATCTTCCTATGGGAGTCGTAAAAGCCGACTAAGGGATTACCGGGGGACCAGGCAGCAGCGTTCCCCTGTGTACTAAAAACATCCACTGCGATCGCCAACCCGCCTGCCAAGCGTGGCGATTGGTGGCGATTATGGTAAAACCCCTATTTTGGGGAGGCCTATGTCCAGCAGTGGACGATGAAAGGCTGATGGATGGATGGAAAGTTATTAAAGCTCTGAAATTAACTTTCTGCTGTGGTATTTCCCTAGCGCTACGACATGCCCTTCTTTAAACGAAGTTTGAGAAGAGCACTTTACTCACGGTAGGCGGTGGCTTCACTGCACTCCTGGTGTTGCCAAAGTCCATGAGCGACGGTTACCATTTACCATCAGATGGGCCGTGGCTCGTCTGCCACTAAATACAATAAAAAAAAGCCGAGGTGTATTATACACTCACGGTGCTATGTCAAGTTTCATTACGATCGCTTGAGCGATATGCGAGTTCCAAATCTCTCTCCAGAGAATCATTCATATCAATAGAGTTATAAACAATCTGTTTAGGGTTACAAATCAAAAGAAAGTAATCTTTCTTTGTGAAAAAACGGCACATCAATGTCGACATATCAATTGACATGCGGATGCAACGTAGACCTGATAGAATAAAAACTTTTCAAAGCCCGTCATGGATATAATTGATCACGGGACACAAAATAATTATTACGCTGATAGTGCTAGAGCTTTGCTTGTCCAGCATGAATGGGCCGGTGTGATTCCGAAGTACCACCCTCTCACAACATCAGCGTGAAAATAGCCTTAGATACCTACTTCTATTGTTATATTTTGTGTGGTAAGGGAGATCACCGGCGGTCCAAATCCTCGCCGTATCCTCTCCTTTTTATCCTGTAGACGCTTAATGCCCTGGTGATGGTTACGTTAACCGCTTGCCATCAGGTGGACCGTATGCCTGTTTGTTACCCGCCTAGTATAAAAACAATCCCCTGACGCGTAGATCCACAAAGTATGTACATTGTTGTAAAACCCTAAGTTAAGAGGTTTTTTCCTTATCTCTAGATTGATACCATATTTTTTATGGTTGGAAAAGAATGTGTATTTAACCACACACCCCGTCGTTCGAGATAACAAACAGAGTAATGTGGGACTTTCACCCACTCAAGCAAACTTAAAACTGAAATGACAATGTGCTTGCCACATCGTTCAAAAAACGGAAAACAAAGATAGCTAAGAAAGTTACTTGAGTAGCGACCACGTATTATAAGATACCATAGGTTGGGAAGTCTCCACAACAAGTGGACCGGTGATCTACTTAAAGCCATGGCTCCCCATTGGATGCAGTCTGGACGCTGGATCACTGTGGTGTTCTTTTGGGGAGATCGATGGATTATGCACAATGCACAAGTTTTCTCAGTAAGGATCCCATCACCGGGCAGTAATAATTTCTGATTACATAAAAGCCCTTTTTGTTGATATAATATTAAAATGAAGCAAACGAGACGTTGTCTTGACCCTTATCTACCTACTATACGTAGTTTTTGATGGTAGCATTGTTATTAGCAGACAGTTTCAAACATTGTTGGTCCCAGAATAAGTATAATTGTTTAGAAATAGCGTCTTGCATAAAAAGGCACTGTTGTATAACTGTAAGTTTAGTTATAGCTGGTATATTCCCAAGCGATAAATACAAACAGCACTGTCGACGATAGCATACATGTTTGTGCTTACCTTACACAGTGCAAATACACGGACATCTGGAGCAATCGCAATCTAATTTGAGATGCAAGTTCTACTGTTGATTGTAATTTGCCTGAATGTACATTCACTGGTAAGCTAGTTGCTTTGATTTTTTTACCGTGTATCTTTAAGTAATTTTACTGTACATAATATGGTATATTGGTTTAGATACTTGTAGGCAACTTTCGAAATGATAGTACCCGCGATTCCATCCGCGTGACTCTACGGCACATTAAAAACCTTTATGCAAAAATAGTTATCGCACTTGAACCATCCATTTTTCCGAGGTAAAGAGAAGCCTATGTCCTTTCTTAGCTCCAGACTATAATATGAAAAATTTCATGATAATTGGTTTAGTAGTTATGGCGTGAAATCGTAACAAATAAACAACCAAATAAACTCACTTTCGCATTTATAATATTAAGTAATTTTTATTTTTCACTAAGGCTGTTTTTTTAATGCAGGTGGCAGACGAGCCACGGCCCATATGGTAGATATGATATGAAGGAATAAAGGGCTAACTCCTAACGAGTACTTCCACTTGCTACCCAGCCCTACCACCAGTAATGTAATGGGTGATAATTGGCCCTTAGTCGCCTCATAAGACACCTGTGAAAGAAATGGGGTGATGACTTGTATTCTTAGTCCACACACGGACTATACCCTGCGATATATTTACTTTCTCTTACCTCTATGTTTTAGTCTGTATATTTATACTGTGCTGCTATGAAATAGTCACGTCGATAATATTTAATTATCTTATTATTGCTACCAAGGACCTTTACGTTTCATACCCTAAACAAATATTCATACAGTCTACGAGTCTCTCCATACTGATTTGTTAAGTGCTGTACGTTAGATTCCCGCATAGGAAAAATTCTTTGTGTAACACATTTTTGTACTTAATGAGTACCCATAGGTGTAAGGCATTTGTACGCAATAACTGTATATTTTTAAATTTGCCTACGGTACTGATACCGGATGTTGTTGTTTTTAATAAAATAATATCCAGGTTGACTGGTAGATAATGGCCATAGCATTAAGTCCGCCTTGTGTCACCTTTTGGCCAAAATTTGTAAAATAACAAACTGTAATGTACGCGGGCGAAGGTTCAGTTAGCCTTAAATAAATTTGAATTAAATTCTAATCCCTAATGTGCAAGGTGAAGAATAATTGCTATGGCGAAAGGTAATCTTGATAATACATCAACATTATATGCCACTTAGCCAAGTTTACGGAACATCGAATTAACTTTTTTGTTTATAATACGGGCCGTGTGGGGCCGGCTTTAGAATTGTCCCACCCCTCTCCACCCATGGGAGTCGTAAGAGCCGACTGAGGGAATGCCGGGGGAGTGGGCAGCAGCACTCCCTCGAGTATTAACAACATCCATTGCGATCGTCAACCCACCTGCTAAGCGTAGCGATTACGGCACTATCGCCCCATATGAGCGCACAGGACCACTCTTTGTGGCGTTCTCTTGGGGAGGCCTATGTCCAGCAGTGGACGTCGAAAGGCTGATGGATGGATGGGTTGGATGGTTTATAATACATGGGTGGCAAACAAGTATAGAGCCTAGCTGATGGTAAGTCGTTACTTTAGCCTGTAGACGCTATCAACACCAGAGGCATCGCTCTCGCATCACCATCTCCAAGAAAGGGATAAGAGTTGGAGTGGAAGTATACTAAGGACAGGATAGGAAAGACACTAAGGAGATAGCAAGGGGGTTTGCTCCTCCGGAATTCTCACTCACCATACGACACACAACGGCAGAAGTACCTACCGTCGTTTTACGACGAACTTCTGTAAGAGGCTGTTACTTCCCCGATCTAGCGGGCCCATTTATGCAGCATAAGCAAGGCTCTACCACAGCATATACATTTTAATTCAACATATAACAATTTATAGCCATAGATTATTTATTTATGTAAGTAAAATATATATATAAAATAATTAGATAGCACAGATGTTGGAGTGGTTCGATTCTCGCGTGGGCCAATTCTCTTTACAGACTTTAATTGGTTGTCCTGAGTCTGAGTGTAATTTGTCTACGTTAAAAAAATATTAAGTGATAGTTAAAAATTTCAAGTGTTTAAATATTATTAAGAAAAAAACTAGACGTCGCAGGACGTCTAGCAGATGTGAAAACATCGAAATTATTTTGTAGAAATAAAATGATCATTATTTCTACAAAAACAAAACTAGACAAAGTGGAGTACTTTGTCTAGTTTTCAGTGTTTTTAGTGTTCAAGACGAATCAAATGAGTATACACTCGATAGGGTTGCGTCGTTTCATTACAGAGTTACTGTGGCCACCTTCCAGCTCCATGGTCAGACCCTGGATACCATCTAGAGACAAAGTACTCGTCAAGGCAAATCATACGAGACCAAATTCGATTTAGTTACATCGTTTTATAACAGAGTTCCTATGGCCACCTTCTAGCTCCATCATCAGATCCTGGATACCATCTAAAGACAAAGTACTCATCAAGACGAATCAAACGTGTCCAAACTCGACGGGGTTGCGTCGTTTCATTATATAGTTACTGTGGCCACCTTCCAGCTTCATCATCAGGCCCTGGATACCATCTAGACACAAAGTACTCGGCAAGGCGAATCATAAGAGCCCAAACTCGATGGGGTTGAGCCATTTCATTACAGAGTTCCTATGTCCACCTTCCAGCTCCATCATCAGATCAGCTCCATGTCATCATAATATTGCATTGCCACGCGATATACACATGCGTGTAAAATTTCAGCTTAATCGAAAACCAGAAAGTGTGTCAAATTTAACTTGCAAGATTTGAACGGGACAAGTAAAATAAAAGCATCGCTCCCTCCGCATTAGATGTTTCACATCAAAAACAGTCTCAATAAACACAAAATTCGAAAATGTCTCTGGAACGGTTCCTCCTAAAAAAAATCCTGCTCGTGACTGTAATTTTTTACGTTATAGTTTCACGCTTTATGTTCATAAGGCTAAGCATGTCATTTTCATGTATTTGACCGTGTGGTGACGGACTAAGAATACAAGTGTCACCACCCCATTCTTTCCCACGGGTATCATATGAGGCGACTAAGGGAAGTAAGAAATTATCATCTATTGCATGACTGGTGGTAGGGCCAAGTGGGAGTACTCACTTGGTATCGGGCCCGAGCGGGTTGGTACCACCATCTCCTGTGTGACCGGCCATGAAGCTCATCGTTGCGTTTTGGCTGTAGCAGGAGATAGTCGTTTATACTTTCATTTCATATCTGTGAAATGAAATGGTGAGCAGCGGCTTGACAATACTCTCGGTATAGTTTAGTCCATGAGCGACGGTTACCATTTACCATCAGAAAGGCCGTGGCTAATCTGCCACTACAAGCAATAAAAAAAATTACCTTAGACGTATAAGAAATTATCACAACACAGTCTATTTGAGCGATTTCAGTGCATTAGGTTGATAAAATTGTATAGGTAGTCCTTATAAGGAAAGCAATAGCGACAGACTATGAACCACCTGATATCCCATAGTAATTGCTGTTCATAGCCGTAGTCACACGGGTGAGTACTAGTGAGTACCTACTTCACCGTCACGCTCTGTGACTGTCAATAAACGTGTCAATTCACTCTATATTGACAACACACCAATATTATGTTACATGACGTTTCCTATCGATACGATGACGTACAAGGATCCAATAGATGGCGTACAAGGATTATTCGTTTGTATATTAGGTTGTTTTGAAAGAAATATTATTACTTTAGCGCTGATTCTGCGACAAATGATGTCAGAAATTTGGGCTTTTCTTAACAAAATTGAAGAAACAGAAAGGGCTATCTTTCTGGTACAGCAAACGAGCTATCATTTCGAGGGATATAAAACTGAGTCATAAAACGGTTTCGGTAATCGTGTGTGAGGACCTTAAACGATCACGTCAATGAAGAATTTACAGGCAAGATTTTACGAGGCAGTATATAATATGTATTTTGTCTTTGCACGTTTGGGAACCTTATCAACGACCATTGATATCAGAAAAGTGGAAATACCTTCTCTAGGGCTGAGGAAAGAAAGAAATAGTCATGATAACTGTCCTGTTCGTTTTCACTATTAACTGTTGTCTCATACAATTTAATTGTCAACTATTGTTATAAAACCAAAGTGCGAAAATGTTAAATCGAAAATAACAGTTACGAACAGGATTTGAACCTGCATCTCCTGGAACATTGCAGAAGCTTTGTCAATTCAGCCATCGTGACAATTTCTCATCACCGTGCATTTTGTTTATATTTATATGGCATGTCGAACGCTTACAAATCATCCAAATCTCTTTCACCGTTATTGCGAGCAACAAACTTTCAAACGTTCAAACATACACAGTTTCACATTTATAATATTAGTAGGATGGATGTATGATTAAATGTATAGTATTAACTAATTTAATGCGCGTCTTATCGACGACGTCCCGAGCAATCGCTAAAATGCGCGTTTATACATAACCGTTTTACGTCCCAAACCGTTACGGCAGTTTTATCGCTGCGCACTATACACATTGCGACAATTTCTTATTATGCCGTTATTGGTCTTATTGTCGATTTGGATTATTGGTCGATATGTATTTATTATAAAACTATTTTCTGCGCGCGACTACGATTGCGTGGACTATATAGTGTGCCGTAGAGTGACGTATATAAATTCTGAATTCTGCGCGGACGAAGTCGCGGGCAGAATCTAGTTCTTTATAAATTCAAGGTCACCCCATCATTAGATCTGACAAGCACTTCTGCAAGTACTTAGTCAAATTTAATTACTTCAAACGAGGTAAGCCGTACCACTTACCAATATTTTAAGTGCTTTAAGATACTTGTAAACTCCCAACAGTTTGTAGTAGTAAACAAAACAACACTCTGCCGGCTAGGTCATAATGCGATCAGGTCGAACTGACTAACTATGTATTGGAAGTTTTACTTTCTACCATATTTTTAAGTGAAAACTCCTGTAGCGTTAGAGGATTTTCGAATGAATGACAGAATCTTAGAAGTTCGTGAATTAATATCGTTGTTTCTAAATTTTAAGTATTTGCTCATTTCGATACAACTCATTCACTGTTTTCCACAATCTAAATAACTGACCAACTATGAGAAATATGAAGAAAATTACAAAGAACAAATTATTTGTTAAAGTAGCTGAGCATGTTGTGCTAAAAAACAGATAAAAATATTTAAAAAAAACGATATCTAGTTGTCAACAACATAATATATAAAATAATATGGCCTATAACAAAATAAAAATTGTAAACACATAAGTGACAACAAAGAATTCATAATGTTAACCTGTCTGCACGTGAGAAAGGTGTTTGACGTCCAATGTCGTTCAGTTTTTACAGAAGCTTTATCCAACTGTAATCTATAACCGTTCACGTACCGGTGTAGGTCTGACACACTCTACCAGGCATACTGAGGGTTAAGAGAATTTCTCGGCTGCTCATGTCCTTATGCTCACTGAGCAAGCGTATTATCTATGCCCTAAATCTCTCTTACTCCGAGAAGAGACCCATGCAATAGTGGAATACTAATACGTTGTGAAAAAAATGTATATTAGATCGTCACTAATAGGTAATATATGCTACTACTGGTGATCCACTCTCTTTTTGCACGAGTGCAACAGACTAATGAATATATCATCAGGATTTTAATAAACTACAACTATCTATTAAAGTATTTGTAAGTACCTCTTAAGCTGCGTGCATCGCGAGATTGATAAAAATAAAGAGGAGACCCAGATAGACGCGTACTTTTTTATACTATGTATAAAAGGCAAAACAGATAGCTTAAAGTAAGGTTTGGATCTGCGCCTTTTGAATGACGTATTATTATATAGAAGGCTATTATTTTCCATTTCAACTTTTTATCATTTGTATTCTGGTTAATAGCCTAGCACATGTGAGTGTGTGCATTAAATACATAATATATAAAACTATACAAAAATAACATACTACTTACTACTATTAATCATCGCACCATTTCCCTTGCGGGGTATTCAGAAACAGTGTTGCATACATCTCTCATTTCCTCAACATTCATAATTCTCTTCATACACACTCGCCGTTTCCGGAGATTCAAGAGTTCACCTTCATTCAATACATGACCGATTTGGTCTAGGTGAAACTCGGTCTCCCCCTGTACCTACTTCCTTCCACTTTTGCATTGTATATCTTTTTAACCAGTTGATCGTCCGGCATTCTTTCCACATGTCTGAACCATCGGAGTACTCCCTTTCGCATCTTTACACCAATACTCTCTTTTATAGCTACTCGCTCTCTTACGTCGTCATAACGAATGCGGTCATTCAGCCTCACTTCAGATAAAAATAACATCATCATGAAAATGCATTTCAACAATATAATATTTTAATAATGCAAAAGCCATGTATGTTGTATTCCGACATTAACTGCCGTTTATGCGAAGCTCAGCAAAGGGTAACGTCAGGCAATCCTTACTAGGTGAGACCTTCAGAAATTTTCAATTTGCCTGGACGAGACCGTCGCGCGTTCATATTGGCATATCAAAGAACGTTTTATGTGTGGTTCGCGTTGTAAACGCTCAAAAGAATTGGCGAGGGTTTCGAGGTTTTTACTGCAAGAAAAACCCGTTTCTTTTATGTTGGATATCATCAGGGATATATTTATTTATAAAAACAGTTGCTGACAACCTGCCGCCTCTGCCTATATTTCTGTGAAAAAGGCATAAGCCTATACATTTATGCATGTATTATTACTATGCTTTAAGCTGCTGAGATATCTTAGATAGTACTTGTAACAATCAATTTCTATTACATAACTAGCCTTTGCCCGCGGCTCCGCCGTCTTTTGTTTTGTCTTGTGTTCAGACACGCCTATATAGCCTAATTCAGTCATTTTTTCTCAAATATCTTAAATGTACAGACACGGCTGAATAGTACTAGCCTTTGCCCGCGGCTCCGCCACAGCCAAAAGCTAGTTTTTAGGTAATATCTCAGGTTCCCGATATAGTAGCGGGTTAAAATGTAGGTATACCAGTTGTTAAGTCTAATTAAGAGCTGTCAAACAAAACAAGTTGCATCAAAATCCGTTCAGTAGTTTTTGCGTGATGCGCGAACAAACAAACAGATAAACAGACAAACAGATAAAAAATCTAAAAAAAATCGTTTTGTATTGACACGCCTATATAGCCTGAATATGTAATTTTTTCTCAAATATCTTAAATGTACAGACAGAGCTCTGTAACAGCTTTATAATAGTATAGATGGAAGATACATTAATATTTGCGTGAATGTCACCTACATATCAATTAATCATAATTTTAATTCATACTAATCTTGATTGCTATGTTTCATTTCTTACTTAATCTTTCGTTCACTTTGGTTTCCAGGTAGTAAAAAGTTGTAGTTTTATATCAAGATGTAAATTTAACATATGAAAATAATTCAAAAATTTATGTTTCTTTGTTCACATTTACTACTAACAAAGACAAGCATCTTTCCGGCACTTTTATTACCAAAAAGAGAACTCCAGTAAATTTGTGGTGCAATGGCAAAGAAATCCTTTATTACAGGACTCTCGTAGAGGACTCAAATTAGGGGGACATTTCGCTGAGACCACAATTCTAATTCCGTGAGACAAATATATATTTTTTTGTTCCGTCCAGTGAATGTTTATTACCCTGCATATTTCTCATAGCTTGTAAAAGTAAGGAGAATCAAAATTACAGGGGCTGCTGCGATTAAATCTGAAAAAATATTGTTTTTAGTGGCTTACAATTAAAAAAAGAAAAAAGAAGTTTTTTTTTTGGCTTAGTGTTATGGTGGAATGGTACTTATATCTATGGAATATTCCGTAAATATAAGTAAAATTCCTAGAAGTAGATCCTTGCTTATCTCAGCACGAATAGGCTGAAGTACCGCCTTCTCATAGAAGATCAACTTGAAGCAACGGTAGGTAGGTACTCTTAATGTTGTGTTTCGTATGGTGATTGAGAGCGCTGGAGGCCCAAAACCCCTCCCTATTCTCTCCTTATTATCCTTCCTATCCTGTCTTTATTATCCTTCATATCCTGTCCTTATTATTTATTTATTTATTTATTTTTACACTTCATGCAATTTGTATGCAAAGGTGGACTTAATGCCAAAGGCATTTTCTACCAGCCAACATTAGGGCAGTGAAGAAAATATTATGGTAGGTGGGTGTAAAAACAATATCTTAATATTTAAGTAAGTAGTAATATTTAGGTAGGCAAATAATTACATAAATATACTTAGGTATATAAATACTTAATAATAAATACATACATATTATATATATATATATATATACTAAAAAAAATGTAAGTTTAATTAGAGTTCATTATGATTAAATTACTGAACCAATCCTCTGCCTAAAATAATGAAATTTTAAATAGTGCCTGTTATAATTTATTACTGTAGAGTTGACGCACCTTAGCCTTGAATTTCTCTCGACTATTGATCATCCTTATTTTCAAAGGGAGCGCATTCCAAAGCAGAATAGATTGAATAGCAAATGAAGAGTGAACAGTGTCAGAGCTATGAGACGGGCAGTGTAAAAGGCGATTATTAGAAGATCGTAGGTTTTTGGAGTGCATAGAACAAAGATATTGAAGGTTAGAAGTAAGATATGTAGCTGCTGTGGGAAAGTGAAGAAGAGAGAAGAGATTAAGCAATGCATGTAAGCTCCGTCGTTGTCGTATTGGTAGCCATCCAATCCGAGTACGCGAATAAGAAATATGGTCATATTTTCGCAAATTAAAGACGAATCGAATGCAATTATTGAGAAGTCTGTCAAGTTTATTGAGGAGATCCGCATTCAGGTCGAGATAACATACATCACCATAGTCAATAATTGGAACAATCAAAGCCTGCACAAGCGTTTTCTTAATGTCTATGGGTAAAAAATTCTTCAAGCGATAGAGAGACCGTAGAGCTCCAGTTGCTTTTCGCGAGACTTCGGCAACCTGCTTCTGCCAACTAAGTGTAGAATCAATGTACAGACTGAGATTTCTTACGGATGAGCTAACAGGTATAGTAGTCCCATCAAATACGATTGCAGGCAGAATAGTCGTATCTAGTCGACTCATCATTTGTGGACTTCCTATGAATATGGCTTGACACTTTGCAGGATTGATCCGCAGCCCATAACGCGATGACCAGTTGTATATGTTATTTAGATCACGGTTCACTTCATCGATTGCGACAGATATATTTTCCGGCCTAGCCTGCGAATAAATTTGCAGATCGTCAGCATACAAGTGATATGCACAAAACTTAATATCATGAGTTATAAGATTAATGAACAAGGAAAATAAAAGGGGTGAAAGAATTCCACCTTGTGGAACGTCAGAGTTAAGGTCACGCCAATTTGAAAAGGAATCTTAAAAAAAAAACTGACTGTTGACGTTCTTGAAGATATGAAGTAATCCTATCGAGAGGTACAGATGAGATTAAGGATTAAAAGATAGAAAGTAAGATTTCATGGCACACGTCACCGAAAGCGTTTTTAAAGTCAATAAATACCAGCACAGTGATCTTGGTTTCTTCCACACCTGCGCTGACGTCCTCCATCACGTTTAGCAATGCAGATACAGTACTGTGTCCAGGCCGGAATCCAGACTGCAATGGATCCAAAATTTGGTTTAGCTGAATATACCCCATTAATTGCCTATGCACGCAGGATTCGAAAACTTTGGATAAGAAAGGGAGAATAGAAATAGGACGAAAATGAGAAGCAACAGAAGGATTATGAACTTTAGGTAGAGGACGTATATATGCTTTGCGCCATTGGATTGGAAAACGGCCTGAGTGAATAGAATAGTTTATGATATGAGTAATAGGAAATAAGATTTGGTCAAGAATATTAAGCACCATAGGTCGACTTATACCGTCAGATCCTATGGCTTTAGATCTTATGGCTAGAATTGAATCTTTAATCTCGTCTGTTAACACTGGCGAAAATTGAAATGGAATGTAGCTAGGCGCAGGTAGATCTGCTATACTATGCACTGTTTGATTTATAACTTCGCCATTGACCGGAGATGAGGTGGTAAAATGCTGGTTGATTTCATCTAGGTCGGCAACCTTTGTCATGTTCCAACTATACGCTTTACCAACCCCTAACCTTTTGAGGAAGTTCCAGGTAACAGTTGGAGAAGAAGTAGAAAGGTTCTTGAAAATAAAACGGCGTTTAGCGTTTCACACAACCTGATTACACTTATTTCTAGCTTTTTTAAACATAACCCAGTTATCTTCGCACCGGTTTCTTTTATATTTTCTGAAAGCTCGATCTCTCTGTTTCATCGCTATTCGAGTTTCCTCCGACATCCAGGGAGCTGGAGAATGCTTTAATTTGATTTTATTATCCTTCCTATCCTGCCCTTATTATCCTACCTCTCCACCTCTCCTATACAAGATGGCTACGTGCGAGTAATGCCTCTGGTACTTCTAGCGTCTATAGGCTACGGTAGTTCGGTTACTATCAGGTTTGCTATTCACTTAGTATATAAGTGATAGGCACTTATATTCCAAAAAAATGTGTGTTTTGGAATATAAGTGCCTATGGAATGTGAAAATTTTGTTGAAATAGAGATAAGACTCAGGTTCAAATCAAAGGGGAAACGAATTATTGTTAAGTACCTACTAAAACAGTCATGGAAGAGCCCTATGTTCGATGGCTAGTTTCTACCAGCAAGCCAAATTTTCGGAAGAAGAAAATAAGAACTTATAGCTTTATAACTTGCGAAGGCTACAATATAATTTTTATATGAAAACTAGCCAAGTCACTTCTTTTATAGTTTAAGTCAACAACCAAGGCACTTATCATAATATTGAAGTTGTCTCTCAATTCACATTTATGTTTTTAAACTGGAACTGGGTTAGAGTTTTGGTCTATAGGTGTCAGTGATAAAAATGATTTTTAGACGTTAATACGCAAACAAAACAAGTAAAATTTGGCTCATATGTCAATATATGAGCCAAATTTGACATGTTTATGTGGAATAGTTTTAGAGTTATGAGGGGGTCAAAAGTGGCTCCTAATGGTTCGTGTAATATTACACACGATACTGCTCTCCAATTCTTTAGCTTAAACTTGGCTTGACATGCTACCGCGTGTCTAGATACTTACATTATATTGAATATTCATTGATAAATATAGGCGCGCAGCAAGTTTATTATTTATTGCTTAAACTGTACGAGTAACTCTCATAAAGCAAATCGGCACACCTGGCAATATTTTTAGTGATGGGACACTCAGTTAATCGACTATATTTTTCATGGTACCAGAGGTACCTTAAGGATCAATATATAATAGGAATCTATACTATTATAAAGTTGTAACAGAGCTGTGTCTTTACATTTAAGATAGGTATTTCAGACAAAAAAGATACTGTATTAGGCGTGAACACAAACAATTATTTTAGATTTTTTGTCTGTTTGTTCGTTCACGCATCACGCAAAAACTACTGAATGCTACTTTTTTATTTGATCGCTCTTGATTACTTTAAAAACTGGTATACATTTTATCCCGCTGCTATATCCTTCCAAAACCTTGTTTTGTGCATGATTTCAAACCTCTTTGGCCTCGTAAAAAGGGTTCAGGTGATTGGCATCAGATAAATACATTTCCTAAAATCAAATACAGGTACCAGGTTTCATGTTGATATCGTTAATTTACGATTTTAAATAATCGATATCAACACCAACGACTGCTCATCTCTAGATCGTTGTTAGTACAGGAGCCAGTATATTTTACGTTCACGTAATACGTTCAAATGCCCTTTTTATAGTCGAGGAGACGGGCCAGTAAATTTGAGTGTTGCTGTCCTAAGCCACCATAAGCTACTGAACCTACGTGTAATTTCGTTTTATTAAGTCCCCCACATACTATATTAAAGTCAGCTTCTTGTATATGAGTCGCTTTTACTAAGAATTATTGTACTGTTATTTGTTGGTGTTTCGTTGTTTTCTTTTATAGTTAACTAGCTCCTACCTTCATATAAGCTGTTAAAGCTTTTAAACACTACTAATACTTATTTTAACATAAATCACGCCCTCGCATCGTTTACAGGATTTTACGGAGTGGCGTAGTGTGGATAGCAGCCCGCGGCGGTGGCAATTTTGCCACCCGAGGCAAAGGAAATTTTTGCCACCCTATTATTTTTATACGCCTTTAGGTAGAGAATTGCTTATCCCAGCATGAATGGGTCATCTCAACCGGGGAAATACGTCGTATGGTAAGTGAGAACGATGAAGGCCCCAACCCCACGTTATCCTCTTTTTATGATCCTTCCTTTTTGCCTCCTTTCCCTTTCCTTGGATTTGGCGATGCGCTACGCTAACCACTTAACTTTCAAGTGGAACGTATGCTTGTTTCCCACCCACAACTGCGTGCCTATGTACACTGGTAAGTCACAACTGTGTACCTATTTACACTGGAAAATAGCTAATATTTAAATTCAAACCCTAAAACAAATATCCAGCAAGAATAAACTACATAACAACTAAAAAAGATATGTAAGCGAATATTTATTTAACATAGCATCACGCCTGTATTCCCCGAAGGGGTAGGCAGAGGTATATTACACACTCACGACTCGCCAGCTATGTTTAAGTCCAACGTAATAGGGGGCGAGCCTATTGACGTCTACCGGGCACAATCCAAATTCCGGGCTGTTACTGAGAATTTTTCTTTTTAGGAAAAAGCTCAATAACATTGCCCGAGCCGGGGATCGAACCCAAGACCTTGTGATTAGCAGTCGCATACACTACCGCTACACCACCGTGGCAGTTTATTTAACATTTTTTAATATGAAATTTTATGGTTCAATGTTTTACTCTACATTTGAATATATTGTTATGAATTACTGTGAATTTTTGTTGCTCCTAATAAGCGCTGCTGGTGGGGGACCGTCCTATAGCCTAAACGCTACGCCATTGGGGACGCCATTGGCCCATTTGGGACGGGCCTTGTGGCGTAGTCGGTAGTAGCGATAGTACGAGGTCGTAGGTTCGATTCCCACTCAGGACGATTATTTGTGTGATGAACACAAATATTTGTACTGCGTCTGGGTGTTTTCTATCTATTATATTATGTACGTATTTACAAAAAAAAATAGTATATGTATTATATCCGTAATCTGGTACATCCATAGCACAAGCGTTAAGCTTAGTTTGGGACCAGAGGACGTTGTGTGAAATATCCGTGAATTTTTATAATTTATTTATTGATTTATTCCACATAGCTGACAGTACTTTAACCGACTTTCGCGCACAAGGTCGTGGGTTCGATTCCCACTCATGGTAATTATTTATGTGATGAATACAGATATTTGTACTGCGTCTGGGTATTTTCTATATAGTATATGTAGGTATTTACAAAAAAAAAAAGTAATATACGTTTTATATCCGTAATCTGGTACCCATAGCACAAGCGTTAAGCTTAGTTTGGGATCAGAGGACGTTGTGTGAAATACCCGTGAATATTTATTATTATTTATCTATCTCTTCATATCCTATCCTTACATCTATCATATAAATAGCTTCTTTCGTTAATAAGAGCTCCTCAAAGGATACAAAGGAGATGCCAAAACCACATGTGACTTTGAGTCTTGCTACAATTATCGCGGTTGTACAACAAAGCGACGCACCCCAGGAATTTTAATAAAGCAGCGCTGGAATACAGAGTAACGAATTGCCGGCGCGCTGGTATTCCAGTTTGGAGATAATTTTACGAATTAGTAGACTGTTGAGATTAAGTTGTGGTTTCTCTGGCATAGTTCTTCGGTGTTGGTAGGTAGCTATTGAAAATATTTTAAAAGTCAGCTGACAATTGTATTATTCTATTTGGACGGGATATAATATAATTTATTATAGTGAATCCAAGTTTATAGATTGATTAGAAAGAAAGTAAGAAACATATTTATTTGGTTTCTAAAACATTCAAATTATATAAGTCCACTATACTTAGGCAATATTTCATTGCTCTTAGAAGCCAAAAAGGTCCTACCTCAGAATATGCTACAACATTTGGCTGCTGCAGTGCTGGTTACCAGGTGGTATACAGAGTATGATTACGGATCGCCACGATACAATACTAAATTTTATCTAATATACTAAATAAACTCGAACTCAAAATCTTAATTGTAATAATGATAATACAATGTGCTATATTTATACACCATTTGGTGTATACGTGGTTCAATAGATAGCAAATATGGGAATTAGAAATTGATAACAATGAGTAATATCTACGGTAGCCTAACTGTGAAAGCATTTGGAACAGATTCCATGATGCACAATAACTAAATTACTTCAATATTATTGGCACGGATTCTTTAGAGTAGCAATAGGTTATAATCACAATTGATACAATTCCATTATACTGTATGCACTTTAATTATAATACCCAACTCTTAGGTAAATGTTACGTACAACCCTAACGAAATAGCCTCTTAAAATTTCTGATAGAAATAATAAGTTAGGTAAATAACACGATATTTCCAACTGGCAGTAACGAACCGCAGTTAACGACTGTATCCTCTTGACTATTCTTTGAGTTAGTAATCAAAAGGTGCATCCAATAACTCATGTGCTCACCTGTACTCATATATACAGCTGCTAATTAGGTACAACCAACGACAACTGCCACATGGTAATATCGCTTACAGTAGCGCTCTCTATACCTAGGGTTGACAGTTTCAGAAACGACAGGTCGAGTCCTTGCTAATATTATTATGTGGTATATGATATATGCGTTAGTTTATTTGTTGGTTAAGATTTCACCGTATAACTACTCAACCGATATCACGACATTTATCCCGTACAGATGGATGGTTAATATGGGACAGCATTTTCTGCATAAAAATCGTTGATTATGCCATAGAGTAACGTATTTATAGTTCCGTCGTACGAAGTCACAAACAGAATCTAGTAAAATATAGGTATAATAAATTCAAAATATTGATGAGAAACTTTTCACGTAGCCCTTGGATTTCAAGACAAGTCTGCGATGAGTTTTTATCTATACTATTATAAAACTGTAACAGAGCTGTATTTGTACATTTAAGATATTTGAGAAAAAAATATTGTATTATTAAAAAATATTATTAAAAAAATATTATATAGGCGTGTCTAAACATAAAACTATTTTTTTTATATTTTTTGTCTGTTTGTCTGTTTGTTTGTTCGCGCATCGCGCAAAAACTACGGAACGGATATTGATGAAATTTTTTCTGTTTGGTTGCTCTTGATTAAACTTAAGAACTGGTAAACCTTTTATCCCGCTACTATATCGGGAACCTGAGATATAGCCTAAAAACTAGCTTTTGGCTACGGCGAAGCCAAAAACCGGGCAAAGGCTAGTCTTGAATATTTTCTTCATTTACGTATTGTCCTTAGCTTTCTTGCTTATTTTTAAGATGAACAATGCTTAATTGGCATACATTTACTAATTTTGGGTGATTATAAAACAACCTATCTGTTTGACGTAGAACAAAATAATGTATGTGTATTAATGATCGCAATTTTGACAAAAGTGCCAACCCTACTACTGCTGTAATTGTTTTCGTCGTTCGTTAATTGAGTTATACTCAAACCCCGTTTTATTTTGTTCTATACAAGTCTAAAGCAAAATCATTTTGAGAGGAGTAATTAGCGTAATTAATTTTGACAGCAAGAAAATTACGATGTAATTGGTTGCTAAGCAATATATTCTAGTTTATTAAATTTAATTTGGAGTGATAACCTAAAGGTTAAGCCGAAGACTGATTGACTTAGAAAGTTTTTGAAGTCTGCCAGCCCGTATTAGGATAGCGTTATGAACAATGAAATCGCGGATAGAAGCTATAATGCGGTAAATACTGAACCAATCAATATGAAATTATGCATAGTGGGGGGGTGGACTTTAATATGCATACATATTAAAGTCCACCCCCCAGAAAACGAAACGAACGAAAAATTAATGGTTTATTTATTTATTAGGTTCATCAACAGTTGTTACAATAAAACTTTTTTAATGTAACCATATTAAAGCTGTTACTTAGCTTATTGTACAACTAATTACAGATAAACACAATATGCTTATGAATAAAAGAAAAAAGAAAAGACATGATTTCTATGCCTAGAACTTTACATAGAGATAATTAGAATGCCATTTATTTTTTTTTGAGGCGCGAAAAAATGTTCGTAGTCGCACACCCCGTCGTTCGGAGCAACGAACAGGGTAGTATGGGGCCTTCACCCACTAAAGAAACCCGCCGTGTGCCGTCTGTCCGCCTTTATTGGTGGGCCACTGGAACTATGTGACATTCCTTCGGTGGTGATAATTAGAATGCCTTAGATTGATTTGTTTATATTCTGTATCTGAATTTCTGAAAGAATCAAGTAAAGATACTAAATGTTATTTCATTACACTTGTTTTATTAAAGACAACTCCTAGCCCTAAGGAATAATTCTTGCATAGCGGGGGACTTTACAAACATGAGATTTCACGAACACAAAGTTTGCAGTCCTTCGAGTAGTAGAATTCGTAATTAAATACAAGAAATGGTATAAACACAGCTTTAAGATGGCATCCTGTACTGAACTTTCACAATATGTCAAGCTTGCTAGCTTGCCATTTCAAAAACTGTTTCTCAGATTTGTTAAATTTTAATATCCTGATCTTGATTGACAATAATTTTCTTTTGCAGCATCACCATCGTCATGCCAATTGCTGTTTCTGATGGAGCCGCCACCGCGGCTGTCGTTCTCCAACAGTACTGGGGCGAGAGTCTCGTGTGCAGCTCACGGAACCCCAGCACCAATCATCTCCTGGCTTACTGAAGATGGTGCTCCGGTATCCGAAATCCCTGGACTCAGGTAAGCATCATTTTCATTTACTTAGTTCTTTCCTTGGAGATGATGCATAGTTCCATCTACCATTGTATTTCGTATGGTGAGTGAGGCCGCGAGGAGCGACGGTTACAATTTACCATCATCTTGGCCGTGGCACGACTGCCACTACATGCAATAAAAAAAAAATTATGTTGTCTTTTTGGAGATGGTTATGTACAAATACAGCCTTTGTTTAAGTGGAAGTTTAGTGAGAGAGCATGATAATACTACCACTTTGACTTTAATAGCTCATGTGTAGACTAACATATAGTTAGTATATTTCTAATGTAAAGACCTGTGCGCGAATCGAACCCTCAACCCTCGGGCGGGAGGCCGGTATCCAAATCTCTCTCTCTCTCTCTCTCTGGGCAGTCAATATTTTGTATGTTTTAAAGAGACAAATTATTTGTGAAAGGGAACTTTACTGCTAGCAGAATTCGAACCTGCGTCCTATCCAATCCGGAGAAGTGTTAAGCTGTTGCAGTCGCCCAACGACGATTCCAAATCTCAACTTCACATTTGTCTATATGAGCCACGCCACCTATCGGATGCATTTATATACATTATCCGAATATAGTAAGTTTAATTTTGCAATCAAAATTCATTCTATTTGCTGACGCGATTTTTGAAATATGTTTATCTGTATTGAGCACTTGACATGCTCAACTACTTCAAAGAAACAAATTATTTGTGAAAGTGGAAAAAGGGATTTTTACTGCAAACGAATCTTGTTATAAATCACATCGAATAAGAATCAGTTTATATAATCTATCCAAAAGAGGCATAAGCGTAAATTAACAAAAGCCAGTGCGGGTCCATTATATTCCAACGAAGTAGAGTAAAGCCAATATTCGATATATGACGTAAAATCAAATGCTTCTCATTAGCACCATAAATGTTTACTAAGTTTTTTATTAAATTGCTATTATCCCTCCGTGTTAAACGTTTTTATTACAAGCAATGTTCGTATGTAAGTAGTCGTTTAAAAATTTGCAAACCTGTTTTCAATAAAATAAAATTAAAAATTTCTTTACACTAAACTGAACTAATTCCCCGCAATGGCACAGTGAAGGATTGAAAATAGCATTGCCTAATAATAAAATGATCTAAG
Organism: Leucoma salicis; assembly: GCA_948253155.1. Lineage (NCBI taxonomy): Eukaryota > Metazoa > Arthropoda > Insecta > Lepidoptera > Erebidae > Leucoma > Leucoma salicis. Next base: position 735,976 of record OX411804.1, read on the forward strand.
CCATATACATATGACTAAGTTTTCAAGGTAAATGTGACGTGTATAACAACGCATGTCTTAGCAATCAACTACCGTGTTATCACAAATCGTTTCTCACGAACCTTTCTCAAGGGATTGTGCCTATCCGTAGATCCGTATTCTGCTAACTAGCTCGATGACAGTGATAATGTATCAATGGAAATGCTGTCTCAGAAATGAAGCTTTATTCCCAAATGTCTAACCCATAGAAATCGTAAATTAAAGTCGAGAAGTAGTAACAATTGTTGTTGATTGTAATGACATACCTTGATAATTTGTCTCACTTTGGAATACAGTAATTTTTAGATGATAGTACTTTTTAAACTATTGCGTTTTATATTCATTATAACACATTTAACGGGTCTATACATGCATTAAAGTTCTCAAAATACTATTATTTTTACTAACCTCGACGTTTCGATTTTCCTCGACTTTTCGATTGAGTGAGAGTATTCTTGTAGTACACTAGTAGTGACCACAGCTGGTGCAACTCAGCTGAAACATCGAGGTTAGTCAAAGTAATAGTATTTTGAAAAGTTTAATGCGCGTATAGACCCGTTAAATGATTTATACATTTTTGATCTATTTTTTTAGCATTTAACACGCTCCGCTACTTTTTAAAGTACAAATTATTTGTGAATAAGGAAAAAGAGATTTTTAGTACGAGCGGGAATCAAACCTGCGTCTTTTCCAATCCGGGGAAGTGCTCTAAGCCACTGAGCTATCATACTGACGTATTCGGTCATCCCAATTTTCTCATCACATTTGTGTTTTAAGACAACTTTTTAGATGAGATGGAAAAAGTAATATTAATGACCTGTATTTTGTAGAAAACCATTTATTTTTTATGTAGGTACCAGTGAGTCAGCAAAACCGCAACACATTGCATTTTTCCTGTATAAATCAATCCCACAAAATGACGAGTGAGCTGTGGTCTGAGCTGTATTTTTAATAGCCTAGCCGTTATAATGCAGAACTTATATCACCAGATCAGTTAGTAACGCTAAATGTGTGACAAACAATAGCGACTGGGACTCGACACAAATGCTATAACATGTCTAGATTAAAGTTCACGTTTTCTGTTGATCGGCCTAACACAGTATTCACGGTCCGATGCCTCCGTACGGAGTCGTTACGTAGTCGGACGAACATCACGCTAATCCCGGGGGCATAGGCATTAATTCATTCAAAGCCAATGACGTAGAAGGGTCAGACAAGATTAACGAGCTATAAATTTGGGGCTTTAGCTATTCTGTGAGTTGACCATTCGCCTAGAAAGTGACTGTGAACTGCGGCTCAGAAACGAAGATAATATACTTTTATCTAGATCTTTTGGTAGGGATTTTATATGGAAATAATTTCATTTATTTTAACTATGTATTTTTTTGCACAGCATATTTTTTATTGCTTGATTAGATAAACCATGTCCTACCTGATGGTAAGTGATAATATTCGTTCGTGAAATTAACTATACTAAGAGACTTTGCAAATGACTCGCTCGAGCTTAAAAAATAAATCCATCCATCCATCCATCCATCAGCCTTTCAACGTCCACTGCTGGACATAGGCCTCCCCAAGAGAACACCACAACGAGCGGTCCCGTCATGGGGGTATTCCGTCAGTCGGCTCTTACGACTCCCGTGGGTAGAGAGGGGTGGGACAATTAAGCCGGCCTCACACGGCCTGAAAAATTACATAAATATAATAAATATTCACGGACATTTCACACAACGTCCTCTGGTCCCAAACTAAGCTTCATTTTTGTGCTATGGGTTACGGATATACAACATATATATTTTTTTATAAATACATACATATAATATAGGTATAGAAAACATCCAACTAATAACTCCCACATTGTACCCAGCCCTACAAGCGATAATGCAATGGGTGGTAATTTCTTTCAGTCACCTACGTAGGACACCCGCGGAATAGAATGGGGTGGTGACACTTGAAGTCTTAGTCAATCACGAGATGGACATGTTCATAAACAAGAATAGTAGAATAACTGACTGACTGACTGACATATCAACGCACAGCCCAGGTTCCTGGAAAATGTACACAGACATGGCTTTCTTTGATACTGCAGGTACCAAGAAAGGTTTTTACTCAAGTCCTATCCAAAATGGGTTTATTACTATGACGCGAGTGTATATATTTACTATCTAATATATAAAATTCTCGTGTCACAGTGTTTGTCGCCATTCTCCTCCGAAACGGCTTGACCGATTCTTAAGAAATTTTGTGTGTATATTCAGTAGATCTAAGAATAGGATGTAGGAAAAGCAACTATTTTTATACCCCTAAGTGATAAGGGTGGTCCACCCCAAAATTATTTTTTTAATTTTTTTCACAATTTTTTTTATTTTAATTTTTTATGATGCGCCATTAAAAATACGTACAACCCTAAATTTTCACGCTTCTACTGCCAACGTAGAAATAATTTATATGGCAAAACAACGTTTGCTGGGTCGGCTAGTATCCTATAGAATTGGAGGTTACATAATCCTTTACTTAGTAGTCTCTAGACGAGAGTTATAGGCTGAGAGAACAGTGTCACAAGGCTCTATGCTAGCATACACCTCATACTTCCTCAACAATCATAATTCTCTTCATACGTGCTCGCCGGTTTCGGAGACTCCTGACTCAACCTTCCTTCAATACGTGACTGATTAGGTCTAGGTATATTAGTCTCGGTCTGCCCCTGTACCTACTATGAATACAATCTCTTGAAAATAATGAAGCAACAACATTAATAACCTTTATTCACCTCCTGCTTAATCGACTGGCAACTGATTTGTGACATAAATAACATCGCTTCACTGAATCCTGATCGCAATATATACGTACACAAGACGGCTGTGGCGGTTTTAACAACTTATTTGGTCTTTTATTAGACAATTCACGGATTTAATTATATTATGAAAAATGTGTGATTTTTGTCGATAGTTTGATAAGGCTGTCTGTCTGTCTGAAACTATTGCTTAATTCCCTCACATTGTGTATATACACTGATCTAAATGATAGTAAAATGCGTTTAAAACACGCATCTCACTGTTGTTATTTTTTTAATTCCATTAAATCAGTAATCATTCCTCCCGACTGTGAATGCTGTAAAGTATTCGAAATGTCGGGTTAATAGGAAATCAAGTAAACGCGATATGGCGTATATCTATCGCATAGATAGCGGAGTGGTTTAGATACCCTGCCACCTGAGTGTTGTTAGTTCGATTCCCACACAGGACGATTCTTTGTGTGATCCAATGGTTGTTCTGATACTGGGTGTACTTTGTGCCCGTGAAATTGTATGTTTGTAAAGTCCCCCGCGATACAAGGATTTTCCTTAGCGCAGAGTGGTGAAAAAAAAAAGATTCCTGAAACGTAGTTTCATTTCTTAATCAATAAAATCATGTATATACTTATTCGTAATTTAAAGAAAAGGAGGAATCTCTTCACCTTCCTTCAATACATGACCGATTTGGTCTATGTAGGTGAGTCTCGGTCTCCCCCTGTACCTACAACCTTCCACTTTCGCATTGCATATTTTCTTAACCAGTCGCTCGCCCGGCATTCTTTTCACATGTCCGAACCATCGGAGCATTCCCTTTCGCATCTTTACACTAATACTTCTCTACCTACTCGCTCTCTTACGTCGTCGTTACGAAAGCGGTCAGTCAGCCTCACTCCAGAGATTCTCGCATTCGCATTTCAACCGCATTGATTTTACTGTCATGCTCCTTTTTGCATACCCAACTCTCGCTTCCATATATAACGTTGAGACAAGCACTGCATTGTGTATTGCGACACGTGCCCTCTGGCTGAGGTGATGACTGCCGAGAAGTTGTCCCAATGCTCCGTTCACTCTATTTCCCGTATTCACTCTTCTCTCTACATCAGTGGTGTACCTTCCATCCCAACTGAATCTACATCCAAGATATACAAATTCATCCACTTGTTCTAGCACACCATTTCCTATTACTACTTTAACATCTGTTCTGGCTTTTTCTCTTTCAAAAACCATTATTTTGGTTTTGCTCACATTCAAACGTAGGCTTTTCTTACAATCTTCTGCCATTACGTCGACTAGAGTTTGCAGGTCAGTCGCGGACTGCGCTAATAAAACCGCATCGCATAACTGTGGTTTTTTGCTGGTTAATTTTTGCCTTGCTAGTAAATGAAATGCTCCATATCATAAACGTATTATCACTAACGAGGCTATCAAGATATATTATATAATGAACACAAATTATAATATTCATATTTCCAACGAAAACAATATCCGCACAAAGCGTTTCTACGCATTAAATACGAAAGCTCCAAATTAAGTCTTGTTCGGAAGGCAATTTTCAATTTACATTATGCTTCAGCCAATTTGGCGGAGCATGTTGCTCGTGACGTCATAGACTTGCTCGCAGTCTGCGTTCGTGATAAATGATTGATAAATTATGTATATGAATGGTGGCTGCGGAGCCTGAGGTGAGCTGTGGTCTAATTCACAAGTTAAGCCTCTAGATTACTTGAAATTTAACGAAAATAACATAGTTGGAATTTTCTTGCTGTTTTTAGCATAAATTTATTTTTGTTGTAAGTATTCTTGTACTTTATTTCATTCTGCTACCCTGTATTTGTTGCCCCGAACGACAGGGTGTGCGGTTAGGTTCATTTTTTCCCGCCTAAACAAAAAAAAAAGAATGGCTATTTAGTTGTCTTTGAACACAAAACACTTTTTCAGCATTTTCGCCCTATTTACCTGTTCGCCTATTCGGGCATCGCGCAAAAGCTACAAAACGGATTTTGATGAAACTTTTTGTTTGATAGCTCTTGGTTAGACTTAAAAAACTGTATACATTTTATCCCACTACTATATCAAGAACTTGAGATGTAATCTAAAAATTAGACTTTGGCTGCGTCGGAGCCTCTCGTAAATGTTAGTATTTAATAAAATATTGGACAAAATGTATTTTCGTTTCATATTTTTTTACTAAAATCAATAGAATATCAAGGCATTATTAGTCTGTATTACAATATAAATCTTATCAACATTCTTTTGATTATAATTCGTAAACATTATACGCTACTGCTCGTGACTTGCCCACTAGCAGCATGCAGTTCATATTCACGTCATGTCGACCGTTTGTCTTCGTTAACGTAATAAGCCCATGACGCGGCCTTCTCCAGAATACGGCCTCGTCAGCTTCGTCTGATACCACTACATAATACTCTTATTAGCTGCATCATGCTGATGTGCTGGTACGTTCACTAGTCACAACGACTTGAGGAGATTTATCGAGAATGATGGCAACATTTCTGGGTATGATTTTTTGGAAATATTTCCTCTGTATTGGGCTTCTGAGGATGAGACCATAACTTCTGCGTTGACGGCCATAGGGAAAGGAGTTTGAGTACTCACTATTCCCACTAATCCAAAGCATCATAATTACAATGCACAGACGGTGGAGTAGTTTAGATACCAGCGTCTCGTGTTGTGGTTCGATTCCCACACAGGACAACTTTTTGTGTGATCCACAAACGGTTGTTCTGAGTCAGGGTGTACTTTGTGTCCATGAAATTGTATGTTTGTAAAGTTCCCCGCGATGCAAGGGTTATTCCCTTTTTTTTAATAAGGCGGTAAAAATGTTTCTAACCGCACACCCCGTCGTAGCACATTCCTAGTCGGACCAGCCTATTAATGTTGGAAAGTTCAATCTCCAGTAATGTTAGACGTTACATCATCTCCCTATATAGAAATTAGTACACAGAAATTAGTTTTTATAAAAAAAAACTAAGCTGATAGCAACATTTCTTTTTTGTTATCAATTCACAAAGTCAAACCATAAACCAGTTATGCGATATCGGCCGGCGACACATCGCTATTCAATAAAATATTTTATGGGTTGCGGAGAGAGGGTGAATTTCCATATACTCGTAAATTATTCATATTATGAGCGATATAAATGTCATACGACTTGTATCTATGGTGAGTTAATCTGTTGATATATATTTAGTTTATTATAAAACTTTTTAACTGATTTCATTAATGTTGCATTTTATTTTTATACTACATGGGTAGTGAACAAGCATATGGCCCACCTGATGATAAGCGGTTACCATAGCCTATAAACGCTAGCAACACCAGAGGCATCACTCGCGCGTCGCCATATCCAAGGAAAGGGTTAGGAGGTAGATAGGAAGGATAATAAGGAGAGGATAGGAAGGATAATAAAAAGAAGATAGGGAGGGGTTTGGGCCTCCGGCGCTCTCACTCACCATATGAAATACAACGGTAAGTGCAACTACCGTTATATTGAGATTGAGTTTATTGAGAGGGTGGTACTTCCCCGATCGAGCCGAACTATTCGTGCTGGGATAAGCAAGGACCTACCGCTAGAACATATAATAATGCCTACTTACTATTATAATAACTTGTAGGGCATATTTTATGAGGAGTAAGTAACCAATATTAATTCGAAGGAGTTCTGCTCAGTTATCGATTTTTAAGGGAATACTGGGTAATTTACTAGAATATCTTATTTATCACCTTCCTAGCCTCTTTTCAAAGCTTTGAAGTAGTTTTCTCCTAATCTGTTCTGTTTCTAGCTGATCAGTAGAATTTACACAGAGTGACCTATCTGACCTTTATAACCTAACTAGGAACTTACTGGTGGGTCTTAGATATTTAATCAAAATTCTGACTGTAAGGAGCGTCAGAATTTGATTCCTTATCTCAGAGCAAGGAAACAGATTCCTTATATATATTACTAGCTTTAAATTAATTCAACAAAAAAATCTAGTTTAAATATTTTTCTAGTTTTTCGGTTATATCTCAGGTTCCCGATATAGTAGCGGGATAAAATGTATACCTGTTTTTAGGGCTAATCAAGGCCTTTCAAATAAAAAAGTTGCATTAAAATCCTTTCAGTAGTGTTTGTGTGATGCGCGAACAAACAAACAGACAAACAGATAAACAAACAAACAAAAATTCTAAAAAAAAATTGTTTTGTGTTTAGACATGCCTATATAGCCTATTACAGTAATTTTTTCTCAAATATCTTAAATGTACAGACATAGCAATGTTACAGTTTTATAATAGTATAGATGTTTTCTATCCTTGCAGTATAAAAAGAAAAAATATGCCCCGCATATTTTTTTTTATTCTTTGGGGACGATAGATGTGAAAACTAAGTAACTTGTGAATTGTATCATCGAGCTATTAGATTATTATTTTTGGTTTTTTAAGAAATATAATGACTAAAATTGGTCACAAATTACTTAGTTTTCACTTTTATCGGAGCATTCGATGACGATGACGCGAGTTCCATGATTTTTGTTCACCCAAAAAGTACTCAACGCGCCTAAAGAAGTTTTCACTTCAAAAAACTTTAAGTAAGTTATAGATTTGTGTCCCTCCTGAAGACAACGTTTCTATTATCACAATAGTTTATTTTATAACAATATCTACTGCGTGGCTTAGAAAGTTGGAGAGATTTGGCCTACTCCTTGCCTCTTAAATGTGTCAATGTATATTATGATATAATATTATGCTTACAATCCAATTATTCCGCTAAAATGAACAGAAATGTAATTATTATAACAACCTTATTCCTTGCGGAGGTTAGTCGGCCCTAAATTTTGTTGACAAGACAAATCTGCACATAAATACATATTTTGAATTCGCAATCTCTTCGGACCAGAGACGGCTTAGCGTCTGTTCGCTGTTATCTTTACTTGCAGAGTGGACAATGAGTTTCTCATTATTTTGTTAATATTTGAAATAAGAAGCATTTTAATGCGAATTTTTAATTGGAACACTCATTTCTAACCAGTGGGTCAGTACCTGGAATACACGGTAACCTTCCTTGTCCTTCCGAAAGGAGACCATATTATCAGGCTTGTTTCCAGGACGACTTCCAGCTCATGTAATTTGAGCTCGTTCAATATTATATGCATAATTTCCCAAGGCATCAAGAAAAGGAAATAAAACATTAATAATTTTGAACTCCTCGGTGTCTCATGTAATTAAGTACAAAACCCAAACAGCAGGATGCGAGCTGACGTGAAATGGGTTTGTCAACCCTTGTAATATACTGTCCGATTGCACCTTGAATGTTAATTTATTTCAAAAGGGCTCCATAGACTTCATCCCATTTTACTACAGTTCAAAATGGCTGGTAGGATTTGTAGGAGTTATATTGAATACATACATTATAAGTAACATTATTATAAGTCTCAATCTTCAAAACATTACCTTTTTAAAATTCCTACAAAATAATATTTACACGTATTATAAATACGAAAGTGAGTTAGTTTATTACTTTGTTACTCTTTCACGCTACAACTACTGAAACAATAATTCTGAAAATTTGCATACCTATAGGCTCGACTTTAGAAAAGGACTACTTTTCATTCCTGAAAAATGAATAGTTATCAAAGATTATTTAGATATTTTTATATATATTTTTAGCATTTGACATGCTTAGCTTTTTATTTTTTCACTTTGTGTTTAATGTATAGTTATCAAAGGATATATTTCTACATAGAGATAATTAGTGTTCCGTAGAGTGATGTATTATTTTGATTATATTTTGCACGGGAACGTAGAATCAGAATCTAGTTGTTATTTAGTACAAACCTTTTTTTAGTTTTGTTAGGCGGGAAAAAATTTTCCTAACCGCACACCCTGTCGTTCGGGGCTACGAACAGGGTAGTGTGGGTGTTTAGTAACATGCATACAGCTTCTAGTAGTTACGAGAGTATTTTAATCCCGATTATCTGAGAGATTAGGATTATTATAAAGATCTTGGAAGAGGTTCATGAACAATCCATGGGAAAATTATAATTTCTGAGCAAATATTTAATATTATCAGCATCCAGATGATTCGGAAACGCGATCAATCATCTGTGGTAAATCGTGTATCACTTGTGATGTCATTAATTTAGCACCAGCATGTCTGTGACGTCACAGAGACATATATCTTTGTCAGTCGCATAGATGCGTACCGTACTCTGTGCTTGTCGATAACTCTTTGTATTTTTACTTCATATATACTATTATAAAGCTGTAACAGAACTATGTCTGTACATTTAATATATTTGAAAAAAAATGAATGTATTAAGCTATTTAGGCGAACAAAAAATTTTTTTTTTAAATTTCTGTCTATTTTTTTTTGTTGGGCTGGGCTCATACAAAAACTGTAGAACGGATTTTGATGAAACTTGATTAAACTTTAATACTGGTTACATTTTATCCCGTTACTATATGGAAAACCTGAGGTGTAACCTAAAAACAAGCTTTTGCTTACAGCAGAGCCGCGGGCAAAGGCTAGTACTAACTAAAGATATAGATTCGCCTACATAAAATCGGTTTGGCCATTAATTTGGCTGACCATTACATGAAACCTATTCTAAAAAACCTAACCATTTTATGAAACGGTCGACCACAACATGAAGTGACCAATTCTAAAATGTGGCCATAACATAATTATATAACAATAAAAACATATTCATAAAGCCGTGTCATCATTACGTGTGATACTGACTGTACAATATCTGCAAATATATTCAGCAAATGGCGTGGGCAGAGATACTAGAAGACGCGGGTGAAATCCCAACTTGTAGCCCTTATGCCCTTATTTTCTATTTCTTTCACACTTAGTGTTCTCGAAGTATATAGAACTAACGCTACGTTTTTATTTAAAATAATTAAGATTAGGAAATTTAAATATGTACTCGTTAGAGAAAATAATAGTCTATGTTTTTTCTTGGGTATACGTACCACAACTACTCCAGACCAACAATTCATCAAAAAAATCTCATCAACATCAATAAACAAAACCATCAACATTACTTGTTTTTTTAATATTAGGATGGATAAAACGTATGTTTTATTTTTAAAGTTACTCTCTAATATTCTATTTTGAAGGCTGCGACACAAGAAAAGCTAAGAGCAAACGCGAATAAAATAGACAGCTGACGACGAGGAATAGATCCTTGACGTAAATGAACTGGAAGGAGCCATCGAAATGTACAAGCCAAAAGAATAGTGAACATATTTCAGAAAAAAATCCATTGAACACAAAGTGTGAAACTAATAGTCACGAAAAGGATTTGAAATTGCATCAAAGATAGTTTTTTTTTCCGATGGTAAGCGGTTTCCGTACCCTATAGACGCTAGTACAGAAACATCAATCGCACGTTGCCATCTCTAAGGAAAGGGATAGGACGTGGAGAGGAAGGATCATAAAGAGTGGATAGGGAGGTAGTTTGGGCCTCTGGCTCTCTGACTTACAATACGAAACACATTACGACAAAATTGATACTTAGTTTTTAATTTTACTAATATATTAATTAATACAAATTATTATTTTGTGAATGAGGAAAACTTTAGTGCATAGTTTCGTTTGTCTAAACGACCGATGATGAGGATGTATGACCGAAAGGTAGTGCGGTAGCTCAGTGGATAAGAGCACTTCCCCGGATTGGAAGGGACGCTGGTTCGATTCCCGCTCGCACTAAAGCCCTCTTTTTCCTCATTCACAAAATAATAATTTGTACTTTAAAAGTCTAAAAGCTGAGCATTTCAAGTGCTAAAAATACAGATCAAAATATTAACTAATATCTCCATATTGCAGTTCCAAGTAGACTGATTATTCCTAATTTTATTTCCAAAAAGTGTCGACAACATGGTGTGACGTCACAGGCCAGTGTGCAAGCCAATAATTGTGCACTCGCAACAGTGAACACCAATTTTCATGTAAATTGTAAAAATCCATCCAACGATCGAACGTTGGACTTGCGTATTGTTTGCACTATGCATGTCCTCTACGTTTACTATCATTGGCTCGATGGAATATTTAGTCATCTGAAATATTGACTAATGTTTACCACGTTTTAGCTGTAACATGCAATGTTTTATTATTTTAGTTTTATACATTTTGTAGATAATTGAACAGTAGCTTATTTAAATTTAGGATTTTAATGTACTCATTGATGTCTATGTATGATGTTTATATCATTTTCTAATTGTAGATAGAGAGTGGTAGACAGATCTTACCCCGGCATAAATGGGGCGGATTTTTTTTGGAGATTACCACCATCTTACAGAAGATAAGGGTGAAAGAACGGTAGGCACTCCTACTTTCTTATGGTGATCTAGATCGCGGGAGATGTAAATTCCTTCACTATCCTCTTCTTATTATCCTTCCTCGCCTACCCCTTTCTTTAAAGGTGGTGAAGCGCATGGGCAACTATTTGCTCTGTTGTTGCTGGCGTCTATAGACTATGGTTATCGTTTACCATTGACTGCACAGATGGCGGAGTGGTTTAGATACCGGCCTACCGCCCTGTTGTGGGTTCGATTCCCACACTGGGAAACTCTATGTGTGATCCACAAATGGTTGTTCTGAGTCTGGATGTACTTTGTGTCTGTGGAATTGTATGTTTGCAAAGTCCCCCGCGATACATGGATCATTTCTTAGTGCAGGGAGATGTCTTAAAAACAAAAAAATGCGTGTACTTATGTACGCGCGTGAGAAGTTATACTTCTTTGGCATTATTAATAAATAAAGTAGTTATTAAATTCGTAACTGCAAAATTTGCCACAGTTATGTTTTTAAATACCTTGTTCGATAAAGTAATTATGTCTAATGTCACTAGATGTGCGTTAGTAAAATTTTGAAATTTCTTATAAGTCGATGTTTAGAGTTTAGGTGTCTGATCATAATCCCTCCATGGTAGCATTAAACGTTTAACGCAACCTTGTTGGAAGTCGCATTAGAAGTATAACTTCAAAAAAACATCATAGGGATAGGGAACGTACTTTGTGGTACTTTGCTTGCCACCCGCGTAATATATAAAATAAATAATTGCCATCTTATTTACACGTGTAATAATTAGTTAAAATTACAGTTTCATGACTCCATAAGTATACTCGTATTTGGTAAACATTACAGGTTCACATTCACATCTATAAGTTGTTTTCGAGGGTCATTACAAAACGACTCACGCGCAGGCTTCACGACTTCCAGCCGAATAAGCCGGTTTAGTACCATAGACCACATCAGCACGCTACGCCAGATTATACAGAAAACCGAGGAATACAATCGGCCTCTGTGTCTGGCGTTTGTGGACTATGAGAAAGCCTTCGATTCGATCGAAACTTGGGCGGTGCTGCAGTCCCTTCAGCGGTGCCAAATTGACAATCGGTACATCGAAGTGCTGAAGTGCTTGTATAGAAACGCCACCATGTCAGTCCGTGTTCAGGACAGGAGTACGAAACCGATCCAACTGCTGAGAGGTGCTAGACAGGAAGACGTTATGTAACTCTTCACCGCTGCATTGGAAGATGTCTTCAAGCTCTTGGACTGGACCGGATTCGGCATCAACATCAATGGCGAATACATCACTCACCTTCGATATGCCGACGACATCGTAGTCATGGCAGATTAGCTGGAGGACCTTGGCACCATGCTTGATGATCTCAGCAGGGTATCCCGACTAGTGGGTCTCAAAATGAACATGGACAAGACGAAAGTCATGTCTAATGTCCATGTCATTTCAGCACCAGTCCTAGTCGGGAATGCGCTTCTCGAAGTTGTCGACCATTATGTCTACCTGGGACAAACAGTCCAGTTAGGTAGGCACAACTTCGAGAAAGAGGTCAATCGACGAATTCAACTCGGCTGGTCAGCGTTCGGGAAGCTAAGGAAGATCTTCTCGTCCAATATTCCGCAGTGTCTGAAAACGAAGGTCTACGACCAGTGTGTGTTACCAGTGATGACATACGGAACAGAGACGTGGTCTCTGAATGTTGGCCTCATATCAATGCTCAAAGTCGCTCAGCGGGCCATGGAGCGGGCTATGCTTGGTATTTCCCTACGTGATCGAATCCGTAATACGGAGATCCGTAGGAGAACGAGAGTGACCGACATAGCCCGCCGGGTTGCCATGCTGAAGTGGCAATGGGCAGGCCACATCGCTCGACGAACCGATAACCATTGGGGACGAAAGGTTCTCGAGTGGCGACCACGTATCGGATGGCGCAGCGTAGGACGGCCCCCCACCAGATAGACTGACGATCTGGTCAAAGCTGCGGGGAGCCGTTGAATGCGGTCGGCACAGAACCGCTCGTTGTGGCGTTCTCTTGGGGAGGCCTATGTCCAGCAGTGGACATTGAAAGGCTGATGGATAGAAGGATGGACGTAGTACTATATGTTCAGACTTACAAAGTCTACCTTTTGCTTCTGATAAGCATAATGGCACTCTTCGCGAGAAGCATGGGCCGATATTTCCCTGGAATTATTAAAGTCTGGGATACATCCTCAACTGTTACCTTTAAAAATAATTTGCTAAAACCGCACCTTCATTCAGCATTCGTCTTTGTACAAGAGACTTGTAAGATAAACTGCTTCGATTACTAACCGTCTACCGACGACATTAGATCAATGGCCGTCGTTTAATGGCTCCGGTCTTCTTGAGACTAGTTCACTGAGAAATTTGGTGCTGATATACTTGAAGACTAAGTATGTATCTAGAGAATTAGCGATTGTCACTGTTTAGGTGTATGATAATAGCATCATAAATACAGATTTAGAAATATTTATTAGTACTTAAAGTATGATTTTTTTTCCAGTGTGAAAAATTGAAATCGAAAATATTTTTTTTTTATTTCTTGTAGTAGCAGACGAGCCGCGGCCCATCTGATGGTAAATGGTAACCGTCGCTCATGGACTCAACTATACCGAGAGTATTGTCAAGCCGCTGCTCACCATTTCATTTCACCGATATGAAATGTAATAATAATTTATCTCCTGCTACAACCAAAACACACCGATGTGCTTCATGGCCGGTCACACGGGAGATGGTGGTACCAACCCACTCGAGCCCGATACCAAGTGAGTACTCCCACTTGGTACTCAGCCCTACCACCAGCCATGTAATGGATGATAATTGCTTACTTCCCTCAGTCGCTTCATACGTGGGGAATAATGGGGTGGTGACACTTGTATTCTTAGTCCGTCACCACACGGCTACGGGTAGGATTCGATTTCACACTGTGTAAATTTATATGGCTTAACATGTCAGATGCTAAAAAAATATATAAATAAAAAACTAGACGTCGTGGGACGTCTAGTAAATGTGAAAACATCGGAATTCTTTTGTAGAAATAAGATGGTCATAACTTGACAAAGTACTCCTCAAGACGAATCAAACGAGTTGATATGGTTGGGTCGTTTCATTACAAAGTTACTGTGGCCACCTTCCAGCTCCATCGTCGGGGTCTGGATACCATCTAGAGACGAAGTAATCGTCAAGACGAATCAAATGATTCCAAACTCGATGGAGTTGCGTCGTTTCATTACAGAGTTAATTATAATATAAATTCTAAATATTTATAGGGCTGTGTCATTATATGGAAAAATCTTAATTGTAAAATGAACTTTACCTGGACTGTATAATGTATGCAAATACGTCCGACAGATGGCACAGGCGTCACCCAAGACGTTAAGAATTAATGTGTTATCGAAATTCATAGTACCGAATAATTGTAACGATGGCTGAATTGGCAAAGCATCTCGCACGGTATTCTAAGAGATGCAGGTTAAAATCTAGCTCGTGACTTTTATTTTCGATTTCACATCTACATACACCCTTTGTGTTAATAATATAACTTGGCATAACACATATATTTATTATTTTATTACTGCTACTTATATTAACGACAATTTAATAAAGTACTATTGGATCGCTGCCTCTCCTATAAAGATCTGGCAATAAACTCGGTACCCGTGATTTTTATTAAATTCTAGCGACCGTAGCGTCGTTCGTGGCTTCAGTCGCAGGGATTAGAAGTTGCGGCAATTTCTTTTATAGTTTCTCTGTGGGGAAGGTTGCTGAATTTACACTTCATATTTAAGCTTTGACTCCATGAAATGGGTTTCATTTAATTTCAATGACTCCTCATTGTAAACCAAATATGTAAAGGTTTTTATTCTACAAAACTACAATCCGCCTACAAGTAAATATCATAGTAGACTAGATGTTAACAACATCAGAATCGCGGATTACCAACCTCTCAGGAAAGGATAGGAACTGGAGAGAAAAATGGTAGAAAGAGAATGAGGACAGAAGTTCCACCCGTGGATTAAAACGCAAGAGCAGGATCGCTTACCGTTACTATACGTGATGTTCCGTCAGAGGGCGGTACATCCCCCGTCCAGCCTCCATAAGCTGTCAAGAATATCTTTTCATAATAGAGATTTTATCACCATGTGTCCCATCAACGAGTGATGAGTGATGATAGTTTGTGATCACATGTGACTCAGAGTCCTCATAGAAGACATTATCAGAACGCAAACCTAAAATCTAAAAACTTTTCTCTTTCTCTTTTATACCACATCATTATCGCACTACACCGATTCTCACTCTATCTTTTAATTATTGTTTTCAAAATCGGTTAATCTTTGCTTCCTTAATATAAATTGTGTATTTATCTGGTGTGTACTTCATATGAATTTACATAATTATAATCTTTGACAAAAAGTATGTTAAATGCAAGAAAAACCCTTGAATCTACAGAACCCCGAGTTCAAACAACAATCAACCTCTTATCATTGCGATTAACACCTCAAATTTTACATTTCATGGCCTTTTGAGCTTTCCGGAGAGTAATAGATAAGGAGGGAAGAGAGAGGGGAATTTAAAAAAAGATGGATTCTTTTACCTAATGTACTACTTTTTCCCGTCACAAAATGCAGACATCGATTGTCGGCTTTTAATGTAGGTTTTATTTCCAGAATACTATATTGCTAATTTCGCTTGAAATATATTTCGGTTCGGTGACATAGAAAATACTTCTTTAGAGATAATTTTCTGAGAAATTATTGTTCATGGAAATGGAGGATAAATTCCCAAAGTTTGGATAAAGAAGATGTCTTTTTTCCTTCTTTATACTTAAGTAACGTCCCGCCCTTGCTTCGCATGGATGATTTAAAATATTGAAATTATCTCGTTTCAAAACAATTTGATTAGAATGTATTTACATATAAAAGTTCTTTAAAAAAATATCCGTGACTGTGAAACCGTTTCAAAATTCATTGAATGCTTTTTTAGGAAGTATGCGGTTAAATAGACAAACGCGGACAGAGGTTTTATTTTATATTAGCCTTTGCGCGCGGCTTCACCGCGGACAAATACTAAGTTTTAGGTTATAATTCCGGCACCACTGAAGTAATGTCACACAGTTCTAGTGGCCTGCCAGTACACGCAGAGAATGAGATGGCTGGGGCGTTGCCCCAAACGACAGGGTGTGAGGTTAGGTATATTTTTTTCCGCCTTAGCAAAAAATAGGTTATAACTCTGGTTCCCGAGATAGTAGAGTGATAAAATCAGTTTTTAATTTAGACATTTTGATATATATTATATTTTTAGCATTTGACATGCTTAGCCTAAAAATTAACACAAAGTTAAACACAAAGTGAAAAATGTGAAATCGAAAATAACAGTCACGAGCAGGATTTGAACCTGCATCTCCTGGATACCGTCCAGATGCTTTGCCAATACAGCAATCGTGACAATTGCTCTTGACTGCTAATTTCGATAACACATTCATACTTAACGTCTTTGGGTAACGCCTGCGCCATCTGTCGGAAGTATTTTCATACATTATACCGACCAGGTAAACTTAATTTTACAATTAAGATTTTACCTAATAATGACGCAAACTCTATAAATATTTAGATATTTTTATATATATTTTTAGAACTTGACATGCTTAGCACTATACATTAAACACAAAGTGAAAAATGTGAAATCGAAATTAACAGTTACGAGCAGGATTTGAACCTGCATCTCCTGGATACCTTTCAGATGCTGGTCGGTATAATGTATGAAAATACTTCCGACAGATGGCGCAGGTGTCACTCAATACGTTAAGTATGAATGTGTTATCGAAATTAACAGTCATGAGAAATTGTCACGATGTGTGAATTGGCAAAGCATCTGGACGGATCCTTCACATCTCCAGGAGAGGCAGGTTCAAATCCTGCTCGTGACTGTTATTTTCGATTTTACATTTTCCACACTTTGCGTTAATCAGTTTTTAAGTCTAAACAAAAGCCACATATTGAAAAAGATTCGTCAAATCGTTTCCGTAGTTTTATGAAGGGGATTCGTACCCAATAATTGGACGTTTATGGACAGTAACAAATTAATGACATAAATTGGAGTCCGAATAATTTTATTATCTAGCTAGATTCTGATACTACTTCAGAATATAGATACGTTACTATACTGTATATTAATTATCGCTACGTTAAAATAGTTATCTCACGGGAATCATTCATTTTTCCGGGTTACAAAGTAGTCTATGCCCATTTCTGGGTTCTAGGCTTTATTGACATGACGATGTACTTACAGCATAACAGCATAAAGAACAAACAAACAAACTCAGTTTTGCCTTTATAATATTAATAAGGATAAGGATAATGCAGATGTGAATGCTCTATATGAAGAAGCTTGTAATTAGGAACAAGAATTATCTATATAAGACTTATCTGTATGTTCTATTAGTCTGTTAAACTTCTCTAAAAATAAATAAATAAATAAAATAACATCGATAAGTCATTGAGCTCGAATCAAAAGTATATTATGACGGCTCTTCAGGTTTTTTTTTTACAAATGAGTTATCATATAACTGCCAATATAATACATGTAATAGGTCTGCTCATCGATAACGCTAATGAATCGATGAGGTCAATCAAAATAATAAAATTTTGTTAAGTATAATACCCGCATAGACCCTTTACATATATGTTATAACGAATATAAAACACGATAGCTTAAAAAGCTCATTTTTTCCGTCTATTCGGAGAGTTCGTTCTCATATAATATGTATTTAATAATTTAGGCTCTTGTCGAATTTGTTTTTAAAATATTTAATCTAAATGGAAAAATAATATTTCATCAGTCCTGAATAAAGTTTTAATGTTCTTACAATAATTACATTCTTTTAACGCTAATTAAATATTTCGTGGGTGCTTTTACGGCTATTGTTTTGTTTTTCTTCTTAAGATAATACTTTTATTAATATACCTATGTACTTTTAGTTTCATCATGTATTAATGTACAGTAATAAAATAATGAATAACGATTTTTTAACCAAATTATTATACTTTCTTAATATGGGGTACGTATTCGTCTGCAGATTAAGAGAGATTAAGCGTTTTATAAAGCTTAAAGAACATTGCTCAAATCGGCCTATGAATCAACAAGTATGCCACCCTAACTAGAATTACTAGTTTATTTTATAACTTAGAAATCAATTATTACAATCTCACGGACAATTCAGAATCTCGTTAACAATTTAAAAAGTATCATCTCGACCAATAAATATACCGGCCTCCATAATCAGTGATCAATGTTTTTGACAAACGAGCCACGGTCCATCTGATGGTAAATGGTAACCGTCGCTCATGGACTCAACTATACCGACAGAGACCTATTGTCAAGCCGCTGCTCACCATTTCATTTCACCGATATGAAATGAAAGAATAAACGGCTATCTCCTGCTACAGCCAAAACGCACCAATGTGCTTCATGGCCGGTCACACGGAAGATGGTGGTACCAACCCACTCGGGCCTAGTACTCCCACTTGGTACCCAGCCCTGCCACCAGTCATGTAATGGATGATAATTGCTTACTTCCCTTAGTTGCCTCATACGACACCCGTGGGAAAGAATGGTGTTGTGACACTTGTATTCTTAGTCCGTCACCACACGGACCAAATTGCAATACCCACAGTTTTAACAATAAATCTACGGTTTTTTTTTTATAAATGGTTACTGTTTATATTATATTGTGCCATTTATTTGTTTGTGTAGTTATTTAATGTAGTTAACAAGTACTTGTGTTATCAATGTGACAACAAGCGTGCGCGCCTTGTTGGGTATCATCGCAACTTTTGCACATACCACGTCAGTGGTTGGCGCACGCATAAGGTCTATAATATTTCTAAACGTCGTAAAAAATATATTCGACTTTATTAGGAGTAAATAATATCTAAAATAAGACAAGCAAGATCATACAACATTTCCAGTTTTCTACGGATTTCTCTAGCGTAGGGTTGGCAACACTAACCAAAGAGCAGAAAAATAAATGACAGTAATGCTGTCCTGCCTGAGTTCCGAGTTGACTCATAAAGTCAACCACCGCACTGTGCACGTACCTATGTTTTTTTGTATTGTGGCATTTTAATGACTTACGATTTTACTAACAACTTGGCTTGAACAATCGACTCTGATTTCTTCTTCGAATACCGATATCTGGCTGTGATTTACGTATCTATTGATAACGGTATCTTGACATTAAATACCGACCTAGGAATTTATGTAAAATAATAATATGTAAATGTTGTCATATTGCAAAGATTGCTCGAATGCAACGCTCTATGTCACACTATAAACAGCGCTATGAACACGTTACGCCATGCTATGTAGTATGTACTTACTTAAAGCAAATTATAACCTCAAAATGGGTAACTACTTTGGTTATTATGCAGTTTTTGGAAGTGCCCGTGACTATAATTTAATTTCGAACGAATGTAGTCGGTTATTTACTACACAAAAATATTTTTTTTATGGCTGTTGGTTTTTAGGCCAACAATGTATGGTAGCTGAGCAATGTCATTTGCAGCTATTATTGTAAACATGCTTGTTTATAGTATCAATAATTAAAGTATATATTATTTGTGAATAAAGAAAAAGAGATTTCTAGTAGAAGCGGGAAATTCTACCAGAAATCTCTTTTTCCTTATTCACTAATAATTTATACTTTAAAAAGTAGCGGAACATGTCAATTGCTAAAAAATATAGATCTTAAATATCAATAATTAGTTAATTTTACAGACGCAATTATAATTTTCACTGGATTGTGGTAGTACTTACTTAGGTTTGCAGATTCTAGTTACCACGGAACTTTAAATTTCGAAGACTACTCGTATAGTAATTGGTAATTTAATTATTAATGTGGATAATTTCTACTAGTAGTCCAGTAAACTCCCCCATTTATAAGCTGACTGATGAGGAACTATCTAATCATAAGCATTTTCTCATCACATAAATGGCGGAGTAAATTAGATGCCGACCTCCAGTGCCGGGTGTTCAATACACAAACATTTTTTTTTTCATAGAATGACAATTCATTTTGTGATCCTCAAATGCTTAATCTGAGTCTGTATGTGTTTTGTGTCCATTTGTCTGTAAAGTCCCCCGCGATACAAAGATTATTCCCTGGTATAGGCTGTCGAATTGTATTTGTATTATTTAAAAAAATACTAAATATCAGTGTATTTGCCGAGTCATCCCCTCTATTTATTTCTGTTTGTAGTATTTTATAAGCTGTTATTTAGTTTCACTTGTCCCTGTGCTTGTAGTGAAATCTTGTATGATGAATTTGACCCACTTCCCGGTTTCAGATTGAGCTGAAATTTCGTGTACATTTTCTAAATTGGGGAATAATACAATATTATTAAGCCATGCCGCTGATCTGATGAAGAATTCGGTAGTTTTGTAACAAAATGACGTTACTCTATCGATACTCTATCAAATTGGAGCCCGTTTGATTCGTTTTGATAAAGACTCTCTACGATATTCATAAGAGCCTTTAAATTATATTTGGTTACAAGTTTTTATCTGAAAACTTAAGACGATAAGTTTACAAATATTTCGCTTTTTTAGTTTATTTTTATTAACTATCATTAAAAACTTGTTTTAGTAAAACTACCTTTTTTCATATCCATCCATCCATCCATCCATCCATCAGCCTTTCAAGGTCCACTGCTGGACATAGGCCTCTCCAGGAGAACGCCAAAGCGACGGTCCCGTCATGGGAGATAATGCCGTAATCGCCACGCTTGGCAGGCGGGTTGGCGATCGCACAGGATGTTGTCAATACTCGAGGGAGTGCTGCTGCCCACTCCTTCGGTATTCCTTCAGTCGGCTCTTACGACTCCCGTGGGTAGAGAGGGGTGGGGCAATTCTAAAGCTGGCCCCACACGGCCTATTTTTACATATATTTATATATAATTTACTTTTAAATTATTTTGAAGAAAAATTTACATTGTTCACTAGTTGGGCGAGACTTGTATAGTAAGTATCCTGATAGTGTTACGACCTATGTCACTACGCTCGCAATACGCTCGTAATAGTGACGTTTAGTTTGTGAGAGAGAATTTTATTAGTCAACTTTTCTTAACACCTTCTTTTCCCCCTCTTACCTCTTTTCCAAGATTTGAGAATGCATGCTACCTGTGCTTTTGCTAGCGTCTGTTGATTATTGTAGTCCCATACTGTCAAGCAAAAGGTATGCTTGTTAGTCGCCCTTGTGAGGTAAATATGCCCGCGTAGGTAAATAACTGTGCGTATCTTAGTTATCATAATAACAGTTTGTACTTCAAATTTGTTTCTACATAAATTTGAAGACTATGTGCAGAGATCCTTCCAATATTAATAATGTTAGGCGTACGATAGAGGTATATAGCGTTTGGGGAACAAACAATCGGCCCTTTGGACTCGCTCGTAAAACGGACCCAACAGTTTGTCGACAACATTATGAATATAGCAACTGAGTTTGGTAGAACTTGTAAGCAGTTTGTTTATTTTCTCAAAAATCCATCCGTAATATATTAGTTTTTGTTATAAATTGTTGAATAAACCTACATCTACATAAAGAGTGCAACAGCTAGTAGTCCTAAATCATTTTCACCCAATGACTCTCTGTGACTTTGACACACTAGTCCAACATGGGACCATCATCTTAATAAAATAATTAATTATTTTCAAACTGAAATAGTGTGCAACTTCTAACCACGAGATCTCTGCTTTGAATCTTGGAATGGGCTAAGGCAGATGGTGCTACCGGCGAGATAGCCACTATCAAACTGCAGTTGTTTGGTTTGTCTGAGAATTGTTTGCTATTTTTTGTGTTTAATCCGCTTTATAAGCGATATTATTAAACTTATAGTAACCGGAAGATTAAGGATTTGAAAGAAGCTATGCTGTGTAGCCACAAAATTTTTGGGGCTTTCCTCATTTTTCTTAAATTTTGGATCATTGGTAAATAATTGTACATCGGGGTCATTACATTTTGACACAGCACACAGAGGCATATTATGAGACAATTTACCAGATTGCTGGTTACAAATTGTATGAAAATATCAGTTTTCAATGGCCATGTCGATAATACGCCATCTGTTGTAAAATTATGACAGTAAACATTCGCATTATTGGTAAAGTCTGGCGCTGTGTCCTGTCCTGTAGACACTGACAGAGATGCCCCCACTATTAACTTAGGACTGAGTGACATAGGCGTATCTAATACATAATTAGAAACAATGAACATTATAATGGAATCTTCCTCTCCGCCTTCTATCCCTTTCCTTGAAGTTGGCGACACAAGTGATACCCTCGGGTTAAAATGTCTCATTTAAATAACTCCAAATGCTACATAAACTATTGGGATAGTCCCTTATCGTTGAGCAAACACATTTTAACCCACAAGTCCTACCAAATATTTGCAGGTTCGGGTTAGTTTGCGCGCGGACCTCGTTATATCGATTAATGCAAACCATACATCCCTCTCGACCATTGATGAATGTGCGAGTGAACAGGAACGATGACGTCAGGCAATAGGCCCGCAGAACTTTCCAGAACAATTCAAAACTAGCCATTGTTTGACTTTCAATGTGAACCCAGTTAAATGTTATACTGGTGTATGCTCATAGCTTAGTAGTTTCTCTGAGTTTTGTGAATATAATGTAAATACGAGGGTTATTATTTCTAACACAAAGATAATAGCGACATAAAACAAGTCCCATTTATTGAAGTGTTTGTGAATTAAACACAAAGTGAAAAATGTGAAATCGAAAATAACAGTCACGAGCAGGATTTGAACCTGCATCTCCTGGATACCGTCCAGATGCTTTGCCAATTCAGCCATCGTGACAATTACTCCTGACTGCTAATTTCGATAACACATTCATACTTAACTTCTTTGAGTGACGCCTGCGCCATTTGTCGGAAGTATTTTCATACATTATACCGACCAGGTAAACTTAATTTTAGAATTAAGATTTTTACCTAATAATGACGCAAACCCTATAAATATTTAGATATTTTTATATATATTTTTAGCATTTGACATGCTTAACACTATAAATTAAACACAAAGTGAAAAATGTGAAAATACTTACGACAGATGGCGCAGGCGTCAACCAAGGCCGTTAAATATGAATGTGTTATCGAAATTAGCAGTCAGGAGCAATTGTCACGATGGCTGAATTGGCAAAGCATCTGGACTGTATCCAGGAGATGCAGGTTCAAATGCTGCTCGTGACTGTTATTTTCAATTTCACATTATTCAATTTGTGTTTAATGTATAGTGTTAAGCATGTCAAATGCTAAAAATATATATAAAAATATCTAAATAAGTGTTTGTGAATATTTGTAATTTTATATTAAACTAGCCTTTGCCCGCGGCTTCGCTGCTATGTTAAAAGCTAGTTTTTCGGTTATATTTCATGTTCCCGACATAGTAGCGAGATAAACTGTATACCAGTTTTTAAGTCTAATCAAAGCCTTTCAAATAAAAATAAGTTGCATAAAAATCCGTCCAGTAGTTATTGCGTGATGCGCGAATAAACAAACAGACAAACAGGTAATGAGACAAACAGACAAAAATTCTAAAAAAAAATGTTTTGGCTTTAGACACGCCTATATAGCCTATTACAGTAATTTTTTCTCAAATATCTTTAATGTACAGACACAGCTCTGTTACAGTTTTATAATAGTATAGACTAGCCTTTGCTTGCGGCTCCGTCGCAACTAAAAGCTAGTTTTCGGGTTGTATCTCAGGTTTCCGATATAGTAGCGGGATAAAATGTATACCAGTTTTTAAGTCTAATCGAGATCTATCAAATAAAAAAAGTTGCATTAAAATCCGTTCAGTAGTTTTTCCGTGATGCGCCAACAAACAAACAGATAAACAGACAAAAAATCTAAAAAAAATTGTTTTGTGTTTAGACACGCCTATATAGCCTATTACAGTAATTTTTTTTCAAATATCTATGTACAGACACAGCTCTGTTACAGTTTTATAATAGTATAGAAGATTCAATATCTACGCAAATTATTATTTAAGGTATATTATACACAAACTCGGCCGTGTGGGGCCGGCACCAAGAATAGCTCCACCCCGTCTCTTCCTATGGGAGTCGTAAAAGCCGACTAAAGGATTACCGGGGGACCGGGCAGCAGCGTTCCCTTGTGTACTAAAAACATCCACTGCGATTGCCAACCCGCCTGCCAAACGTGGCGATTATGGTAAAACCCCCATTTTGGGGAGGCCTTTATTC
The DNA here is from genome assembly GCA_948253155.1 of Leucoma salicis. Taxonomy (NCBI): domain Eukaryota; kingdom Metazoa; phylum Arthropoda; class Insecta; order Lepidoptera; family Erebidae; genus Leucoma; species Leucoma salicis. The sequence goes on from OX411804.1 coordinate 760,398, forward strand.
TAGCTACTAGAACAAATAAATCGTAAGTTACAATAACAACAACACTAGCTGCCCTAAAACTTTGACCCAAATATTTGTAAGTGTAATCCCGTTGAGAGAGGAAAATAAAATCTGACTTACATCCTAATCGTATGTTCGTAATAAATGAATTATTCATGACGGAATATTGAATAATGCTGGAAGAACGGACACCAGTGTGGGTATTTGTTTGACTCGTGTATATACGCAGGCTGAAATAATAAGATTGGGTGTTGGTATATAGTAAGATCTTACATAAAATGGAGCTCTCATAGGAAAATTTACAGATATGACACATCGAAATGCTTTTTTTAAATTATTATAATATTATTTTGGGTTAATCAACTTTTATCTATTTTTTTTAGATACCACCACAATCCCGGAGGTCTGCGACCATTAATATTCATAATATGTCATTCTGACGTCTTCAGATATTCGAATTAGTTTATCTGTGCTATCCACCGTCAGCCAGTCTCTTGCGCTCATTGTGCACCATGTTATTCTTCTACCTTTTTTCTTTTAATTTTACAGGCAATAATTAGTTTTAATAACTTCTATTCATTATTTCTTTGGTTATGTCCAAAATAAGTTGTTTACCGTTTTTTTTCTGTAATCGGGTACCAAATAGTTCTAAATTTTTATTAATTATTTCTAGAACTGTTAGTACCACCTATCATATAAAATTTACCATAATTTTAGATGTACAAAATAAACTGTCTGAGTTTGTGTATCCATATACATCCATCCATCCACCAGCCTTTCATCGTCCACTGTTGGACATAGGCCTCCCCAAGAGAACGCCACAACGAGCGGTCCCGTCATGGGGGATAACGCCGTAAACGCCACGCTTGGCAGGCGGGTTGGCGATCGCAGTGGATGTTGTTAATACTCGAGGGAGTGCTGCTGTCCACTCAAACGGTATTCCCTCAGTCGGCTCTTACGACTCCCGTGGGTAGAGAGGGGTGGGACAATTCTAAAGCCGGCCCCACACGGCAAGTCTATATATCAAGATAATATTTTTTTCAACCATTTTTCTGTCCCGCTATTTGACACGGGTCTCCTCTCATGGTGAGAGGGATTAGGCCATACTCTACCACGCTGGCCCAATGTGTTTTGGCAGACTTCACAAGCCGTCGAGTAAATCTCTCAGGCATGCAGATTTCCTCACGATGTATTCCTTCACCGAGCAGTGATAAATTGTAAACAAATACACAAATAATTTCGAAAATCCTTGAAAATTAGAGGTGGATGCCGTACAAGGTCTGAACCTAGGACTGGGATCACACTCGATACCACTGTCTTTGCAGTTATTGATTTTACCACAAAGGGGAATGCCGATTTTTCTATGAGAGTTGGGCTATTGTTGCGCCTTAACCAAATTAACTGTAGAACATTGTAAATGTACTCAGGGTCTTTAAATAAAAATATCATTAAGATATCTAATGGGAGTTTAGAGAAATCTGACTTTTAATTTTTCAGTATGTTTTTAGTATATAGGTTATATTTATATTATGCGTTGAAATCCATATATTTTATTCTATTATAGTATAAAATGTAATATCAATAGTATTTTAGAGTACCTATGTAAGAAATATAGATAGGATATAATGCTACGGCTAACTACTCTGGATCTAGATTACATTCTGAGAGTCCTGGTCTTAGTACCACTCAAAGGTCTATCTCACACGACGTCACGCTCTTTTTTTAAATTACTCAACGGAAAATTCGCTGTACTCAACGTTAAAGTAAACACTGAATAATAATAAAAAAACCACTGCTTTTCCACAAATGAAGAAGTACTCTGTGAGCAACAGATAGGTAAATGTACATAAGACTTAGACGAAGGATATTACAGACAAGTTATCAGCGTTTTTGTTATCTTTGTTGACTAAAAATGTACTACCTGTTTTAGCCAGATAAAAGAATGACAGGTCTAGTACGCCAGACCGGTTAAGGTATGAGTGAACTATATACAAATAAACAGATTTCATTCTCGTTACAATAACTGCGACCATAACTTGATCACTGCTTGCTGCCAAGCGTGGTCTAGTGCCATGCCTGATGACGAAAGTGTAAGTGGAAATGCTATGCGGATATATGGCAGATATGGAGGAAGGTAGGTATTTTAACCCCTTCTCTCCTCCCCTATAGGTGAAATCAGCAAACAGAGGCGGAGTCTATGAGTCTATTCATATTAAAACATATTTTGTGGCAGGACTAGGGTAATAGGGGTAATTTTTTAACCAGTGCGCAAATTTTGAGAAAATAAACATTTAAGTAAATTTACACACTACGCGCGCGCTTCCGTAGATACCTACATAGGCGCTTGGTCAATGCGCCGACGCATGGGTATCTATGCGGGTTACTGACCGCTAATTTTATCAGGTTCAAACTAAACTTTTTAAGTTTAGGTCGTGACCTGAAATTAAGTTTAGGTCGTGACCTGAAGATAATTGTAAGAGTAGTTCCAATTTTTCCTTTATAATTTCATGGGCTTAGGACCATTAAAATGCAGAAAATAAAGCTTCTAGCTGGTCGTAAGAGTGGTGTCCATATTTTACTGATTTCAAATGGATAAAAAAAAATTGGATTAAACAATTAATGGAAATGTGTTCTATTACTGATATAAAACCACCAAAAAAAGTTTGCGCATTGGTTAAAAAATTACCCTGTATAGTAAGGGAAATTAATTTAAGTATAAGATGTTTATTATCCTTTATTAACCATCTATTTTCCATCCTAACAATTTGCCGAGGTGTTCAGGAAAAGTAATATAAAGCTTAAAAGTAATATTGAAATAATACTTTCTGATATTTACGCGAATGTTACACATTTTGAAATAAAACTTCGTTTACGGAATCTATCGCGTTTACTTAATTTTACTACTATCCCGACGGACTTAGATGATAGACGTCCAAGCCTTGGACGTCTATCATCTAAGTCCACCTGTGATCATGAATGCTGTAAAGTATTCGAAACGTCGGGATAGTAGTAAAATTAAGTAAACGCGATAGATTCCGTAAACGAAGTTTTATTTCAAAATATTGAAATTTCAAGTCCATATTCACTGATCATATTTATTTACATCTTTACTAGGGATAGTGTTTGTTTGACCCCTCAGGAAATTTCCAGCTACTGTTTAAACAAGTGAGCATGAATACTAAAACTTCCCGCGCCACAGGTTGTACATCATCTTCTACGTGCTGGCCATCAATATCTTCTTCAATGTAATTCTAAAATACATATAACATAATTGAATTAAAAATATAATTTTGTGGTATAGTTGACCATTACAAATATTATAAATGCGAAAGTGAGTTTAGGTACTTATTTATTTGTTAAAAACTTGCCTAGTGCTGGCTGGAAGGCTTCTCAAGCCATCAAAAATGTCTTTTAGGTTTACAAGCTCACAAATAATCACTCCACCACCTATACCGGGAGTATTGGCAAGCCGCTGCTTACCATTTTGTTTCAGGTATGAAATTAAAAAATTAACGACTATCTCCCGCTACGACCAAAACACCGATGCGTTTCATGGTTGAAACGTGAGATGGTGCTACAAACCCGCTCGGGCACTATAGCAATCATTCCGACTTCTTACCCAGCCCTACCACCAGTAATGCAATGGGTGATAACTGCTTACTTCCCTTAGTCGTCTGGTACGATACCCGTGGGAAAGAGTGAGGTTGGTGGTGACACTTGTATTTTTAGTCCGTCACCACACGGAAACCAGCTAATAACGTGATAATAACCAAAATGAGGCGTTATTCCTGATCCCGTGCCAATAACGGGATAAAAAGTATCCTACGTATGTGTGCCAAATGCTACCCAAATCCATCTAGTCATGCGTGCGTGATTAAGTAACAAACAAATAAGCACTTATGGATTAGTAGTATTTAGTTTAACAAAATACATTTGAATTCAAACTATTTTTTTTTTAATATCAATTTCACAGAACTTACATGTTTTAACCATTTTGGTAGTGCGGACTTATCCAAAAACACCTTGCGCTGAGTTTTTCAAAACAAGTGACTCTCGAAATGCTTTGAAGAAGTCGGTATGTGGATTTCTACTGCGTATACCCACGCAGTAGAAAGCCTACTTAGCCACCCAGTAGCCAGCTCATCTTTATCAATAGTTTGGGCACTTTCTTATCTATATGGAATCTGAAAAATACACAACGAACTATTGTAAAATCTCTAGAAATGAAGTCTTCACACTGGCGGTAGGGCTGGGTACCTAGTGAGAGTACTAACTTGGTATCGGGGCCCGAGCGGGTTAGTACCACTATCGTCCGTGTGACCGGCCATAAAGCACATCGTTGCGTTTTGGCTGTAGCCGTTTAAGTTTTCATTTCATATCTGTGAAATGAAATGGTGAGCAGCGGCTCTACAATGCTCTTGGTATAGTTGAGTCCATGAGCCTCAGTTACCATTTACAATCAGATGGGCCTTGGCTCGTCTGCCACTAAATACAATAAAAAATTGGTTAATATAATGCATAGCGGATGCATAATATAAATGCTGGATATCTTTCCAAAATTGGAGAAGCTTTTAGACAGCCAACTTCATTAGTCAGTTAGTAATATAAAAATTTAGCAATCAATTATACGATTTATTCAATGTATTATACTATTTTGCGAGGAACTTAAGACAGCATTTCGTTTATTTTTGTATTTAGAATTAAATTATTTTCCCCGCATAGATGGGTAGTATAATTCATCTCAACCGGTATCCCTTAAATATTAGATAACCGGGCTAAATTGAATTTACGTAAGAAATAGCCGTCACCTTTATTTTGATGACTAACTTCATTAGTGGGTTAATACTATTAAAATTTTGCATTCAAATATATGATTTTATCAATATTTAACGTGAATTTTACACACCATTTAATATAATTATTGTATTACTTTATTATTTCGATAAAATAATATTTTATTGTACTTACGTGTGAAAGGTTATGTTTTCATATTTTCGTTCACTGCGGCTTTTACAGCCGAAAACACAACACGATACCATTATTTATGAAGTTTTTCCGCTAGGAAATAGACAAAATATATGAATTAGATTAGAATTTTAATCCTAAGCACAATTTTCAACATTAACACAAAATCCGCTTTGCTCACTTCTTGGAACTTATGACAAGTGTCAGACAAACAAAAAGCATAGACGATGACAAGGACAGAAGGCGTTATACCTATCTCTCTCAACCGCACTTAGAGAAACTTTGTAATGTGTGTCTCGTTCATTCCTATTATTGTCATTAGCATGTCATATCTATTACTATCTCAGACTAAGAACTAGACAGAGCGAAGAAAATTCTTTGACATGTATGAGCGAGAACGTAAGATACAATTTACTGGTGAAAAAAAAGACAAAGTCATAGATTTTTGTCTTTGTCAACGTGGCCAGTTTTTAGTATAAGTCACGATGTCAGAATGCTTTGTCTGTCACGATTCAACTGACATAATCGAAAATTTGTATATAAATTCGTGTTTTACATATTATTCAGTGTCATTACGTGTTATTCAGTGTTTTGAGACAAAGCCTACGTGATAATAGTGCTTGTAAAATAGTGTACTAGGCTACAAAAGCTACAGCGAGCGAAGAAATACCGGTATAACATTTCATTCGTAAGTAGTCGAAAATGAAATAATTTAATGATTGAATGCTATAAAGTGATATAAAATGGGCTCTTTTTACTCGAAATCAATAATTGTTACTAAGATACACTCGCAAAACACGTTTTATAGCTAAATTTCTATTACTGAGAATTGTTTCGGTGTTGCCTTATTGCGAATTTAATTTGCCCAGTTTTCACTTTACTAAAATTTATATGTAACTTATGAGATGATGATAAATATTTACTATTTTAGATTTCCCTCTAATTCAGATGCAAGATCGAAATGGGTGTATGCTACGGGAAAACGAGGCAACCCACGAAATACCCAAAATATGTTCCACGACATTTTGTTGATGTTTCATTATATTATTATTATTTATTTTTACTTTTTATTTTTATTATTTCATTATTATTCAGAAAATAGTAACGTTGGGAGCAAAATCATTACCAGTGAATATGTTCATGTAAGTATAGCTTCCACATAGAGTGGCTTGGGTCCCGGACCACTGACCTCCCGGGTCGGCAGCTCTTCAATATGGATTCAGCCTATGGTCTCTCTCAACTGGTAACACAGCCTATCCGTGTTCCAGATATTGAGAGTCATGAGCCAGAGGGCTCGGGTTGTTGGACCTTCTGCTGACTTCAAATCCACACGGATACCGGGTGGTGGTTAGTGCTCCTTTAGGATCATCCGATCACTGCCTGGTCCGCTGCACTGCCACTGTTGCGAGAACCAATCGCTTTCCAGCGAATGGGTCTCGTAGAGTCTGGCAGTATAAGTCAGCAGATTGGGATGGACTACGTGAGTTCTTCGCGTCCTACCCTTGGAAGCAGCTATGCATCTCCTCTAGGGACCATGACGTCTGTGCGGACTGCATCACGGAAACGGTGATTATGGGGATGGAATTATTTATCCCCAGCACCAAAATACCGGTTGGCGGTCACAGCCGTCCAAGGTTTAGCAAAGCCTGTAGGACGGCTGCACTCCAGAAGCAGTCCGCATACCTGGCCTGGAATGGGGCCAGGAAAAGTCAGGATCCGACTGCCAAATAGGAGAAGCGGAAATTTAATGCTGCTTCCAGGTCCAACAAGAGGGCTATTGCCGAAGCCAAGGCAGAACACATTGCCAGAATTGGCGAGCGACTTGCAAGCTATCCCAATGGGAACCGAGCTTTCTGGTCGCTTGCCAAGGTAGTACAGGGCAACTTCTGCCAGTCTAGTCTCCCACCACTGCGGAAACTAGACGGCAACTTGGCCCATAGTGCCAAAGAGAAAGCCGATCTTTTGGGCCAACTCTTTGCCTTAAACTCGACTTTGGACGCATGAGAGGCCACACCACCCACTATCCCTCGGTGTCAAAGCTCCATGCCTGAAATCCGCATTACGCAACGTGCGGTCAGGTGGGAGCTGCTGCTACTGGACGTCCATAAGTCGAGTGGGCCGGATGGCATCCCTGCGGTGGTTCTTCGAACGTGCGCTCCTGAGTTGACCCCCGTCCTTACACGCCTGTTCCACCTTTCATACCGTACCAGCAGGATTCCTAATTCGTGGAAGATAGCCCATATTCACCCTATTCCCAAAAGGGGTGATCGGTCGGACCCGTCGAATTACAGGCCAATCGCGATAACATCCCTGCTTTCTAGGGTTCTGGAGAGAGTCATCCACCGCCGACTTCTGCAGTACCTTGAGGATCACCAGCTGATCAATGATCGCCAATACGGCTTTCGTCAAGGTCGATCAGCTGGTGATCTTCTCGTGTACCTCACTCATATCATTCACCTCTTTTGCCTTGGAGGGTGGGGGTGAAGCTTTGGCGTTCAGCCTGGACATCGTGAAGGCATTTGACAGGGTCTGGCATAGGGCCCTTCTATCGAAGCTACCATCGTATGGAATCCCCGAGGGGCTCTGCAAATGGATTGCTGGCTTCCTCCATGGTCACAGCATCAAAGTTGTTGTAGACGGATGCTGCTCTGATACCACGGAGATTAATGCTGTCGTTCCTCAAGGCTCGGTGCTCTCCCCAATGCTGTTCATCCTGCATATCAATGACTTGCTCTCAATAGAGAGTATGCATTGCTATGCGGATGACAGTACGGGTGATGCGCGATATACCAGCCATCAGAAAGTCCCTCAGAACATGCTGGAGGAGAGGCGGATACAACTTGTGTCTGAAGTCGAGCGCTCTTTAGGGTGGGCCTCGGAATGGGGAGAAAAGAACTTGGTTCAATTTAACCCTACAAAGACACAGGTTTGCACGTTCACTGCAAAGAAGGACGCATTTGTCGTGACGCCCCAGTTCCAAGGGGTAACTCTCCCGGTCTCCGAGAGTATTGGGATCCTTGGCATCGACATATCTAGTAAAGTCCATTTCGGGAGTCATTTGGAGGACAAAGCCAAATTGACGAGCAAGAAACTGGGCGTTCTGAACAGAGCCAAGCGGTACTTCACAACGAGGCAGCGACTTGTGCTGTATAAAGCACAACAAACAAGTTGTTGATGATCCCAATCTCACGGATGAGCTGGAGCCGTTGGGGTGGCGGAGGGACTTTGGGGCTCTCTGTGTGCTCTATCGACTTTTCAACGGGGAGTGCTCTGAGGAACTGTTTGAGGTGGTACCAACATCGCCGTTTTACCACTGAACCACGAGACGCCGTACTAGGGATCATCCATACCACCTGGAAACGATCTCGTCCAAGACGGTTCGTTTTCAGCGTTCTTTTCTACCACGTACGTGTAAAATCTGGAATGAACTTCCTGCTGCGGTGTTTCCCCAGCGTTATGACTTGTCCCTCTTTAAACGAGGTTTGAGAAGAGTACTTTACTCACGGTAGGCGGCGACTTGGATGTGCCCCTGGTGTTGCCATAGTCCATGGGCGGCGGTTACTACTTACCATCAGGTAGGCCGTTTGCTCATCTGCCACCGTTGGCAATAAAAAAAAAAGAAGCTTTTAAAGACTTTGTAACTTCAAAAAACATAGCATTACGCCTGTATTCCCTGAACAGGTAGGCAGAGGTGTATTACACACCCACGACTCGCCAGCTATGTATAAGTTCCACGTAATAGGGGGCGAGCCTATTGACGTCTACCGGACACATTTACAAACTGCTACTGGGAATTTTTTTTCGTTTTGAAAAATCTCAATAACACTGCCTGACCCGGGGATTGAACCCGAGACCTCATGATCAGCAGTCGCTTACACTACCACTGCACCACAGAGGCAGTTATAACTTCATCTTTGTAAGTAAATCGCAATTCTAGATTATGACCGCTGTAGTCATAATCTAGAATTCAGAGAAACTGATTTGCTCTAAGTTCTTATTCAATTAGTTAACACAGCGCTGGAAGGAAGATAATTCTTTTTTTATTTGACCCAGAAATGAGAGAGAAGATGATTAAATTATATTCTTGTGTATTATTATTTTATTAAATATAACTTATTATTATTTACCAGATCAGATATCGAAGAGAATGGCAATTTATGGAGCAGTAATACTAACCTTGCATCAAGGCTCAAAGTCTTGGTATTACCCTACGTGATTGAATTCTTATTACGGAGATCCGTAGAACGTGAATATCTGACATAGCCTGCCAGGTTTGCTTATTGAAGTGGCAATGGGCAGGCCATATCGCTCGACGAACTGACAACCGTTGAGGAAAAAGGTTTTCGAGTTGTGACCATGTATCGGACAGCGCAGCGTAATATGGCCTCCCACCAGATGGACCAAATATATGGTCAAAGCTGCACGTCAGCACGAGCCCGCTAGTTCTGGTGCTCTCTCGGCGAGGCCAATGTCTAGCAGTGGACGTTTAAAGACTGATGGTTGGATGAATAGAAGGGGTGGTAGATTTACTTTTTAATAATTAGTTTGATAAACGTTGTGATTTTCAATTAAATATTTGTTACGAAGAGTTTCTTATTTGCGATCAAGTTACAGACCTCATTCTAACTATCGTTTATTTTGCCCAAATATGGTTAAATATTTGCCAACCTGGCAACATTTAAAAAAAATATTGCTGTTTAAAGTGCGGCCACGCCGTGGCTCCGTCTAGTTCTTAGTCTGAGATTACTATCCTTTATCTAAGTTATCGGCAGTAAATGTAAATGTCAAATCAGGTCAAATTGTCAATCAAATTCAAATCAATAAGGGTTGCTAGTAAAATAACAATATATATCCTTAAATATTTTTAGAAATAGATAGTAAATGTTATTATATTTTTAATTAAAACAAAACTTCATAATTATGATTTCATAAAATAATCTTTGACTAATACTAAGTATTATAATAGGAGCTCATGTGGGTTTTCGTTTATTTAGGTATTTCATATCGATATTCTTAGATACTATCTGGCTTTAAAAATGGGTATAGTAATAAACTGGCGACATTGACTATCCAAGCCTTCCAATAAATATACCTACGTAGTATATCTACGTAGTACCGACAGTTTCGGAGATCAAAATATAAACGAGGCGAGGGTAGTTACAGACACTTGCGCTTCACGGAGGCAACGCTGAACTACACCAGTCAACCCGTGACCACGGCTGATGCAATACGGTCGAAACGTCGGGAAATTAAGGTATTCAACCTCAACATTATATACGCGATTAAGACCCGATACATTAATATTTGTGTATAATGTGTACAAATCGCGAAAGTTTAAAAGACTACATATAACATCATTATTCAAAAGACAATTTTTTATGTTTAGATAGATAAGACGCAAGACGGGCACAATATAGCCTGGTTTTCGGCATTGTCTTTTGAACGCAAATAATAATTACTAATTACTTTGTCCTTATTAACTCGTCACATGGTAAATGTGACGTTTTAGATGTATACATAATTCCCCATCCAATTAGTACTCAAACGCGTTTAATCAAACTTCTCTCGTGATGTCAGGTTCTCAAGTAACACTTGAACGGTATCAATCTTCGTCAATGATGTTAGCGTACAGCGACATCAACTCCAAATTTAATCAAAGACACGTGCTAATTAAGTGTCTTGGTAAATATATTCGTAATATGTCTACGAGCTACCAAGTTCTTTCTTATTTAGAAAGTTATATTCTGTATTTAATTATAGTCTCAATATAAATCGGTTACTACAGACAGGATTCGAATAGTCTACTGAATCAATTTTAAAATCAATATGTAAATATAACTAATGTTTTAGAGGGATCATAAAATGTGTTTTTATTCCTCTTCCGAAGTCGAGCTATCTCAAGACCCTATACCAAGGAAACCTATCTGTCAAAGAGATTTTTAAATGACTTCTGAATTCTGGTTAAGCTTATTTTGTTGATACTGGCCTCCGTGATTGCGGTTGGTCTAGAGATCTTTATTACATTTTCTTAATAAGTCACAAGTTTTTAATTTCTCTATGGACACCATTTTGAAGTCTATGTAGACAAAATTGCTTGAAAAATCTTGTAAGATATATTATATCACTAGGAAATTAAAAATGTATAATTATATGGAGAGTGTGGAACATACAACATAACATATTTTTTCTCGATGAAACACATCAAGATGCTCCACGACAACTTAAAACGCATAATAAATTCTAAGAACCCGAACAAAGTCCCATTTGCGTGACTAACAGACATTAAAACAACCTTTGATATTTAGCTTCAGCTCCGCTATACTAACGGTCGCATTCAAAAATTCCCACAATATGATAAAAGCCCTCGTTTCACATTCTTATATGATGGACTCGTAAAATTCCCGATGTCTCCGCAAGGCTGAGGTCCCCATTCACATATAATATTCATGTTCTTTGGAGTCACGTAAACACACGCATGATTATTTTATCGCGACCTCATGTTCTTGTATCATGAATATGGGATGAAGGTTAAAGAATACGTAAAGTTTTGTTGCTGAAGCTTAAACGTTTGATCTTTATCATTACGATCTTGGGCATATTCGTAATTTTATTTGAGTTGGTATTTTAGTGTTTTGTTCATCTTAGAATACAGTCATTGACTAAATTTTACTAGAAAGTAAGTGGTTAAAAAGCATTGTTGCTTTAAAAAGATTTACATTAAAGGGAAAGCTCCATGGACACCGTCAATTGTTTTATATTGTGCTGGTAGCAAACGAGCATACGGCGCACTTGATGGTAAGCGGTGACCGTAGCTTATATATACTCATCGATCGTCTTCATCGAATTCGTTAAATAGTACCTACGCTAGTACGCTACCTTTGTTTGCTTCGTCACATAATACACTTAGTTATGAAATTCTGGCTCAAACTTCAAAATGTATTTTATTGAAAATAGAAAGACTATCCACCAGAGTAAACCAGGCTGTACACCTAAATTCTGAAGAAGAAAAAAACAAATTAGGGTTAAAGACCCTAATCGGGTCTAAAATCATCATCTGCACGATTTCGCACTGATTCCAAGACAAATATAGTATTTGTCAATAATCACTACAGTAACTGCTGGACCGCTTAAAGTTAAGATCTGAGGGGATCTAAACATTCAATAACTAAAGATGGTCAGCATAACATAGAAGCTATCTTCTTGTATCGACTACAGAAGCTAAAATATTTCAGGAAAGTGGGTTTTTTGACATGCTTGCCACCATTGATTACATTCACATACCTTCACATGTAATGTTCAAATATTCATAAATATTATGTTACTATGTTTACTTCGTATTGTTTTGATAATATGTACTTAATTAATCCTTGTTTTGCATGTTTACTCGTCAACCAACTTATAGATTTAATTTTGATAGTAGAGAAACACTAAAATTGAACGAATGACTTTATCAATATCCATAATGAGAGAAATCTTTACAGATCTGCAACAATTCAACTAAATTGGCACAGACGTGATATTGTCAATATCATTTTGCACAAAATTAATATAAATAACGAGATTGTGCCTCCTTTGTGTTCGTCCTTTGTGATATAAATTAGTTAGACGGGATCTTCTTAAGTTTGTAATTAATATCAGTATTTGAGATGTTCTTTCTTTATTTATTTCTTAATTCTATTGTTTTATACCATGTGGGTGTCAAATACATAATTATATTTTATGGTGTAGTATTGAGAGCTGAGGCTATTACATCACAATAAGAAGTAGAGAATAAAACCCCAAGGAATAGACTATATTCTTTTAAACCTGCCTGATTATGAGAAAATAAAGAAAGACAGTAATACTACATCCGTGTGGTGACGGACTAAGAACACAAGTGTCACCACCCCATCCTTTCCCGCGGGTGTCATATAAGGCGATTTCCCGTAAGCAATTAACACTTATATTATTACGATGACCTGCCTGATAGTTATCAATCCATCCATCCATCCATCAGCCTTTCAACGTCCACTGCTGGACATAGGCTTCCCCAAGAGAACGCCACAACGAGCGGTCCCGTCATGGGGGATAATGCCGTAATCGCCACGCTTGGCAGGCGGGTTGGCGATCGCAGTGGATGTTGTTAATACTCGAGGGAGTACTGCTGCCCACTCCCTCGGTATTCTCTTAGTCGGCTCTTACGACTCCCGTGGGTAGAGATGGGTGGGACAATTCTAAAGCCGGCCCCACACGGCCAAAACGGGATAGTTATCAATACCATAAAATTTCATGTTTCTGACCCCTGGGTGTGAGAAAGGGGAGAAGAAGGATGATAAGAGGTGATAAGGGGAGTGAAGTGTGGGAATGATAAATAGATAATTAGTAGAGGGTTTAGAATTCTGGCATTCTCATGCACCTTAAGTAACACACCGGTTTCTCTCTGCCATGATGAAAATGTTCATATTGCAAAAAAATCAAAGTAGTCTCTTATATTATAATAGTATTGGTATTGTGTATACTTTGGGACTTATAAGTTGCTTCTGGCGATGTTATGATAAAACGTAAGGCTATATTCGCCATGTTGGTGAATTATTTTCGTAGTCCTCCACAAACAACGATATAAATATTTACTTCTTTATATTTTCATATACCATCAAAACATAAACAATTTTTTTCCTTCTTTGATAGTTCGCTTTTTATGTATATGTACTCTGTTTATGGTCATATTAGATTGTAATGATTTAATATTGTAACTGATCTAATAAGGAAAGCAATCTCGTACATTAAGTATGGTTATAAGTTAAAATATCGCGGTTGGAGTTCATACAACTTTGCAGAACCTACTGTCCTACTATTGGGCTCAGTTTTCCCTGAAGGGATTCTGAAAAACGAGAAAATTTTAGGCTTTAGTCGGTGGACTACTGCTTGGTGACGCAGTTCTAAAAAAGTGTGGCAGCCTTCAATGGAACTTGAAAACAACGGTTAACACAGAATAGAATTTTGTAATTCACATTTGTGCATTTTGTGTTAATGTTACAAATAGGTAATTAGCTATTTACAATATTTATTATGATTAATAAGATATAATAAAAAAGCACACAATGTGTTTTTACTGTCATTACTATTTATTAGACAATTATTTTTTTTCTTTTTACTTCAACTGGCTATTATAACATGTTTTATTTTTTATTTTTAGGGTTACGTACCTCCTGGGGCTTAGGGTGGCCCTGGACAAGTCGGAGGCCCTACTTTTCCATGGGCCCCAACGTCGGCCACCTGCTGGCGCCTCGATCACAGTGGATGGGGTCCAGATTGGGGTGCAGGCCCAGATTAAGTATCTGGGCCTGGTGCTGGACGGGCGATAGCGCTTTCGCGAGCACTTCCGCCAACTGTCCCCGAGGCTAGTCGGCGCAGCGTCCGCCCTTGCACGGCTCATGCCGAATATGGGTGGACCTAACAATGCGTGCCGGCGGCTTTACGCGGGGGTGGTCCGGACGATGGCGCTGTACGGCGCACCCGTATGGGCGGAGTCCTTGGACGCACTGAACAGGGCTCTTCTGTGGAGACCCCAGAGAGTCGTTGCGTCCAGAGTCATACGTGGATACCGCACGGTGTCGACAGAGGCGGCCTGCGCGTTGGCCGGAATCCCCCCGTGGGACTTGGACGCGGAGGTGCTCGCCGAGGTGTATCGGCGGGTGTCGCAAGAGCGGGAGGGGGGCGGACTCCCTCTACCCAGGGAGATGGCCAGGTGGCAGAGCGACGCCCGCCGCGCTGCCATGGCCAGGTGGAGGGCACGGTTGGAGGCGCCCCGGGCCGGTCTTTGGACCGTTGGGGTGCTCCAGCCGGTGCTGGAGGAGTGGGCAGGGTGACGGCACTGAGTCCTTACCTTTCGACTGGTGCAGATGCTGTCGGGGAACGGTTGCTTAGGCAGATATCTGCACATAGTCGCAAGAAGGGAAGCGACTCCGGGCTGTCACCACTGCGGCTGTGACGAGGACACGGCGCGGCATACGCTCGAGTCGTGCCCGGCTTGGGCCGAGCAGCGCCGTGAACTCGTCGCTGAAATAGGGGGGGACCTCTCGCTGCCGAGCGTCGTCAGAGCGATGCTTGGCAGTGACAGGAACTGGGCTGCGGTCGCTGCCTTCTGCGAGGAGGTTATGTCGCGGAAGGAAGCGGCGGAGAGGACCAGGGAGGAGGATCCTTCCGCTGACCCAAACCGCCGCCAGCGACAGGGGCAGCGCAGGCGCAGGTACCTGCGCCTCATGTCGCCCTAGCTGAGGCTGCGGGTGGATGGACCGAGGAACGTCCGCCACCCGCAAGGCCTCTCGAGAAGGTGCGACGCTCCGTGTTCGGATGCGTTGCTCAGTAGAGGGTACCCGAAAGGGTAAGCCGCCGGCGGACCACTGAAGGAATGTAACATGGTTCCAGTGGCCCGCCAATAAAGGCGGAGAGAAGGCACACAGCGGGTTTCTTTAGTGGGTGAGGGCCCCACACTACCCTGTTCGTTGCCCCGAACGACGGGGTGTGCGGTTAGGAACATTTTTACCCGCCTTAACAAAAAAAAAAAGTTTACGTACCTCAAAAAATAAAAACGGAACCCTTACAGGATCACTCGTGTCCGTCCGTCACAGCCGATTTTCTCCGAAACTACTGAACCGATTGAGTTGAAATTTGGTACACAATATACGTAAGTTTGTGACCCAAACCTGGATTATGTAATGTGTATAACTACATTTTAATCATGGGGGCCAGTTTTGTATGGCAAATTACTTTCAATCTCAAAAGAGCATCAGAAGTACTTATATTTTAAAGACCCTATTTCTTTTTTATCGTAGCTGTAACGATAGTATCGCTTCTTAAAAAAACGGACAAGCTTCTTACTTTAAACACAAAGTGAAAAATGTGAGAGCTTCTTACTGATATAGATCTTTCGTAAGTAAGCAAAATTTCAATTCAAACTGACGTTTCGGAGTGGCTGAAAAGCACAAGTTTCCGTTACATAGATAAATAATTGTGTTTAGTATTTTATTAATCCTTATATACCTTCTAGTATATGAATCTGTAAGCTCTGTCTGTAATATTTAATTATATACTTACTACATGGATGCCAACATGATTACGGCCCACCCAATGGTAAGCGGTACCGTAACTTATAGATGCTAACAACACTACCAGCATCACTCGCGCTTTGCCAACGCCAAGAAAAGGAAGAAATATAATAAGGAGAGAATGGAGAATAATGAGAGGGTTTGGGCCTCCGGCGCTCTCACTTACCACATAACTGTAGGAGTAACTACAATTATTTCATGCTGTGAGCATCTTCTGTGATAGTGTGGTACACCTCCTTATAGAATTTTCTATTTCGCCAAAAATGTGTTCTATTTTTTGTGCATGTTTCGCAGAAAGCAGCTACATCAATCGCAGGTGTCAAACTTCGATATATTTATTTTGGCATCTTCAATTGATTGACTGCTAAAATGCTCGCGTTTAACTTCAAGGGATGCCTCAAATGGTTGAAAATAGGCGTCCAATTTAGATATAATTATATAGTTTTAACAAAGACAAAATCGCAGATATTTAAAATTATGCACCCTATTTATGACCTATGACCTTATAAAATTATGCAATCGGTATATTTTTCAACTGCCTACTTAGACTATCAGCAGAGCTTTGGTACTTCGGACTGAGATTGTGTATTCAAATTTTATCATGACAAGTAATATTATGGAGTTTCTGTCGTCAGCAAATCTAATGGGTCTGCTGTTTGCCGTTTTAACACGACACTTATAAATGACGTGAACCACATTCTCACCCGGCATTCATTTAAACATATTTTTCTTACTCACCGCCATTTTTATCCAAACCAAAAATCGTTTCTCATTTATCTTGTTCACAATCCTACAGATTTTATTAAGAAGATTTTTCTATTCACAAACGTTAAGGAATTAAATTATAAAGAAGGAAATATTCAAATATCTATTTCTTTTGATTAATTATAGGACAATTTCAAAACTGAGTGTCTTGTTTCAAGTTATCATTTGTATTCAAAGATACAATAGGAAGTTTGGACAAGGAACTGGTCAGAATTAATAGTAATACTGTCGCAGTGCGTCAAGTAAATTGTTCGTATTCTATAGATGAGGTTTCTGTAGGTTAGTGTCGGAATACGAGTACAAAGTGTCATTACTCCAAATATTCTACGGGTATAGCAAGAATTAACTATAAAATTAAAGCACACTATAAACAGAACTGTGAATAAAATTCATGAATAAAATTCATGAATATCATGCAATTGACCACCGCATAGATTACTTTTTCTCCAGAAAAAATATATTCCTATGTGATAGAAATTTTCAATAGAAAGTTAATATGCCGTGACGTTTTAATATTATTCGACCCAATTTTAAAGTCCATGAAGACGAAGTTGTGGGCCATAATATCAGTATGGATAAGGGTAATAATAATTTTCCATTGTCAACAGGAGTGCACTTCAAAATGGCACGTTATGGCTGGGGACTTTTTCTGCAGAGCAGTACCGCAGCGATGTCCACGCGGCGGTATATCGCTGCCGTGCCGCTAGCGCCACCGGAACCATACTGTCACGGGACATGCGGCTCGAAGCAGGTCAGGCAGTACATTCTAGAATGTTATTGAACTAAAACTTCTTAAAAAATAAAGTCCAAATGCTTCAGTTTCAATGGTAGCAGACAAGCCACAAGCTACAGTAAACATGCCACAGGCAATAAGGTCCCTGTTAACAGTTACAGTAGTATATCAGTACTTCAATAACGTTAGTTAAAGTAATTATCACTTATACATACTTTATCTTGGATTCCTTGCAACTTATATGCAGCTGACGCGGCGAACTTCGTACCGCCGTTTTTTCATGAATAAATATTGCAATTATAAATTGAGATATTAAGTATCCTATCTATTAAGTTGGAACAAAACACACATTTAAAAAAAAAGTTAAAATCGGTTCAGTAGTTTCGGAGTTCATCCCAGACAAACATCGTGACACTGGAATTATATATAATAGATGTCATAAGGGTTTGAATTGCTATTACGTGCTTGAAGCGGACTTTAATCGTTACCAAAGCACTTGTACCCCATTCATACCTCCTTTAACGACAACACACGCATTTATGTGTAAAGATGAAAATGTAAATAAACAAACTCTTTTTTTCTGAATTAAATGTCAGTTCTTGTGTGAATTGGGTGTCTTCTTTTTCACCTCAAATTGAGGATCGAACTGGATACCTCAACTTTGGCAGTTAGTCTTACCGCCGGACTAAAATGTATTATTATAACAAAATAAAAGCCGATTGTTAATGAAAAGTATTGGAATCATAATACTCGGTACGTTTTTTCTCAGACAGTCCTGTTCAAATGACAACGAAATATGTTCACCGAAGGCTGAATAAACGGCCTGTTTTATCAAAACACAATTAGCTAGAGACTCGCTTTGAAAACCACAAGCTCGCAAAATGTCGGCGACAATAAGTAGGTTCCCACAAACTGTCATGCTGAAGCCAACGGTTGAAGTTTACAAAATTAATACCATTCTCCTCTTTCTGGACTTATGTTATATACATGAGTATAAATACAAGTATAGGACGTTCTTTTGCAAGGGACAACAGACACCTATTATACAGAAAGCACATATTATGTTAATGAATAATTAATCATTGTTTCACGAAGGTTCTTTATAAAACTATTGAAACCTAAGATTGCTCTGCTACTGTTTACAATCATGTTTATTCGTAGCGTCATAAACTAGATCTTCATGTAACTTCATTGGTTCATACGGTGTAGATCAAAAGATTTTTTTGGACCAGATTAACAATCATTATCATATTTAGATATTTTCATATATATTTTTAGCATTTGACATGCTTAGCACTATACATTAAACACAAAGTGAAAAATGTGAAATCGAAAATAACAGTCAGGAGCAGGATTTGAACCTGCATCTTCTGGATACCGTCCAGATGCTTTACCAATTCAGCCATCCTGACAATTGCTCCTGACTGCTAATTTCGATAACACATCATACTTAACGTCTTTGGGTGACGCCTGACAGACGCGCAGGCGCCATCTGTCGGAAGTATTTTCATACATTATACCGACCAAGTAAACTTAATTTTACAATTAAGATTTTACCTAATAATGACGCAAACCCTTTAAATAACAGTCAGGAGCAGGATGCTCCTGAATGAAAAATTTTAATATATACTTCAACCATTTTAGACAAAACCTTACTGAATTACGCACCTAAATCTTGGTCATGAGTCAAGAAATTAATTAATGAAAACCGCGGGCTTATTGCGTTCAAACTGACCGGGAATCTTCATCAACTGTACCATTTGAGGTTATTAGTTATAACATTGCTCGAAACTGGGCTAAGTAAACTAAGAATTTAATATAGAATTAGTGTAACCAATTTGATCAGCAGCGGCTTGACTGTGCTTATGGTTCTACTAAATCCTTAACTTTATCACTTACACTCAGGCAACACCTCACTCCCCTGCCTTACACTACCAAATTAATTAACATCCATTAGGATATTTTATTAAAACTCTCTTTTATTTATATACTAGCTTTAATTCACGCCTATGCGAAGGATTTACTTGCTTTATTTTACCAGCGCATTACGCACTGCTTCGCTCGCTTTATAGTGATAATTGATCTATTTTGGATAGGATATGCGTGAAATCCTTTCTAAGTGCTCACCTACAGTATCAAAGAAACACATATTACGAGTATATCAATTTTCACAATCCTAGCCCCAGGATTTTGGGTTGTACATTAGTCAGTCAGTTATTCTTTTAGATTATATAGATAACACTACTGGATTACGCAGCGGACAACAGTAACGCTTCCCTATTCAGTTTGGTTATTTCTAAGATCTTAATTAGTTATCATCCTACAGCAAATTCCAAAAAGCCATCAATAGATACTACAAGTATAATTAGATACTATGTCTACCTACACCTTCGTTAAATACCTTCCCAGAACCGTAACCCGTATATCCCAAAATGACGCAGTACCGTTGCTGATATAATAGAGAAATACTTAAAGGGATTTGCTGGAGTTAATCTCGCCTTATTCGCAACAGCGACCGTATCGGAACGCCTGTAATCCAAAGGACGAACCGCAAAATGTCTCTATAAAGCCTCTAAGAATAGATAGAATAATGTTATTTATAATATAAACTTGTAGTATTTAACGATGTAAATATCGAAAATGTGTTATAAGTTTTACGTGTGTAATCTGTGGTACCTCACTTTGCAAACAGCTGAACGGGATTTTGTAACTTGATCAATAATCTACTTAGTCATGATAAAAAACCGTTCAGTTTGAAGAAAATATATCTTTTTTATCAAATTTTTACAGTGGTATCATGTTTGGTGTCATTGGAATGGTTTCAATGAATAGGTTATAGTTAGGTGCCTGATCTGATAATGGAGTAAAGAAGCAGGTCAGAGACTCGGGAGGTTTTTAAATTATGGGATGTCGGTTATTTACTTTTCCAAATGGGGAACCCTTTCACCAAAAAGGTAGAGAGCCTTATAGAATAACCATTCATTCTTACGTGTGTCGTACGAGATGTCTGAGGCAAGTTAGCGCATCGGCGGTAAAGTTTGATTTCAAGTGAAATTTGTCATTTATTCCAGTCAAAATACATACCCAACGATAACTAGTATCAATAGTTTGTAGAATTTTGATGTGAAACATCTAATAATCGGCTGTTAGCGTGGCGACGCTTTTATACTTGTTTCGTTCTAATCTTGCAGGTTAAATTAGACACACTTCCCGATTTCCTATTGAGCTGAAATTTTATAAGCATATGTATATTGCGTAATAATGCAACATTATGATGACATGGAGCTGATCTGATTATGGAACTGGAAGGTGGATATAGGAACTTCATAATGAAACGGCGCAACACTATCGAGTTTGGACTCGTTTGATTCGTCTTGACGAGTACTTTGTCTCTAGATAGTATCCAGGGTCTGGTGATGAAGCTAGAAGATGGCCACAGTAACTCTGTAATGAAACAACGCAACCCCATCGTGTTTATACTCGTTTGATTAGTCTTGACGAGTACTTTGTCTCTAGACAGTATCCAGGGTCTGATGATGGAGCTGGAAGGTGGCTAAAGTAACTCTGTAATGAATGTTTGTTTCGTCTTGATGAGTACTATGGTCCTAGATGATTTCCAGGGCCTGATGATGATGATTTATGTCCAATTCCGCTATTTTACACGTGTCATAATTTTATGCAAGCACATATTGAAAAAGTTATGATCATTTTATTTCTACTCATTATTCCTACAAAATAATTTCAATGTTTCACATCTGGTTGACGTCCCGCGACGTCTATTATTTTTGATGTAATTTGAATTGATTATTATGTAATTATATTTTACTTGATGTTGACTGATCGAATTATTACACTTTATTAAATGAATTAGGCTATGTAATGTTGTACTTTGTATAATTTTTATTGATTTAGTATTTCCTTTTTTTATAATGAGATTTGAAATGATCCCTAATAATTTGTTCTAGAATGACATTTTATTGTTTTTATTATATTGATGATTATATTTTTACAACAATATAATTCGCATGGCATAGAGCTGGAATAAGAAAAAATACCATTATTTTGTAAAAGCAAATAAATTACTGATTGGTTTTTTTAGGCTCGCTCGTTCTCTCTTCTGTCCTTGGCTCGTCTGCCATCATTAGCAAAAAGAAAACCTTCTTCTTGTGCTGACCTTTTTAACAGTAACTATCTGTGTTAATTTTATTGTGTTCTTTTAGCACTTAACATGATCAGCTATGGCACTAGAAACAATTTTTTATGAAAAAAATTCTTCGAGCAGGATTCGAAAATAGTAGGCTTCTACGATAACTTAGCTGTGTAAAACATCCTTGAATGGTGGAAGATCGAGAAGAAGGAGACAGAAGAGAGAAATTTTTAATTTCCACTTTTCAAAATTTTTTTTTCTTTAACAAGACCTCGAGGTAAAATAGGGACGTAACATTTGCCAGTAACTATTTAATATGTGGAGATAACAAAATAACATACTCAATTTAAATTACTTCATAAAGTAAGTCGTAAAGGGAAGTAGCATAATCGACTATTAGCAGAATCGATATGAAGTTTGCATGATAATATTGTAAGGGTAACAATCATTAGTGAGAAATCGGTTCGTTACGATCTGTAATATCCTTATCGAGTTAGGGTTAACTTGCGCTCAGCAGAGTACCATTTAAAATCATTTCAGTTACATAATAGTATTCTTCTGCAATCTGCAATGAAGTCCAAAATAATTGGAATTCGAAAAACCATTACGTATCGTATTCCACTTATACTAATAAATAATTATTGATTTATGCAACTACTAGCCTTTTCCCACGACTCCACCACAGCCAAAAGCTAGATTTTAGGTTATATCTCAGGTTCCCGATATAGTAGCGAGATAAAATGTATATCAGTTTTAGGTCTTATCAAGAGTTAAAAAAGCTTTATCAAAATTCATCCAGTAGTTTTTTCATGATGCCCGAACAAACAAATAGACAAGAAGACAAAACTTCTAAAAAAATGTTTTATTAGGTTAGGAGACGCCTAAATAGTCTAATATAGTATTTTTTACTCACTACTCTGATACAGTTTTATCATAGTATAGATAAAACAAAAAATAAATAGTATATAAAAAACCAATGTGTTATTGAATCAGCACAGTAACCGTGTATATTCGTATATTTGATTACGTGCACTAAACGATTCGAACGCGACCTTCCTTTGTCGTGTACAGAAAAACACGTTCGGACGTGACCTGTGTATTTATATTCAATCTAGCACCTAAAGGGACCGGGTGTGCTCTGAATTCCAATCGAAGAAATGAAAATCGCCTTGCGTTAGCGATTTGTCAACTTTGATGTTTCGAAGCTGGTTGGGTATGCAGTGAGAGTCGTCTGTTGGGAATTGGGCCACGTGTGATTTTTGGTATCAATAAGGGAAATAGGCCAATATATTTTTACATGAAAATGGTAAAAGTATTAGGAACTGAAACTTCCACATGCTTATGTCTATCATCTCTCTAGCCTTATATCTTGGTTTTGAAGTGAAAACTTCGTTAGGCGCGTTGAGCGAAAAATTTTCAAAATATCTTAATAATTATGAAAAGTGAGTGTGTGAATGACACAGAAGACTGTGAGGGGTCCTCCATATATTATAGTGACAAAACATTGACATATTGACGTTCAGTTGTTTAGCCAGCAGTTGATAACTTCAAAAATATTGACAGATTGCGATTAATTCAATATAAGTATAAATGAAAAATATTCTAATTGTTTAATGGTAATTTTATTATAATTATTACAAGCTCGCATTGTAAACGGAAGATTTTCTTTAATTTTTTTGTCATCTACTTACGTGACATAAAACAATTCCATCCATCCATCCATCCATCAGCTTATCAACGTCCACTGCTGGACATAGGCCTCCCCAAGAAATGGGGGATAGTGCCGTAATCGCCACGCTTGGCAGGCGGGTTGGCAATCACAGTGGGTGTTGTTGTAGTGGTAAGCTTACTATATTGGAATAAAAATATATTATGCAAATACATTTCCGATAGATGGCGTGGATTTTATAAGAATATATATCACATGAGGAGAATGGAGTCTTTGAGCAGGGTCTGTGATATCTTACCGAATAAAACGTCACTCCCAGATAGGGATAAGGCACATGTTCAAATCTTGCTTATATAATATTATATTATATTCTCTTTCCCCAGATTTTTTTTATTGCTAATGATAGCACTAATGAAGCCACTGCGCATAATTTCATCAGATATGAAATGAAAGAATAAATGGCTATCTTCTGCTATGGCCAAAACACGTGATTCATGACCGGTCACACAGAAGATGGTGGTACCGACCAGTTCGGACCCGATAGCAAGTGAGTACTCTCACTTGGTACCCAGCAATACCTCCAGTAATGCAATGGGTGATAATTGCTTACTTCCCTTAGTCGCCTTGTACGATATCCGCGGGAAAGTATAGGGCGGTGACACTTGTATTCTTTGTCCGTCACCACACGGACAATTTTACTGAATAGCATATATAATAATAAATGCTTATATATATAGACTAGCTATTGCCCGCGGCCCCGCCGCAGCCAAAAGCTAGTTGTTAGGTTATATCTCAGGTTCCGGATATAATAAAGAGATACAATATATATCAGTTTTTAAGCCTAATCAAGATCTATCAAACGAAAAAGTTGCATCAAAATGAGTTCAGTCTTTTTTTTTATTGCGTGTAGAGGCAGATGAGCCACGGCCCATCTGATGGTAAATGATAACCGCTGCCCATGGACTCAACTATACCGAGAGTATTGCTAAGCCGCAGCACACCATTTTATTTCACAGATATGAAATGAATAAATTAACGGCTCTGGACGGAAACAGAAATCTCCTGCTACAATCAAAACACACCTTTGTGCTTCATAGCTAGTCACACGAGAGATGGTGGTACCAACCCGTTCGGGCCCGATAGCAAGTGATTACTCCCACTTGGTACCCAACCCTACCACCAGTAGGGACTGACTACTAGACTGCCTCTGTGGTGCAGCGGTAGTGTAAGCGACTGCTGATCTCAGGTTCAATCCCCGGGTTGGGCAGTGTTATTGAGATTTGTCGTAAAAAAGAAAAGTTCTCTGTAACAGCCCGGAGTTTGGAAATGTGCCCGGTCGACGTCAATTGGCTCGCCCCCTATCACGTGGGCCTTAAACATAGCTGGCGAATCGTGGGTGTGTAAGACACCTCTGCCTACCCCTTCGGGGAATACAGGCATGATGCTACCAGTCGTGCAATGGATGATAATTGCTTACTTCCCTTAGTAGCCTCATATGACACCCGTGGGAAAGAATGGGGTGGTGACAGTTGTATTCTTAGTCCGTTACCACACGGACAATCGGTTTTGTGTTCAGACACGCCTAATATAGCTAATTTTTCCTCAAATTTTTCGTGAAAATCGAAAATAACAGTCACGAGCAGGATATTTCAGTTATTTTCGACTTTCACATTTTTCACTTTGTGTTTAATGTATAGTGCTAAGCATGTCAAATGCTAAAAATATATATAAAAATATCTAAATATATAATTTCACCTTAGTACTTGCATTTCCTTTAGCAAGGTTCAAAATGGATTCGATCCTTGACGTGTCATTTATTACAGTTCTATGTCGGAAAATTACTGTCGAGAACTTGGGCATTTGATCCGAGGACTTACAAACGATTCAATCGGTTAAAACTCGTGCAAAAAGTAATCTTGACTATCATCAAATAAGGTCTCTGATCCCATAATTCGACGCTTTAACCTCCAGTATTGACATGCTAAGTCGAGGATCAATCTCGTAGCCTTCAGAATGCAAATACAATTCTTTGTTGGAGAGGTCTGGAGGACCGTGAACCTCCGAGATTGGGTCCACGTCTCTCAATATCCTCGCTTTGTGCAAGTCGCGAAAAAAGTCCGTTAATGGAATGTGAAAATGGGGTTCAAATTCGAGTCCTATATTCGAATGATTTTTTTTATTTTCATTTAGATGTAGGAATTAAACGGATTCGGGATTTTAGATTATATGATATTCGTAAAGTTAGAAGAAAATAAAAAAATATAGTTTGTGTGAATACCTCCTCTGCATAGAACGTAAATATATTTTGTTTGATTTATTAGCAATGTATTCTCGGTTGTACTAAATTTGTTGTAGAAATAAATCAAAACTTTCTTATATTTTAAAACCTCACAGAGACGTAACGCAGCACAGTTTACAAAGTACTATTTGCTTTAAGGTCTTTAAAAGCCTGTGCAAATCACAGACTTTCTATCGGCCGATATTTTAGTCGGTTTCTTAATCAGTATGAAGGTGTATGTAAGTGCGAATATTTTATATAAAAAAGTTTGATGGGCTACACAATTGTGTTCAAACTATTCCTACGGTGAAATATCGGCCGACTGCTAAATTAGTATGGCGCCCTTCTTTGCGCGCACACTACCGATTGCTTAGTTGGCGGACATGGCAGATAGTTCAATTTGTTCCGAGCTTTGACGCTAGATGATTATCCATTTATGATGACTTTATCCAATTCTAATCCATCACTACTTGTCGAAACTTTGATCATAAATATAATAGAAAAAAATTAAAAAGGACCCACGCTTTTTAAAAAAAGTTTCTCTTCTTAATCCTTCTCCTCCGTTGCATCTTACAAATAAAAATAAACGTTTTCCGTATGAAGGCAGTATTTGGTTTTGATATAATCAATTTCTACACCTCATCTTTACCATCTTTGGCAGGCGCCCACGTCATTTATTGAATAATAAATTAGTCTCATAAAACCCGACCGTGTCAAGTGCGCAAAAATGTAACAATAGCGTGTTTTCAAATTTCTAAATAAGGATTCTAGTGTTATATAGTTGATAGCTTCAAGCAATATCGACGTTGGCTCACGATCGTGGCGTCAGCCCCACTTATCTGCTCTCGTATCAGCCGATTTGCCACTCGCTCCAGCAGCCACTTGGCGCTCTTTTTACGATCGCGAACAAAGCCCACGCGCCACAAAAGCTCACATAAAGCACCCAATATCGAGGGCGGAGACGTGTTTTCATGCGTTTGGGAAAATGTGTTATTAGAGTAATGCTTCGTGTACCTACAACATATTTTTTTTATTGAATGACGAGTGAATGTTAACATAAAATACACAGGTAGTATGGTGATTTAGATAATGCACATGTAGCCAGTTTTTCACGACTCACAGACAAAAAGTTGTTTAGAATCTAAATGTAGCCTGTTTCCAAATAATTATAAGTTGTATCGGGGGAGTATAAATATAATTAGAAAGACTGTGTTTAATTTGAGATTTTGGCATTAAAATATCGTTACCAAACTTGACGTTATCAAACAGTTGTTTCTAAGGAACATAATGAAAGTGCTGTGCACAGATGCATGCACATATATGTCTGGGTTCTATATTTCTTATTCTTACGTCTTTTATCCCGAAATACCGGAAAAAACAGATACATATTTTTCCACAGAGATAATTAATTTTCCGTGGAGTGACTTATTGATTTAAGTATATATCTCAGGTTCCCGATATAGTTGCGGGGCAAAATGCGTACCAGTTTTTAAATCTGATCAAAAGCTATTAAACAAAAAAGTTCCATCAACTCTTAGCATGATGTGTGAACAAATAAATAGACAAACAGACGAAAGTTCTATAAAAAAAAATGTTTGAAAAAAATCAAAAATCAACAAAGCTGCTGTTACAGCTTTAAAATAGTACAGATTAAGTCTTCAGAAGTCCAAGCAAACGAAATTATAGGCAGTAGTTCATTATAAAAAATGTGTAAATACTCTTTAACCGCGAAGTGAACTGTCAATATTCCTTACAAATAAGTAATATTGCATGTTAAAGTTATGAAACTTTCTCTGAAAAATTATAACTTTCATCCCATATTGAAAATATATTTATTTGTAAATAAGTGAGCCCAAACCTTGAGGGTTTATCGGCAAAATTACATAAAACATGAAACCGCTTAGAACTGAGACTAAACAAATGAACTTGAGCCTTTCCTAAAAGTACTTCAGCCGGGAGTGGAATTAATGGCCCTCGAGATTTTGAGTAAAAAAGGCTTTTGTTCACCATCGCAGGACGAGGGTGTGCGCACTAAGCAAGTGTCACGTACGGACTTAACTACAAAACGCTGAGATGAACTATTATTCATTTTAAAGTGATCTACATCTCTAGATATGCCATCCTTCGGCTTTTCTCAAATAGTTGGTATAAGATAATGTTCTCTCTTCAACACACTTTTGTTCAAACGTTTTCAAAACTTGTCTCTATCCTATCCGAGGGTCTTTCCACTTTCACAAAATTTTATCTAATAAAATAGTTGACCATATCAAATAAAACTCACTATAAAAGACATAGCTGTTATTGATTATTGTGTTTTACTAAGAAAATATCTCGTACTAGGAAGTAGTCCTTGTGTTACAAAATAAAACTCCATAGTCACGGGAAGCCCTTGTGATCATGGATAGTAAAATTAGAATAATAGGAAATAGATTAAATACCTAAAGGAGAATGCCATTTTTCGCCCTGTACGATAGTAGCGTCGGGGCTATGATAATTATTAGTATTTTTTATAATACAAATTGCATATTTCCATTTAACATGGACTAGCTCCATGTCATAATGAAGAAAAAAAGTATTCGAAGGGACTATTTGTAGGTACATCCGATGCGCTGCCATGTTTACCTGAAGTACAATCATCAATCAATACAATCGTTCTTTAATTTTTTTTAAAGCATTGTTAGGTTATTTTTAAATTTGTAATTACACTTTTGGAATTTATTTAGAAATTGCCTGTAAAATTAATAAATCTAGACAAAAAGCAGAAGTTTTGTTTTATTAAAAGCTTTTGGATCTCACAATTTGTTTTGTCAATAGATTTTGTTAATAGATGTCACTGCTTTTAATAGACTTATTTTTATTATTTATATAAGACAAACTTAAAATGTCATCCTGAATTAAAATAATAAAGTAATCTAATCTTTATTGTATATATAAAATGAATAGCTAAAATATTTATTGAAACACGTAAAAAAAAATAATAGAGCTCTATCTAGTGTTGGAAATACGCAACTCTAGGATTATAATCCAACTGAATTGAACTATTACAAGAGGTAGTGAAACAGTAGATTGGTGTATCATACGGAAACTGGTCCATTTACATTCCAGCTTCATTGTTTAATCAGACAGTATTTGTAATATAATGATTTTCCAGCTAGTCCGCTATTAAATTATAATTCTATGGGAATTCAGTAATATGTTTTAATACAACACATGATCTAGTTTTGAGGTTTTTTCAAGGCAAACTATGTATGGACGCAGAGCAATGTCTTTTCCATAAAATCAGTTTAATTAAGTTTAAATGTAGATTTTGTCCTTTATATTTGTAGTTTTCACCCCTTATGATATAAATAGAGAACTAGCCATGTCAGTTACTTTCATAGACTAAATTACAACTTACATTTTCAAACAAGAGTTTCATTAAGTCTGCAAGTACAAAGCCTCCAACCGACGTCCATTTTCTATCGAACTTTATGTTAATTTATGTGAGAGTGAAAAAAATGTGATTAGAATGTTAAGTGGTTTTTCCAGCATCCCTGGCGAAAGTTAATTAGTCAAAACGTTGGGGGTCCGCGGTAATGCGGGCCAGATGTTTCTTATGGCTGTGTTCTCTATGTTGTTTTATTACTAGCTTTTACCTACGGCTATGCTCTGGGCAAAAGCCATTTTTCCGAAATATTCAACAATAATCATGACATTTCAGTCAATTTACACGAAACCTTAATTAAACATACATTACAAACTTCCTCATCAGAAACTCCACTTAATGGTGAAAACGTTATGAAAATTGGTTCAGTAGTTTTTGAGTTTAATGTATACAGATAGAAAGCTGCGATGAGGGATATTATTTTGTGATATGTATAAGATATAGATCATTTTTGGCGTTAAATTTTAAGCAGGTCATATCGCTCGATGAAACAATAAGCAGTGAGAATCAGTTCTCGAATAATAAATATTGCGTCTTCTTTAGTAGAGAAGTAAAAATAATTCTCACCAGGTTGACCGAAGAGTGAAGTCCCGGCCCTTACTACTGGGAATAGTTAGATGCAGATTGCTTAGGAAGCCATAGTGGCACTTGCTTAGCAAGACTTTGAAAGACGAACATTTGAGTATGTTATATTATCCCATTACTACTCTTGGGTCTCTTTCAGAGATTTAGGCCATGGTCCATGCCCTCTGTTACCCTTCAGGACAGTAGAGTGTTAGAGTTAAAAGCCATCTCCACATCCCCTCTTTGTTATCCTTCTTTATCACCTTCTTAACCCATTTTTATGTTTTTATCAACGATGATGTAAGAGAGCGAGTATGAAAGAGAGTATTGGTGTAAAGATGCGAAAGGGATTGCTCCAATGGTTCGGACTTGTGGAAAGAATACCGGACGAGCGACTGGTTAAGAAGATATACAATGCGAAAGTGGTAGGATGTAGGTACAGGGGGAGACCGAGACTCCCCTACCTAGACCAAACCGGTCATGTATTGAAGGAAGGTGGAGTCAGGAGTCTCCGAAACCGGCGAGCGTGTATGAAGAGAGTTATGAATGTTGAGGAAGCGAGAGATGTATGCAAGAATAGAGCCTCTTGGCACTCTGTTCTCTCTGCCTACCCCGCAAGGGAAATGGCGTGATGATAAGTTAGATAGTCAACCCATCTATATTTTCTCTCTACTAGGTATAGGAGATACCTTTCTGTGTGGTTCATCAGCTGGAATAAATACTTGTTGGCCACCTTTTTGTTTCGATAGAAAACTTAGAGTTAGGCAGGCTACGCCATTACTTGGCTGTCACAACTGCAATAAAATAATACCTAATTCTGGAGCAAGTTAAAATAATTTGTGTACCTAGGAGCGGTGGTTGCCTCCTCTAAAGACCACAAACATACAGCATTTTCTACAAAATTTCCATGTTAAAATATAATGTGACCACAATTCTAATTCCCCGAAACATTTTACGCTAAATTGGTTTCTCGGGAGTCGCTAAACGTTATCATTAGAACATGTAGCATTCCCAAAATTATGATGGAAAACTTTGGAAAATCCAAAACTGCACGCCTCGTAATCTTCATTTTTCACAATAAAACTGATTATTTGGTAAGTAACTAATATACAAAACTATAATGTATTGGTCTTACTAAGTACTTTTCAATAAATCACATAGATAGCGCTAATTTCAAAAAGTACTAATGTGGGTTTCTTGTCTTATACGCCATCTAGCGCTTATTTAAAGAAGTACTTCTATATTGGTCTACCTCTCAGTTCCAGGCCGTGCGCACGTCAAGGCCACGCAAAAAAGGGCCCCCGCGCCGATATTTCAGTGTCGTAAAAATTGTGGAATATAAAATTTGTTTTTTTCGTGTTTTATAACGTTGGTGTGTTATTATTTACGTGTGTTTAGTGTTTTTATTTATTGTTATGGATAAAATAGTTATTATACTTGACAAATATCATCTGTTCGTCAAGCAAAGGTAAGAACTTTCTTACAAAAAACAATGTACCCTATTCTACTCTCACTTTCTACATTCATAATTCTTTTCGGAGGTGGTTTCAGTGATTCTTGAATCCACCTTCATTCAATGTATAACCGATCAAGCTTAGGTAGGTTATAGTGTCGGACCTACATCCTTATATTTTTATTTTATTTTGCAACATAATTTGTTTTTCAGATATTAATTATATTTGAAGCTGTTTGTTCCTATTTTACAAAGAAATTTCTGAATATACCTTTCATATTAGGATACCGATGTAGGTATATAAGTACTGCCATATTTTAGACATGTTTATAGTTACTTCAATAATGAATTTTATTTATTGTATAGATCCTGTAAGAAGTTTCCCATAGCTTTCCATAAAACACAATATTATAATCTTATAGTCCTATTCTATAATGCGAGTTCTTCAAAATGAGTAAATCGATCTACAATAATACTTCTCGTGTGCTGTACGGTTATAAGCTGTTTATAGAGCTTCAAATCATTGGTTAAATAGCTTTTCTAATAAGTATCAGGATATTATTAAAACAAATATTTAAGCAACCATCCATCCATCCATCAGCCTTTCAATGTCCACTGCTGGACATAGGCCACCCCAAGAGAACGCTACAATGAGCGGTCCCGTCATGGGGGATAGTGGCGTAATCGCCACGCTTGGCAGGCGGGTTGGCGATCTCAGTGGATGTTGTTAATACTCGAGGGAGTGCTGCTGCCCACTCCCCCGGTATCCCCTCAATCGGCTCTTACTACTCCCGTGGGTAGAGAGGGGTGGAACAATTCTAAAGCTGGCCCCACACGGCCATCACCTATTTGCTGATTCTCGATGTTGCTGAGTCCATAAAAAGTAAGTAATACATATTTTGGCAAACATTTTTGGCAGGTAGAAGTCACGTGGCCCCAAGATACTTGTTAAGTGTATGTTTGCAACCCTTTTAGTGTCCTAATATTCATTAAGTAAGGAGTGTGCCGTGCAAGGACTGGACTGGACTTGGTCACGACTGGGGATCAAATTGTATGCCACTATCTTTGCAGTCATTGGTTTTACCGCTATGATAATGTTAATGACAGCTCTGTAGGACATTGACTGCTATGATTACCAAATGAAGGTTGACAGATTTTCAAAGTCTTTGGAAAAATCTTTCAGACATGATTGGTCCCTTACGGTATTTTCGCCGCTGGGTAATAATAACTTGTAAACAAATAAACTAACACACTGTTTCTAAAATAAAACCGAGATAATATTAATATCCCACCAAATATAAATCAAGAGTGGCTCCCCAGGGTGCTATTAATGAAAAACACGTTTCAAATAAAAGGTTCGCCGGCCCAAAAACCTCACGATCAACAATTTCACGCCCACACAAAATTCAATTTCATCCATCCCAATTTCCTCCGCCTCGATTGTTTTCACCGAAAAAGAAACCAATAAATATTTTGAATAATTAAAAAAACCGCTATTTCTTCAAGCAAATGGTTTTTACAGAATGTGTTTGCAAAAAATAAACAGGTTTGTTTATGGAGAGAATCCTTCCAGTCCTGTAAGAAACACGTTTTTCATTTACATCTTAGATATTACACAAAAAGAAATTAATTATAGAAAACGATTTCGTGCGCCCTCCAGGAAATTGTTTTCACCCGGCAAGGATAAATTTTGAAGACCCGATTAAAGAAAATCCAAATCGAATCCTCGTACTTTATACTCGGCCTCTTTCTGTCAGCGATTCTGTTTATACAAACATGGCTGAAAAAGATTAACACTTTGCCTCCGCAATGTGGCGTATAATTAATTTGCTCGATTTTATCTGTAACTTCAAAGTTAGAGCATCAGTTTCAACGAATTGTGTTGTCTGTTTAGCCTCATTTGAAATAGAATTTGAAACAGCGATATTTTCGATACAAACAAGTGATTGATCTAGACTACCACATGATCTATGCTCGTAGTGCATATGGAATGTAGATTACACGCTATAGATAGGATAATTGATTTCATTACATACAAAAGATTACATACTACATCAAAAGATAATCAGGTCGTACACGAGAAACTTAAATACATAAACAAATAACATTTTTAAGTATTTGAGTCAAACATATGGTTTCAGAGACTAATGAAAAATTAGCTTTTTGTTGTTAAGAAAGCTTGATGATTTTCTACATTATATTTAGTTTCCAGCCAATGCTAGGCTTCCTCTATGTTGCGCTATTTTCCTCAGCTCTATGCTGTGTTCATCTACTATTTCCTAGCTATCATTTTGTCTATCCACACGAAAATTATAATGTTCACGGTGGCCAGCTTCAACCGACACAAGCCATTTAAGCAGGAGAAAAGGATGGTTATGCACACTACCCAGTTCGCAGTAGTTGTTATCCCAGACGATGGGGTGTGCTGTGAGGTAATTTTTTTACCGCCTTAATAAAAAAAAAGAAAAAAAGGACTTTAAGTTATTTGTACGGACGATGGCAATGTACAGTAACCCGTGTGGGCGGAGTCCTAGAAGTCCCAGTAGCAGTCACTTTGTTGTCTGTGATCTAAAAGACAGTAGGTCCATAATTCTGGCGATTCCCATACAAAATTATCAATTTTGAGTTTTTAATGTTTCCACTGTTTTTATGGGGAACCCATATATTATTTTTCTTTCAAACCAACCCTGTATTATAGCAAACAAAACAAAAAGACATATTATCTGTGTTTTTCAATGAGTTTTAGCGAGACTAACGAAGAGCAATTGATTTATATACATAGATAGGTAGATTACTGCAATATATAACAGTTAAATACTTGTTTGAAATGAGTGTAACGAATAACATGAAAACACCGGTAAAAGTTTCACTGCGCCGTACCAGCGTTCCCAATATCGTATCACGCTCATTTGCCTGACAGACTAATGTCTGAGTTAGGCAACATTTTGCGCGGCCACCATCGGCGACGAGGGAAATCATAGTCCGATGTCTGTTTATTATTCATGACCACCCTCCCGGGGATTTCATTATGAGAACCTCCCCATTAGGGAGATTTTGACACCTTATTATTTCTGACTGATTACTCATTGACGTTTAATTGGGTTAAAAAGTATTTATACGGTAATAATAACAGCTTGGTCTCAATCTTTATCAATTGTTCTTATTTATTTGTAGAGTTCATAGCCAATATGTTAACATTATCGAGTATAAAAATCCATTCTACGCTTGCATAAAGGTTGGTAGACTTTGACTAGTGAGAAAAACTTTAAATTGATTGGGGACCAAATTCCATACATCTGTTTAGGCTATCCTATATATACTGATCTATCAAATACATAGACTAAAAAAATATTGATAACTAGCCTTTGCCCGCGTCTCCGCCGCTGCAAAAAGATAGTTTTTTGGTTATATCTCAGGTTCCCGGTATAGTAGCGGGATAAAATGTATACAAGTATTTAAGTCTAATTGATAGCTATCAAATAAAAAAGTTTCATCAAAATCCGTTCAGTAGTTTTTGTGTGATGCGCGAACAAACAAACAGATAGACAAAATATCTAAAAAAAAACTCGTTTTGCGTTTAGACACTGCTATATAGCTTATTACAGTAATTTTTTTCTCAAAGATCTTAAATGTACCTACAGTCACAACTCTGTTCCTCTTCAAGTCGCTCCCTCGCTGTTGAGGATCGTGGCTTCGATAGAAGCTTTGCAGTAGGCATCTCCAATCGTCTCGGTCTTCAGCTTGATGGAGAGCCTGATATATAGGTATCTGCAGTTTTTCGGACACCTGATCGGACCACCATTTTCGAGAGCGTCCTCTTGACCGCCTACCATCTACATTTCCTGTTATTATAATTCTTTCAAGGTTATCCGTACTACGGCGTGTTTGTGTCCGAAGTACTGCAGGATCTTATGAAGGCATGTCTTTGGGAGACGTTGCTGTGTGTCTAGCTTGAGCTCCTTCAGAGTTGACACATTCGTACGACGTGCGGTCCAAGAAATTCGGAGCATTCTTCGCCAGCACCACATCTCAAAAGCATCCACTCCCTTTATATCCGCAGCTTTTAGAGTCCAGCCCTCGGAAGCGTATGACAATATGGGATAGACCAACGTGCGGATAATGTACATTTTTGTACTTCTTTTGATGTTGTGGTCTTTCCAAATCTTGGTCAATTGAGTCATCGCAGTTTTGGACATGCCGATGCGTCGACGGATTTCTTGCTCACAGCCCCCTTTGTTGCTAATTACAGAACCGAGATACTGAAACTCCTGTACTGTTTCGTAATCATTAAGCAAATTCTCATTAAACCGCTCTACGAACATTAATTTGGTCTTGGTTTTATTAATTTTTAGACCAGATTCTTCCCTGGCTTGTTCCAACCGCTGAAGAAGTTCCGCCATTTCAGCCTCAGATGCCGCCAATAGGGTGGTGCTGGCATCGGCATAGTGCTGGTTAGATATTTTGACGCCGCCAACCTTAATTCCGCCTTCCCAACCCTCCAGTGCTTTACGCATTATATGTTCCCCGTATATATTAAATAGAATAGGAGATATAACACATCCCTGACGCACTCCTTTCTGAAACTTGAAACGACTGGATGTATGATTTTCTAGAGTTACTGTTCCAAAGCCGGACTCATTTGAACCACTTTGATCAATTGAACCACGTAACTCGCTTGTTGCACGGAGAACCTCCCACAAGTTATGCCATCGTACGAAATCAAAGGCCTTTTGGTAGTCTACGAAACATATGATAATTGGAGTGTTAAATTCGTAGCATTTTTCCACAATAAGCCTCAGGTTTGTAATTTGCTCCCTGGTACCTGGCCTTTTACAAAACCAGCCTGCTCCTGAAGTATTTGCCAATCTAAAAAGTTCTTAAGGTGGTTGTTAATAATACGTAGTAATATTTTGCTCGAAAGGGAGATTAGGGCAATGGTTCTATAGTTATTGCAATTATTAACTGAGCCCTTCTTGTGTAAAGGGAATATGGACGAGTGAACCCAATCAGTAGGCCATTCACAGGTTTTCCAGACCATATTGCAAACTTTGTGGATCAGCTGTATGCCTATTGGACCAAATGCTTTTAATAGATACCTCTGTGGTGATTTTATCAGATCCTGGAGCCTTGTTTACTTTTAGTTTTCGGATGGCCTCCTCTACTTCTGATCTGAGGATATCAGGTTCCAGTTCCTCCACATATAAAGTATTGGTAGTTCTGCAGTCTGACTGATCTTTGTACAGATCCTCACAGTACCCTTTCCAGCGTTCCACGACCTTTTCAATATCGTTAATCGGGTTTCCAAGTTTATCGTTTATCGTCCAAGAGTTTGGCTTGAAATCACGTGCAAGGTTTCGGATTTTTTTGAAAAGATCTCCAGTCTGTTGTTCTTCAGCATGCCCATCCTCTGCGCAGACATTTTCAATGTAAAGGTGACTCTTCTGCAGTGCTTTTGTATGATTTTGCTTAAGCGTGAATATTCATATTGTGCTTCTGGCGTATTTGTGTTCTTGATTTTCTTTCTCTTGGTGATTAGTTCCCAGCTACAGCTCTGTTACAGATTTATAATAATAATATAGATAAAATGCTTCTATTGTATATGTATATTTATATAACAAACTAAGATTTTCTTATCAATACTGCTTCTTATAAAATTTTAATTAAATATTTAATATATATATATATATATATATATATATATATATATATATATATATATATATATATATATATATATATATATATATATATATATATATAAATATTTAATATATAACATAGCCCGCGATTTTATCTGCGTGAAATTCAGTGTATGTGGGCCTAAAGGACTTCCTTGTCGGGCTAAAAATTCTATGTTTTTATTTAGGCCACAAATCATCTGTAGGTCATATTTTATCCAATTCAAATCCGTTTAATTTTTAAGTCTAAATGGTAAAAATACCATCACATGTGGTAACTACATGTTATTCAAGTATCGGGTTTATATAATAACGAAATTTCAGTCGTTTAGGAGTGATTAACGCGACGGACAAACATCTCCAAAAATTATCACGTAACTATATGCAACAAATATATTGCATTTCCACATAACAGCACAAACAAGTTAGAACAAGACAGCTAAATGTATCCTGCGTCAAACGCCGCCGGCACCCAACCGTATAATTGAAATAAAATTGAAACAGTGAAAAACACAGATTAAAACTGCTACATTAAATTAATATCATTATATCTATTATACAAACGGTTGGAATTTCAATTTCTAGTATTTATTCGTCATTCGTATCTCTAGTAAATGGTATAACCATTGACATAATTGAATGAATAACGCGGTAATCTACACAAACAAATAAGTACAACTGAAACGCTTAAAATGTCTAAATAAAAGCTTTTTATTAAATGCCTATAAAAATATATACGCTACTTATAACAAAATATCCATTTTTAAAGTTTTAGTCCTCTAGTTTGTTCCCGGCTAATCTCAGGAACGGCTTGATCTTCTTAACTTTGGATTAAGACTTTCACTGGCCGTCAGCTGACGTTATAAAGAGTAAGTTAGACTAATTTTAATTTAAATAAAAAATAATGATTTAACCCGGATGAAGTCGTGGGTAGCAGCTAATTGATAATATTTAATTCGATCAATCATCCTATGCAAGTCACTATGCCCCACTTTTAATTCCTGAAAATTAATCTAACTTTTTGATGTATCTGGAATATTTTCCATCCAACCATCCATCCATGAGCCTTTCAACGTCCACTGCTGGACATAGCCCCCCCCCAAGAGAACGCCACAACGAGCGGTCCCGTCATGGGGGATAATGCCGTAATCGCCACGCTTGGCAGGCGGGTTGGCGATCGCACAGGATGTTGTCAATACTCGAGGGAGTGCTGCTGCCCACTCCCCCGGTATTCCCTCAGTCGGCTCTTACGACTCCCGTGGCTAGAGAGGGGTGGGACAATTCTTTAGAATTTATGTTCATGTTGTACCGATGTTGGACACGGGCCTAA
Source organism: Leucoma salicis (assembly GCA_948253155.1). NCBI lineage: Eukaryota > Metazoa > Arthropoda > Insecta > Lepidoptera > Erebidae > Leucoma > Leucoma salicis. Next base: position 798,491 of record OX411804.1, read on the forward strand.
ACTTAGAATGAGAGAATATTAGGCTATAGGCTAATTTGAGTTAATGCTAGTTGATAGACTTTAGAAGCTTTTAAATAATGCTTTCTCAACTTCACTAAGCAGTGAGAATTCTACTAAAATTAAATATATAAATATAAAAGTTTGACCATAGCCTATAGACGTTAGCAACACCAGAGGCATCACTCGTGCGTCGCCATCACCAAGGAAAGGGAGAGGAGGTGGATAAGATGGATAAGAGGATAGGTAGGATAATAAGGAGAGGATAGGGTTAGTGGGATAAGATAGCTTTGGGCCTCCAGCGCTCTTATTCACCATACGAAACACAACGGTAGGAGTAACTACCGTTGTGTGCGTGTGTTAGATGCTGATCTTTTGTGAGAGGGTGGTACTTCCCTGATTGAGTCAGCTCATTTGTGCTGGGATAAGCAAGGCTCTAGCATACTCTTTATTAGGCGAATACAGGACAATAGGATGGTTAAACACATCAAATAATTTTTATTCTGGAAAAATATTAGGTTCCTGTAAGATATAATAAGGCACCTCAATTTATATTAAAGTGAGTCAATTCTGGAGGTCCATGCATACGATGTCGCTATTTGCAGCTAGTTTGTATACAATGCAAAGAAAAATAAGTGTACCTCAGGTATGACTACCAATGGCAACATAATATCTTTGTTTTAGCAGTACCGAGTTTCATAATTAATCTATGACTGTATCTATAATTTATCCATTCCTAAATTATAATTCAAGTTTCAAAATCGACACACAACCAGTGAGCAAACTGCATGTGATTGATGTATGGAGTTACCGCTAACACGATTGCGCTGGATGTGGGCTCAGTTTAATTAATGACGTCATTCGATGCTATGTCGTCATTACACATGAGGCGGGATAGTTCGAGATAATGAGTAACACTGCTCTACAATAGCTCGCACTGGACTATACATACGGGTTGTGACCTATTTAAATGTCATTGTTTCATATTGATTCGTACTATGCACCTATCGGGAGATTTGTAAATCTGTCAGGACTAATTTTGTTTTTAAACTCAACGCAAACGGAGTGGTGATGGTGGGTTATTGTATCGGTGTATCTGTCTGTGGCATTGTAACTTCCAAACGGGTGAATTAAAGAACAAATTATTGTGAAAGTGGTAAAAGTGAGCTTTACTGCGAGCGAGATTCGTACCTGCGTCCCTTTCAATCCTCGGAAGTACTCTAGACCGCAAAGCGATCGCACTAACCGTCTGATGATAGAGTATAAAACGTATCACAAATTTCAATTGTGAATCTGTTTTATGAGCTAAATAACTCCATTAATTATTTTAAGCTTTTTAGATAAGGGAAATAAGTACAGACATCACTGCGAGAAAAGTAATCTCCGATACACACTTATGATAGAATTTACTAAAAGAAAGAGTTAAAAGATTTGTCGCTCGGTTATATATTAGGGGTTAAAGTATGAAATTGCCGATTTGTACTGGAAAATTGAAATTAGTTTTTTATCATTTAACATATTTATTTAATCAAAATATCTACCATTATTATCTATACATTGCTGCCATCTAATAGGGAGGTCATTTATGCTTTTGTGATAGAACTCTGGTGATCTAGATTCTACAAACTGTGTGAAAGCATTTTGTACTGCCTCCTGGGAGGAAAACTTTTTATCACGTAGAAAATTGTCCAAATCACGAAAAAAATGGTGGTCCGTTGTAGCAAGGTCTGGCGAATACGGAGAATAACGAATGATTTCTGATTGCAGTTCTTGTAGAGTTAAAACGGTTTCTCGTGCTGTATGAGGTCTTGCGTTATCATGGAGCAATAATAGTGAAGATCGATTCATGAGTCGGGGCTGTTCCACTGCAAGTTTTGCTATCATTGTTCGGAGTTCGGCACAGTAGACATCTGCCGTTATTGCTTGACCAGATCAGAGAAAGCTATAGTGAATAACACCATGCTGAGACCACCAAACAGTTACCATTACCTTTTTATTGGTAAGCTTTGCTTTAGGACACTGTTGCGGCGCTAGACCTGGGGCAGCCATTGTATTTTTCGCTAACGGTTATCGTAAAGAATCTACTTTTCATCACATGCCACAATTCGATCCGATATTCCATCATTTCTGTATCGATTCAACAAGGCAACACAAGTTTCAATACGCGTTTCTTTCTGCAGATCAGTCAAATCATGAGGCACCCATTTTTCATATTTTTTTTATTTTATTGATTTGACGCAAATGAATCAATATTGTTGGTAAGGTAACGTTAAACCATGCCGCCAATTCCTGGGTAGTTTGGCTCGGATCGGCTTCCACCATCTCTTTCAATTCATTGTTATTCACATGTGTGGACGTTCTTCCACGTGGTTTGTTCTTCAAATCAAAACTTCCATCACGAAAGCGTTTAAACCAAAATCGCACAGTGCGTTCATTAGCAGTCCCCTCTCCAAACGCAACATTTATATTGCGAGCTGTTTCTGCAGCGTTAGTTCCGCGTCGGAACTCGTATTAAAAAATCACTCGAATTTTCGAAGTATCCATCTTTCTTGTCTAAGTTGAATAAAAAAAACAACTCAAACTCGATAATCGAATGTTGCACATTTTTTAAAAGAAGAACCTCATAGGTACCATTTGAAAAAAGTTTCTCTCAAAAATCTCAAATCATGAAGGTTTTATGTCAATTCAAAGTACCTATTACAATAAAACGGCACACTTTAACCCCTATTATAAACTTCTTGGTTCTAGGGAAAGGGAGTACGATCCTAAATGCACTATTCTTGACGAGCAAAAGACTATTATTACTTTCATGGTCATTTCTATGCCTAAAATATCTTACCGTTTTCAGTAATGGACGTGCCATGGGAGTCGCGAGCGCAGCCTTCCCATAGCGTGGCAGGTGGTGCGGCTCTTCTGACGTGTACCGTACCGTCTATTGTCAGGCACCACATCACCGTCACCAGGTGGTTCAAGAATGGAGGAGTTTTATCAACAATAGTGGCTGAAGCTGGTAAATAAGTTGTAACTACTAGATTTATACCATTTAAGTCTGCCAAATCTCTTAGCGCTTGAATGGAAGACAATACAAGTCTAGATTATTATAGTAGTAAAACGAAAAGTTGTACCCAACCGCACACTTCGTATTTTAGGGAAATGAACAGGATAGTATGGAAAATTGGAGTCTTCACTTATTAAATCGACCCGTCTCGTGTCTTTCTCTCCGCCGCGCGTATATTAATGTGTGACAATAAATTATTATAAAAAAATTACCTAACCGCAAACTCTGTCATTGTGGGAAATGAACAGCCCCCTTAAAATGAAATACGAAACGTTAGACGAACTTTCGTTTTGAGTCATTGTGATTGATCGAGAGCATTCATGGGACAGGACGGAACAGTCAGACGCGTGATTTCTGATTAGTCGAGATTTCGACGCGTGATTCAGGCGACCAATCACAATGAAGCGAAACGAAAGTTCGTTTAACGTTTCGTTATGCACTCTAAGGCTCGTGACTGTTATTTTCGACTTCACATTTTTCACTTTGTGTTTAATGTATAGTGCTAAGCATGTCAAATGCTAAAAATATATAAAAATATCTAAATATCTAATTATATTGTTAAAAAATATTATATTTTATTTACGAATCAATTAGATTGTCCTTTATATCAAAAGCTGTCAAAGCATTTCCGTTTATAAAGTTTTTTTTTGCGTAACATGTAAATAGGAAAAATTTTCAAATAAAGTAAATATAGTACTTTTTTTCTATTACAATATAATAGGTTATTTACTTAACTTAGTCCGTGTAGTGACGGACTAAGAATACAAGTGTCACCACCCCATCCTTTCCCGCGGGTGTCATGCAAGGCGACTAAGAGATGTAAGCAATTATCACCCATTGCGTTACGAAGTGCTGGGTACAAAGTGAGAGTCACTTGCTATTGGGCCCGAACGGGTTGGTACCACACATCTCCTGTATGACCGGTCATGAAGCACGTCAGTGTGTTTTGGCTGTAGCAGAAGATAGCCGTTTATTATTCATTTCATATCTGAGAAATGAAATGGTGCGCAGCGGCTTGACAATACCCTCGGTATAGTTGAGTCCTTGAGTGACGGTTACCACTTACCATCAGGTGGGCCGTGGCTCGTCGGTTATCACTAGCAATAAAAAAAATTATAAAAACAATTAACTGATACAAAAAGATTTGCTTACAAAGCTTTCGAGAGACCGACTGTCGAAATGACGACTCTCGTTACTATCTCCTATAACATGCGGCATACGCTACGCGTTCGATACAATCACGCCTCGTCTGTCAAGACTTAGTGTATGAATTTAACGGGTTAGGCTTTTAAATGTGCTTGTAACATATCTTAAATCCATATTTATATTTACGTATACAATTCTTCTAAACAGCTAGTTCGACTTTAATGATTTTGCTGCATATTTGAACGGGTACTTGGATGGTTTAGATTCACAATTGAATTAGGTAGCTGGTAGGTTATATAACTACAAAATATTAAACCAAACCGCAGAAGGCCAAACAGCATAAAATTTAAGTTTGTCTGGAGAGTTAATCATAATGCTTACTACAAATATTAATAAAAATAAAATTAATTCCTACGAAGGGGCTCAACGCTCGATTATTGCTTTTAAAAGAAGTAAATTAAGGATTTTTCGTTAGTCCAAGTGTCGGGAGCGGCTGTCGGCGACAGGAACAACGCTCTGAACTTGCTTTATGAGTTCCGAGATCTCGATTAGAAGTGGAAAATTCGATTAATGTTTTCATTTAGGGACGACTCCGTACTTTCGATTACTGTGCGGCGTAATGACTCATTCAACTTCTCGGTAATTTACCCGAGAGATTGTTTTTTAGACGGATTTTTATATATTTGCTTAGGATTGTGTTAACTTTCGTTGCTTCTATTATCATCCCCAAGCTTTTACAGTATTAAAGTTAAAAAATAATTCAAAGCAGTCATGAGGACTGCCGACGGAAGTGAAAACTTAAAAAATATAAACAAACAGTTGTTAAAACAAATATATTTAAATTATTCATTTCTTCATTCACAGCTGGCCCAGCGCAATAAGTTATACTAATAGGAACAGATATAGTGTTATCGTTAATACATCACGTGACCAAAGCGTTTGGTGACGATAACGCAAGTTCCATAATTTTTGTTCACCCAAAAAGTGCTCAACGCGCCTAAAGAAGTTTACACTTCAAAATCTTCTACGAGTAAATGTTTCACGGCCACTTCTATTACTATAGTCACAGTCGGACAATTTTCACGGTTTTTATGGGTATTTATTATTATTATAATTTAACAAAAAAGAAATTGAAATTTAACATAGGTATTAAATAAAAATTAAATAAGAAAAATATTAAAGAATATACATAATTACAAGAAAAAAAATAAATGCAATATAAAACAGTAGTAAATAAGGAAATGACAAATAATGATTTACTTAGATTTATTTAGAATACAATTTTTTAAAGAAAAGAAAACCTTAAAAAAGAACGAGTTCAAAAGTGTATAATAATATTTTATTTATTTCGTTTTGCATATCACGTTGTCTTATTTATAAACAATAATTTAAAATCCAATTACATAATCCAAATAATAACTATTATGTACATTTTTACAACTGCCTCGGTGGTGTAGCGGTAGTATATGCGACTACTAATCATGAGGTCTCGGGTTTGATCTCCGGGTCGGGCAATGTTGTTGAGCTGTTTTCCTAAAAAGCAAAATTCTCATAAGCAACCCGGAGATTGAAAATGTGCCCAGTAAACGTCAATAAGCTCGCCCCCTATTACGTGGGACTTAAAAATAGCTGGCGAATCGTGGGTACGTAATACACATCTGCCTACCCCTTCGGGGAATACAGGCGTGATGCTATGCTATATTTTTTCTTTTATAATTGGGGCATGACGACTTATACACAATTTCCTTTACAAATTGGCTACGGTTGTTGCTCATCACGAAGCGGGAGAAATGTTTTCTATTGCCACGATCTTGGCATTTGATGGTAAGTGGTAACCGCCACTCATGGACTCAGCAACACTAAGAATACTGCCAAACCACTGCTCACCATATCGTTTCACGGTCGTGTGCCATCTTTTTATATAAAAAAGACAACAACCTCCACTAGGGAATAATCACTGTATCGTGGAGGACTGTATGGACATACAATTTCACGGACTCAAAGTACACCCAGATAAAGAAGAACCATTTGTGGGTTACACAAAGGATTGTGCTTGGGTGGGATCGAATCGAACGAATCCACAACTCTCGACATTGGACGTACCTAAACAATCCGCCATCAGTTTAACAACAAAAAACGGCGGAGCTGCGAGCAAAGGCTAGTAGTTACTAAATATTCTTAATTTAGAACCAAAACGACAGAAAGTCAGCTATATAGTTTCCAATTCTAAGTCAACACAATTTAGGGTGGATAGTTTACCTTCGGTCCTGGCAGTTGAATGGAAATTGGATAATCGAATAAATTTACCCGCGTGATCTTGTATAGGTAACCTCTATTTACATATTAAAATTTTTCGCGATTTGGTCACGTTTTGTAACTTGACTGTTGACACAATACGTTTTCAAAAAACTATTTATACCAAATATTTATTAGATATCAATAAAAATGGTAACTCAAATATGTAGGCACCTACATGTTCGAAATATACAAATTCTCGAGGTCTTGTCTAAATGAAATGTCTCCCATTTCTATATGAAATTTGTGCCCAACAAAAACCAGAGTCGTAAACATCACGACTTGCGGAAATAAAATAATTTTTACTTTAAAATTATAGCTCAAGTTTAATTATATTTAATTATAAATTTAAAAAGGTAATTACAATTTTAGATGATGTTTGATAGAGAGACCGCAAGAATATTTTCCAGCATTGCCTTTGTACGTCCCTGAATCGCCTGAATCACCATAATTAGTCAACGTCCGTATTAAATTGACACTGTCTTTTTGCAAGGCGATAAAACAGTGCTTTAAGACTAACGTAAAATTGCAGCAGGAGATATTTATTGAAAATATATATTAAAGCTACTCCAACTAGACAATGACTGTGTCGTCAATTTGAACCCAGCAAAATATATTTTTGTAACAAGTAAGTTGCATCAGGCAAACTAGAAGTCTCTTGAGTTATTTTGGAGTTTCACATGGTACCATACCAAAAAACAACTTGCGTGATGTGAAGGAATAGCATCGTTATGCTAGATTTATTTCAATGTCAGCATTATCAAGCAACATTTTAGTATTCCCACTAAAGGATTTAATGACAATGGGGCAATTGTGCTGACTGTTTCAGTATTAAACGGCCTCTAGATAAGCCATGTTTCATTTGTCAGCGTGAGATTGAATAAGGTTTGCGGGTAGACAATTAAATATTATTTAAGGCTATTATTTGGTAGATTATTGCTAAGTTATAAAATATGAGATGTTATGAAGAGACTGGACGGTATCCAGGAGATGCAGGTTCAAATCCTGCTCGTGACTGTTTTTTTTCGATTTCACATTTTTCACTTTGTGTTTAATGTTGTTGTTATCTATAATCAAGTTTTAAATCAAATAATTTATAACATTTTAGTAACATAACTGATAATAATAGGATTAAATAATAAATGAATAGATAGGGTATAAACAAGGCGTTGGTCTTAAGCCTTTTTTGATTCATACTTTGAGCGAAATGCCGTCGCTTTTTATTAAACTAAGAATATAGTGAGCATCTAGCCTTTCTTACACATGTTATTGCCATCAATCTTCTTCTTAATATCTAGGAAATATGTCGGTAAAAACCCATTTTTTTTTTATTTCACTATCAATCAACACACTTACGGACTCTTATCAGAGGAAGGCAGGCGACAAGGTTCGTGTACGTTTTAGTCGTACTAAAGAATAATACAACAAAGAGAACAGAGCTTAGAAGATTAAAACTTTGCGTAAAGTTAACCTTCATTAATACAGGCTTAATGTGCTTGAGAGGGATTACCAACATTTTGTGTTGACCACAGACATTGGGGCAGAGGTGGAATACCTATCTTTCCGAAGACATATTAAGGAAATAAACGTTAATTTTTGGTAGCTACTGTTTGAAACAGATTAATAAAAGCGTATGACTTATAATTCCTTACTAATATTATAAAGGGTCTTTCAACAAGGAGGGGTCGATGTAGAAATTAAATAAAACGTATGTAAGATATTAAATAAATTATTTTTTTATTTGGAAGGCCCATTTGTGCCATTATTTATGAAATATGACATCGTTTAAATGTCCACCACGGCTTCGAACGGTGGCACGGATCCGTGAGGTCCAATTTTCAATTACTGTACTGCATAGATCCGGCTGAATCTGAGCGATGGTCTGCGTTATGATGACTTTCAGGGCATCGTTTGATTGCGGATTATTGGCAAAGACCTGTGATTTAAGAAAACCCCACAAGAAAAAGTCTAGCAGGGTCAAATTGCACGATCTTGGTGGCCAATTCACATCACCTCTTTGAGAGATAACCCTACCCTCGAACCGTTCATGCAGAATGTCCATTGTGTCGCTCGCTGTGTGGCACGTAGCGCCGTCTTGCTGGAACCACATGTTGTTCACGTCCATATCGTTCAATTAAGACCAAAAGAAATTGTTAATCATTGATCTGTAGCGCTCGGCGTTGACAGTAATGACCTCACCATCATCGTTTTCGAAGAAGTACGGACCAATGACGCCGCCTGACCAAAATCTGCACCAAACAGTAACATTTTGTGAATGCATTACCACCTGATGAACCTCATGTGGGTTGTGGTCGTCCCATATACGGCAATTTTGCTTATTAACAAAACCATTCATCCAAAAATGCGCCTCGTCGCTAAAGATGATTTTTCGGCCAAAATCGGGGTCCTCTTCAAAACATTCTGTAGCCTAGTCAGTGAACAAACGGCGTTGTCTATGGTCATTCACTTTAAGCTCCTGGGTCAGTTGGATCTTGTACGGGTGTAGGCCCAAGTCCCGACGCAAAATTCGCCAAGTTGAAGTCTGCGAAAGGCCGAGTTCTTGTGCATGGCGAGAAAGCGATTGCCTCGGAGTCTCCTGCACACTCTCACGGACAGCAGCGATGTTCTCGGTGGATCTGGTGTTCCTTTGACGTAAGGATATTCGTTGGTTATTTACCGAACCAGTCGTCTTGAATTTGGTCACCAAACGTTGGAGAGTCGACTTTGAAGGGCCACCGCGTCTGCCGTAAAATGGACGTAATGCGCGCAACGGGAACACTAACGAACACTCATTTTGATAATAAAGTTTTATCATTTGGACGTGCTGCTCAATCGTGTAACTTGCCATGGTGATTTGGCATCAGTAATGGAATAAATAACAAAGCATTTGACAGATGCCGCCAAAACAATATGGCCGCCACAAACTGTCAACATCGACCCGCCCTATTTGAAAGAACCCTTAAATGCGGAAGTATGTTTGCTTCTTAAAATTTCACGCCTAATGAACCAGTCATCATGCAATTTTGCATTCACGTAGTCAGTAGTAGAAAAAAATATAGCCTTCTTTTCACCCCGGAAAATAAACGGTCCCAGTGGGATAGATAATTTTACCTAGAGTTAATTAATGTGTCGTAGAGTGATGTGTTTAAATTTTAAAAGCCATGCAGAAGGAGTCGCGGGGAGAATCTCGTTCATTATAATATTTTTTATATTTAAAAGTAGCCTAGATACAAAAATGGATATTTTCTTATTTATTTTTTATTGCATGTAGTGGCAGAGGAGCCACGGCTCATGTGATGGTAAATAGCGAAACCTTCGCTCATGGACTCAACTATACCGAGAGTATTGTCAAGCTGCTGCTCATAATTTCATTTCACAGATATGAAATGAAAGAATAAACGGCTATCTCCTGTTACAGCCAAAACGCAACGATGTGCTTCATGGCCGGTCACATGAGAGAAGGTGGTACCAACCCGCTTCGGCCCGATACCAAGGGAGTGCTTACACTTAGTACCCAGCTCTACCACCAGTCATGGATGATAATTGCTTACCTCCCTTAGTCGGCTCATACGACACCCGTGGAAAAGAATAGGGTGGTGACACTTGTATTCTTAGTCCGTCACCACACGGACGAAATAATTTGCGCCATCTAAAGCTGCAGACGTGTTGTTACTCCATTAAAGTCTTTCATTTCACTAAAGATTATGCAAATAGATTTTTTATTTAATAAATAAATTACTTTTTTTTATTATTTGCACTTGATTTAATAGTATGACTGAATGTTTCTAAACTTTTATATTATTTATCAATGACATTTATTTTGTTTCTTAAACTGATTAATTTATTTTCGGCTTGTAAGTCTGCCAACACAAAACCAAGTCGACTACAGGGTTAGGGGCAGCGTTGATACCGGTTTCATATTTTAAAAGTCCATGATACATGTTTTCTTAATAAGCCCATTATTGATCTATTGTCAGACGTAGTTCATCTCAAGATGTAAAAAATTCAAAATCTATCATAATCCACCACACAAAATACGGGTTGGCACACTTAACAAGCTGTCTGTAAATAATTGAAACATGCCAGTTCCCCTACGATATTTCCCTTTATTGGGCAGTGTTTTTTGTAAATAATTTATTACATATCATTTGCAAAATTATTGTCTGAGTAATCCTTGTTTTTATCACAAAGCTATCGTTCTGGAAAAATAGTATAACAATTTATTATACACAAGTTTAAATTTATAAAAAAATAACGAAGAAAAATACTTTCAGATATTTATGAAAATTTTGTTACAAATCACTAAGAAACTAAGCATTTTTAACTAAGTTTAATTCTATGCCCAATTTATCCTAGCCTTAACTTCTACAAATTAAATCGCTTCGTAGTTAGCTTAAGTGCAAATTTTACGGACTCTTATCAGAGAACGACAGACGTTTTTTGGTATTATCACAAATCTCCCGCATTGTACCCGCCGTGTCGAGGCTTTAAGCCTCAGCGTATGCAGGTATATTCATTTTGAAGCTCCAACATTTATTTTTATCGTTATTTGAAAGACACCCTGTTTACAGAACCATCATAAACCAAATTACCATAGCGATAAAAGATCAGTTAATTTTACAAAAGACCTTTTTTTAATATTCTTGAAAATTCTTTAGATGTTAGAGATGTGAGAAAAAATAGACTAGAGTCTTAGATCTAAGAATCTATATTTCAGAAGAATTTTTGAACGTGATATTTGTTGTGATTTTTGACATCTGTCATTTGATATTGACGTTTAGCCTAATGTAACTCTGTAGTTTACTTGCAATCACATTCCAGGTTTTGATTTCGTATGAAATATTTAATTGGCAAAATTATTTTATTTTAAATTATAAATTGTATTGTTCGTGAGCAAATCGTAATTAATCGTAGTGATTATCTGTATTCTGAGCGTGAAAAGTATCATAACATAATATTAATTTATCTGAAGTACATATATTATACTCCCATGTGACTGCATTGTATGTATGTATTTCCTCACGAAAACAGACAACTCGAGTTTTCTGTGCTCACAAACAATACAATTTATTTTATTGAATATTTATTTATTTATTTATTTTATTTATTTTGTCACAAAATACCTAATTGTGGTAGTATTTCGTTTAGTGGCCTTACTGGCCTTGTAGGATATTCGTGGGATTGAATAGGTTGGGGACAAGATATATAATCTAACTTCCTTACCACACGGAGGAATGTGTAAAATTAATCGTAGTGATTATCTGTATTCTGAGCGTGAAAAGTATCATAACATAATATTATTATATCTGAAGTACATATACTCCCATGTGACTGCATTGTATGTATGTATTTCCTCACGAAAACAGACAACTCGAGTTTTCTGTGCTCACGAACAATACAATTTATTGTTTTGTTTTACTAGTTATCACATTCGTTCATTATTTGGTTTTGTGACAAAGAGGTCAAAAGAGCGTTTTAATCAAAACTTCATTATACTGTTCCGCGTTGTCGAACAAAGAGTAGTAGCGTATGACGTCATATATGGCGTCATAGGGGCACCATTTTATTTTTTTGCATTTTTAAAAACGATTTATACCAGTAGTCCTTATCCTTATTAATATTATACATACCAAGGTTAGTCTGTTTGTTACACAACGTTAGGCGTGAAACCTGCTGAATCAATCATCATGAAATATTGCATACATACTATATTCAGGAGCCTATATAAGATAAGCATTATAACGAAAAAACTAATGGTTCCCGCGAGATAGCTATTTTGTATAGAGAAAATTAGTGTGCCCTAAAGTGACATAAGTATTTATATTCTGGAAGTCCACGTGGACGGAACCGCGAGCAGATTCTAGTAGTTCATTTTTTTGTTTTATATTTTTATATCACTGTCATTTAAGCCATACTCCACCTCGCTGACCCAATGTTATTTCAGCAGATTTCACAAATCTTCGAGGAAATATCTCAGACTTTTTTGCGAATATTTATAGTGATATTTTGTGATCAAATACCCTCACCTTTTTGGATATAATAGATGCTTGTTTATCGAGCTCATGCCTTTTTTGTGAAGGAAAAAAATTTAATTAACCGCACACCCCGTCGTTCGGGGCAACGAACAGGGTAGTGTGGGGCCATCACCCACTAAATAAGCTCGCCGTGTGCGGAGGCATGTATTGGTGGGCCACGGAAACTGTTACATTACTTCAGTGGTCCGCCGGATCGAGCTCATACTGAAGCCTGAGAATGGATTCGATGGTAGAGCTTATTACTGATTAACAAAAAGTAATAACGTTTGCTTAATGCAATTTGTTTTCAAAATATTTATAGCAGCTTATCAATTATACTATTCGCAACTTATCAATTATACTATTAATTGACTATTCGTCACATGGTTTTAAAAAAACAGAGGAAATAAATTTTAACAAAATAAAATTTCATCAACGCAATACTTGATCTTAGTCTGCCAGTGCGGGCTGATGGGTTCATTCAACAGCCAACAATGTGAAACAAAATATCTTGAAGGGAAGATTTTCCTGACACATTTAGAATTCATTGAAAAACGCCAGTTGAAAGTTATCTGATCGTAAACGTTGAAGGGCGGCGCGACGGTTCGCAGTACACTTGCGCTCGCAAGTGTTCTGCTTCTTTTTGTTTATTTTTAATCCTAACTAATATTATAACACACAGCTGGGTAAGGACCTCAAACTATTCTTTTGTTGCCCCAAATGACATGGTATGCGATAAAGAAAAACATATATTCTACGTAGGATTGAATGGGTTAGTGGCAAGATATATCTATAATCTACCACATCGATGAATGTATAAATGAATCATAAATTACCTATATTCTTAGTGTAAGAAATATCATAATATATCCACAAACATATACATCGATTAATAGTTGGGTTTACGCTAAAAACTCACGCCGTAAAAATAAACAAAAAAGTACTTATAAACTATAAGACGATATAGGCCTAATTTCATTTAATTCTAAAGAAAAAAGTAAAATTTTAAAAAAGAAGATTATTATAACAATTTTGTGCTCTTCTGTCCACCACAAAGAGAACGACGCCGTGTCGGTCAAATGGTGTCACCCCGTCATAAATGAGTAAGTGCACTCGATCGAAGTTGTCTCCTAATTTCAAAGTCATGAGCGTTTCATCCTCCCTCATCCCCTTCGTACCACTCCGCCGTCACTTAAGCTTCCTGCTTCAATATTGATGAGTGAAAGTAAATGCAGTTTAATCAAATAGAAAGCTTCAGATGGTACGAACTTTGACCTCTACGGTATTGTTAGAGCAACCGTTACACATTGTCATTGTACATTTGATTAATAAGTCCTTTTATTCCCTTATAGTAAGTAGCTATCGTTTTATTTCCCTTAAAACATCATTGTGTCACTATTAGGCATCTTCTTAGAGTAAAATGGATCTAGACACTACTAGCGTAATGTGGGACTAGCCCATTGAGAAAATCTCTCAAGCATGCAAGTCCGAACAGGTAAACATAATCATCTACTATCGTGCTGCTTGTTAAGGCGGGTAAGCTGCTGGTAAGAATCCTCGCTGCCGACTGCGCGACGTTGGGCCCGACTTGTCATACGCCCAGTTCAGTTTTTGATCTGGTCGTTCGAAGTTTACGGTGTCATTTGACATCGCCAAGGCATTCAATAATCATTTAGTTTATTAATATCAGTAAACTTAACAGTATTGTAATCGCAGGTGGTGGTTATATTGTCGGTGGCAGCCGGAATGACATCCTAGTTATAAGAGACGCGCAACCCGATGATGTCAGTACATACTCTTGTGAAGCGCAACACTCTCTTACTGGGGAGAAAAGACGGAGTCCACCAGCTGTGCTGACTGTATCACGTTAGTAAAATTTAAGACGTTATATATTATCATTATCTATACTATTAGAAAACTTTAACAGAGCGTGTCTGTACATTTAAGATATTTGAGAAAAAAATACTGTATTAGGCTATATAGGCGTGTCAGAACACAAAACATTTCTGGTTTTAGATTTTTGGTCTGTTTGTTTGTTCGTTCACGCATCACGCAAAAGTACTGAATGGACTTTGAAGCATTTTTTTTATTTGATAGCTCTTGATTAGACTTAAAAACTTGTTTACATTTTATCCCTCTATTATATCGGAAACCTGAGATATGACCTAAAAACTAGCTTTTAGCTGCGGCGGAGCCGCGGGAAAAGACTAGTATATATACAATTTTAATGGGTGGTGGAAGTCAATTAATAAGAACTAATTAAATGAGTTTTTCATCAATTATTGCTTTAAACACCATATGGTGTGGTTTGCCAGACTTCACTAGCTGTTCTTGTAATCTCCAAGTCATGTAGGTTTCCTGACGATTTTGACCAAGCAGTGATAATTTGTAAGCCAATATTTAAACAATCTCGAAAAATCTTAATAAGTAACAGGTGTGTGACATGCGAAGATCTCAAACTGGGGATCAAACTCGTTACCGCTGGGTTTGCAGTCATTAATTTTACCACTAAGCTATCACTGTATTGAGTATACTGTAACAAAATCAAAAGCTATCCAATATCCATTCTTTAGATTGATATCGGTCGCTTTGTAACACACAAGAAACATATCAACAACATCTCAAAAAAGAGTTGCCTACTTTTGACAAAAGATCATGCCTTATGTTTTCTTGTTTTGGCAGAATAAGAATATAAATAATTGCTTAGTGAAATAAAAGAGACTATTCGTTTATTCATAAATATAATTTTAACTCAATGAATTAACATATATTTTTATTGCTTATGGTAGTGGGTGAACCGCGGCCCGTATAAATGGCAAACGCCGCTCTTGGACTGAACAATATTAAGAATCGACCGCCAACATACTACTCATCATTTCATTTCGCAGATAAGAAAAGTGGTGTTTAAATGGCACATAGCAATAATTTATTATTAGTTACATAAATCCTCTTTTAGATACAACATCAAGCATGGCACCGAGGATGTTAGCAGTATCTGAAGATGAGGAGGTGCCCCAAGGAGGAGATATTCGCCTTGTCTGTTGTGCAATTGGAAGCCCCCCGCCAGCATACAGGTAAGACCATAAAGCATGCAAAAAATATCATTAGAGCTAGCTAGTTAGTCATATTTATGACAGTTCCTGTGAAATTGCCTCGTTACCATGACACTGGGCACGCCGTGACCGTAATCGTTCTGGAGAATATTACTTTTGTTCTTATTATCCATCTCATATATCAAGCTTAGTGGTAAAGGAAGTGGTGAATTACTTTTTTGAGAACCTCATATTGCTAATTGAACACGCCGCAGTTTTTAATCACCGAAATGTGAAAGCTTAGGTTTTCTGTTAGCTATTCAAAATTTTCTAAATGTAACTATGGCATAACTTTGTAGCTTCTCCACCCATTCATACATCAGCCATTCAATATCTACTGTTGGACATAGGCCTCCCCAAGAAAGCGCTGCAATGTGCGATCCTGTGCTGTCTGCATCCAACGGCTCCCTGCGGCTTTGAATAGGGTGCACCGTCCATGTTCACCACTCAAAATCCTTTTTTCCAATGGTTGAGGGCTCGTCGAGCGTAGTGGCTTTTTTTGTTAAGGCGTAAAAATGTACCTAAGCATCGTTGGGAGCAACGAATAACGAACGGGTAGTGTGGGGTTTTCAACCACTAAATAAACCCACGGTGTGCCGTCTTTTCGCGTGTATTCGTGGACCACTGAAACTGAAAGATATCACTTCAGTGATCCACCAGTGGCTTAGCCTTCCGGGTACTCCTTTTTGAGCGATGCTTTCGGGTACTGGAGTCTCGCACTTTCGTGGTAATTATTGCGGTGGGGTGGACGTTCCCTGATTCATCCACCTGCGGCCTCAGCTAGGGGGCATCAGGCGTAGCTACTCATACCTGAGCCGTCCATTGCATAATATTTGCTTTGCATGAATTCATTTATCTATTCTTGACTCAGCATTTGCCCATAAATGGGAGAAAGTTTGGTTTCAAGTGGATATTCTCAATTTTTGCTTGACGTATACCTGTATGTGTCATCGTCTTCTTTGTTTGAAACAGTCAGCAATATCAGTTCAAACTTATGTCCTGCAGTTGAACTTCATCCTTGATATTGTCAAGTATATAAATGGTGGTCACGACTACGTCAACCGTAATTTTATTTTAAAATCAAAATAAGTCTCTTTTATAATAAGCTTTACTTTTATTTCTTAGATTCACAACATGCTTTTTTAACGTTATAAAATTCTTATGTCTGATAAACACATTACTGGCCTTTTTCTTTAGGTAAAACTAGAGTTTTATTAATTACGTTTTCAGATACATTTACAGAGAGGTGAAAATTCAGTACTTGTGTAGTTTTACTTGCTCTTCAAGGATTACTGTGTAATCCTGCTTAGAGCTTCTCGAGGAGATAAGCCGCTTACCGGCTTACACTTTGTTTCTCTTTCATATCCAGCAGTACAGCAACATGATTATTTACGGCCGGGTGGAAATTGATGCGTCTAAATCAAATGGAATCATAACATGATTTGTTGATGCGTCTTAGAAGGTGTTTGTTCTTGGCGTTTGGATAATAGCAATTTGCATATTTTGATTGTCTCAAAACATCCAAAGTTTGGTCAGAGATCTACAATGAACTTATAAATGATAAATATCTAGTTTTGATAATTATTTTGAAATTTCTTTAAGTGTAATCTTTGTTCAGCTATTTTCATGACAATAATTATTGGTGTGATGTTAAATTTTAAAATTAATAATTGAAGAATTTTTACACATACTTAAAAATATCTTACTTTATCTCCGCGAGGATTGTATTAAATAAGTAGCCTAGTTCTGAAGTCCATTTTTACTATGTCCAAATTTTGTTTTTATTAGTTTACTTGAATAATAATGTGAAAACGTAACAAACATACTTATTACGCATTTACATGTAACAATCATCTATTTAGTTTGAATATTCTCAAACTAGATACAGAAATTAAGTAGGATATAATCATGTAATGGTGAGTATGAAGTCCTTTGAAACATATTATGATTATAAAACAACATTAAAAAATATACTCGGTTTAAAAATTACACAAACTTGATATGGTAAATATACATAATTTCGAACTATGTACTGTTTTAGAATAGCTATCGATCAAATACTGCTAATTTGCTTAATATCACACACATAAACCGTACAATTCTTCTGCCAGACCATCACTATTGAATATATCTCTAAAGATAAATTGCCATATTCCAGCTGGTTTCGTCATTCCAACGGCCGACTGAGTCCAGTATCAAACAACATCAGGATTTCTGTATCGGAACAAGTATTGATCATCCGTAGAGCGCATATTTCTGACGGAGGAATCTGGACTTGCCGAGCTCACAATCAGTTCGGAGAACAGAGGAAGGATGCCAGGCTAAGAGTACGCTCAAGGCTGGTGGTTAGTGTACATCCGCAGTTGCAGGTAAGAATAACATAAGGGTATAAATCTGGCTTTGTCAAAGCTTTCTTGGTTGTTATTCTCCATGGTGGGCGCGATAATGGCGGAGGTGTCAAAAGAAGCACGTGTACATACTGTTTAATAAATATGCCACATATTAATAGATGTGACACAATCCAAAAGGTTAAAACATGAATACCTATCACCGAACGTTTTCCAAACTATAAAAAAACTTTTGCAGCGATTCGGATGGACTATCTATTAGAGAAAATACTAAGTCCATCCCGTTAAATATGAGAAAGCCCAAATTGAACGTTATGCAATCGAAAAAGAATTGTATTATCCCGTCATTCTAGATACTTTTCAGAAACTTAAAGCATTTATGGTCGTCCGTAAATATCATAACGTATTATTCAAAGTGAACTTCCGATATTACAGCAAACGATTTCCTTTAACATAAAGAGCGTAGGTATAACAAAATTGTATTTACATATGTCGCACTAAACTTCGTCAGCGGCTTGTGATGCTGCAAAAATTGAAAAATAAGTATGCAGAGCACAGTTGTGGGGGACACATCGCTACGTTGTGATCCACACGCTCATCGAATATAGACAAGTTAGGTTTGGGTGCCACTGTCGGCGATATTGCTTTGATAAGCAACATTTTTTTATTTCACTACACATTATGTTGGGCTTTCTGACTGTTTGTTTATTACAGTATTTTAACGCGTTGTTGTTACGAATAGTTTGTAAGGTGATTGTTACATGTGTTAAAGTGACTATAACTTCTGAAAATTTATAAAGTACCAAATATTGCTTGTTATCATTGGCCATATATTCCACATCATCTTACATCGAAAAAACAAAGGCACTTAAAAGCAATGCTATATTTTTGACCATTTCTTTTCTTCAGATAAGCAGGATTTGTAAAATATTCACGGTCACTTACAACTCACCCTACTTTTTCAAATTGTTTATTTAGTGAGCTTGGAATAATAAAATTTCAATCCTATGTCAATGCAATAGCAGTTTCTATTGAATGCGATATTGAAAAAATACTTACTCGTATATTCCTTCTTCAATCCTTATATTTAACCATAGAATACTAATCATATTTTACCAGCGTAAATACTAATCATGAGTCATTTTGACTACGTATGTATCTAGTGCGTAAATAATGAAATAAAAACCTACATAAATATTTAGATATTTTTATATATTTTTTTAGAATTTGACATGCTTAGCAACATACATTAAACACAAAGTGAAAAATGTGAAATCGAAAATAACAGTCACAAGCAGGATTCGAACCTGCATCTCCTGGATACCGTCCAGATGCTTTGCAAATTTAGCTTTACCTTATGTTCCCCGCATATCTATTTTGCACTTTACATACATAACTTCAGTTATGCGAAATTTTTTTGGAAATAGAGTGAGCATCGTTTCCTTTCTATGGAATCAGGTTCTTCATTATGTAGGCTGGAGCTTTTTCCTGAATCTGAAGGTAGCCCAAAACATGCTTGTTTCTACCACGAAGTACCGTTTGAGGAAAACAAATGATACTTGTAAAACTTGTCAAACAAATGTTTGTATTCTGGCTACTCGTATAGCTGAACTATGGGCGGCGAATCTGTGGTTAATACACTGCTAGATAATATCCCACCGTTGGTTTCTCATCTTCATCACTTTGAACCGGATTTTAAATCTCCAAATGGTCTTCAATTTCACTGCCTTCAGGTTCTCCATTGCTATCACTGTTCACGCCATCATCATTAAAATATTTCGTCAATTCTTCGTCCGTGAAGGTTCTAACACCAATTGGCCGAGAAGAAGTCATTTTTAATTTACAAATAAAATAGTAAATCCATCCATCCATCAGCCTTTAATAGCCATAACGCCACAACGAGTAGTCCCATCATGGGGAATAATGCCGTAATCACCACGCTTGGCAGGCGGGTTGGCGATCGCAGTGGATGTTGTTAATACTCGAGGGAGTGCTGCTGCCCACTCCTCCGGTATTCCCTCAGTTGGCTCTTACGACTCCCGTGGGTAGAGAGGGGTGGGACAATTCTAAAGCCAGCCCCACACGGCATATAGTAAATAGGAACAAACAATAATTCAATAAGCCACGAGCATGTTGTTATTCAAAAAGATACACAAATACTAATCATGAGTCATTTTGACTCTGAGGGACATCGTATTTACAAAATGACGGTACTTACCGGTACGGCGCTACCACTTTTGCCAATGGCCTCCGGGCAACAGAGTTGACACCAAGAATCACGACGATTAGTACCTACATTCGTTTAAGAGAAATAACACGAAATGTAGGCGATGCGGGTCAAAATGACTCACATTAGTATTCTAGGGTTAAAAATGTGTCACGTTGTTTGTAAAAGTAGAACACTATCCTGTCTCTCAAGTTAGACTTGCCCAACTTAAGAGACAAAATAGTTTTATTTTGATGTATAGTCACAATATTTTTTTTATTGCAGTAATGAACGCATCATAGCCGCAAAACTCCTTGTCATTCCTTCTCTAACATACTTTTTTCTAAGTTTTCATCATTCCTCTCCAAGCTAGTAAAAGATACGGGGTGGAAAAAGTTGTACACCCCTAGTATAAAACAATGTAACGTTTTGTGTCTACCTGGTTCTCTACTAATTATCTATCTTCTAAACTAAACCATTAATAGATTTCATTGCCATTAAGATGTCTTTCTAACGAAGGTTTCTATGAAAACTATATCATAATTAAAACTTACTCGTATGTAAATAGAGAGTCCAACAAATTATATTTTATAAAATATATCAAAGTACAACAATCTCCCAAAACTTATTGCAAATGACCACCACTGTTAGTCAGAATTAAATTAATGGAAAAGGAAACTCCGTTACTTTCTCAAACGCTCATTCTGTTTTACAATTAATTCGTTTGAGTCCATCAAATTTAATAAAGTCAGCCTGATTCGATATAATTTAATTTATAAGTAAATATAACTGTACATAATTTGGTGAAGGGTCCGCACAAAAGTGTTTTCACTCACTCGTTGGTTGGAGATCAAAGTTTGTTAATAGCTTTTTGTGAGTTGATGAAATTGGAATTGTATATTTAGAAGTAGATGTTTTGGGATATTTGCGATATCATTTTTTTAACGTAGCTAAAAGACTAATTAAAAATAAATACTTTGCAAAATTCAGAAGTGCACGCCTCATAATCTTAATTTTTCACAATAAAATTGATTATTTGATAAGTAACTAATAATGTATTGGTCTTACTTAGTAGTTTTCAATAAATCACATAGCGCTAATTTCAAAAAAGTACTGCGGTTTTCATGTCTTATACGCCAACTAGCGCTAGTTTTGAGAAGTACTTCTATATTGGTCTGTAGAAATAAAGACTTTTAAATAACTGTAGAAATAGTTCTCACGAAATCAGGATAGGGCTGGTTTTAGTGTCGAATCGAGCGTAAATATTCACTATTCTTTTATATATTTAATAACAATTAAACCACATTGAATTAGATCGTCAAAAGTGATAGGGCTTTATTCGTAGTTATACTGAATCGTAAAAGAAAAAAAATACTCGATTAGTAAAGTATTTCGGTCGTTATCGTGTTAACATGTAACATTACAATACACGGACGTCCAAGACAAAACTTTTTTAAACAGTTTTTTAACTAGTTTAAATAACAAAAATGACATCAAAAATATCATGCGTGTTAAAAATAGTATTTTTCCTTGATATGTGTGTATATATTATTTTAAAAGTGCAATATATGATAAAAAGCGACATTTTAACTTTGAAAAATCGATTGTTCTGCATGAAACGGGAGTAGTACCCACCTCAACGCTTCGCTTATGAGGCGTGCAATAAGGGTTCTGCACAAAAAAAAAGAAAATACCTAAGTTCCACGCTATGAATTGATACATTTATGAGCATGCTTATTATGTGAGTGACACGTATAAATATAAATGTTTTAAGTAAATTAGATTCATACTTATTAAAATAATAATAGGTAGAATATATCCTAAAATCTCGCATACCTACTCTTGAATTGGTATCTCGGATGGGACAAAAATTTCTTGTGTTGTGATGACTTGTATTTTAACGCATATTCACGTTGGTAGTCTAAGGGTTCCCTTGTAGAGAACAAAGGGTTATGCAATAATACTCGTAAGAGATTAATTGTATTTGTATTCTATTGTTATGTTTATCTTTTTAAGGATGGATGAAAGTGTTGTACTATGGAAGAATTAATTTTGTTTAGGGATACAAAGTCGAGTCTATTGTGGACATGTTTCATCTATCATAGAAATCTTATTATATATTTTTGACCAGAAACATTTTCCCCAGGTAGCGAACTCCGGTAGCTCCGTAACATTCAATTGCTCCGTCGATGGCAGCGATGCTAGGGTCCGTTGGCTGCACGACGGTGTCCCTGTGGGGGGAGGCGAGAGGGTCCTTAGAGTACACGGCGTGGTGAGAGCACACAGAGGAATGTACCAATGCATCGCTGAAAGAGACTTGGATACCGCGCAGGCTGCTGCTGAGTTACGGCTAGGAGGTAACTGTTATAATTAACTTTGGTAATATCTTTGCAGTTGAAGATGTCAGATTTGAAAAAAAAACACTATTCGTATCTTCGTTTCTTATTCTATCATCAGATCACCACTTAGAAATTAGGCAACGTTCGCTATGTTTTTTTTTTGTTATTGCTTATGGTAGCAGACGAGCCACGGCCCAACAGTTGGTAAATGTCGCCGCTCATGGACTCAATTATACCGGGAGTTTTGTCAAAACGCTGCTCACAATTTCATGTTTAGATATATAATGAAAGAATAAACGGCTATCTCCTGCTACAACCAAAATACACCGATGTGCTTCGAACACACGGGAGATGGTGGTACCCACTCACTCGGACCCGATAGCAAGTGAGTACTTTCACTTGGTACCCAGCCCTACCACCAGTAATGCAATGGGTGATAATTGCTTACTTCCCTTAGTCGCCTCGTACAATACGCGTGGTAAAGAATGAGGACGTGACACTTATATTCTTAGTCACCACACGGAATAATTTTGCATTTGATTATACCGCCACTTATTGACTTATGCAATCAAGTAGAAATATGATACAGGCATGCACCGAGTGTCTGGCGCCGACTTCTCTCACATTGTCACTCTTAATGCGAACGGACGTGGTTCTTATTGACTCTACTCGGAATAAGCGCGTTTTAGATTTTAAAAATACATAGTTTTTAGATATAAGTTTAAAGTAGGTATTATATAATAATATAATTAGTTTGTTTAGTGTTTTTGTTTGTTTCTCCTTCTTTTCTTTATATAATGTAGTTGTTAAGTTAAACGTTGTTAAGTAAAGTATAAATTTCAATTAAGTAAGTATACATTTTTTCTATTTGTGTTTTTATCTTATTAGGTTCTTTTTATTCCACTTACGATGCCACCTAAAAAATGGTCTTCCTTATCTCGAAATTCGAGAAATGCCAAAAGAATGAGAGATGCGTGTTCTCAGGAATCGTCAGAGGAAAAAGCGCATCGTTTAAACTCTATGAGAGTTAATAATGTAACTGCACGAGCACATGAAAGCAGTTCTGAGAGAGAGATGCGATTAACTTCTGATAGGGAAAGAAGAGGGAAGTGCTCTAATCCACTGACCTATAGTACAGATCTTTCGATCGTCCGAATCTCCTTATCACATTTGTCTTAACGACCGATGGATGGCTTCCCCGGATTGGAAAAGACGCGGGTTCGATTTCCGCTAGTACAAAAAATCTCTTTTTCCTTATTCACAAATAATTTGTACTTTAAAAAGTGGCAGAGTATGTCAAATGCTAAGAAATATAGATCAAAAATGTTTAAAAAATCGCGCCATCAAATAGTATGAATTTTAATTGCAAAATTAAACTTACTATATTGGATAATTGCATGTAAATGCGTTTCCGATGGATGGCGTTGGTCGTTAAGACAAATGTGATAAGGAGATTCGGATGATCGAAAGATCTGTACTATAGCTCAGTGGTTTAGAGCACTTCCCCGGATTGGAAAAGACGCGGGTTGGATTCCCGCTAGTACGAAAAATCTCTTTTTCCTTATTCACAAATAACTTGTACTTTAAAAAGTGGCGGAGCATGTCAAATGCTAAGAAATATAGATCAAAAATGTTGTAAAATATTATTTAATGTGTAATTCTAAGCTAAGACCTCGAGTATGAAACTAAATATTTGAGTTTAATTTACTCACCACCGTTTATAATATGTAATGTTACAGGTCCTCCTGAAACCGAAGTGTTTTTATCAATACAAACAAATAGATTCCCTATTTGTAACTTTTCTAAAGTTTTATAAACCCTCTTTGTTAGGTTTATTATTTATTAATGCGGACAACCCTAATCAGTTTCGTCCCATTCCTGTCTTTCATTGTTGTAGCAAGCGATGTGTTAATTCTATTCAAAATGGATGTTTAGACTTTAGATCTCGAGGGATTCTTTAAAGTCTAAAGTTAAATTGTTCAAAAGTTTCGAATTTCAATATTGTTTCTTTTGTGTTAGCAACTCATCCAAAATTTACTTATGTAGAAAAACCTCTAAGAGAAAAGAACTACATCTTGTTAGTATATTATTTTTATATGTCTGTTAAGATATAGCAACCCTTGTAAATCGATTCTTTTGCGATTTGAATAATTTACTCTAATAGTAAGGATACACAAAAACCTTGACCAGGAAAATACCTAAATGATAATGCACAATTGCAATCAATCAAATAAGTATTTACCTACTCATAATCACAGTAACAAATATTACCTTTTTAGTTTATGATTTCTACGAATGCCAACTACCTATATAAGCGGACATAACACATTCTCTTTGTTAGAAAAAGCCAAAATTCCTACAGAATTATTTTCCCTTTAAATGCGTAGACCCATGCCAAGGGTCCATTTAGTATAAACAATTCGCTTCAAGGGCATCCAGGCGTATTTATTTAGGACCTGCTACTCTGTAATTGTGTTTTTGGGATTACTACATCGCATTTATACGTGCGCTCTTTTTTCCTGGGTATTTTTGGAGTAACGGTTAAATTCAACGTATTATTTGAAGCCAATGGAACATGTATTTTATAGCTGGCCTTGTTACACCAGCTATAATAGATTGGCCCTTAATAACCTCTTTTTCACTTAAATGAAATTTTGGATCAGTACCGATATCATACCGGTGATGATGAAAATATATATCAAAGCCCAAATTGGATTGTTTGAGTAATTGATTACTGAGCTCATATTTTTGTGAACCATAAATGCCAAATTGAAATGTTGTGGTTAAGGTGTACATTTTTATACTAAGCGGGTAGCAAACAAGCATACGTCCTACCTGATGGTAAGCGGTTACCGTAGCCTATAGACGCTAGCAACATTAAAGGCATCGCTTTGCCAACCCCAAGGAAAAAGATAGTAAAGAGGAGAGAGTAACGATAATAAGGAGAGTATGGGGATTTACACAACTGCAGGAATACCAATACTTGTTTCACGCTGATCTTCTCAGGGAGGTTGGTAATTTCCGTAATGAATCCATGTATGCTGGGACCAGCTAGGCTTTACCACTAGCAAACACATTTTTGTAGATTATCAAATATTTGTAACTTATTTGAGAATTTTTATATCTTCTGTGCTTTGGAAGGCACGTTCAACAGTGGATCCCAACTAACAATTAACATTCAAGCAGTGGTTGTTAACTCTCAAAATTATTTTGAATGATATTCAGCTCAAATCTTGTTCTAAAGTCGCCAGTAGTTGCATAAGTTAGGGTCATGGTCAAACAGACAATCACTACCCTTAAGAACTTGTGACGGGGACATAACGTTGGATGTATACATTGTTTCACTTATTAAACACAAAGTGAAAAATGTGAAATCGAAAATAACAGTCAGGAGCAGGATTTGAACCTGCATCTTCTGGATACCGTCCAAATGCTTTACCAATTCAGCCATCCTGACAATTGCTCCTGACTGCTAATTTCGATAACACATCATACCCAACGTCTTTGGGTGACGCTTTTGTTGTTTCCGTCATTTTCAATTATTGTGTTTTTCAACTGCGTCGGTGGTGCAGCGGTAGTGTGTGCGACTGCTGATCATGAGGTCTCGGATTTGATCCACGAGTCGGACATTGTTATTGAGCTTTTTCGTAAAAAGAAAAATTCTCAGTAGCAGCCCGGAGTTTGGAAATGTGCCTGGTAGATGGCGATAGGTTCGCCCCTTATTAGGTGGGACTCAAACATAGCTGGTAAATCGTGGGTGTGTAATACACCTCTGCCTACCTTTTCGGGGAATGCTAAGCAGGCGTGATATTGTTCATTTATATGGCTAAGCATATCAAATGCTCAAACATATATATAGAAGTAATAACATACTCATATATTTCACAATACATGCATATTATAAAAGGAGTAGTCAAGGTTAGATCCACGGCTTCAATCAGAAAAGTATTTGTGATAAAATCGGCTTACTTATTGGATAACATATATCAAGGTACTTAACAGCTAGTTAAAATTAAAAAACATCAGTAGTATTTACCCTTTCAGATCTGATTACAAATAAGAAGTGTCACTATTCGCTAGAAATTCCAAAGAATAGTTGAAAAATTCTTCTTTGGAGTTAAATTTAGTACCCACTCGATCAATTAAAATTCTTTAGGGTACAGACTGCTCAATTTTCACTGCTCGACGTACAGGGGTGTAATTACAAATGGTGTAATTTGCAAAAGTGCAGTGCATTACGACGATTATGTACGCAATATTGTCTGCCAAACATTAAAATTAAGAAAGAAATGGGAAGGGTTTTAGTAACTTAATACGATTCAAATAAAGAAAAATTGCTGCAGTATGAATATTATAAATACTAATATGTTTTGAAATATTTTATGTATTGGAAAATTAAAGGCTGAAGAAAGCTGAGTTATTTGAATTATCCTGATACGAACCCGTACATGTGGGTTATGCAAGTTATGAATCTGTTGTCCAAAAACAAAATTTCACATTAATAGTATTAGTAGGATGGCAGCAGTACACATGGTATCAAACTTAGACTGAAGAAGAAGTTATTGAAAGGTGGGAGTCGTAAGAGCCGACTGAGGGAATACCGTGGGAGTGGGCAGCAGCACTCCTTCAAGTATTAACAACATCTACTGTGATCGCCAACCGGCCTGCCAAGCGTGGCGATTACGGCACTATCCCCCATTCTTGGGGAGGCCTATGTCCAGCAGTGGACTTTAAAAGGCTGATGGATGGATGGTAACTGAAAAACCAGAGACATAGTATAGGCGATTCACTGTACATATTACTACTAATTATCTCATGAGGAGAGTGGTTATAAGATCAGCAACTTTTGAAGCACACTTACACGTTCTATGGTTGTTCAGAATCCCTCGATAACGATTTTCAGTATGTATTTATAGACAGAATGAACCTTCATTTCCAGATCTTCAAAATATCACTCATAAGCGAAACATGCAATGTTTCGACAAGTTAAATTTCTATTGTATGAATTGACAATCACTAATTGTATCTTCTACTGAGAGTGAGTAATGAATTTGTTGTCTGAATGTCCATTTCAAAACAAAAAGGATTTGCACCATATAAGGTTTCATAAATTATTAAGACAAACAATAATCAGGATTTACGCATCAACATCTCTATCGAGCAGGATGTGAAATCAACCGTGAAGATACCCGTTTGGCTATCGTGGAATCAATATTCGGGCTGTTCGACTATGGTGGCAATAATTCTCGGAATAATGTCGCGGACAGCCCGTAAGTCAAACAGTGGGATAATCCGGCACGCTCTAATGGAATAATGGAGACGATCTATGATGTCGTATATTTAAGCTACAGACAGAATAACACGATAGCGCTGTGAGATATGGCTTTTGATATTTCACGCTGCTGTTTGTTTGGCTCATTAAGACTATTTTATGCTAAAATAATGGCAATCTTGATCTTCTACACCCATCCATGCATTAGATCATATATACTTTTTTTTTAATACAATACTCTGCATTAAGACATTTTCCTTATATTGCGGGGATTTTACAAACATACAATATAATGGACAAAGTACACCCAGACTCAGAACAAACATTAAATTTGTGAATCACACAAAGAGTCCTGAGATAGGAGGCCGATATCTAAGCCACTCTGCCATCTGTGCAGTTAACCAGTTAACCTTATGATGCGCATGACACTGAAGAATATCAAACATTGTAAAATATTACTTGTGCAGAATCTATATCTATATAATCGTATAGTCGATTTATTGCAATCTATTTGGATACTTTCAGGATCCTTAGTTAAGGGAGGACTAAGATGTTTGAACGGACATCGGCTACGACTGGGTCCTCCGTGGCCGGCTTCCCCCTGGGCTGGGCGTAGTTTGCTACGCAGACGATACGCTCGTCACAGCCCGGGGCGGGACCCTCAAGGAGGCGGCAACGCTGCCCACCTCAGGTACCGCGGAGGTGGTCAGGCGGATCGAGCCGCTGGGGCTTAGGGTGGCCTTTGAAAAGTCGGAGGCCCTACTCTTCCATGGGCGCTGACGTGGCCCGCCCGCAGCGCCTCGATAACGGTCAATGGTGTGGGCTTCCCAATCCAGGCTCACATCAAATATCTGGGCCTGGTATTGGATGTATGGTGACACATTGACGAGCACTTCCGCCGTCTGGCGCCAAAGCTCGTCGGCACGGCGTCCGCCCTCGGGAGACTGATGCCGAATCTGGGCGGACAGAGTCTCGCGTGTCGACGACTCTACGCGGGGGTAGAACGGTCGATGGCACTGTACGGCGCGCCCGTGTGGGCGGAGTCCCTGGCCGCTCGCAATAGGGCCCTTCTGTGGCATCCACAGAGGGTTGTAGCGGTCACGGCAATACGCGGGTACCGCACGGTCTCGACCGATGCAGCCTGCGCGTTGGCCAGAACCCTCCCGTGGGATCTGGAGGCGAAGGTGCTCGCCGAAGTCTATCGGCGGGCGTCGACGGACCCCAGGCTGTCACCACTGCGACTGCGACAAGGACTTGGCGCAGCATACGCTCGAGTCGTGCCCGGCCTGGGATGTGCAGCGCCTGGAAGTTGTTGCGGTCATAGGCATGGACCTGTCGCTGCCGGCCGTTGCGCGAGCGATGGTTGGCAGTGACAGGGCCTGGACCGCGGTCGCCGCCTTCTGCGAGGCTGACATCTCGCGGAAGGAGGTGGCGGAGAGGGCCCGGGACGAATCCTCCTTAGCGGAGGCGATTCGCCGCCGGCGCACGGGGCGCCGTGCGCGTGCTTACCTGCGCCTTATGCCGCCCTAGCCGAGGCTGCGGACGGTG
This sequence comes from Leucoma salicis, assembly GCA_948253155.1. Lineage (NCBI taxonomy): Eukaryota > Metazoa > Arthropoda > Insecta > Lepidoptera > Erebidae > Leucoma > Leucoma salicis. Next base: position 827,806 of record OX411804.1, read on the forward strand.
GAGTCGGGGAGTACCCTGCCGTCTGCGGAAGTGCGCGGGGCGTCGCTGAAGAGAGGGTGCTTGAAGGGGCTTCCGCCTGCGGATCGCGGTCGTAACGACGCGGTACTCGCCGTAGCAAGGGCGGGTGAGGGCGCACGGTGGGTTTTTAGTGGGTGAGAGCCCCACACTATTAAAAAAAGAAAAAGGACTAAGATGTTTGAAGTCCAAATATCGGTTAATTGCTACAGCAAAAGAAACTACAGAATGTGCCAGCGTCGGTATATGCCTTTAAATTACAATATGGGTAGCTTAATAAGTAACGTAACTTGTAAATGGAATTTCGCACTTTTAACTCTTATACGTAGTAGGACCATATTATTAATGACTTAAACATAGCTGGCGAGTCGTGGGTGTGTAATACACCTCTGCCTACCCTTTCGGGGAATACAGGCATGATGCTATGTTATTAATTGTTTTCGTAGTTTTTTTATCAACACACCACACACTATTTCTCTTCGTTGATGAAGCGCGAGTGATATCTCTGGTGCTGCTAGCATTTATAGGCTACAATAACCACTTCCTTTTGCCATCCTCGCAGTACAAACAAAATGGAATCATAACAAGCTAGGTACTAATCGCAAGGGTACCCGTGGTGATCGTTTAAGTGAGTACGGTGTTAACAAATAAGCAAATAAATTCACTTAGTAAGGATAAGTATTATAAGTTTAATTAAATCTATCTTAACTTCGTTAATATAATCAAGTTTTCAATCAAACCCATCACATAAACTTACACCACGTCTGACGGGTCCTGTATGGTAATAAAGCACTTGAGAGTGTCGGTAGCAGCGTAAAGCCTCATAACGCCGCCCAGCTATTGTATTAATTTGTTATTGTGTTAGTGTTTCTAATTGAATTTATTCGCTGAACCATTTACGCAGACACGGGTAATTGAGGTTTAGATAATATCGATTGATGAGTCCTGTACAGTTTAATGTTATTTGGCATGACTGGCTTATGTCTACTAGATATAAAATTATTTTTGTTTTGTTTATACTATAATGATACCATTTTATTTACTACAAAGGTGGCCAAAAAGCATATACGCCAATGGACGGTAAGCGGTTACCGTAGCCTATAGACGCTAGCCACAATATACGCATCACTCACGCGTTGCGAACCCCGTGGAAAGGAACAGAAGGACATAGGAGAACATAGGAATATAGATATGATAACAAAGATCAGTTGAGGAATCATATATTAAGGTTAATGAGGAAGGAGAGAGTAGGTTTATTAGGAGGAGGAAGGATTAAGGATGGGACTAGGAGAGGCTAGAGCCTCCGGCGTTCTCACTCACGATACAAAACACTACAGTAAAAGTACCTACTGTTGTGTGCTACAAGCTGATCTTCAGTAACAGGATGTTAATACTATTGTTTTAAAACTTCTTTCTTTCATTATAGCGAAATCTTTAGAAAATGCCTTTTATGTATTTTATACTACAAGGATGGCAAACAACCATACAGCCTGCCTGATGGTAAGCAATTACCGTAGACACTAGCAATGCCACTTGCTATACTAGCCGCATTGCCAGCCCCAGGGGTAGGAAGTTTTCCAGGGTCATACGTAGATACCGCACGGTATCGACGGAGGCGCCTGCACGTTGGCTGGAATCCCCCCATGGGACTTGGAGGCGGAGGTGCTCGCCGAGGTGTATCGGCGGGCGTCACAAGAGCGGGAGGGGGGCGGACGCCCCCTACCCAGGGAGGTGGCCAGGTGGCAGGGCGACGCCCGCCGAGCTGCCATGGCCAGATAGAGAGCACGGTTGGAGGCGCCCCGGGCCGGTCTTTGGACCGTAGGGGTGCTCCAGCAAGTGCTGGAGGAGTGGGCGTGGCGACGGCACGGAGTCCTTACCTTCCGACTGGTGCAGATGCTGTCGGGGCACGGTTGCTTCGGCAGATATCTGCACATAGTCGCAAGGAGGGAAGCAACTCCGGGCTGTCCCCACTGCGGCTGTGACGAGGACATGGCGCGGCACACGCTCGAGTCGTGCCCGGCTTGGGCCGAGCAGCGCCGTGAACTTGTCGCGGAAATAGGGGGGGAGCGTCGTCAGAGCGATGCTTGGCAGTGACAGGAATTGGGCCGCGGTCGCTGTTTTCTGCGAGGAGGTTATCTTGCGGAAGGAAGCGGCGGTGAGGGCCAGGTAGGAGGATTCTTCCGCTGACCCAAACAGCCGCCAGCGACCGGGGCGGCGCAGGTGCAGATACTTGCACCTCATGCCGCCCTAGCTGAGGCTGTGGGTGGATGGACCGGGGCACATCCGCCACCCGCATGGCCTCCCGCGAAGGTGTGACGCTCTATGTGCGGATGCGTCGCTCAGTAGAGGGTACCCGAAAGGGTAAGCCGCCGGCGGACCACCGAAGGAATGTAACATAGTTCCAGTAGCCCGCCAATAAAGGCGGAGAGGCGGCACATGACGAGTTTCTTTAGTGGGTGAGGGCCCCACACTACCCTGTTCGTTGCCCCTAATGACGGGGTGTGCGGTTAGGAGCATTTTTTCTCGTCATAACAAGTGGAAGTACCAGTAAAAAGAATAGTGAGGAAATAAACAGATGTGGGTCTCCAGCGCTTTCAGTCACTGTATGAAACGACAGCAGGAGTAACTACCTCTCATTACGTGATACTGATATTTTGTAAGAAAGTACTACTTCCCCAGTCGAGCCAGCCTAATTATGCCGGGTTGCTCCCAGCTTTACCACTAGAAGTCTTGAATATTTTACTGTCTGCTTTCTTTATTTCTATTCAGCAACATACATATGCAAGTAAGATTTAGTATCTAATATTATCTATACCTTATAATTCGTTAAGAGTATATTTTATGCATTTATGGAAAGTTTTGCTACCACGTGGTATACCCCTTCTCCCTGTGTCAATGATATGTGATCGTCGTGAGTGCGATAAATTCACCGCTAATGGCAGATACTGCGCCGTGATCCTTGATAAACGATCCCCATATATTTGGAGATGCGGAATGTTGATTGGATTTTGTTTTGACGTACAGTATTTTCTTAAAGATAATATTTTGTTTGGAGCTGATAGAAATTAGAAAAATGGAAATTGTGGTTAAGATATTTGTGGTGATGTTTATCTAAAAAAATGTTTTTCCTTTATTGTGTATTTCACTTGTATTGTGGTAAATCTTTGAAACAGATGAATTGACTTCGATGCTTCTTAGAGATAGCGAAATGCACAAAGATAAATTTAAATGACCTTTTGGGTTTGGATCTTTACGTAATTATTTTGCAACTAAAGTTGTTTGGTTTTATATCTTCAGATACGGCACCAGAGTTACACTACACGTTTATAGAGCAGGCGTTACATCCAGGACCTGCGTTGGCACTTCACTGTGCTGCTTCTGGATCACCATCGCCCCGATTTACATGGCTATTGGATGGGCAACCCTTGGAAGAACATAATTCTCCACAAAGGTGATGAAATTTTTGAATTATTCGTATTTCTGTCCAGTTGATAGCTAGCTAAAATGGAAGCTTACGTTGAAGATAGGTTAGAAGAGCAGTTGAAATTAACTACCAAAAGTTTGTGGCGTCAATTTTTACATTTAAAAATATGTTTCTAGTTGAAATTTTATTCTATTCAAGTTTTATGGTTTTAAATGGAAAAATTGGTATGATTTAATAATATTTTATGGGCTAAGGCTGGTGGAATAACTTGAAATCTAACTGACAGTAAGTAAGTCACTGCATACCATGTAAACAATTACATTCAAAAAGAGGAAGGGATAGAGAATCGGTATCTTAAAATAGAGTAGCTGGTTGTAAAAGCTAAACAGATTCATGCACTACAAGTGAGAGCTCTCATTAGGTTCCAAATAAAAATTGGCACTAGTCTCGTAATAACCACGATAACATGCCAAATAAAGCAAAGGTAAAAGCAGAGATTGCTTGTTTTTGGCTAATCTTTTTCTATTTGAAGTAGTATTTCAAATTTATAATACTTATAATTCTTTGTCTACCATTTACAGAAGTATAAGTCAGTTTATGAATTCTAACGGCGATGTGGTGAGCTACCTGAACCTAACATCGGTGCGACCTGAAGACGGAGGAAGATACACGTGCAGAGCCCACAACTCCAGGGGAGCTGTTGAACATTCTACAAGATTAAATGTTTATGGTCCGTTTTACATCCTTCTTAACATATTGATGACACGTGTGTTCAAATATCTAACTTGTTTATATTTTTTTACTATGGAGTGGCAAATAAGCATTGGTCAACCCAGTGATGAGCGGTTACCCGTAGCCTTTAGACGTTAGCAATGCCAAATATATCACACGCGCGTCACAAACTGCAAGGAAGAAGATAGGAGGTGGAGCTTTCAAGGGATGTTTTAAATATGCCGCCACTAAATGCTGGAATAATATTCCTCCGCCGTGTCCACCTAAAATCAATAAAGTCATATATTTACTTGAAGCAAACTTGGCCAACAAAAATAGTAATTAGATGAATAGTTGGTACTTACCTATCAATTCTGGCCGAAATGCTAATAGTAGTGGTGGAATGAATAACAATGGGCGATTTTTGTAACTTCTCGTTTCTTAAACTGCAGGATTTTTACTAATACGTTGATAAGTTATTATACTACAAACAATAACTTGCTGACTACACACGCATGCCAATTACACTAATATTTCAGTGCGTCCACGCGGAATGAGTGAGACAGACGTCAGTCTAGAGCACAGAACAATTATAGTACTCCTAGCGGAGTCTAGAGTTTAATTTCGTAATTATATTTAAGCTAGCTACATACCTATATTGTAATCTGTGTTATATTTTTTTTCGTTTGGTCTCCACGTGTTTATAGATCTGCAGAATTCAGAGCTTATTATTGTTATTATTTCTTTTTGAATATTTAATCCTATACATACTGGATGTAAGTTCTGTTTTCTCTGATACATACGAGTATTATATCCATGGAATTATTTCTATGTATATCATTGCTGGTTAATTGACATCCGTGCGTCACTAAGGCCTACATTGAAAATCAGCGTTGCAGTGGATGTTAATTGCTGCACTGTGACAGCATTGCTGAATGCGCCTTGCCTTTGAAATCCTGAATTTTATATTTTGTTGTTTTTCAAGATTAAGTATGTTTATTTAGTGTTAATAAAACAATTTGTATGTTTGAGATAAGGAATAATAAAAAAGGACAATAGTGATGATAGAGTGCACATAAGGACAGTACCTATTACAGGTACCTACCATTGTTTCACGTTGATCTGTGAGAAGGTGGTACTTCCCCAATAACGCTCCATTCATATTAGTAGAAGCAAGGCTCTGTCAAGTCTCCACTTCAAAAATAGCCACGAATGGGGTAAAACTTTGAAGGTCATTTCTTTGTTTATGTGATAGATACAGATAAGTTTAACAAAATGCATGCTTCTCACCACATTCTTTAATTGTACTTCTATCAAAAATTATGGATTAAATAAACAATATTATCAATAAAGAAACCTTGAAACATAACCCAATTTTACTGGCGTTACGAAGAAGACTCAAATCCATTACAATGAAACCAGAATTATTTATTCACTTGGTCTCAAAGATATTCATTTCTTGCTAAGCTTGTGCACAGTAAACTAACACATACATCATGTAATAAAATTTTGTATTTTGACACAGGTCCACCATCAATACGCAGTGTCAGTCCAGTCCGTGTGGTGGCAGGCGTGAACACGACCATCTTCTGCCCGTACTCAGGATTTCCAATCAGGTTGATGGAGGTGCATTTGTTTAGTAAAATTATAAGTTTCATTTTGTTTTGTTTTCGTAGATTAGTGTTAGTTTTATACGAGTGTTGTAGACATTTTTGATGTGAAACATCTAATGCGGAGGGAGGGTAAAATCGGCTGTTAGCGTGGCGACGCTTTTTTACTTGTTCCGTTCAAATCTTGCAAGTTAAATTAGACACAATTCCCGATTTCCTATTGAACTGAAATTTTACAAGCATGTGTATATTGCGTAGTAATGCAATATTATGATGACATGAAGCTGATCTGATGATGGAGCTGGAAGGTGGATACAGGAACTTCATAATGAAACGGCACAACAATATCGAGTTTGGACTCGTTTGATTCGTCTTGATGAGTACTGTGGTCTTTTAATGGTATCCAGGGTCTGACGATGGAGCTAGAAGATAGCCACAGTAACTCTGTAATGAAACAACGCAACCTCATCGTGTTTGTACTCGTTTGATTAGTCTTGACGAGTACTTTGTCTCTAGATAGTATCCAGGGTCTGATGATGGCGCTTGAAGGTGGCCACAGTAACTCTGTAATGAAACGACTCAACCTTATCGAGTTTGGAATTGTTTGTTTCGTCTTGATGAGTACTTCGGTCCTAGATGATTTCCAGGGCCTAATGATGGTGATTTATGTCCATATCCGCTATTTTACACATGTCATAATTTTATGCAAGCACACATTGAAAAAGTTATGATCGTTTTATTTCTACTCATTATTCCTACAAAATAATTTCGATGTTTCACATCTGGTAGACGTCCCACGACGTCTATTTTTATCTGATTTTAAGGGTTATGTTCTTCTTCTTTTTTATTTTCAGTAATAAATAACGCTATCTCCTGCAAAATTATTATAAAATAGATAGGAGAAAAAAATATTTTTAATGCATGTTAATCTTCTTCTGTGTGTACTAAGCATATTTGTTCATATTTAAAGTTTATATTAATACAAAAATAAAGGTGCTCCTGAATAATTCATTTTATAATTTTATAAAAATTTATGACTTCAAAAATAGTAATCATTAAAAACTACTGAAGTAACAACTTAAAATTATTAAATTAACAGTGGGTTTTTGAGTATTAAAACTAATTGTAGCACAAAAGCTTAAAATTGTTGGTGAGTTTACTTTTTTAACCACGATATGGTTTTATTATTTATAATATTATGAGTATTATTTATATGTACATATAGTGTTTATTTCCTCCAAATGGATTCAACTTCAAATAACATCATATAGTTGACTCTACATTATGTGCTGTGCCACATAATGTAGAGTCATTTAATTCAAATTCATATATACGGAGATAACCTTTTTAAGCAATGTCCAAACAGAAGAAGAAAAAGATCTTTAACGGAACTTACTTAGGCTTACGAGAATATTGTCAGAGAAAACTTGTGCATGGGCCCGTTTAAAAATACGTGACGATTTCAAGGAACAAAATAACAGGTATTCATAATAGGGCTCGCAAAAATTGTGACGTCATGCCATGATTTTAGTAAGGGGGTCAAAACCTTAAAAATTAGTTTATGAACGGCTCCTAAGGGAAACTTTTGAAATTAATTATTTGCAACAGCTAAAAAGTAATCGAGTTCACGTTTTTATATAACTAAGAAATTGATTTATAACCTTTCGTGTAGATTACGTGGGGTAATAATGATTAAATTATTTATAATTTGTAGCGAAATCAGCTGGCAGCGCGGTGGTACAGAGTTGAGTTCCTCAGGAGGCCGAGCATTGTCAGGAGTTGGGGGCGAGCTACTACTCTGGCCCGCAGAGCCAGCTGATGCTGGCATGTACTCGTGCAAGGTCTCATCACCCTCTGGACAACAAGCGCAAAAGGATATTCAGATATTTGTAAAAAGTAAATGCTGTTCATTTTGAAAAGATGTAGAAAAACACATACCTATATTTTTTTTATTGCTTGTGATGGCAGACTAGCCACGGCCCACCTGATGGTAAGTGGTAACCATCGCTCATGGACTCAACTATACCAAGACTATGCTGCGCACCATTTCATTTCTCAGATATGAAATGAAAGAATAAATGGCCATCTTCACACTGACGTACCTACTTCATGACCGGTCACACAGGAGATGGTGTTAACGACCCGTTTGGGCCCGATAGCAAGTGAGTACTCTCACTTAGTACCCAGCCCTACTACTAGTAATGCAATGGTTGATAATTGCTTACTTCGCTTAGTCGCCTTGTACGACACCAGCTGGAAAGGATGGGGTGGTGACACTTGTATTCTTAGTCCGTCACCACATGGACAAAAACATTATATTAGGTATAATTTATACATGGTACAGCGAAGCCAGGCCAGCTCACTAGTTACGTTTAGTGAGTTATTTTTGAAATCCATTGGTACACGACAATGTACATTAATTATATCCATGCAAAAGGATAGATCCTAGAGGAATCATGATATTTTCGTTATAAGAACCCATGTCCTTTTCCTTGGTACCAACTGCATTAACTTAGGAATAAAGCATGTAGGGCTAGGCTGGCAATTCTCTGAGTTGTTTATTTTTTATACATTGTCATGTTTTATTCCAGATCCACCTAAGATAGCCGGATTTTCCTTTCCAATGGATTTGGTAGAAGGCAGTTCAATACAAGTTCTTTGTGGCATTACTTCAGGAGACAAACCGGTTTACTTTTCATGGCTTAAAGATGGACAGCATATACCGTCGTCTTTACAGGTCAGGTCTTGTCAGGTATATTAGCTGCATGATTTGTAGGTTAGTTCATAAAAGGAAAGCTCACAGGATAAAACAGTCCATTAAGCCATTTACAACAGAGAGCAATCAAAATTTTACTTGGTAGATATTTATTTTAATTTTCATTGAACTTCTTCTGTACTATTATAAAGCTGTAACTGATCTGTATCTGTACATCTGTACATTAAATATATTATGAGAAAAAATAACTGTAATAAGCGATGTGGGTGTTTCTGACTGAATATATTTTTTTAATTTTTCGGACATCACACAAAAACGACTGAATGAACTTTCATGAACCCTTTTTTGTTTGATAGCTCTTGATTAGACTTAAAAACTCTTCTCTCTTCTTTTCTTTTGATTTTTCTGATAATTATTAGTTTAATACTGATTCTATAATATGGGAAATCAAAGAACTTAAACTAGCTTTTGTCTTCGGCGGATTAGCGGGCAAATGCTAGTGTACAATCACAGACAACTCAACTATACAATACACAATGTTTTCTTCGAATTTAGTCATTCCTTACTCAGGCACAACAATGTTTAAGTCCAGTTATCTATGACTAATTAATAATTATGTGCTAAATATATTTTTAAAGGTTCAGGAAAAATCGTTGGATGAATTCAGTTTCCTTATATTTTCTCACGTGACGTCCAAACACAGCGGCGAATATACTTGTGTTGCCAGTAATTCTGCTGCTCAAGTGAATCATACTGCTAGACTTGCGGTAAAAGGTATTCATTGAAACTTCTTTATTTTATTCTTTTATAACGGATTTATTTCGCTATAATAATGATGGATAATAAAATAGTCATTTTTTTTGGCAATATAGTCTTTAGGAATTTCATCTAGCCAATACTATTGCCTCTAGACGCCAAAACTATAGCTTATTGATAATAATAATCATAGGGGCATCACTCACAGCCCCTTTGATAGGAACAAATAGAGGAAGAAAAAAGAGGTTTGGGCCTCCAAGGCTACACTCACCGAAAGAAGCTTAACATTACTACTATTATGCTGATATTGTGTAAAAGAGTAATGCTCACCTGAAATAGCTCATTTATGTTGAAATTTCAAGATAACACTATTTTTGTTCATATAAGCCGTGTCTATTTTAATGCATTTCTAAGTTCTATGTAAAACATCTTTATGTATCTGTATATCCACCAGTATTAACGTGGGGCCACCTTGGAATAAGTCTGATTTGTTTATGAGCCACTGTTTAAAATACCTTCCAAAGCACGGTCGAGGTCAGGTGTTCACGAATAGGTGTCACTTTTTGGTCACCCATCTGATGCCGACTAATTGAAAGTTGCTTAACCTTGCCTTACCTTGCTTTTCTCCTGCTATGTCCTTACTATACAATACCTTATCCATTTGAATTTATTTGAAACGTTTTTTATCTAATTTTAGTTGCACCTTCATGGGTCTATGAACCTCAAGATGTATCGGTGCTGTTAGGAACACAAATTGTTGTAAATTGTGCTACTAAAGGATATCCAGAACCAAGAATTGCGTGGTTGAAAGGCGGTAAGTATGTTTTTTTTTTATTATTTGATCTGATGAAATAAAATGTTTTTCGCATTGTTCTTTTATCATCAGAAGGAAGAGTAAGAGGTAAGCTAAGAGCTCGGCTTGAAATAATTTTAATAGATAGTAAGATAATGGGATACTACATGGTCTATTTAATAGTATTTAGGTTAAAACTTATCCAACAGATCGAAGTTATGAGTTTGAAACTTATTAATAATAGCAGTCTGTTTATAAAGTAAATATTCAAGTGTATAACGCTCATAAAGTGAATAATAAATAAGAGCTAAATTAAAATGAATTTCAACGTAAATAATGAATAATATGAATAATATTTTGATATCGATCATCATAATTTTTAAACCTTATCAGTGCTAGTTGACCTAAGTCTAATGAGAAAGCTAACACCGTTGAAGAAAATAATATAAAGAAGACTGGAACTGGAATGCCACCAGATTCACAGTGACAGTCGAAAATTTTCCTCTTTAAAAAGGAGTTATTTTTTTTAATCTGCGTTAGTAAATAATCTCTTAAATATTAGAGGACGTCCTACAAAAACACGTCCCTTATAATTGAACCCAAGCAAAAATTTTAAACCTATTAAAATTCTATAAAGTGAATAATACATAAAAATATCAAGTTAACCAGGCATCGGCATTGAAAGTCAGAACGTAAATCATTAAATGACTTGTAGAAGCGTACAACATCCAAAAAGATAAATTTATTCGACAATTTCAGGGTCTGGTGTGGACTTTAGACCGGTATCAAACCTTGACCTGCAGTTCTCGGTGCTGCCTAATGGTTCCTTAAGCATATCTCCAGCTGCACATCACCACGAAGGACAGTACATGTGTCGAGCGGAAAATGGAATTGGAAGAGGACTGTCCAAAATTATAACAGTTTCTGTAAATGGTAAATATTGTCAGTTTTTCCCAAAAAAAAAAATAATGATTCTGCTGCCACTGATATAGTACTCCGTGTTAACTATTTCTTCAGCATATTCTTACAATCTACTACACGATGACGTAGTAAGAATACAAGTGTCACCACCCCATCCTTTCCCCACGGGTGTCGTACAGGGCGACTAAGGGAAGTAAGCAATTGTCACTCATTGCATTACTGGTGGTAGGGCTGGGTACCAAGTGGGAGTACTCACTTGCTATGGGGCCTGCACGGGTTGGTACCACCATGATCCGTGTGACCGGTCATGAAGCACATTAGGGGGGTTATTGGTTTTAGCATGGGATAGCCGTTTATTCTTTAATTTTATATCTGTGAAATGAAATGGTGAGCAGTGGCTTGACAATACTCCCGGTATAGTTGAGTCCAGGAGTGACGGTTACTATTTACCATCAAGTGGACTCGTCTGCCACTATACGCAAAAAAAACCTGCATTTGATGAGGGACAATAGCCTAAATCATTCGTGTTTGATGGTAAACTTTGGCCTGAGTCGTTCGCGATCCTTTTGAAGGAGACAAGGAATAATAAAAAGCAGACAGAAATCTAATTCCAGAATATATGAGCTCACTCTACTGGGATAATTATTACAATGTCGAAGAGTAATAGTAATTATTTTCGGTAATAATTTAAGGACATTAAGCCGTAAGCTCTTTTTCCGCTCTTTTAGTATTAACAAGTTTTCTGCTTTATCCAAGTATGATGCTGTTACTAAAAATTGTATTGTTTTTAATCCAGAGCCAGCGCACTTTGAATTCTCTTCAAGAAACATGACAGTAAAAAGAACGAGTCAGGTTGTGCTACAGTGCGATGCTCGTGGTGATCCGCCTATACAGTTGCAATGGACACACAACATGATGAATATGGACCTCACTAGTTATAGGTAACTTATTATTATAATATGAAGTTCTTTAGTGATATTTTAAAGGCCTCTATAATAAAAATACTCATCAAAACCAAATCACTGTCTAAGAAAAGTCAGAAGTAGCTGGATGATTAAATGGTACGATATTACGACCAAAACAAGTTTTTAGTATTGTATCTTTTTTTAATTTGTACTTTATGCTATCCTTATCAATATTATGAATACGTGATCTTTTCATTTGTAACGCTTTTACGCTATCACTACTGAACCTCAAGAAATTTTACAAAAATTTTATCTCTAGCCCAGAAAAGTACAGGCAAACTCATCATCCAGGAAAAATTAATGGTTCCCGTAGGATAGCTTTATCTTACACAGAGTTACTTTAATATGGCGTAGATTGATTTATTTAGATTCTGAAGTCCCGGCGGACAGAGTCACGGCAGAATCTAGTGTTAAATATTTTTGATGTGAAACATCTAATGCGGAGGGAGGGTAAAATCGGCTGTTAGCGTGGCGACGCTTTTATTTTACTTGTCTCGTTCAAATCTTGCAAGTTAGATTTGACACACTTCCCGGATTCCAATTGAGCTGAAATTTTACATGCATGTTGTGTATATCGCGTGACGATGCAATATTATGATGACATGGAACTGATCTGATGGTGGAGCTGGAAGGTGGACATAGGAACTCTATAACGAAACGACGCAACCCCATCAAGTTTGGAATCGTTTGATTCGTCTTGAAGAGTACTTTGTCTTTAGATGGTATCCAGGGTCTGATTATGGAGCTAGAAGGCGGCCATAGGAACTCTGTTATAAAATGACATAACTCCATCGAGTTTGGGCTCGTATGATTTGTGTTGACGAGTACTTTGTCTCTAGATGGTATCCAGGGTCCGACGATGGAGCTGGAATGAAATGACGCAACCCTATCGAGTTTATACTCGTTTGATTCGTCTTGAGGAGTACTTTGACAAGTAATAATCATTTTATTGCTACAAAATAATTTCGATGTTTTCACATCTGGTAGACACGACGTCCCAAGACGTCTAGTTTTTTTAATTAAGTATATTTAAAGTTTTTGATCATCAATACCAACAAGATACACTGTCACGGACAAAATCAAGCTAAAAGCCTGTCCGTGTGGATATATACTTATATATCTACATCTGTCTACTAACGAACTGAGACAAAGGTTTTAAAACAGTTTTAAGTTCAACCTAATTACAATCATGGCACTTAGTAATAAAGTCATAAATCTTTAAAATATTATCTTACATTTACGATCATTCGTCATAAAAATGATAAATGTTTTGAAGCATAATAGGATAACATTAGATTTTGAATGCTTGCTATCCCAATATGGCCTAGAATTAGAAATAAGAAAGCCAACGAGAATTCAAAGTAAGACATGCATAGACAACTTTCTACATAATTTTCGACAATGATGTAAATCTCAAATTGTCGAATTTTCATTATCTGACCATACGGCACAACTAATAGAGTGTCCAATCAAGAAACAAGGAGAAATCATATCCTGGCGCATTAAACGTCGAGATTACGATATCGCTAACATAAACAGATTCAAGTCATGTCTCAAGAGTCTATATTTTAATGATATATACTTAATTAGTGACGCAAATAACATGGATATCACGAGGTTTAAAGCATTGTAGCAAGATCAAAAGAAAACTACTCTGGAAATATAGATTAAAACCAAACAATACAAATAAATTAAACTACAAGAATTACGCACGAAAATATAGACATATAATTAGGTTAATTCAGCGTTCCCAAAACATTCACAAAATAAAAACATCTGAAAATATGGCTACTAAACTACGTGGAAAATAATAAATCAGGCAAAAGAAACTCGTCTTCCCAATACGATCTCTAGACTAAAAATAAGTAAAAGTAATGTTTAGATATTTTTATATATATTTTTAGCATTTGACATGCTTAGCACTATACATTAAACACAAAGTGAAAAATGTGAAATCGAAAATAACAGTCAGGAGCAGGATTTGAACCTGCATCTTCTGGATACCGTCCAGATGCTTTACCAATTCAGCCATCCTGACAATTGCTCCCGACTGCTAATTTCGATAACACATCATACTTAACGTCTTTGGGTGACGCCTGCGCCATCTGTCGGACGTATTTTCATACATTATACCGACCAGGTAAACTTAATTTTACAATTAAGATTTTACCTAATAATGACGCAAACCCTTTAAATATTTAGATATTTTTATATATATTTTTAGCATTTGACATGCTTAGCACTATACATTAAACACAAAGTGAAAAATGTGAAATCGAAAATAACAGTCAGGAGCAGGATTTGAACCTGCATCTTCTGGATACCGTCCAGATGCTTTACCAATTCAGCCATCCTGACAATTGCTCCCGACTGCTAATTTCGATAACACATCATACTTAACGTCTTTGGGTGACGCCTGCGCCATCTGTCGGACGTATTTTCATTATTTTCGATTTCACATTTTTCACTTTGTGTTTAATGAAAAGTAATGTTATCACGAAGCCGCAGGAGATTGTTAATGCTTTTAGCGACTATTTTGTAAATAAAATTGAGCCTATTACTAATCGTGGCATCAAAGTAACAAAACATATACATAAAATAAATAACTCTCTGTTTATCTCACCTTGTATTACTTTAGATATAGAAATAATTATATCCTCATTAAAAAATACCAATAGTGCCAGCTATGATGAAATATCAACTAAGGTTATTAAAGCCTCAAGTAAATATATATCCAAACATTTAATCTACATTCTAAATTTGAGTATATGCTCTGGTATCTATCCTAATGGGTTAAAAACATCATTAGTAAAACCATTCTTCAAAAAGAAAGACAGGGAACTTATGGAATGTTACAGGCCTGTTACTCTTATACCCGTTTTCTCAAAAGTGTTTGAAAAGTTTATATATAAGCAACTTTATGACTATCTAGAGAAACACAATATTTTAACCATAGAGCAAAAAGAGTTTAGACAGAAAAAGAGCATAAACAGAGCAATCTACGACTTTTAAATGTAATTATGTCAAGGGTGGATACAAAGGTGCCAGTTTGCGCAATATTCTGTGATATGACGCAAGCATTCGACTATGTGGATCACGATATCCTACTTTCCAAGCTTGATCATTATGGCTTGCGGGGTAGTGTCCTCACTCTCATAAAATCATATTTAACTGACCGCAAACAATATGTCGAAAATAGCTGGATCGATGAAGATAATAAAGTCCAAAAGACATACACATCCAGTATGAGAACAGTCGAATTTGGTGTGGGACAAGGAAGCGTGTTGGCTCCTTTGTTATTTATTATATACATCAACGACCTACCGAAAGTAACCCCTCATACCATGACATTATTCGCCGATGACAGTACAGTTGCAATAGAATGTAAAAATAAAAATGAATACAAAATTGGCATACCTACTACATTAATAAATATTATAGATTAGTTAAATAATTATAATTTAAAAATTAACTTCAATAAAACTAAACTAATACAATTCTGCCAAAGGCGTCCTACATTTGAACATTTGGCCATAAAATATAACAGTATTGAAATATGCGAAGTCAACTCTACAAAATTCTTGGGAATAATCATTGACAATAAAATTAAGAAAACGAATACAGAAGAACTATGTAAAAAATAAGTAGCTCTGCATATGCTCTATATAAGCTTGCCCCAATACTTAGCATTGATGCTCTACTCACAGCGTATCATGGAACTGCTGCCGTATACTTGAGATATGGCATAATGTTTTGGGGTAACGCAACGAATAAAGATTTAGTCTTCAAAACACAGAAAAGATGCATACGAGCGATGTTCAATTTAAATATCCGGGACAGTTGTGAACCGTATTTCAAAAAGCATAAGATGATCTAACCTTACCTTCCATGTTCATTTTTGAAACAGCCATATTTGTAAAATCAAATCCTGATCCCTTTGGAACCTTAGGAAATACAGTTACCCGCAATAGAAGGCAAAATACCCAAAATAGGGTAAGAGTACGCAGGGCAAATACTGCATTGCTACACAAAAGCATATATTGCCTAGCTCCAATAATATACAATACAATAACTAATGAATTAAAGACTCTAAATATTAATGTTTTTAAAAAACGTCTTAATGAATTCCTAGTTAGCAAATGTTATTATGACCTGAGAGATTTCCTTTAAAATAAATAGCTTAATTAGAAAATACAATTGCAATACTTTAACCATTAACATTGTTTTAATAAATCTATTGACATTTGCATTATTAACCTCTTAAACCGTAATTCCCTAATAATTTATATTGAATGATTAAATTTATTTTATTTTAATGCTGTAATACTCTGACATTCTTAATGTTTTTTAACTATCTTTCTTTTTTAATTTAACTATTATGATCAAGATGATTTTATTTTAATATTACATTGTAAAATTCTGACATGCCTAATATAATGATTAACGTATAATTTGATTATTATAAGATATTTGGAACAATAAATTAGTAAATATAATACCAAGTCACAAGTGCCACATAACGGTCAACACATATAATTAATTTAAGTGTACGCTTAATAAAATAAGTCCTGTTGCACAAATTTGTAATCAACACAATTTTACATGCCGTTTAGATAGACCAAAGAGACTCTAATGTTTACCAATTAACACCATTGTATACCTTTGTGTCAGCGAATAAATGACTATTATTGTTATTATTAAAAAACGAGCGATAATTTACTACTGCAGCTTAAAAGTGAAAAGACAAATAACATTTACTGTGAAATCAAGCTTAAATAGCAACAAATTAAGTATGTAGGGATCTCGGGATGCACAATGGAAACAATTTATCACTTTAAACTAACACAAGAGTTTATTGATAAAACAATACGAAAAGAAACAGTGTAGAAACTAAGAAATGTCGTGAGCGCAGGAAATCGCGTGAGGCGCAAAATACACGTATCACGTTGGACAGCGGTCCTCTAACTAAACTAATTTGCTTCCTGCCAAGCGCGCGCGACGTTGTGTGGGCGATGCCACGGCAAAGGGTGCATTTCGGAAATACTTGACCTTAGTGTTGTTACAAGTACTTTTTGAACTAAACAAAATAAGAGCTAGCTTCCCAAGTGCGCTGTTATTTACTGAGACGGATTTTTTGGGCTGACGCAATATTTATTGCATTGTTAATAGAATTTTAAAGTTGAAGCGCAAACAAGTGCATGCCATATTAATGCGCTTGCAGGTAGGTACAGGGGTGAGGAGCAAGTTAGCGTACGAGCCTTACAGAGCTTTGTACAAAATGCAGGTTCACAAAGCTCTAGTTGGCAAGCATTGCTCAATCTTGAGTTACTGTCTTGGTCTTATAGATAAAAGTATTTTATAAAATGACCTATGCGTAAATATGAATTAGTATCTTAATATTTGGTATATGCTGTCACCATTATCTTCTTTACCTCTTTGTAGTTAAATTCCTTTAAAATTATGTACTTATATCTTTTTGAAAAATATTAGATTCACTTTAGTAAATAGTGCAAACAAAGAAGTAAATAGCATTCATTTGTTAAATTTTCAGAGTATCGGTATCTGAAAAGCGTTTAGAAAGCGGTGTCAGTTCACAACTGAGTATAGCGCACGCTGAACGTCACGATTCTGGCGTTTACCGATGTCGCGCCGAGAACGCGTACGGACGAGACGAGTTACTGATATACCTCGCTGTGCAAGGTGAGTTTATATGGTTGACCCTTCAAAAATATCACACAGTGATGCCTGCAAACTTTCCCTAGTTTAATAAGTTGATGAGTGACCACTGCTTATTAATTAATAGACCGTGATTAGTCTGATACTGCTATAAAAAGACTTTGTTTCGTATCAGAATTTCCGGAAGCACCTCAGGGACTTCACACTTACCATCGCTCCGGTCGTGGTGCTTCTATTTCCTGGCGGAAGGGCTATGATGGCAATGCTCGAGTGTTGCTGTACCGGCTACAATATAGAGTGGTGGGAGATACGAAACGGCCTGATATTGGTGAATGGACTGAAGCTCCAACTAGAGATGTACCAGTCGACAGAATCGATGAAAGGTGAAAAAAAAATACCTTTTTCCTTACGATTTTAACACTGCAAATTTTATCATTAAATTCACAGAATTTTCTATTGTACAGGTACAGGTTTTCTATTGTAATTATCATGAACTTGATACATGATACTAGAAATATTAATTTGATAGAATAAATTATTTGTGAAAGTGAAAAAAGAGAGCTTTACTGCGAGCAGGATTCGAACCTGCGTCTCATCCAATCCGGGGGTCGAAAAGACATCTAAAACAGAAATGAAGTGGAGATTTAGAGGCACCGTTAGTGACTGCGAAAGCTTATCACTCCAGAGCACTAACCCGGATTGGATGGAGGGTAGGTTTCTTTGAACCCATTCATTCGAACCTGCATCCCATCCAATCCGGTGGTCGTAAAGACATTTAAAACTAGAGAAAAAATATAATTGGAGTCACCGTTGGTATGTGACGATAGCTTAGCGCTCCAGAGCACTAACCTGGATTATATGGGATGCAGGTTAGAATCCTGCTAGCAGTAAACCTCTCTTTTTCCACTTTCACTAATAATTTATTCTTTAATTCAAAGTAACCTAGTATGTGATGTGATAAAATACAGATTAAAATATTATTTTATATATTTTTATTGATTATTTTTACCCCAGTTTCAAGCTATCCAATATTCCAGAGCGACATACATTATTAATTAAGTACCTCTGTATAGTTCGTTTTCATCAACCCTCAAACATATTTGGTTCAATCTGCGTGCGAAAAAGTTTGCCCTATCTCCAATGTCTTCTAAAGTATTGGAAGTTCACGATAAGCAAACGCTTTAGTGTAATCCTGGAATAGACCTTGACCCTGTTCCTGTTTCTAAGAAATCCTTACAATCGTTACTTCCTTATCCTTAGTAATATTAAAATCTGAAATTCCGGTTATTTATTAATTACGCTTTCATGACGTAACTACTTAACATATAAGTAATTATTTTGCATTTCGTAGCCAGAAAAGTTGGATACTTGTTTTTGCAAAAAGATGTTCAGCACTATGCACCGTTGAGTAATATATTTATGTTATAGTGACCTACCCTGAAGTCTGCGCAAACAAAATCATGGACAAAATGTAGTTAGCAGTAAATAAATAAATATCTTCACTCTACTGCTTTCTTAAGTATAGGTGGTTCTTCAATTTATTCACTTTCAAATACGTGCGGTATGATTCTGTCATAATAAGTACTAGGTAAGAAAAAAAATCCCTGAAAAAAAGCCCTGTATTTTCAGACAGGATGCTGACTCTGGGATTATTAATTTGGAATATCGCGTGGAAGGCTTGCGACCAGCCACAGCATACGCTTTAAGGGTCGCTGCTGTCAATGCGATTGGAGACAGCGATTATTCTGATCCTGTCATTGTTCAAACTTTGGAAGAAGGTACATAATTTTATGGAAGCCTATGTATTTTATTTTGTTATTATTGCTCAGCATAACTGATTGATTGGTGAAATATTTACAGCACCGTCAGAGCCTCCCCAGAATGTTCAAGTTCAAGCGACAGCTCCAGGGGAACTACTTGTGAAATGGCAGGTACATATAATTTCTTTGAGAAGTTAAGATACAAAAACGGGAAGAGGACAAGTTTCTTTAATAAACACTTGTGTGACATTGAGTGAGCAGTTATGTTGTATTATCTAGACTAGCATCAAAGTATACTGTTTGGCATCTACCGTTGTTGTTACATTTTATAATAAAATTTTTTTGGCGTCAATTCATCAAAAAGCGTAGCATTATTTTTCTGGCTTGGGGTGGTGGACTGGTGAATGGCCCATTCAATGGTAAACGGTAATTACCTCTTGTGGACTTCGGCAACGCCAGGGGTTTAGTGAAGCTACTGTTTATTGTGATTAAAGTGTTCTTCTTAAATTTCGTTTAATTAAGGTAATTTCATAGTCCCGGGGAAACAACGTGCTACATCGTTTCCCCGGAAGTTTTTTTCACACCTATGTGGTAGGAAAGAGCGCTGAAAAGGAGTCTTCTAGGGCGACATCGTTTCCAGGTCACATTTTAAATCGGTAGACGTAAGCTAATATAATTGTAATAATAGTACAATGGAGACAAGCGTCCTGGAGAAAACACACTAGGACCATTCACATACTGCAACAAAACCAGAAGCAGGAACGGAGAAAAAATTATGAACTTCGCATTAGAAAACAACCTCACTATTTTAAATACTATATATAGGAAAAATAAGAAAAGAACGTGGACTTGGATCTCACCAGACGCGAACACAAAAAATGAAATTGATTTCTTCATGACTAACAAAAACAGTTACTTTAGCAACTTCAATGTCATCAACCAATTCAACTTCAACACTAATCATAGGCTAATCAGGGCAGAATTAAAAACAAAACAACCAAGGAAACCTAGACTAAGAGAAGAACCAGTAAATATAAAGCTTGGAAAACACCAAATGGAACAATTAACAGCCAGCCTGAGAGACAAATTCACAAACTTTAAAGAAAACACAAAGAACCTAAACATACAGAAAAAATACAACTGGATAGAGAATATTATTAAAACTGAAACAAAACTCGCTGCAAATACCAAAAGGGAACACAAGCAATGGCTTACAACTACCACTATAAAATTGCTAGAACAAAGGAGCCACTTAATTAACACAAGAGACGCAAAAGGATAGGAGAAAATATCTAACAGAAATTAACAAAGAAATAAAGAAAAACAAGAATAGATAGGAACAGAAATAGAATGGAGACTATTGAAAAACATATAATAAAAACGGGTGGTGTCAAAAAAGCATACAAGGAACTAACAAAATCTATAGACTGGGTAGTAAAAATGAAAAACAATAGAGGAAAATGGAACCACGACAGAAAAGACATACTGGAAATTGCAACATGCTATTACAAAGAACTGTATGAATATAACAACATCTCGCGAGAAGAAATAGATTTGGTAGAGACCTCAGATATCCCCAAAATCCTTCACGTAGAAATAGAGATAGCTATAGACACACAACGAAAAGACAAAGCACCAGGACCCAATGGTATAAACAACGAGATTTTAATACAAAATAAGCAAGCTATCACACCGATCCTCACGGACATGTTTTAAGATATTATAGACACAGAAACTATCCCACATCAATGGACAGAAACAAACATTATCCTTCTACATAAAAAGGGAGACAGACACGATATCGGAAACTACCGTCCAATCAGTCGCATGTCTAACATATATAAGGTATTTGCCAAGATAATTTTAAAATGGATAGAAGGAACACTAGATGAACATCAATCCATCGAACAGGCGGCTTTTTGGAAAGGTTACTCGGTAATTGATCACATTCATGCTGTCCGCCAGGTCTTAGACAAGTATAAATCCTACCAGCGCGAATACTACATTGCTTTCATTGACTATACCAAAGCATTCGACTCCTTGTACCACGAAAAGATATGGAAGTCCCTAAAAGAACAAGGAATCGAACAAAAATATATCCGCTTAATAAAAAATGTATATAGTCATAGTACCGCGAGAACCCAACTAGAAAAGAAAGGTAAGCCATTTAGAGTAGGAAAGGGTGTCAGACAAGGAGACCCTCTATCTCCAAAACTATTCTCAGCGGTTCTCGAAACAACCTTTAGGGGTCTTAACTGGGAAAATCTCGGAATCAATGTCGACGGAGTCTCCCTAACACACTTGAGGTTCGCAAACAATATAGTGTTATTTGCTGAAACACCGAAAACATACAACAAATGATACATGAACTAGCGAATGAAAGTGAGAAGATAGGTTTAAGGTTGAACCCAGAGAAAACAAAGGTTATGACAAACGGGAAGAAAACCACCATATATCTAAGAAATAACTTAATCGATTACACCGACGAATACACCTATCTGGGACAGCTAATAACACAAGAGGATCCTAGACATAAAGAAGTTGAGAGAAGGATAACAAATGGCTGGAAGAGATATTAGAGTATGAAAGAGGCCATGAAAGACAACACTCTTCACATTAATGTAAAGAAAAAACTTTTCAACACCTGCGTACTACCTGTTTTAATGTATGGCAGCCAAATATGGGCTTTAATACAAAATACAACGAGAAAACTGGAAACCTGCCAATATGCAATCGAAAGAAGTATGCTGAATGTGAAGAGGTCGGACCGAATAAAAAACTATGTCATCCGAAAAAAGACGAAGGTCATAGACATAACTTCCAAAATCAGACGACTCAAATGGCAATGGGCAGGGCACATGATAGAGAGGCCTAAAGAAATGGAGTAAAATTGTGACACGATGGTACCCTAGAGAAGGGAAAAGGAAAAGGAGCAGACCACAAAAAAGGTGGGATGATGACATTAGGAAAGTAGCAGGAGTAAGGTGGAATAGAGTGGCTCAAGATAGACAGGAATGGAAAAGGTTGGAGGAGGCCTTTGCCGATTGGCAAACACACCTGCAAAAAATAATTAAGTATTAGAATAGAATAGATTAGGATTAGTTTAGCTACAAAAATATATCTATATCCATACTCAGTTTTTAGTTCTTAATACTTTGTAAATAGATACTAAGTTGGTCTGAATAAAGGGCTTTATTGTTATTATTAGACATGAGTCACCTGAAGAAGTTAGAAACTCAGTTTATAGACTTACGTCGAAAACGCTCACGAGAATACCATTCTCTATTTACGTAGGGATGGAAACATAATACATATAAGCGGACGATTTATCAGGCGCCGCCCCAAGAGTCGTGGAACGGCGAGCTGCTGGGCTACGTGGTGTGGTGGCGGCAGGCGGGCGCCAACGCGAGCGCGGCGCTGACGGCGCGCGGGTGGGGCGCGGCGGCGGCGCAGCTGGCGGGGCTGCGGCCGCGCGCGCGCTACACGCTGCGCCTGCGCGCCTACAACGCCGCCGGCGCCGGCCCGCCCGCCAGCCTCGCCGCCGCCACGCTCGAGGGAGGTCGGCCCACACTACACGCTTGATTCGTGCTATCTTCATTTTATCCTTTTACTTCTGAACTTCTACGCCAGACTGAATCGATTGTATTTGCATTACAGACATCAATGAATGGATGAAATCTTTGGCCACATATTCATTTCCTTGGACAGAGGCATTCATCAGCTCTATTAGAAAGGCGACAATGTACGCTAAAAGGCTTATTCTCTATCCATTTATCTACTCGTCCTTCTGTACGAGTGACCATTTTGAAAAATTCAGTAAAACCATCAGATGTAAATTTGTAACGTCTTACTTACACTTTAAATACTTTTAGGATTACCAAAAACTTTTATGATCGGTCACCTTTTGTTCACTAAAAATAATATATCTGCTAATGTCTCAAATATATCTTGTGAAACAAGACTCGGACATCCAGATTGAGCGTATAATTGAAGTCAACCGTATTTTTTTCAGCCCCAGAATCACCTCCAGAACGTGTACGTTGTGAACCACTTTCGGCGCAGTCGATCCGTGTATGGTGGGAACCTCCCTCAACCGATTCAAGGGGAGGTATACTGCTTGGTTATGAAGTACTTTATGAGGTGAGTGTTGTCTAATACATCGACATTTTTTTGTTATTTTACAAAAGTTGAAAAAAGCATAATTATGTATATATATAACGCTTGATGCTATACATGGTTACCGTAGCTTATATACACTAGCAATACCACAATAAGTAGAATAAAAACGGCTGAAAATGTGCAGAGAACAAATTACAAAATAAGAACAATATGTAGATTTGGATCTCTATCTCTACCCGCTAAATAGAATCCCGCAATAGAAAGACACCGTTACTATTATGTCAATATTCTGTATAATGGAACATCCCGGTAGAACCGCCCTATGCATGATAATAATAATAATAATAATAATAATTCTTTATTTGTTTGAACATGGTGTGCACACTGTACAGGATGTCAAATATATTTACGTACTCACATTCAGCCCCTATTAGAGCGTACAAATATAAAAAAGCTTTGCAGCCGGAATTTAAACATCTATTCGTGCAAGATTCTATTCATCATAATTATATTAAATTCAATGTCAATAGGTATAATTCAATGTCAATAGGTATAATTCAATGTCAATAGGTATAATTCAATGTCAACTAATTTAGGTCTAAACAAAAATTATAAAATAATTACATCACTTGGTTATCATTCAAAAAATCATTAATAACATAATAACATTTTTTTATTAAAAGGCTTTTTAAATTTCGCTTAAATAATTTAATATTGAGATCCTTCAATACATTAGGCAGTTTATTATATATTATAGGACCCATACAGACAATGCTTTTACTTAAAAGAGTTGTCTTAGATTTATGTATACATAATCTATAATTATCACGGCGATTGCGAATGGTTACATCTGACATTTTATGAAATAAATTTGGATTAGTTTTCACGAACACAGCTACTTCATAAATATATAAAGAAGGAAGAGTTAAAATTTTATGTTTTACAAAATAAGGTTTACAGCTATCTGTAACTTGTAGTTTAAACATAGCTCTGACACACCGTTTTTGAAGCTTGAATACAACTTCCTTATCGGCCGAGTTGCCCCAAAAAATGATGCCGTATCTGAGCATTGATTCAACAAGACCATGATAAGCAGTGAGTAGTGTATCAGTATTTAATTCTTTAGCGAGTCTATAGAGCGCATATGAGCGGCTACTTATTTTTTGAGAGAGTTGTGCAATATGTGCTTTCCAGTTAAGTTTAGCATCAATAATAAGACCTAAAAACTTGGCACTATCAACCTCAGATATAACATCGTCTTTATATTTTATATTGATTTGGTCACTTGGAATTCTCGTTTTTATTTGCTTAAAATGTATTATTTGTGTTTTTTTTTAAGTTTATTATTAAATTATTATTACGCATCCATGTTATTATTTGGGCTAATGAGCTATTTATGTCACTTTCATATGTTTCTAATGATTTACACGCTACAGTTAATGTACTGTCGTCTGCAAATAGTGTAATAGGTTGCTCAACAGATTTTGGTAGGTCTTTTTGAAATAATGTAACATTCGCGTAAATATCAGAAAGTATTATTTTGGTAGGTCATTAATATATAGTGTAAATAATAAAGGGCCCAAGACGCTACCCTGTGGGACACCGAATGTTACCATCCTTTCATTGGATGAAGTGGAGACTTCTATTTTTGTTGTATAATTTATTCTAGTAATCATAATAATAGTAAATAGTAAGCATGCTGAACCAGACTAGCAATATTTGGATTTTTTTATAATTCCTCTGTGGATTAATTACCCCACTTCTGGTAATATGCATGAAGGTCTGTTTTTCGGGACCCAATCATGAATCTACTGAAGGGTATTTTCCTAAACAAGATTAATTTATTTTATTGACAGGCTGTCAACGTTCCAGAAAGTCAAATGGAAACCCGCCGGTCTGGTGGCATTGAAATTGTTTTGCAGACGTTACAAAGAGCCACCAATTATAGTTTGTCAGTACGAGCTAGAACTGCTGCAGGAGCAGGCCCTACGAGTGAACCTATTTATTGTACCACACACGAAGATAGTAAGCCACTTTTGACTTTATTTATTAGGGTAGCATACAAGCATATTTTGGTCAGATGGTACGCAGCTACCATAGGCTAAAGATGCTAGCAATACTGCGGGTATATAATATAATTTACGCGTTGCAATCTCCAGGTAAAGGGTTGAAACAAAATATGATAGAGATGGAATAAGAAAAAGTTTTGTACGTCCAGCACTACTAATAAGACCAACTTAGTGTCGCGCCAATACCATACAAGGCACAATAGCGAGAAAACTGCAAAATATTTCTATTAACGATTCAAATCTTCTATGTAATGGGTATTACTGCGAAATACCTTGGTACTTCGGTTCTAGAAGATGTCCGCTTCTATCACTAATAATCTCAGAGGTATAATGATAGATCTTCAATATAGATTTATAGATTACCATTATGTTTGCGATAGACTAATAATAGAAGGTCTAGAATTGTTACTTATTGTCTAAATATTAGTTCCAGGGGCTCCAGTAGATATTAAGGTGGTGGCAAATTCCGGAGAAACGGTCGTAGTAAGTTGGTTGGCGCCGCTACAGAAAAATGGGAAGATCAAACATTACACTGTATATAACAGACCTCAAAGGTTAGTAAAGTAGTCTCATGATCTGAATTAATACTTTTAACCTTAAATTAATATTATCTCAAAATACGAAATTATAGACCTTATTACAGATCTATTTTAAACTTTTCCAATGTCAGATTCCTGTTGCTGTGAGAATCTCACTGTTAACACTTAACAGATACTCACAGTCAATACGAGTAGCCTGGCAACTAATCACAATCAATAATAGAAAAAAAGGCTCAATATGTAAGTGCACTTCCTATCACTTCTCAGAACTGGTCAACATTCTCAAGCGATGGTTCTCCATAAAGAAGAAGAAGAGGAATATCAAATAGAAGTACGAGGACTACAGGAGCATCAAGTATACGAGTTCTGGGTGACTGCGACTACTGCGTCTGGTGAAGGAGAGATGAGTGCCATCGTAGCAAAGAAACCTATTGTTAGAGGTAAGTGGTTGTCAATATAGTTCTTAAAAAATTTAGTAGATGAGCCTTAGCCTACCTTACAGTAAGTGATAAAGTGCAAGAAGCAGTAGACTGCACCATTGGCTTATTATTAAGATCGACCACAAGTATAATTAAGAATAATGTTTTTGGAATCGGCTACAGAAAAGACCGACATGGTCCACAGCTGCTCAAAATATTTGCTCAAAGCAATGTTACGTATTTTTACTATTGTGTTTCGTTCAGGGAATAAGACTGCCCAGTTCCCAACCTCTTTCTGTAACGCCTTTACCATCCTTCCTATTCACATCATCATCCGCCCTCTATCATCCGTGCTTTCTGTTTCCTCATGCCCTCTTTATCATTTCTATCTCTTACAGTTTTCACAGGTGTCACAAGTGACCATAGAGTACGGTGACCGCTTACCATTTGAAGGGCCATAGGCTTGTTTGCCACCCATATAATTTGAAAAAAAAACCTTTATTATTATAATGTTATTTCACCATATATTTCTTACCATAGCGCCAGCAAAAATAACTTCGTTTGGTCGTCGCTTAGAAGCCCGAACAGGCGCCCGTGCAAGACTTCGGTGTGGAGCAGCTGGGAGTCCTCCTTTGCACCGTACATGGACGCGACGGCGACCTTCGGCCCCCCTCCAACATGACAATAACTACCTTTTAGATGGAGCCTACCTTGTGATATTGAGTTAGTTGGCAATTTTTATATTATTAATTAATCCAAGATAACTTTTAGCTATTAGATACTTCTAGTCTACTAGGTAGAAACGAGCTTTTTATTAATGAGAGAAAAACGTAAATTTTAATTTCACAGGCTGGATAGCTTGCAACCAGGTTGTCCAGTTTTTCTTCATCAGTAGTAGCTCTACGTGTACTTAGAAGAGAAGACCACCACAAAGGCTTAGCTTTCTAATGGTCCTTACCTCTCTTTCTGGTGCAGACAATTTTATGTTTTTCTTTTTGTATATTATAAAAATGCTTCCAAACTCGAGAGCAAATGAATAGATACACAATTTCTGATAATCCATTACCCATTTTCTTGTCTTTTTTGACAGAGGTAGATCGCAACTCTGCAGATAATTATACTTGCACGGTCCGAAATCCTTGGGGTGAAGAGCGCAGTATCTGGGAATTGCGAGTGCTGGCAGTTCCGAGTCAACCCGTGCTTAGACTAGCGACCTCTGCCCCCACTAGGCTGCACTTGATGTGGGAAAAGCCTAGCGCTGGTGGTTCCAATGTACTTGGTAAGGCTT
Organism: Leucoma salicis; assembly: GCA_948253155.1. Taxonomy (NCBI): domain Eukaryota; kingdom Metazoa; phylum Arthropoda; class Insecta; order Lepidoptera; family Erebidae; genus Leucoma; species Leucoma salicis. The sequence continues at coordinate 855,587 of OX411804.1, forward strand.
ATTGATAATTTATTGAGCAAAATTTTCAAGCCTTAAGCTGTTATAACAGTAATTCCTGGATCACCTTTTATGTTTATAGTTTACTATCCTTTGCCAAGGCTCTGAACCTCTAAGTCTAAGCTATCGCAGTCATCTATATGCATCCGATAACTGGCGTAGTTTGTAAAGACATCTAAAACAAATGTGAATTAGATATTTGGAGTCACCGTTAGGTGACTGCTATAGCGACACAGAGCCCTTCCCTGGATTGGATGTGATGCAGGTGCCAAATCCATATCCCATATCTATATATGTCATAAATAATTTGTTTCTCTAAAAGTAACTGAGCATCTCAAGTTCTAAATACAGATCACGTTTATACTTAATTCACCCAAAAAAGTATAATTCACACAATTTTTCTAGTTTTAATCTGATATGTATAGGTACGTTTAAGATTATTATTTTTTGGCTCATGCGGTCTAAATAATAGGTATATTCATATTTATATTCATTTATTTTCGCATTCCACAATGTAAATAGTAGGTGGAAACATAAAAATAAAAGAGTACCTAACAATTATGGACCCTGTTGGGCACAGCGAAAAGTAGAAAAGGGGAAAAAATTAAAAATAGATACTATGGATATTTTGGGAATTTTGTATTTATATTCGGTCACTTTATCACTGACTGGTAAAAGTAAAAATTGTAACTCATCATGCATTATCTAAGAGATTTTTTCCACAGCATCAAATTACATTGGTGTTGTTAATCAGAAGCTAAGAATTGGCCTTAGCATTGGCTAAGCTCAAGATATAAGTCGAAGACTATATATTATAATTTTTGCCTAGATTTTGACTAAGAATACCAACTACCTAACTATGTTCAGTAAGTCCTCTGCTAAGATGAAGTCATTTTCAAATAAACATTCCCTTCCAGGCTACCTGATAGAACATACACGTTCAGATAACGTTAAATGGCATTCAAGTAGACTACCTGCTGATGCCCGTTTGCACGTGCTAGAGAGGCTGTCTTGTGGAACGTTGTATAGAGTGAAGCTTATTGCTTACAATGTCGTTGGGCAGTCACCGACCAGTGAGGAACTCGTAGTATCTACTAAAGGAGGACGTAAGTAACCTATAAATGTTATCAAATAAATTATTGCCAAAATAAAAAAAGTGTTGCTGTGGGTGGAATGACTCAAGGAAATCTGTTCCATATATGCAATGTATGTAAATCCGACGAATGATATGGAGGACTTCTAGTAAATATTAAGGACATAATACAGAAATTGAATTACTATCTACTGATAGAAATTTCTGCAATTTCGTCAGTAATTTTTTTCTATTATTTATCTGAGCATAACAAGCGAGTATTATTTTCAGTAGATATTAAAGTAAGTAGCACCAAATTTCTAAGTGAAAATTGTTTATAGCGTGTTTTCTTTCATTTGCAGCATCTAAAGCATCACCAGAAAAAGACCTTATCACAACCAACAGCTCCTGCATTCGCCTGAATCTTCTAACCTGGGACAGTAATGGATGTCCCTTGTACCAGTTTGTGGTATCAGTCAAAAGCTTTGAGGAGTCTTCCTGGATGACTGAGATGGTGTATCCAGAAGCACAGCCAACTGTGATTTGTGGATTGTCAATGGCAACGTGGTACCATCTGAAGGTTGTTGCCACAAGTGCAGCTGGTACCACGCTAGCGAATTATTATTTTTCAACCCTGACAGAAGGTGGAGGTAAATATTGTTTACACCTAAAACATAGGTTGACCATTATCAGGCAAAATTACTTTAAAATATATAGAATAGCCGAAAGTGTAGAGAGATATAATTTCTGCATTTATGCATAGCATTTGGTTAAGTGACTTGATTGTGATGAAAAAATCTTTTTTTTCATTACTAAGCCACAGATGAGTCCCGTTTTGTTTCAAAATAAAAAAAAACGACGTCGCGGGACGTCTACCAGATGTGAAAACATCGTACACATAAATTATCATCGTCAGGCCGTGGATATCATCTAGGACCGAAGTACTCGTCAAGACGAATCAAACGAGTATAAACTCGATGGAGTTGCATCTTTTCATTACAGAGCTACTGTAGCCACCTTCCAGCTCCATCATCAGAACCAGGATACCATCTAGAGACAAAGTACTGGTCAATACGAATTATACGAGCTCAAACTCGATAAGTTTATGTCATTTTATAACGGAGTCCCTATGGCCACCTTTTAGCTCCATCGTCAGACCCTGGATACCATATAAAGACAAAGTATTCGTTAAGACGAATCATACGAGCCCAAACTCGATGGGGTTTTTAACGGAGTTTTATGGCCATCTTCCAGCTCCATCATCAGACCCTGGATAGGATATAATTTAGGACTGGAGTACTGGTCAAGACAATTCAAACGTGCCCTAACTCGATGGAGTAGTGCCATTTAATTACAGAGTTCTCATGGCCACCTTTCGGCTTCTACATCAGACCCTGGATACCATCTAAAAGCAAAGTACTCATCAAGATGCATCAAACGAGTCCAAACTCGATGGGGATGCGTCATTTTATTACAGAGTTCCTATGTACACCTTCCAGCTCCATCATCAGATCAGTTCCATGTCATCATAATATTGCATTGTCACGCGATATACATATAAGCGTGTAAAATTTCAGCTCAATCGGAAACCGGGAAGTGTGTCAAATTTTACTTGCAAGATTCGAACGGTACAAGTATAATAAAAGCGTTGCCACACTGATAGCCGATTTTAGCCACTCTCCACATTAGATGTTTCACATCAAAAAAACAATAACCCACTAGCCAGCTATTATTATTTGTTTATTCTACCAGGAAAATAGGCCGTGTGAGGCCGGCTTTAGAATTGTCCCACCCCTCTCCACCCATGGGAGTCGTGAGAGCCGACTGAGGGAATACCGAGGTAGTAGGCAGCAGCACTCCCTCGAGTATTAACAACATCCACTGCGATCGCCAACCCGCCTGCCAAGTGTGGCGATTACGGCACTATCCCCCCATATGTGCGCACAGGACCGCTCGTTGTGGTGTTCTCTTGGGGAGGCCTATGTCCAGCAGTGGACGTTTGAAAGGCTGATGAATGGATGGACTACCAGGAAAATAAATAAGCTTCTGGAAAGTAGAATGGTCAACAGACGCTAGCAATTCCAGATGCATCACTAACGCGTTAACAGCTAAGGAAAGCAGTGTGGTTAGGAACAATGATGGGGGAGTGTTTGAGACTCCAATGCTCTCTTTGACCGAACGAAACGCAACAATTCATATTCCATTCCTTCCATACGATTACTTTTTTTTATTTTTTTTATTGCATGTTGCGGCATTCGAGCCACGGGCCATCTGATGGTAAATGGTAACCGTCACCCATGGACTCAACTATACCGAGAGTATTGTCAAGCCGCTGCTTAACAATTCATTTCACAGATAAGAAATGAAATATAAACGGCTATCTCCTGCTACAGCCAAAACGCAACGGTGTGCTTCATGGCCGGTCACACGGGAGATGGTGGTACCAACCCGCTTGGGCTCGATACCAAGTCAGTCCCACCCGGTCCAGCCCTACCACCAGTCATGCAATGGATGACAATTGCTTAGTTCCCTTAGTCGCCTCATACGACACCCGTGGGAAAGAATAGGCTGGTGACACTTGTATTCTTAGTCCGTTACCACACGGACAACTACTGCAGGCCAATATTCTGCCAAGAGTGTTAGCTCCTTGATCTATTCGGCCCTATCTACTTGTCTGTTGTAATCAGCAAGGGACTATCACGAATAACACTTGCCACTGTAGTTTTCTTGACCTGATAATGTCTGAAATGAGATCTGATATCTACTGTAATGACTTGTAGATCAAATACCTGCTCCTGCACACTTCCCGCCCGGCGGTGAGGACGGTGACGAGCGCGCCACAGCCGTGCTGGCGGCCGCCGCGTGTGGCGTTCTCGCCGCTCTCTTATTACTAGCGACTTTTGCTTATAAAAGAAGGTGATATACTATATGTTGTTCATACTTTTTTAATCGTTGTATAATTTAAATATTTATGTAATTTAATCGGTATTTTTTTAAGTGCTACTGATAAGATCTTAAGTGGAGATTTGATAATCGATGTTGGCAATTTGACGAATGTTGAGGGTGAAGTTTCATAAGTGAGAAAAAAATATAACATAGATAAAGGAGAGAGAGCTGTTAGTTGTATCTTGGAATACCACTCAAAAAGTACTAGTCATTCCTTTTCTCTAAAAAAATATGCAGAATTAGCCTAGTGGAAGACCAAATACTCTAAAGAAAGTGGTATTAGTTTCCACCCTCCGTAGGTACGATTTCGGAACCCCGTAAAGCGTAGACTTCTGACTTTCAAAATTATATTTTTTTATTTATACCACTCACAAAGCTGATGTATAAATTAGACATCAATTTATAACGGATTTTACAAATCTCGATTGTCATTTACTAGATGTGAATACAATAATTATGTTTGATTTTGTGATATTTTTTATTATAAATATGTCACAACTGACTCGTTTCCGGAACGCTAGCGCCGCCTGGTGGCACTCGCGGGTAGCTTTACGTCTTACCTGTTCGTGAGACGACAACTCACTTGACTATTGGCGGTCAGCAAGATCATACGATGGCAAATACCATCGCGCGTTTCGATATATTTGCCTAGCTAGTGATAGTTTATTTCTGTGCTGTAATACTGTACCTAATTATAATTTAAAGTTAATAAGTTTATTTCTTTGAACCAACATTACCCACTGACGCCCACAGTAGGTAGTACTAGAGTACTTATGAGTGCTAATGAGGAAGAAGATCCTCCTGTGCCGACAAATAGATATTTTATTCCACATACTTACTGCATACTTGAATTAATTTTAATATTTAACTCATGAGGTACTTCTAAATATGTCTGAAGTTGTTTGTAAAACGTTACTGCACGATGGAGAAATGACATCGTTAGAAAACCTAGCATACCTGAGAGATTTTCACGAAAACTTGTGAAGTTCTCGATCTAGGCTATCATCATCATCCACCCCTAGTCCAATTTCGAGACTACGTAAGACTTTTGACTTAAATATAGAAAATTATGATATTCGGCGTGCATTTGCTTATAAAAAGTTTTTCCTTTGATTTTCATTGCACGCTAAATATTGTTAGGAAATCAGAATTTCTGAGAGATTTCCTCAATGACTTCAGAACTTCTTGTATTTGTCCGTATTTTCAGTGAACCGGTAAAGATTTGAGAAAAAAAGAAATTGTGTGATCGGGGGACCCAGGAACGAAGTTCCTTAAGATTTTTCTTCAACTCCGAATGTAATTTGATATGAAATCTGAATATTTAAATTTTTACTTTATATTATTTTTTGGCAAATAATCTAAAGGAACGAATTACATTAAAAACTTTCATTCAATATAAAAGGAAAAATATTTATTCATAAAAAAGATAGTAAATTATACGGTATATGAAGATTATTTACTAAAAGAAAAAAAAATCTAAAAACATATATAAAAAGACAAACAATATATACAAGATAGCAAATGATACGTGTGGGGCCAGCTTTAGAATTGTAAACGGGAGTCGTAAGAGCCGACTGAGGGAATACCGAGGGAGTGGGCAGCAGCAATCCCTCGAGTATTAACAACATCCACTACGATCGCCAACCCGCCTGCCAAGCGTGGCGATTACGGCATTATTCCCCATGAGGCTCGTTGTGGCGTTCTCTTGGGGAGGCCTATGTCCAGCAGTGGACATCGTTGAAAGGCTGATGGATGGATGGAAATTATACGTTATATGAAGATTATTTACTAAATGAAAAAATAAAAAAAAAATAACAAAAAATATAAAAAATAAAAAAATATTTCAGGAAAAATAATATTTCATAAAAAATATATACAAGATAGTAAATTTTACGGTATATGAAGATAATTTACTAAATTAAAAAAATCTAAATCTAAAAAAAAATAAAAAAAAACAATAAAAAAATAAGACTAAATATATATATACAAGATAGGTGGTAATTTATACGGTATATTATAAAGATTATTTACTAAACGTAAAAAAAACCCTAAAATAATAATAATAAAAAAGAAAAAAGTATAAAAAAGAGACAGGGACAGAGAGAGAGTTGCGAACCCGACTGCGCACTCACTTGCTCGTGTGCTTATTTGCTTGAAGTAGGCTCGATACACACATGCATACACACACAGCATAGTTACGGCATTTCGTTACGTGACGATTTCTACTAAATCGCACTACTTAAGCGCGCGTTAAGGAACTTCGTGCCAAAAATATTAGATACACTTCTTGAGGCATTAATATACCCAACATTAGTTGCATGCTTCCTAAGACGAAATAAGAATTTAAAGAAGAAAAGCAGGAAATATAAAACCACTTCTATTTTCTTTGTCAGAAAATTCATAGGTGCGGAACAAAATTTCAGTTCTTTTGTCACACAAATCATGATCAATAAATTTCAGTCCATCCACAAGGTGCTTCAGAAAAGGTTACGAGCAAGGTGACATATCTGAGGAAGAAGAGAAATCTGTGGAGAAGAAAGACAACAGAAGAAATTGTCAGCAAGTATACACATCGTCTCCAATCAAACATCCAATTAACAAGAAAGAACAGCAAGGTACGGGACTAACATTGGAAAATAATCCGTTGAACAGAGCGCTTATATGTATAAGAGAGTTGTCGCATTGAGTCTTGCGGGTGTGTGTCGGCAGAGCTGTACGAGATCAGCCCGTACGCGACGTTCAGTGCGGCAGGTGCGGGCGAGGGCGCTGAGGCGGGTGGTGGCGGCACGCTGCGCACGTTCGGGCGCGCCGAGCCGCCGCCGCTGCAGGCTGCGCCGCACCGCGCGCGCGAGCCCGCCGGTCACTACTCACTTGTTCACGCCTCCTACAGGCCGCGCCGCACCGCGCGCGCGAGCCCGCCGGTCACTACTCACTTGTTCACGCCTCCTACAGGCCGCGCCGCACCGCGCGCGCGAGCCCGCCGGTCACTACTCACTTGTTCACGCCTCCTACAGGCCGCGCCGCACCGCGCGCGCGAGCCCGCCGGTCACTACTCACTTGTTCACGCCTCCTACAGGCCGCGCCGCACCGCGCGCGCGAGCCCGCCGGTCACTACTCACTTGTTCACGCCTCCTACAGGCCGCGCCGCACCGCGCGCGCGAGCCCGCCGGTCACTACTCACTTGTTCACGCCTCCTACAGGCCGCGCCGCACCGCGCGCGCGAGCCCGCCGGTCACTACTCACTTGTTCACGCCTCCTGCAGGCCGCGCCGCACCGCGCGCGCGAGCCCGCCGGTCACTACTCACTTGTTCACGCCTCCTACAGGCCGCGCCGCACCGCGCGCGCGAGCCCGCCGGTCACTACTCACTTGTTCACGCCTCCTACAGGCCGCGCCGCACCGCGCGCGCGAGCCCGCCGGTCACTACTCACTTGTTCACGCCTCCTACAGGCCGCGCCGCACCGCGCGCGCGAGCCCGCCGGTCACTACTCACTTGTTCACGCCTCCTACAGGCCGCGCCGCACCGCGCGCGCGAGCCCGCCGGTCACTACTCACTTGTTCACGCCTCCTACAGGCCGCGCCGCACCGCGCGCGCGAGCCCGCCGGTCACTACTCACTTGTTCACGCCTCCTACAGGCCGCGCCGCACCGCGCGCGCGAGCCCGCCGGTCACTACTCACTTGTTCACGCCTCCTACAGGCCGCGCCGCACCGCGCGCGCGAGCCCGCCGGTCACTACTCACTTGTTCACGCCTCCTACAGGCCGCGCCGCACCGCGCGCGCGAGCCCGCCGGTCACTACTCACTTGTTCACGCCTCCTACAGGCCGCGCCGCACCGCGCGCGCGAGCCCGCCGGTCACTACTCACTTGTTCACGCCTCCTACAGGCCGCGCCGCACCGCGCGCGCGAGCCCGCCGGTCACTACTCACTTGTTCACGCCTCCTACAGGCCGCGCCGCACCGCGCGCGCGAGCCCGCCGGTCACTACTCACTTGTTCACGCCTCCTACAGGCCGCGCCGCACCGCGCGCGCGAGCCCGCCGGTCACTACTCACTTGTTCACGCCTCCTACAGGCCGCGCCGCACCGCGCGCGCGAGCCCGCCGGTCACTACTCACTTGTTCACGCCTCCTACAGGCCGCGCCGCACCGCGCGCGCGAGCCCGCCGGTCACTACTCACTTGTTCACGCCTCCTACAGGCCGCGCCGCACCGCGCGCGCGAGCCCGCCGGTCACTACTCACTTGTTCACGCCTCCTACAGGCCGCGCCGCACCGCGCGCGCGAGCCCGCCGGTCACTACTCACTTGTTCACGCCTCCTACAGGCCGCGCCGCACCGCGCGCGCGAGCCCGCCGGTCACTACTCACTTGTTCACGCCTCCTACAGGCCGCGCCGCACCGCGCGCGCGAGCCCGCCGGTCACTACTCACTTGTTCACGCCTCCTACAGGCCGCGCCGCACCGCGCGCGCGAGCCCGCCGGTCACTACTCACTTGTTCACGCCTCCTACAGGCCGCGCCGCACCGCGCGCGCGAGCCCGCCGGTCACTACTCACTTGTTCACGCCTCCTACAGGCCGCGCCGCACCGCGCGCGCGAGCCCGCCGGTCACTACTCACTTGTTCACGCCTCCTACAGGCCGCGCCGCACCGCGCGCGCGAGCCCGCCGGTCACTACTCACTTGTTCACGCCTCCTACAGGCCGCGCCGCACCGCGCGCGCGAGCCCGCCGGTCACTACTCACTTGTTCACGCCTTCTACAGGCCGCGCCGCACCGCGCGCGCGAGCCCGCCGGTCACTACTCACTTGTTCACGCCTCCTACAGGCCGCGCCGCACCGCGCGCGCGAGCCCGCCGGTCACTACTCACTTGTTCACGCCTCCTACAGGCCGCGCCGCACCGCGCGCGCGAGCCCGCCGGTCACTACTCACTTGTTCACGCCTCCTACAGGCCGCGCCGCACCGCGCGCGCGAGCCCGCCGGTCACTACTCACTTGTTCACGCCTCCTACAGGCCGCGCCGCACCGCGCGCGCGAGCCCGCCGGTCACTACTCACTTGTTCACGCCTCCTACAGGCCGCGCCGCACCGCGCCCGCGAGCCCGCCGGTCACTACTCCTCACTTGTTCACGCCTCCTACAGGCCGCGCCGCACCGCGCGCGCGAGCCCGCCGGTCACTACTCCTCACTTGTTCACGCCTCCTACAGGCCGCGCCGCACCGCGCCCGCGAGCCCGCCGGTCACTACTCCTCACTTGTTCACGCCTCCTACAGGCCGCGCCGCACCGCGCGCGCGAGCCCGCCGGTCACTACTCCTCACTTGTTCACGCCTCCTACAGGCCGCGCCGCACCGCGCCCGCGAGCCCGCCGGTCACTACTCCTCACTTGTTCACGCCTCCTACAGGCCGCGCCTCACCGCGCGCGCGAGCCCGCCGGTCACTACTCCTCACTTGTTCACGCCTCCTACAGGCCGCGCCGCACCGCGCGCGCGAGCCCGCCGGTCACTACTCCTCACTTGTTCAAGCCTCCTACAGGCCGCGCCGCACCGCGCGCGCGAGCCCGCCGGTCACTACTCACTTGTTCACGCCTCCTACAGGCCGCGCCGCACCGCGCCCGCGAGCCCGCCGGTCACTACTCCTCACTTGTTCACGCCTCCTACAGGCCGCGCCGCACCGCGCGCGCGAGCCCGCCGGTCACTACTCACTTGTTCACGCCTCCTACAGGCCGCGCCGCACCGCGCCCGCGAGCCCGCCGGTCACTACTCCTCACTTGTTCACGCCTCCTACAGGCCGCGCCGCACCGCGCGCGCGAGCCCGCCGGTCACTACTTCTCACTTGTTCACGCCTCCTACAGGCCGCGCCGCACCGCGCGCGCGAGCCCGCCGGTCACTACTCCTCACTTGTTCACGATTCCTACGGGCCGCGCCGCACCGTGCTCTGTATTGTTATACATAACTACTTTATCATTCTCAATCTACCTTGTATCCCTTTTCTTAGTTTTGACAAATTGCAAGAAATGTCCCTAATATTGCTAGCGTCTATAAACTACGGTAGCTGCATACAGTCTCACTGATGGTATACTTGTTGAAAAGAAGCATCCATCAACAATCTTGAAATATAAAATACTTTTTGTCATTGTGCATAATATATTATATACCTACAATGATTTGTGAGACACGATACAAAAAGCAAAAGAGAAGATGACTGAAAGACTCGTTACTAAAATTTTTGACGTGTTTTTTGCTAACTACAAAGTTCAAAGAGCAAACTCGGCTTAAAAACCAGGGCAAGCTGAAAAGTACTGCCTATAGCATAGACTTAACATTACACTCACAAGAAAAATCTGAATAGTATCGATTGATATTATATTATAATAATATGCATAGATACTTACCTGTAATACAGTGGATTGTCAACAGATGACTATACGCTGTCCCGCGCTATGACACTAATGGTGCGGCGCACAGAGTCTGACTCGGACTCGAGCGGCTCACCCTGCGCCGAGTGCAGCTCTAGTGTGTCTTATAGGATGCCTCTCACGCCGGGGAAAGGTACGATAGCTTTAGACCATAATCTTCCAAATAAACTGCTAGTGATCCTTGACTGGAAGGTATTATTTCAACTTTTTTATTACTCATGTTGGCAGTTAATCTACTAAGTGGTAACCGCCGCTCATGAACTCGGCAATACCAAGAATACTGGTAAGCCACCAATTGCCATTTCATTCATCAATTAATGAATGTATCTACGACTATCGGGAGATAATCCCTCTACAACCAAAATACACTGAGATGTTTCACAGTTAGTTACATGAAAAACGGTGGTACCGATCTGCTCGGACCCGTTACCAAGTGAGTATCTCCCATTAATGCAATGGGTGATAACTACTTAATTCCTTTAGTGGCCTCGTACAATACCCGCGAACGTTATTTTCTACGAAAACGATACGGCCAACTTAACAGTAGTAAATGCCACGGTCTGGTAATACCTACCCTCTTATATGGCGACGTAAAACAACGTTAGGTTTCATGAATGCAAAGCGCGGCATTAGCCCCTAGCGCGAATAGACGATGTCAGATAACAATAACAAGTGAAGCTAAAACTTAGTTATATATTCAGAAGAAGTGGTCCGCTCGGTGACGGACTCCAGCACGGAGTCGGCGAGCGCGCGCTCCGTGTCGCGGCGCCGTCCGCGCCGGCACCACGCGCCCGCCGGCTCGAGGTACCGTGACGCTGCACTGCTACCTTATCCCTAACCTATATAAACTTTATTTGATAGATTTCTAAGACCATAAAATATTTGGTACAACGTTTCTTGGCCGACAGTTCTTGGCAAAATGCATAATTACCAGTATAATATTTACACATTTTAAAATTGCATTGCCATTGAGAATAACATTTAAAGATGATTAATACTGAGTTTTTCTTATAAAAATATTTATAAAAGTATTGGACCCGGAAAGAATTTCTTGCATTAGGTACTTTCTTACTTTTCCGCAGTATCTAAATGCAATCATCACCTCAGGTTAGCAAAACTCAAATGAAGTTGGTAGACTAATCAAATACAATATACAAAAGTTTGTATTATTTTATATCTAGGCACATTATAATATATTATTTTGCTCGGGGTTGTTAGTGTAAAAATTATTGATACAGGCAGTGACATCTATGATTTATTTCAGTACATATTTCTTCGAAACGTCACGTATTTAATCAACTTTTTGACGCTAGGCAGCGCTTTTAAGTGTTTTAAATTTGTTCAATGTTTCAATACTAGATGACGACGTTTTAATGTTTTTTTTTTATGTTTTTGCATAAATGCTTAAAGTGTATTGGGTATAATAAATATTAATTTATTCTCTCTTTCAGGTACCAACATAGACAGGAGCAAGAAAGAAGAGATTTTACGATACACGTATAAATACATTGACAATAAAGACTGCTACAAGCTAATACTACTTGTTATCTAGCTAAATTTACTGTTTCACTAAGTATAAAAAGAGTTTTAAGCCTCTAAAAAAAAAAAAAATAAGAACCTACATATTTTAGTATGTTTGTACTGTATTGGATATGAAAAATGCGGCCTATTCGGTGTTGAAATTTAGGGTTTTTAAGTTGGTTTTGAAAATGGGAAATTATTGATTTAAGAGGTTAAGTCGCAAATAGATAATATCATTACAAATTAAAAAAAAAATACCTGATGTATTGTAAAAAGTAGGACTAGCATAAGTAAGAAGAGTACAAGATTGTAATTGCTAGTAACTGAAAAGTTTCAAATATCGTATATAGATGGTGCTGTCTTCAGTAACAGCTTGGTTGACATGACGTTTATATTTCTTTTTTTACAATCCTGGCACATTACCTATAGACGTACCTATAGATGTAATGTCCATTTTACCTGACTTATTATAACGGTTTGTATCTATTAATTCCAATAAGATATATATGGGTATAAATATATTGATTTTATACTTACTTAAAGTTATTTTAATCTCTATTAAATTCAACGTTGTTGATAAAACTAAGCTGTCTTCCAGATAAATGTTATGTTAGATTATTCTGTTGTTATTAAAAGTTTCTATATTGATATTGGCAGACATAAATCCGGTTTTGTACGGCTTTATGTGCATACCTACCCACATATAGTTCTCAATATGTCCTAGCGCCACAAACCAGTCTTGTACCGCATTATGTACACATCTACTTATCCGCGCGTAAGAGGTTGTTAGATCGCATAATTATATGTTTTATTTCAGACAAAATGCGCCTACCGTAACCATCTTCCGTAATATTAGCGGTATTTTTTTTAATTCAGACTAGTTTTATCACTAAAATAACAAAAGCATACCTAATACCTACTTATACCTAATATATGATACGTTATCACTGCCTATTTCTTTAACGACTGTAAATATTTTAAACGATTAAAAATCGATAAATCGTCACGTTGTATTATTTTTCAATCCTTCCTGTCTTCGCAAATTATTTGTCTTTGACGCAAAAATTTAATAATATATTAGTGCGGTTTCTTTACGATGTTTTTCGTTATTAGGCTCGACGGCTTGCGACTTTACCAACCTTTTTTTTTGTTAAGGCGGGAAAAAATGTTCATCTAAGTCAAAAAATATTCCAAGACATTTGGAAAAGATGCACGAATACCTATCACATTTATCCACAAGAAGTAAGTGGCGTCAAGTGCAACGAAATATCAAATTAAATGATATTGTACTTATCAATGACGGTAATCTTCCGGCAGGCAAGTGGGCCTTAGGCCGGGTAGTGGAGTTGCACCCGGGCAATGACGAATTCGTGCGAGTTGTTACTCTAAAAACCAAACATTATATAAAGAGACCGATCATCAAACTATCTATATTACCCATCAGCACAGAATATTCCGAAGAAGAAGTCTCGGAAAAGGAAAATCCAGAACGAACTAAAAAATAATCCATACGTGGAAATAGAAAATATAGCTTTAACACCGTTGCCACCTCAATCATAATTTTTCTTATTACATTTTTAACAAATACCTACGCATCATATACTATCTCTAAATTACCAAACAATACAGAATTATACTTCGATAAAGTTGTAAACATGCAAGTTGCAAACAAGATATGATTGGCGACTTGTTGTCTATTATGACATGAACCCGTACTGGGACGACACAAGGGCGTCTATAAAATACACGGCTTACCTGGAAACTATCTGCTTCAATATAAAAGAGCGCTCAAATTGCGAAAGTGTCCTATATCAATTAAATCACGAGTACAATGAGCTACAACATTCTAAACAGCTGTTGCTGAATCAACAGTTTGACAGTTCACGTGCACGCAAACGCCGTGGACTTATCAACAACGGTAGCAATTGGAGTGTCCTACGCGTGGCACCACCTACGCCTGGGTGTGCAGGGCGCGATGGCGTCGAAAATAATCGAATGAGTGCAGTGCAGTGTAGTAGTGAATATAACCACTATGTTTAACAAATAAAGAAAATCAAAACAGCATCGGAGCAGGTTTCTGCCGACGACGGTGTATCATTCCACGATGTCCACCGCTACATAGACATCTATTTGGTCAGGGTGACAGGGCTAGCCTTCGCTGTGTCCGTTAACATACGGTCACGAAGGCGCAGAGCCCTGCAGCCTAGGCCTACGCCGGAGCAGCCCAGCGTACAGTACACTATCACGCCGGTAGTGAACTCAGTGTCAGTGCTAGTACACAAAAGTGAGCAGTGCGCGAGTGTAACATTACGCAATAATCAGTGCGCGAGTGAACCAAACATTTCAAGTGCGTGCGTCACCGATAGGGCAAATTCACCACATTAGTAGAAAATATAGTTTTAAGACATCATCTAACAATTTAGAAATGTAAGCAATATTGTTCCATCACCTTGTCTCTTTATATCATACTAACTCCAACATCTCTCAGCATCATCAGAAACTGTCATCTCGCGCCCGGCAGTATGTACGGTGTAACCGCACATTGTACATTTGCGCCATCATCAATATTATGAGAATGTGCTTTTATACGTAAAGTACCAGAATCAGTTGAGAACCAGACCAACATCATGTGACTATATATTTATTGAGGTAAAGTCCTCTTGTAGCCTCCTGAAAGCTAAGTTTGCATCTTTGTCCGCGGAGATTAGGCATGTATCATCTGCATATTGAAAGATTTTGCAGTGTTTAATTATATTAACCATGTCATTAACGTATGCTAGATAATATAACGGGCCAAGAACTGAGCCTTGAGCGGTACCTTCTGTGACTGCGACTTTATCACTTAATTCAGAGCCTATCTTAACATGGTAAGACCTATTTTTTAGATATTGCGCACATCATGCCAACAGGGGGCCCCTTATTCCACATGCCTCTAGCTTCGTTAGTAATGTACTGTGTTGTAAAGTATCGAAGGCTTTACAATAATCAATAAAGATTATACATATATGTTTCCTGTCATTAAAACAGCTGTTAATATAATCAGTAAAGTTTGATAGTAATTGTGTAGTACATTTATTAGTTTGAAAACCATATTGGGTTTTCGTTAGAATGTCGTTCTTACTCCTTATATAGTTTTCTACGATCTTGTTAACACTAGACAGTAAGGTTATTGGCCTATAATTATTGTAATCATTTTTAGAACCTTTTTTTATGTATAGGTCTTATAATACCCATTTTCAACTATGTATGTATGTATATGGATATGTACCAGTTTCCAGACTGGTATTAATCAATCGAGTTATGGCATTTACTATATTTTTAGCCATATTTTTAATATCTATTGGTCGTAGTCTATCTATACCTACAGATTTATTTTGTTTTAAAGATGTTATTATTTTGTATATTTTTTCGGGATTAGCTTTTCTAAGATTAATTTAAACGTTGGCATGATGTAAGTATGATTTTCGATCTAATATGGGTTGTTTACAAGATGGTATTATAGTTTATATGGAATTATGGAATTCTTTTGCAAAATTGTCAGCAATATGTTTTTCAGATAAATTGTTACGATCAAATGCTTTTGATATGATATCGTCTACCGAAGCTATTATACGTCCCGTCATTTTGTTCAGTAAATTCCATAGCTGTTTAGGATTGCCTCTGTTTTTCAAAATTTCATCATTGTAATACGTATTCCTACTTTTTGCTATTAACTTGTTACACTGATTACGTAATTTGTTGTATTTTAATTTAAGAATGCGATTTGTAGTATCTTTTTTAAAATCCGAGTTAGCTTTGTCCCTTAATTTACATTTATTTATTATTTCTTTTGTAATCCTTGGTTTACATCTACCACTAAATTCATTTATTTTTATTTCATATTTAGCTTTATTATAACAATCATGTATATTTGTCTTTAAATAATTGTATATACTATTTGGGCATGTATCAGTTTCATTTTTTGTCCAATCGATAAGTTCAAGTTGTTGATTTAATATTTTATAATTAAATTTAGTTACAGATTTTTTAATATCCTGTACCTGCCGAGTTTCAATAATCGTAGCCATAATAACGCGATGGTCTGCCAGAATTGTGTCGAGCGCCGCACAGTAAACATCTTGCGTACGGGATCTGAAAAACATGTGATCTATACAGCTTTTAGTTATTAGATCTTTTCTTTGTTCGATTCTCGTATAATCTCGGATCCCGCACACGAGACCATGCTCGCTTAACATATCTATATATATATATATATTAGCTGTAAAGGAAGATTATAGTTAATCCACTTCGAACATTTATCCTGATAGTGAGCTGTTATAGATCACATTGCGTCGCCAGCTGTTCTAGCTTGCAGGTATTTCAAGTGTTTCAAACTGTGGATGAGGATTTGAATGCCTATTTTTTTTTATACTACATGCGTGGCGAGCAATCATATGGCTCAACTGACGGTAAGCAGTTACCGTAGCCTATAAACACTAGCAACACCAGAGGCATCACTTGCGCGTCGCCATCTTTATGGAAAGGGATAGGAAGAATATTAACGAGAATATAGGTAAGATACTAAGGAGATGATAGGAAGGATAATAAAGGAAGGATAGGAAGGGGGTTTGAGCCTCCGGCGCTCTCACTCACCATAAGAAACACAACGGTAGGAAAAAAACTACCGTTGTTACACGCTGATCTTATGTGAGAGGGTGGTACTTCTCCTATTGAGCCGACCCATTTGTGCTGAGATAAGCATGGCTTGCAACAGCCACTTGAATTTTATGAAGAGTTTAAAATATCATCACCTCCTTAGCCTTATGCCAAACCCTCAACAAGAGGTCGGCTTTCAATCTGTTCGGTTTCACCTGATACATCAGAATTTTTACGGAGCGACTGCTAACCTGACCTCTAAACCCAACTAAGGGACTAACTGGTAACCTTCGAGCAAGACTGGAGTCATTTTTTTATTTAGGATTCTTACAACCTGTAACGTTTGCGAGGATTCTGATAACCCAATCTGACTCCACTTTTGTTCTAAGGTCACCAGTTATTACCTTAGCTGAGTCTAGAAGGACATATAGGCAGTTGCTCCGTGTAAATAGGTACTGGTGGAACAAGAAACCGAAGAGAGAGAGAAGAGAGATTGGAAGCCGACCCCAACAAAAAGTTAGGGATGATAATAATAAATATTTTTATTTGCACCTTCATATTACAAAAATATAAATTTGTCCGTGTGGTGACGGACTAAGAATACAAGTGTCACCACCCCATTCTTTTCCACGGGTGTCGTATGAGGCGACTAAGGGAAGTAAGAAATTATCATCCATTGCGTGACTGGTGGTAGGGCTGGGTACCTAGTGGAAGTACTCACTTGGTATCAGGCCCGAGCGGATTGGTACCACCATCTCCCGTGTGACCGGCCATGCAGCATATCGTTGCGTTTTGGTTGTAGCAGGAGATATACGTTTATATTTCATTTCATATATATCTGAAATGAATTGGTGGGCAGCGGCTTGACAATACTCTCGGTATAGTCGAGTCCATGGGCGACGGTTACCATTTACCATCAGATGGACCGTGGCTCGTCCGCCACATGCAATAAAAAAAATATATACATCATATGGCATTTTTTTAAATGTTTTTTCTGTCCCACTATTAATTGGGCACGGGTCACCTCTCATGGTGAGAGGGATTAGGCGATAGTCCACCACGCTGGCCCAATGCGTGGTTATTAGACTTCTCAAACGCTCTCGTCAAGAAAATTTCTAAGTCATGCAGCTTCCTTACAATGAAAAACGAAACGTTAGACGAACTTTCGTTTTGCTTCATTGTGATTGGTCGCCTGAATCACGCGTCGTAATCTCAACTAATAAATCACGCGTCGGAATGTTGATCAATCACAATGACTCAAAACGAAATTTCGTCTAACGTTTCGTTTTTCATTTTATGGAGGCTGGTTTCCTCACAATGTTTTCACCGAGCAGTGATAAATTATAAATAAGTAGGTACACATTATTTTGTTGCCGTGTGGGGCCGGCTTTAGAATTGTCCCACCCCTCTCCACCGATGGGAGTCGTAAGAGCCGACTGAGGGAATACCGGGAGAGTGAGCAGCAGCACTCCTTCGAGTATTAACAACATCCACTGCGATCGCCAACCCGCCTGCCAAGCGTGGCGATTACGGCACTATCCCCCATTCTTGGGGAGGCCTATGTCCAGCAGTGGACGTTAAAAAGCTGATGGATGGACATTATTTTGAAAAATCTGGAAAAGTCAGAGGTGTTTGCCGTACGAGGTAAGATTAATGTTAGTGGTATACGTTATGCGTGTACACTACACGTGTAGCGTGAGATGTACGTGCGTGCGTGTGTGTGCACATGTTGTGTGGTTTATGTGTGTGTGTGTGTGCGTGTGTGATGTGATGATCTATAAATATTTATCCATTTAATAAAAAACAAATATTTTTATATATTTTATTTTGTGCGTATTATAGCGGAGTTGCTGCTATCCGTGCCAGTTTTGTACGTTTTTTTTTTGTTTTCCTAATCGCACACCCCGTCGTTTGGGGCAACGAACAGGGTAGTGTGGGGCCTTCACCCACTAAAGAAACCCGCCGTGTGCCATCCCCCGCCTTTATTGGCGGGACACTGGGACTATGTTACATTCCTTCGGTGGTGTGCCAGTGTAGTACCTACAGTTTGGAAAACTCTTGTAGGTAGCAACGTTTTCTACTGTTTGTTTGAAGATATTATGTTCCTAATAAATATTATTAATATAAAAATTCTGATAAATACTTACTTTTAGCAAGTCGTACATATTTGCTTTGATTAATTAATTGTATGAGCTAATCTGTAAAAAAGATGATAGTTTGTAATTATCACTTTCCATAGTATAGATATTCCATAGTACATATATATATATATATATATATGTAATATCTATACTATGGAAAGTGATAATTACAAACTATCATCTTTTTTACAGATGATATATATATATATATATATATATATATATATATATATATATATATATATATATATATCCATAATTATGGATTATATTTTGTGAATCTTAAGTTTCTCATGTAATTATTGATAAATAAGAAGCCTGACTAGCTACGTACCATCTCTTATCGGTATGTAGGGGGGATATCCAAAATTTAGTCTATATTTGCTTAAGTAACGTAGAAAACATGTCACAAATTTTCTCTAACGATCCCATTTCTCAGAGTTATCTCTAATAACGTTATCTTAGAACTATTATGTTGTTTTCATCAATAGCATTCTTGGCATGGAAGCTTGTTGTCGACAGCATTAAGTGCCAACTACAAGACGTTTCAATTCAAAGACTGGCAAATGGCCATCACCGATTTCTTATCTGTCCTATCACAGGAATTATACGTATGGAATACTTCCATTATTAGCAATTATATTTGAGGAGGTTTTAAAAATTATTTAGTTCTAAAAACTTATACCGAAATCAATCCAATGTGGTGGTGATTTAATTAAAATTTGAGAATTTTATAAATCGTAATGAAACACATAGTCTCCTGGATATTCTTAGCATTAGCCTATGGCAATAAAATACAAAATCAAAATCTTTTGACGAAATAAAAAATACTTTGCCAATTCCAATAAAATTATAGATCTATTAACGATATACGAATAAATGTGTATTTATTTGCCAATTTATCGTGTTCTGATATGTCTCTTTGCAAGGGAATTAATTAACATCGGATACATCTACAGCACTTCCGCTTCTCTAAATGTATTCCCCACTGTTCTCACCGTAGTGGATACCATAACAGTAGTAGTAGAAGTACCAGTTGATGGTACTGCTACGGTTATGGAAGTTACTACTTCGTTGTAGGTCAACGACAGCTCTTAGCAATAAAAAACAGCTAGGACAAAATCGTCTCTCTTAATGCGGCTATTGTATTTAGATAATTTATTTTTATATATATTTTTAGCATTTGACATGCTTAGCACTATACATTAAACACAAAGTGAAAAATGTGAAATCGAAAATAACAGTCACGAGCAGGATTTGAGACTGCATCTCCTGGATGATCCAGATGTCCAGATGCTTTTGCCAATTCAGCCATCGTGACAATTGCAGTCAGGATGCTAATTTCGATAACACATTCATACTTAACGTCTTTGGGTGACGCCTGCGCCATCTGTCGGAAGTATTTTCATACATTATACCGACCAGACAAACTTAATTGACAATTGCAGTCAGGGGCAATTGTCACGATGGCTGAATTGGCAAAAGCATCTGAACGGTCTCCAGGAGATGCTCGTTCAAATCCTGCTTGTGACTGTTATTTTCGATTTCACATTTTTCACTTTGTGTTTAATGCTGCTATTATATTCACATTCATATACAAGTATAAAAATTCCCCGATTCACTGCTCTTCCTCTTTACTCTACCTTAAGAGCCTACTACTAGTTGACCCGACAAAGTTCGTAGCGCTTCAGAATCAATAAATTTGTTTTAAATGAATTAATTTCAATACTTTCATAAAAAAAGGTACAAAACGTTCTGTACAAAATGTATGAAAATTTTCTTCATATTTTTATATTGTTCGGGCTATTTGCTCTGCTATTTGGGACAGAGACAAATCCAACAAATCGAAGATCACAAAATAAGATCATCCGTCCTTGGGTTATAAAAGGTGTAACTAAACTGACTTTGTTTTTTTAAATATAGATGTATTGAGATACCAAAGTAAAAAGCTTATTATCTTCGAACGGCTGAATGGATATTATTAAATCATAGCTTGACTGCATTGATGGCGGAGTGGCTTAGAGACCGGTCTCCCACCTGAATGTTCTGGTTTTGATTCCCACACAGGACAACTCTTTGTGTGCTCCACAAATAGTTGTTTTGAGTCTGGGTGTATGTTATTTCCGTGAAATTACAGGTTTGTAAAGTCTGCTGCTCTACAAGGATTATTCGTTAGTGCAGAGTGTAGTCTTAACCCGCCTTGTTGGCAGAGGTCTAATGGCACCGTGCAGCGGCGCGGGCCGGGGGCGAGGATATTTCTGCAAGGAGTCTGGGTGTAGCTCGTGAAGCGGCCCGTAGGGCGATGACACAGCGGTGGAGGGAACAACTGGAGTCCCCCGGAGCAGGACGGGGGACTGTAGAATCGGTTGGGCCGCACCTCCACCGCTGGCTAAATCGAAACCACGGCAGCCTTAGCTTTAGAATGACGCAGGTGCTTACCGGGAACGGGTGCTTCGGTAAGTACCTGCATCAAATCGGAAGAGAGGGGCCCCCAAATGCCATGAGGGTGGCGCGCAAGTCGACGACGTCCGCCACACTCTGGAGGAATGCCCCGCCTAGGGGCCCCAGCGCCGCGCCCTGTCGGCGGTTATTGGAGGAGACCTGTCGCTGCCAGCCGTAATCTCGCAAATGCTGGGCAGTGGCAGGTGGTGGTCGTCTATGGCCTCCTTCTGCGAGGCCGTAATTTCGTTGAAGCAGGCCGCGGAGCGGGAGCGTGAGGTATCAACCCTCGCCGAGTCGCTCCGCCAGCGACGGCCGGGTGGGAGGAGACGTCGCTACGCGCACCTCCTGCCTCCGCCTTGATGTAGACAGGGCGTGGCCAGCCGGCCATCCACCTGGGGGGTCGGAGTAGAATGTCACTAGACGACCCTCTGGCGCCCCGCTAATAGGCGAGGAAGGGGCCGCTGTGGTTTTAGTGGGTATTCTGGGCACGATTAAGATCTGAGCGCCCGGCGAGTCCCACATACCCTCCTGTCTGTCCCAGGCGGGGGGGATGCCTAAATGCATTTCCACAGCAACAACAAAAAAACAAAAAAGAGTGTAGTCTTTAACCACTGAAGTAATGCAACATAGTACCAGTGGCCCGCCAACACAGATGAAAAGATGGCACACGGCGGGTTTCCTTAGTGGGTGAGGGCCCCAAACTACCCTGTTCATTGCGCCGAATGATGGTGTTTGCGGTTAGGTACATTTTTCCAGCCTTCACAAAAACGAAAAAAAAGAGGTTGCAATCTTAAAAAAATCATTGCTATGTAGACTCTCAATTAAGATACGGTTCAAAAAAAAAGGACTTTGTCCTTTCATTTTTTAAGATAACAGAGTAACAACTGTTTTATTTTTAAGTCGTCAACCGCATCTCCTTAAGGGAAAATATAGAGATAGGCACTATTAAAGAAATACCATCTTAATCTATTCTAAATGATATACGCTTTTGACAGGCTAAAGTTTATCGATTGATAAGTCCATTAACATTCCCCTTATCTTAACCAACCAGATACCAATCTCATCGGCCGTAACTTGTGAGCCCTGAGGCTTCGGATATCACACTAATTAATCGAGCACGGAATGTCATCCGCTATGTACTTACTAGTTCAGGTCATTTGTGAATTCACTACGTAGTATGTTTACGGGAATTCCTGAATCCAAAACTACAATAACAAAGAAGTAAACTCCTATAGAACTACATAATCGATTCTAAAAAAATCTTTAATCTGTTAAATAAGACGATGAGGTCTGTCGTTGTGCGCGCATTATAGTAAAACTTTTATTTCCTTTAAGTTCTATTTCTTAATCCTACCTAAAAAGAATATGGATATTTAATTATCTACTATTTTTTTTAACTGCCTCGGTGGTGTAGCTGTAGTGTATGCGACTGCTAATCATAAGGTCTCGGGTTCGATCCCAGGATCGGGCAATGTTATTGAGCTTTTTTCCTAAAAAGAAAAATTCTCAGTAGCAGCCCGGAGTTTGGAAACGTGCCCGGTAGACGTCAATAGGCTCGCCCCCTATTACGTGGGTTTAAAACATAGCTGGCGAATCGTGGGTGTGTAATACACCTCTGCCTACCCCTTCGGGGAATATAGGCGTGATGCTATGTCTTAGTAATATTATAAATGTGAAAGTGAATCTTTACGTTTATTTTTTTGTTAAGCTGAACTACTGAACCAATTATCATAAAATTGCATAGTCTGGAGCCAAGAAAACGACATAAGCTACCTTCTGTTCCGCAAATATGAATGGTTCCCATGGGAAATCTATTTTACATTTTTTTAGAAGTCAAGCACCCTCCACTTAGGAATAATCCTTGTATCGCGGGGGACTACAAACATATCGACGCTTGAAAGGCAATAATTACCAAGCGACATTTTGGACGATATTGAGTTATATACATCATTGAATTCAGAAAAAAAGTCACCGTCGATTAGTCCTACACTCATGCTGCTAGGAAGAGTTTAAATATCGCTTGGTAGCTTAAAAAATATCACATTTTCATAGTTTTCGGCGACCAAGCGACTAAAATTTTACCGATTTTTGATTAAAATTCACTTAGTAAATATTTGATTTTTACTTTTTACACTTGATAATTTTTGCCTTGACTCGAATTAATGCGTTTAAACATTAAGTATTTTCTTCCTTACGGTATCTGGGGTAAATTCAAATTCAAAAATAACTTTATTTTGTAGGCTTATTGTAATAGCACTTAAAATCGTCAAAGTTAAATACTAATAACTAACACGAGCGCTTGAGGCAAGTGCATCCGTAATCGATTTAGAGCGATTGCAATCGCTACAAGCGGCCGAATTCCGTAGTAAGGCCTTTCATGAGGAGAACCCGGCAAGAAACTCATGAGCCACTTTTTTAAATCTTAAATTTCTTACAATATTTAAATTAATACTTAACTAAAGTAAGTGCACACCAGAACACAATATTGTGGAGAAAACAATATAGTAAAATAAAAAGGGGTATGTGATTATTTATATTAAAATGAGGAGCAGTTCAAAGCCATTTTCATAATCCGAAATTGTATAATAACCTTTACTAATTAGTCTGATTTTTACTGTTTTCTTAACCTTAAGGTAAGAATATAGCTTAAGAAAATTTACTCGATTCGAAAATGTTTATTATTCGTCATTTTAGACTTTTTAAGACACCTTAATTATGTATTCATTTTCATTTAGTATTGTTTTCCTTAAGTTAATGTACTTAAGAACGTAATATAGTAATGTTTTTCCTACCTAAAAAGTATATTATTTTGTCGCTTGGTAATATTTTACCTGTCGTTTTTTACAGTTTTGATTACTTAGATAACTGTTACTGATATAAAATTAGTATAATAATTAGCTTTTTCCTGTTGCACTTATTAATAATTAGCTTTTTCCTGTTGCGCTTATACGCGCTGTAAAGCAGAATTGGAGTGGCTGTTGGTAACAAAAATTACGATTAGCCTTCACCAAACTGTCGCTTAGGTAACCCGTGTGCTCGCGCGAATCGCACTTAGTATCATCGCGTAGCTTGATAATAAGTACTCGGTAAGCGTTTTCATGAATTATAAAAAATATGAGTGTGTTAACACGCATATTATATTGATTTAAATTTATTATCTTAGGTACTCAATGAATAGCAATAAGTGAGTAGTAGCTAGTAGTAGATAGATGTTCAAATTCTACCTTTGTGGGTTGCTCTCAATTTGGCGAATCAAAAATTATAAAACATCAGAAAGGTCTTAAACTTTAGTGCTAAGCTGATAAAATGTACATTGATTATTTAGATGAAGATTACTCAACCATTATCGATTGTGATGAAGCTGTAATTTAAGATGTAAGGATCTACTTCTTCTTTTAGTGGCGATGAAGTAGTTTAAGATTTAGCAAAAACAAAAAGTTAAAAAAGAAATACTCTAAAGAAAAATACTAATATAAATAACATTGATGAAAATATAATTGGAGAAATAAACATGTACATTGATTATTTAGATGAAGATTACTCAACCATTATTGATTGTGATGAAGGTGTAATTTAAGATGAATGGTTAGTATCTACTTCTTCTTCTAATGGCAATGAAGTAGTTTAAGATTTAGTAAAAACAAAAAGTTAAAAAAGAAATAATCTAAAAGAAAAATACAAATATAAATAACATTAATGAAAATATAATTGGGGAAATAAAAAAGGCTTGATAAATAAAAGAATAAACTTATTAAAGGAACGGCCACAAAAAAGAATTGTTGGACAAGAATATGTGCAAAGTGATTATCGAATCTAAATCTGTTCCACTGGATCATCATCGAATCTAAACCACCACCTAACCCGTTCATTAGTAAAACAAGGTGGAAATAACTGGGAATATATTGATACTGAAAAAAGACCAAAGATATTTAATAATTTCTGGGGACTATTTGGAAATCTTCAAAGAGATTGATTCAAATTCAAAAATATCTTTATTTCATAAGCCTATAAAATAGCACTTATAATCGTTAATAATACACTAATAATTTACACGAGCGCCTGAGGCGAGTGCATCCGCAATAACAAAGTGGTGATTGCAATCGCCACAAGCGGCCGGATTCCGCAGTAAAGCCTTTCATGAGAAGAACCCGCAAGAAACTCATGAGCCACTTTTTTAAATTGCCAATTTATTACTATTTAATATAATCTTTATTGATTAGTAAGTATAACACAAAAAGAAGAGATAAAATGGAAGCGGCTTGATTCGGGAAATCGCTTGGCTAGTTCTAAGTATCATATTAATGAAGGGGAGGGCAGGATACCAGTATGTTTATAATTTTAAGAAAATCTTATTATGTCTCCTTCTTTGCCTGGCCCTATCCTATTTTATTTGGGGTCGGCCCTCCGTATCAAGCGTCTCTAGGCAGCTCGGTCGTAGGTCGTCACTTTGTTGACTTGGGCTTCTTTGAGGTTCTTATTTACTACGTACATCCATGTGATTCGGGGCTTCCTTGTCCTCGGGGCTTAGTTTCGATATCTAGTACTTTTCTAGTTATGTGGTCAGATGGTCGCCTTATAACGTGTCCGTACCACAGAAGACAGCTCTCCTGTAGTTTATCTGGGATAGGTCTCACTTTGAAGGTGCCTCTTAAGTGTGCGTTTCTGACATGATCCAGCCTTGTAACACCACCTGCCCACCTGAGCATCTTCATCTCTGCGCAGTGTAATTGATTTTCGTGCTACTTTTTGAGTGGCCAGCATTATGTCGTATGTCATGGCCGGTCTGACGGCTGCTCTATATACTCATTCCTTTTATGCGCGCGGGTATTCAAAAATCTAATTATGTGATTTTTAAAATCGATAAAAATCTCAATTTGTAAAGTTCGCAAGCTAAATTTACTTCGTACTTTAATACTTTGCTTTTGTACAACTACGTTAATAAATATTTTATTGTGATAATATAGTACAAAAAATGGATGTCAGTGAATGTGAGCAAGACGAAAGTAATGGTTTTTGAAAGGGAAGATAGTATGACAAATTGCGAGATTTTGATTGCAAGAGGAAAAAGTGGAACTAGTGAAAGAATTTATATACCTTTACCTGGGTTCAACGTTTACCAGAGATGTAAAGTATGACTGTGATATCACAGTTAGCTCAATATGAGCGGAGAGCAAAATCTGGAAATATAGTGAATGGGGCACTGCGTGGCTTTAGGAACAGCCAGAAAGTGACAAAAAAGGCACGACTGGCAGTGCATAGGGGAGTGCTGGTCCCTACAGTTATGTATGGTAGTGAATGTTGCATGGCAGAAGAAGCATGAGAGTATGATAAATGCTGTGGAGAAGAGAAGTCTGAGAAGCATAGCCGGAGTGACCCTGCTGGACAAAGTGAGAAATAGTGTGATACGAGAAAGCTGTGGTGTGAAAAAAGATGTAGTGACAAAAATAGAGAAAGGAATGATTAGGCGGTTCGGACACGTAGAGAGGATGGATGAAAGAAGATTAAAAAAACAGATATACAAGGCGACTGTGAATGGGCAAGTTGGTAGAGTTGAATCTAGGCGAACGTATATACCAGATCGGAGACGTTCTTAAGGGCAGGTTAAGAGTTCTCGTAATCAACGAGCATGCATGAAAGCTCTGATGAAAGTAGATGAAGCAAAAGATGTGTGCCAGGATCGTAGCAAGGGAGAGAGAGAGAGAAGTGGTCTCTGCCTAACGCTACGGGAAAAAGGCGTGACAATATGTATGTATGTAATATAGTACAAAGTTTTTTATGGCTATTACATTGTGTTGTGTTAAAATGTTATTGATAAGCTTACCTAATATGCCTTATAAGTAATAGTAATGTAAGGCTGCTGAAAATGGCTGATCTGAAACTTAGACTTAATGTTAGGTTGATTTAAATTTGGTTCATTTTCTTCTTAGTCGAAATTGTGTGCTACCTATGTGTACTGATTTTGAAACTACCAATAAATATCTAAAAAATCAATGCTATATTTGTTAAAGTTTATTTTTGGGAACTATTTATTTTAGCTATCGTAAGTATTCAACGACAGTCCACATTCTTTGTAAGATCAGCTATCCACGTTATGAGAGACTTGACTGCAATATTCCTATAATAGAGGTCTTGAGACGTCCTTAACATAGGGTTAGCCACTGGTCTAAAACCCCCACCAACCCACCGCATGATCGAGTATGCTAAATTACTACAAGGGCATTAATAATGCTAATGATGACGGTATCCGTCGTAATCCGAAAAAAAATATCTGAAAGTCTGTGGTTTTTTGTACCAAACATAAAGTTTATTGCTACTTGTTCAAAACAATCATACATTGATCTTATTTAATTTGAGATATGTTTAAAATTGGCTTGCAGAAAAGTTTTTTTGTTTTATATTTAGATAATTTTACACGTGTGTGAAAAATTTTACATTTTACTTCATACAAATTATAAAATAATGAGGTTTAGTTAATATTGCTTGTTTTATAATTAAATTTTGTTGTCGGTAAGGAACTTCTACCTGTTTGTGTTTTTAATGAAATTATTACTAACCGACACTATTTCATAAGATATAAATAAAACACATAATTTTTAAATGCCATGTTATTAGCCCTAAAAATTTCATCTAAAATTCGTTGGAATCAAGTAGTTATGACAATTAATAGATTTTTATGACTTTTTTCCGAAAAATGAAACTTTAAAATGCTCTAGTGTAAAGCTCACTATATGTCGCTTGGTAATTATTGCCTTTCAAGCGTCGATAAAATTTCAACACAATGTACACCTCGACTCAAAACAACTATTTGTGAATCACACAATGAGTTGTCCTGTGTGGAAATCAAACCCACAACACTCGGATGGGAGGCCGGTGTCTAAACCCCTCCGTGCAGCTCTGTGTATGTGACAATGAATGATGTAAAGTATTCGGAAAAGTCGGGATAGTAGAAAATCAATTAAACGGGATAGATAAACGCAGTTTTATTTCATAACATCATAAAGTTTTACGAAAAACAAACCATTGTATCACATGTACATGTTATATGTTTGCGCTAATTGGTTGACCACAACGCAGCGCGGTTACGAAATAAATGGCTCCTGCCGCGTTCCACCACTGCGAGTATAGTTCTATGCTACAAGTACAACAACTCTTTATAAAGCAATCAAGACAGTGTTCTATTGACCTGCAATTTTTTTAGACACAGATGTGATCTCACAGTAGATCAGAGCAAAACAACGATAGGTACTCCTGGTATTGAGATTTGTAAGGTAAGTGAGAGCGCTGGAGGCCAAAATCTTCCCTACCCTCTGCTTACTAATATTAATCTTCCTACCCTCTCTAAGGTTAATAACCTTCCTACGCTCTTCGTAGTATCGCACTTATTCTCTTCTTATTAAACTAGCTATCCTCTCCTTAATATCCTTTTTTTTTGTTAAGGCGGGAAAAAATTTACCTAACCGCACACCCCGTCGTTCGGGGCAACGAAAAGGTTAGTGTGGGGCCTGCACCCACTAAAGAAACCCGCCGTGTGCCATCTCTCCGCCTTTATTGGCGGGCCACTGGAACTATGTTACATTCCTTCGGTGGACTCTCTCCTTAATATCCTACCTATCTTCTTCTTATTACCCTTTTTCTCCACCCCTTATCCCTTTTTTTGAGATGGTGACGCACGATTGATGCCTCTGGTGTGGCTAGTATCTAAAAGCTAAGGTAACCACTTACCATTAGATGGGCCGTATGCTTAATTGGCATCCACGTAGTATAAAAAAAATCTTAAAATATTATATCAATGTCTGCCAATATATTTTTTCAATTAAAAGCGCTCCCGGGGCAGTTACTTGCGACCCGTTCTAAGGAGATGAAACATAAAATTTTACAATCTCCGGTCGATGTTTTCTTTATGACTGTGGTTGTCGTTTAAAGGTTTTACATCAGCTTCTGTATAGCATCGCCTTATGGAAGTCATAAAATAAACTAGAGCTTACAAAACACATTTTAAAGAGCTTACACAACTTTTAAATGCCATGTTATTAGTACGTGGTAGAAAGGAACGCTGAAAATGAACCACCTTGGACTAAATAATCTTCAGGTGGTACTGATGAATTTTACTATGATGATTGTATTGTGGTCTGGTGATAAAACAGCCTGCTGCCGTATGGGGCCGGCTTTAGAATTATTCCACCCCTCTCCACCCATGGGAGTCGTATGAGCCGACTGAGGGAATACCGTGGGAGTGGGCAGCAGCACTCCCTCGAGTATTAACAACACCCACTGCGATCGCCAACCCGCCTGCCAACCGTGGCGATTACGGCACTATACCCGATATGAGCGAAACACATGTTGTGGCTCGTCGAAAGGCTGATGGATTGGATTAGATGGGTAAAACAGCGATATTGGCATTACCTCAAACAGTTCCTTAGAGGACTACCAATTAAAGAGTCGTAAAAGCTCACAGAGAGAATCAAACTCTCTCCGCTACTCCAAGGATTTCATGGAGGACTATCCGTGAGATTGGCATCATCGACAATTCGAGCAGCACGCCTTTGCAGGGACTCCAGGTGGTTGGGCTGGTATTTTGCTGCGTATTAGGGCGAATTTATGCTTTACACAGCACGAGTCACTGCCTCGGTATGAAGAAACGCTTGTTCAAGAAGCGCAGTTTTATGCTCGCCAATTTGGCTTTGTCCTTCAAGAGACATGCTCTCGGAGACCAGCAAAGTTACTCCTTAGAACTGAGGAATCACGACAAATGCGTCCTTCTTTGCAGTGAACGCACAAACCTGTTGGGTTGAACCAAGTGCTTTACTCCAATTTCAAGGCCCGCCATAGAGAGCGGTTTACTACAGATACAAGTTGGGTCCGTCTCTCCTTCAGCATGTTCCAAGGAAGTTTCTGAAGGGAGTCTGTTGGATTTACCTAGACAGTATAGACTATTTTGATTCCATCCATCCATCCATCAGCCTTTTAACGTCCACTGCTGGACATAGGCCTCCCCAAGAGAACGCCACAACGAGCGGTCCTGTGCCGACCGCATCCAACGGCTCCCCGCAGCTTTGACCAGATCATCGGTCCATCTGGTGGGGGGCCGTCCTACGCTGCGCCGTCCGATACGTGGTCGCCACTCGAGAACCTTTCGTCCCCAACGGTTATCGGTTCGTCGAGCGATGTGGCCTGCCCATTGCCACTTCAGCATGGCAACCCGGCGGGCTATGTCGGTCACTCTCGTTCTCCTACGGATCTCCGTATTACGGATTCGATCACGTAGGGAAATACCAAGCATAGCCCGCTCCATGGCCCGCTGAGCGACTTTGAGCCTTGATATGAGGCCCACATTCAGAGACCACGTCTCTGTTCCGTATGTCATCACTGGTAACACACACTGGTCGTAGACCTTCGTTTTCAGACACTGCGGAATATTGGACGAGAAGATCTTCCTTAGCTTCCCGAACGCTGCCCAGCCGAGTTGGATTCGTCGATTGACCTCTTTCTCGAAGTTGTGCCTACCTAACTGGACTGTTTGTCCCAGGTAGACATAATGGTCGACAACTTCGAGAAGCGCACTCCCGACTAGGACCGGTGCTGAAATGACATGGACATTAGACATGACTTTCGTCTTGTCCATGTTCATTTTGAGACCCACTAGTCGGGAAACCCTGCTGAGATCATTGAGCATGGTGCCAAGGTCCTCCAGAGATTCTGCCATGACTACGATGTCGTCGGCACATCGAAGGTGAGTGATGTATTCGCCATTGATGTTGATGCCGAATCCGGTCCAGTCCAAGAGCTTGAAGACATCTTCCAATGCAGCGGTGAAGAGTTTCGGGGACATAACGTCTCCCTGTCTAACACCTCTCTGCAGTTGGATCGGTCCCGTACTCTTGTCCTGAACACGGACTGACATGGTGGCGTTTCTATACAAGCACTCCAGCACTTCGATGTACCGATTGTCAATTTGGCACCGCTGAAGGGACTGCAGCACCGCCCAAGTTTCGATCGAATCGAAGGCTTTCTCGTAGTCCACAAACGCCAGACACAGAGGCCGATTGTATTCTTCGGTTTTCTGTATAATCTGGCGTAGCGTGTGAATGTGGTCTACGGTACTATAGCCTTTTCGGAAACCGGCTTGTTCGGGAGGCTGGAAGTCGTCAAGCCTGCGCGTGAGTCGATTTGTAATGACCCTCGAAAACAACTTATAGACGTGGCTCAAGAGCGAGATGGGTCTATAGTTCTTCAAGAGGGTTCTGTCACCTTTCTTGAAGAACAGCACCACCACGCTTCTGGTCCACGACTCTGGAACGTCGCCCCCGAGAACGACGGAATTGAACAGCCTCTGAAGAGCTTTTAAGACCGGCTTTCCTTTTTTATTCTATTTTGATTGCGCAAGTCTAATTATTACAATAAGGATTCATCCAAAATTATGTTGCAGCTCTTTACTAACTTATTAGCTGTGCGTAGGCAGCATAGGATACTTAAAAAAACATGTTTTTATAGCTAGTTGAACTAAAAAATTTAAAAGATGTTATAATAGATAAACAAGCGTTATAAAAAATATTGGGGTCCTTGATATTAAATGTTCTGAGTAGGTCATTGGTAGCTGTTTATAAGAGTTATTATGGAGTAATTATTATGATATTATACAGCGCTACATAAAGAGCGTTAGGGGTTATTCAAAGTTCGTTACAAATGTTTTTTTTTGCATACAGATGAGAGGTTTTGCGGATTACGGCCAATATACAAACTTACAGACATTACCTCTTTATATTACCAGCATAGATTTTGGTCTATATTTTAGCATTTCACATGCTCAGTTACTTTAAGGAATAAATTATTTGCATCATACATCCGATAGGTGGCGTGGGTTTTATATCTAAAATACATGTGAAGTGGAGATTGGGTGTTACCATTAGGTTACTGGGATAGCTTAGCGGCCCCGAGCACTTCCCTGGATTGGATGAGACATAGGTTTGAATCCCGTTAGCATACCTCTTTTTTCACCTTCACAAATATTGTTTTGTTTAAATTAGTATCGATTTTTAAGCACCTGACATATGCTCGGTTATTTATTAAAATGTACAAATGATTACTATGATAGAATTCGAAGTTTTTGGAAATGCGTTCCGAATCACTCATCTGAAGTAAATAATACATGTAGTAACCAATTTCTACCTTACATCTTTACCGTCCATTGGGAGATGAAATAATTTTAATTGCTTATTAAAACACCATGTATAGTCTCTTAATCGCGTTTAAGTGTTCTAAAGCCCAGCACTGCGCCGTTAAAAGTGTCCTTTACCTCACTCAAGACCAAACTTCAAAAACCTACTGTATTTATAACAAAACTTACATTTACCACCTTATAAACAAATCTAGATGCTTATTTACATAAAGACAAGAGTGAATTTACAACAAAAAATAAAAATTAAATGCAACAACAAATGTTTTAGTACGCATGCGCATTCTCCTTGTCGGCCATTTTCAGGAAACTCACACATATTTATACGCTTGCGTATGTCCATGTACGTATACAACTGTATATCAAATTTTCTAAAGGATATAAGCCTGTGTGTGTGATTATATTTGTGTGCGTGTGGGTCTCTAAATAAAGGCGCTTCCATATTGACGGTGCTTGATTGAGTTGGTACTATTGTTTGTCGAGGTCCTGTGGATTACTTCAGTTTATATGAGCTTATATTGAGATTGCTAACACTTTAGATTATTCCACGTACTGACACTTTTCTGTTCAATCGTAAATATAGTTCGATCGCTGATTGTAACCTTTTAAAAACCTTGGTATTTGTTATTTATCATGGCAAAAGATAAAGCATATACATTTTAGAGGGAGAATAAATTTTCAAGGACTCATTACGTTACCACCGAAGGAATGTAATATGGTTCCAGTGGCCCGCGAATAAAGGTGGAGAGATGGCACACGGCGGGTTTCTTTAGTGGATGAATGCCCCACACTACCCTGTTAGTTGCCCCGAACGACGGGGTGTGTGGTTATGAACATATTTTTCCGCCTTAACAAAAAAAAAGGACTCCTTACGTTTAGTTATATCTCGTTACATGCGAGGGATGAAAAAATATTTAATGTTGAAAAAAAGGAAAAAGATGAATTAATATTAAGAAGTTTCACTTTTATTATGCGCATGTGCTGCCTGTCCAATAAATTATTCAGTATAGTTTGGTACATAGACGTAGGATTTTTTCGTATTTGTGAACAGTGAGGGAACCTTACGCTTTAAAAACACAGACACCTCCTTTTCCTTTTCATACCCTCATTCGCCAAATGAAATACGAGTTGAATAATTAGTTTTAGTCAGTAATGGGAGAATTTTAATAATCTGCAGTTGAGACCGCAATATCCAGCTAGTGATTGATAGTCACGAGATATTTCATGTAATTCCTTTATTCACAAAAATGTCGAGAACATGGACCTTTTCGGAATGGTACTAAAATATAACAAAATATGTCGATAACATTTTTAAACGAATGTATCGTACCTTATGGTTTAGTTACACAGTGGTGGCGGAGTACCATCAGCGATATAAGCAGTATCAAGTAACAATAGGTAGTCTTAGTATAAAAAATTAGAATAACCCTACAGACATTGGGCTACTTTGATTTAATAATGCTGTTCATGTAACCATAATAATATCACAGCTTTATCAAATTAAAATTACATCAGAAGAGACATTAGTATATCTAATTACCTCGACCACGGTTTTGTTAACAACTATATACAATCAAGTGTTAATCCAGCGTACACATAATAAATGTATTAAATGTAAAATATATATTTGATTCGAAAGCGTAACATCAAACAAAATTAAACGGTCGCCTTTGATCCCTGTACGTATACATACGTGCGTCAAAACAAATCGGACACAATAAAATTTGTACCGACAGCAACAAATTTGTTGAATACACCGCGTCCCAAATTGACGTTGAAAACCCGCGCCTATGTTGAAATATTTACACAATTTATTCAGGAAATTTGGTCCTCTGGACGCGGCTCTACGTGTGACCTGACCCGCCTTGAGAGGGACACAGATTCTGTGATGTGGTATAAGCGCTTGCCGCGCTAGATCAAGCGCTTTTATTATTTTTGGCAACTATATATGTAAATTTTAGCATTCAAATTTACGGTTTAAATTTGAAATGCTGTATTAAATAATTTTTACATAAGTTATTTGGCTTGATCATAATAAATACTCGTTATTTTTATTACGATATTTTTATATGAAAGCTAACTCATCATCTCGTTAAATAACCATTCAATTACAAAATATGTAAATACATGTATGTATACTTCACATATTGTTAGCGTTCTGATGAATATATTGATTTTCTTTTCCACAGGAAAAAGTGATTTCAATAACATTTTGTTCTTACTAAAAAAATAAAGTTTTGTCCCTAATAAAAGAAAGAAGTTTTATTTAGTAGTAATTTTTCGCGAATCACTGAAATTGCGAAACAATAAATCGTCAATAAAAACTAGATTTAGTTAAAAACTTATCCTGATTGGCAACTGCAATATAGCGCTGTATTCTGAATATTCAGTTTCATACAATTCAGCGCTTTTGTCATAGCTGTTTGTTACCAAGCAGGATCTTTGATCTGGAGGGACAGAGATTTTAGTCAGGCTCGCGCCGCCGTACCCGGCGGGTGTTCGCTCGCGATCTATACCATCCACTCTGTCCATCCCTCTTCTACTTACCAATACCGCTGTTTGTGCAAAAGAGTACAGAAAGAAACCCCATTTAAATAGGTACGTAGTAATTAAATACCGGTGGAATGCCGGGTTAAAGCCCTTACAAGTGCATCACTGTATGAAGAAGTTATCAAAGCTTTGAAAACGTTCCTGTGATTTTGTTGAATAAAATTGAAGGTTATGTTTGAGGTTATATGTTATTTATCAATCGTTTATAAACTTTTATCTTTGTTTATTAAGTACTTAATTTAAACTCATTTATATAAACATATATTTTCAATTTTTTTACTAATTTTTAATGATGAAAATAAACATTATGATAAAGTATTATGACAAATTTAAAGGTATTTGATAAAAGTGTGTCAAAAAGATCGTTATCAGATATCTTTCATTCTACAACCACGTTACGTATGTGTGATGTCATAAATGTCTGAAACGGGCGAGTTTAATGGTCTTTTGTACCCACAGTTTACTGTATAGCACAAGAGTTTGCGGTTGATAAACTGCTTATTTGCTTATTTTTTATTCTAGTGCTGGAATGGACCATAGATTCCATGCGTAGATATTATTTTCAACTAGCTACTATCGCTGACTCCGTCTGCTTGAAATTTAGTTATTTTTTCTACGTGAAACCTATATTATTTTTCCTAAATAAAGTATCCGTAAGTAGTGCTTATAACATCAGCTTTCTACCAGTGAAAGTACGGTACAAATTGGTCCAGGTGTTTCAGAAAGAGTTATATTTATTTTTGTTATAAGTCCGTCCATACTTTATAACCCGTCTATACTTTATAAGCACCTAAAAAGCTACATAACATTATGTTTATTTGTATAGATCAGCTGTGTCCAACAAAACCACGTAAACAATTTTTTAGTTGTTATATTGTATTAATAGAAATGTTTTTAGATACATTATATTTTTGTTTTTTCATTCGATATATACAGAACAGACTATTCATCAGAATATTTCAGAAAATACATACGAGTACGTAGAAATATTAATTTTTACATTAGATATATATTTTTTATATTTTTATTATTTCGTATCACATACAATTTATTTTATCAGCAAGTATCAATCCCAATTAATCAATCTGCATCGTCTAAGATTTAGATTTTTATATTCTATTAAATAAGATAACTTAACTTTATTGGAAAAACAATAAAACGTTTACAAGGAAACTTGCTTGTAACGCAAACGAATTAAAATGAATGATATTAGCTGAAATTTTGTCGTCTGTTAGCCAAATACCCATACCAAGTTACCAACATTGAATTTTTCAGTTTTCTACTATAAAAAAAGTTCTCCATTTTTTTACTTTTAAAGAACCCCTTTATTAGAGCAAACAAAACAAAAAAAATATATATATTTACAGTCAAGCTAATTTTGAGTTTTAGCGAGAATAACGAATAGCAATTGATTTCTATATATCTATATATATAGGTATATTATATAGATAAATTAATAGGCAATTATTCTTGTCTGGTTTGTTTGTTTATGCAATACGCAAAAACTACTGAAAGGATTTTGATGTTTTTTTTTTGATATTCTTATATATTTTTTTAGCATTTGAAATGCTTAGCAATATACATAAACACAAAGTTTGAAAATGTGAAATTGAAAATACAGTCATGAGCAGGATTTCAACCTGCATCTCCTAGAATACCGTCCTAGATGCTTTGCCCATTCAGCCATCGTGACAATTGTTCGGAACTGAGAATTTCGATAACACATTTTTTCTTAACATCTTGGGTGACACCTGCGCCATCTGTTGGAAGTATTTGCATGCATTATACTGACCAAGTAAACTTAATTTTACAATTAATAATTTTACCAAATAGTGACGCAGCACTACAAATATTTTGCTATTTTTTATATTTTTTTTAGTATTTGACATGCTTAGCCTTCAAAACCAGTTTTATAATCAAGAGATATGAAACAAAAAGCTTCCTAAAACTTTGTTCAATAATTCTAGCGTTATGTGGGAACTAATGAACAGATAAATGGACAAATATCCTAAAAAAAATTGCGTACAGAAGCACCACAAAGCCCAATACAGTCACTTTTCTCAAATATCTTTAATGTATAGCTCTGTTACAGCTTTATAATAATAGTAGCGGGATAAAATTTATACCAGTTGTTAAGTCTAATTAAGAGCTCTCAAATAAAAAAAGTTGCATCAAAATCCGTTCAGTAGTTTTTGCGTGATGCGTGAACAAACAAATAGACAAACAGATAAACAGACAAACAAACAAAAAAAAATGTGTTTAGACACGCCTATAATATAGCCTATTACAGTCATTTTTTCACAAATATCTTAAATGTACAGACAAAGCTCTGTTACAGCTTTATAATAGTAATATAGATATAAATATATACTTAAAGAAATATTCAGTCGATTCATTAGCAGTTGGTTAAACATAAGATAAATATTTTACACATTTCATTATTGTTACAGTTATAGTCGCATCCATTCCTCAGATAAAAATGTGTATCTAGATTATAAGCAATCTGTGTGCCAAATACCCATATACGTTTGAGTAACCAATATCTAAACATCCGATCACATTAATACGTTTAATATAAGTAAAACGACAATTTATTAACACAAATAAATAACGTAAATACAAAAACAGAAATGGTCTTTTTGTTTTCTGAGAGAAATTAATTGACGTAATGTTGCCATTGTAACAACAAAGCCTCATCCCCAATTCTCATATTTCCTTAATAGCCTGACAGACAATGATTGGACACTATTGCCTCCAGCCACTGAAAGCTAATGGACCTCACAATAGACTGCTTTTTCCAACCTCGGGTAGCTCCATAGAGATTGTATACAATAATAAATGGTAATACCAGAAATGGTTCGCTAATGGTAGTAGCCTTGCTTGTCTCAGCAGTCTCGATCGAGGAAGTACCACTGTCTCAATTAAGAGCAGCGTCAAACATTGGTAGGTACTACTACTGTTCTATTTTTTATGGTGAGTGAAAGCGAAGGAGGCCCAGACCCCCTGCTTATCCTCTCCTTATTATGTTTCCTCTCCACGTCCTAACCCTTTCCTTAGAGTTGGCGATGCATGAATGATGTCTCTGGTATTGCTGTTATCATCAGACTACAGGAACCGCTTACCATCAGATGGACCGTATGCTTGTTTGCAACTCACGTTTCTTGTTCTCCTAAATAACTAGTGATTAATGATTTTATACTTTTGGGCTCTTAGATAAAATGATAATGTGTATAAATGTTCGATAACATAAAGAATATTAAGCTACAAAATCTCTAAGTTCTAAGTTAACAATCTCTATGGTAATAGCGAACTAAAGTTGACGCATAAAAATAACTATAAGCTAAGTCCTATAATCTGTTAAACACATAGTGAAAAATGTGAGATCGAAAATAACAGCCACGGGCAGGATTTGAACCTGCATCTCCTGGATACCGTCCAGATGCTTTGCCAATTCAGCCATCGTGACCCTTGCTCTTGGCTGCTAATTTCGATAACACTTTCATACTTAACGTCTTTGGGTGACGCCTGCGCCATCTGTCGGCAGTATTTTCATACATTATACCGACCAGGTAAACTTAATTTTACAATTAAGATTTTACCTAATAATGACGCAAACCCTATAAATATTTAGATATTTTTATATATATTTTTAGCATTTGACATGCTCAGTACTATACATTAAACACAAAGTGAAAAATGTGAGATCGAAAATAACAGCCCCGAGCAGGATTTGAACCTACATCTCCTGGATACCAGTGCAGTTTACTCCGGGCTTAATTACATAAACTGTCTTTATAAAATCTTTACTTGAAATCTTCTCATTTCTCATTTTCTCTCTA
Organism: Leucoma salicis; assembly: GCA_948253155.1. Taxonomy (NCBI): domain Eukaryota; kingdom Metazoa; phylum Arthropoda; class Insecta; order Lepidoptera; family Erebidae; genus Leucoma; species Leucoma salicis. The sequence goes on from OX411804.1 coordinate 894,301, forward strand.
ACGTTTTTCCTCTCCATTACCCAACCATTACAGATATTAGTCGATTAAGAGTCCTTAGTTAAATAGACTGTTTAGATACCGGCTTCCCGCCTGAGTGTCATGGGTTCGATTCTCCCTTCAATGATCCACAAATGGTTGTTCGGAGTCTGGATGTACTTCATATCCGTGAAATAGTATGTTTATAAAGTCCCCTGCGTTAAAACAATTTTTCTTTAGTGCAGGGTGTTGTATTTAAAAAATAAATTTCACTATATCTTGATATTCACTATTTCTCGTGATAAAAAAATCAGTGCCCATATATGAAGTTTGTACTAGAAACTACGCTGATTAATTTTTATTCATCCATCCATCAGTCTTTCATCGTCCACTGCTGGACATAGGCCTCCCCAAAATGGGGGAGTTTTACCATAATCGCCACGCTAGGCAGGCGGGTTGACGATCGCAGTGAATATTTTTAGTACACAGGGGAACTCTGCTGCCCGGTCCTCCGGTAATCCCTTAGTCGGCTTTTACGACTCCCACAGGAAGAGACGGGGTGGAGCTATTCTTGGTGCCGGCCCCACACAGCAAACTTATTACTGTCACATTATTGGGACTTAAGCAGTAGCCTACCACGCAGGTGCAGTACGAGTCAGCAGTCTTCACAAGCCGTGGAGAAAATCTCTTAATTGTATAGGTTTCCTCACGATTTTTTTCTTTTACTGAACAGTGATAATTTGTAAACAAAAATTCTCTTAAAATCAGAAGTGTGTGTTGTGCGAGGACCTTGGATTGAGAATCTCGATGCCACTATGTTTGCAGTTATTGCTTTTAGCGCTAAGCTAATATTACTATTACAGCGACCATTTTGTTATTGAGTTTTTACTTAAAAAGAAACATTCTCAGTAGCAGCCCGGAGTTTGGAAATGTGCCCGGTAGACGTCAATAGGCTCGCCCCCTATTACGTGACTTAAACATAGCTGGCGAATCGTGGGTGTATAATACACCTCTGCCTACCCCTTCGGGGAATACAGATGTGATGCTATGTTTTTGTTTTGTTTTGTTTATATTGCAAAGTCTTTCCTAAAATTATGCACTACGATATTCGTAGACCCACGAAGCTACGGTGAAGTGCTACGATGTATTTGGACAATCACTTTAGAATAATAGTTTCTGAAATTACACTATTTACACATTATGAAATAAAACTGCTTCTAATTAAACCAGTTTTTAGCTTTGCTTCGTAACGTTTCCATAAAACTAGTTATATTTCATAATTATGATTAGAATTTCATACTTTGCTTTTTGCAACTTTAAGTCGCTTTTCTATTCCTTTCGTATAAGATTTCTATTACCAAAAGCTTTATATTTGTGTTATTTACATAGACGTGGAGGTATTCCAGCTTACTGGACTCTGCGGATATTGAATAGGATAACTCAAATATTTGATTACAAATTATTATTTGTGAATGAGGAAAAAGGGAACTTTAGTACGAGCGGGAACCGAACCTGCGTCCCTTCCTATCCGGGGAAGTACTCTAATCCACTGAGCTATTGTACTACCTTGCGGTCATACCTAATTTTCTCATCACATTTTTCTTAACGACCAACGCCATCTATCGCAACGCATTTACATGCATTAATCCAATATAGAAAGTTTAATAAAATTTTGCAATTAAAATTCATACTATTTGATGGCGTGATTATTTTTAAACATTTTGATCTACATTTTTAGCACTTGACATGCTTAGCTACTTTTAGAGTACAAATTATTATTTGTGAATAAGGAAAAAGAGAACTTTCGTACGAGCGGGAAACGAACCTGCGTCCCTTCCTATCCGGGGAAATGCTCTAATCCACTGAGCTATCGTACTACCTTGCGGTCATACCCAATTTCCTCATCACATTTGTCTTAACGACCAAATTGTACTAAAGTTCTCTTTTTCCTCATTCACAAATAATCATTTGTACTCTAAAAGTAATTGAGCATATCATAAATAAAATGTTTAACCTAAATATTTTATTGACTAAACTAATAATCTAGATCGAATACGTAGATGTACTACGATGCAGCTACGATGTTACGAAATAGCACGAATAAACAATAAAACATAATAATGATGTTGTTTTATATTTCTCTTTTTCTGAATTTTGCTTAGTAATTAAATTAAAGATATTGTATACTTTCTTTCAAAGCACAATCAGATATAAGAAATCTGTAAATTAAAAATAATTTAGCTTTATTTACAAGAGTAAGGTCATTTCCAATTATATTTTCCACTTTATTCCTTGATCGATTTAACAAATAAATAATTCAATTTAATTTAAACACAAACCTAAAATAATTCAAGTGTGACAAGTACCAGGCGTGCATAAATCTATGATGATGTCTACTACCTGCTTCATTCACGTGTGAACGCCTGCGCCTACGCACTACGCACACAGACGATGTATATTATGCCCCCACTGCAAACCTGATGAGTGAGTAACAACCATTGATAATTACCGTGTGCAACAGGAAGAACAATATAGTGGATGAGAGCTCTGGTTATATTGGACGGATCGCCGATTTGTACTAAGTCGTCGCATCACTACCAAATTAGTAGACCCCTCAAGCTGTTCTACACCTATTCGCTTTTTTGTATTGCCAGTTTGCGGTCTCGTTATAGTAGACGGAACGCCAATTTGGACTAAGTCATCGCATCTCAACCAAAATAGTAGACCCCTGACCTGTACTACGCCTATTCGCTTTTTTGTACTGCCAGTGTTAAGACTGTTTTGCAAAATCGAGGACAATCTATCCTCGGCTCACACTATACTAGACGCGATATTGTTGCCGCGACTGCCCAGTGTCTGCTGAACTTTGCTTTGCGTACTTAGGTACGTTAGTGAATAAAGTTCATATAAAGCAGCTAAAATGCCAATAAATCACTCTCCGCCGCTTGGGACTTCGGTGGCAACTACGTCTACCTCGTTGTCACATACTTTGACGGCTCCACTACTCACAGTTCAATATAGCTCTTCTGATTGTCATGGCAGTCAATCTAGCGATTTAAATACGGATACAGTAAACGTTTCTCAGCGTCATAAGAGAAAGAGAACCGATACGGTGGACGCAAAATTATCAAATTTTATTTCTGATATGAAGACAATGTTCTCAGACTTTAAGGCTGTGCAGGATCAAAAGATTGAAAAATTGTACCAATAGTTAGAGGAAATTAAATCTCAAAATTGTGATATGATTACATCTTTCGAGATGTTGGCACATAAATATGAATCTTTAGAAACACACATTGATAATTTAAACACCCAAACTAATAAAAACTCCCAGTACATTCAACTACTTGAATAAAAAATTGAAAGATTAGAGTGTAACTCACGCTTAGAAATTAAAAATATACCTGTGAGCAAATCGGAGACCAAAAACTGCTGTCTCAAATTGGCTTCTGACCTTGGCAAGATACTCGACCTCGATATTCAATGTCATGATGTTAAGGATATCTTCAGAATTGGTTCTAAAGATTCTCATAACAAAATTATTATTCTGGACTTAAACAGCGTGCTTATGAAAGAAAATATAATATCGAAATATAAAAACTTTAACAAACACAAGTCTAGGCTAAGCACTGAACACCTAAGAATAAGCGGCTCCCCTGTCCCTATATTTATTTCGGAAAACCTTACACCGAAAATGAAGAGGCTATTTTTTCTGGCCAGAGATTTTGCCAAAAGCAATAATTTTAAATACTGTTGGTATGTGAGTGGCAAAATATTACTTCGCGAAAGAGATGGAGCTCCGTCATCATGGATCAAGCAGGAAGAGGACCTGAAAAAATTAATAAATAAGGCGCAGTGACTAGGCTTTTCTCTTATCTGTTCATTTCATTTTGTCCGTTTTTTATTAATATTTGCATGCTTTTACTTATATATTAATTTTCAACATTTTTTTTGTTACTTACTATTTTTTAAAAACATATATATTGTTATAAAAAACGTTTACTCATACGTCTCGCTTTACGTTTTATACTCTATTGTAACAGTAATTATAAATTATTTTAATAATTTAAAAATTAACTCTCACCCACACCCATTCTTTTCTACATACACACGTGTCAAACAACACACTAACTTCACAATTTACCTCAGTGCCCATGCCATGCATACTGTTCTAAACTGTCAAAAAATCATTTTTCTTAAATATAAAATAAATAAAAATAATTTGACTGTTGGTTTTAGAACCAACAGTCAAATTATACGATGTATCTCGCGCATTTAATCCGTGAACGCGTGTTGCTTCAAGACATACTATTTAAACTCTCCAATAAAAAATGTCTAAAAATGATAACGATGTAATAACTAATGATTTGAACCAAATACATGTATCCAACTCATATTGCTGTTCCCCCGACAATGCTCATTTATATCTGTCAAATGGGCAGTTTTCAAAAATTTTTCATGTTAATATCCGCAGTAAGTTTGCAGTGTTTCCTAAACACTGCAAACTCCAGTAATTTGATTATAACTTTGACAAGATTAAAGATTGAGATGGATGTAATTGTTTTGTCTGAGTGCTGGTTACACAAATGTTCAAATATTCCAAGGTTGCCTGGTTATTTAACATATTATACTAAATACCAAAATCAAAATGATGGGGCTGTCGTTTACGTTAAAGAAGTCTTAAATTACCAAGTCACAGAGCCTAATTTAGCTGATGCGAATTGCCTAGTAATAAAATTTCAGGACATTGCAATTATAGCAATCTACCGCCCACCTTCGTACAGAAACTTAAATCAATTCCTTAATTCTCTTGATAACCTTCTGTTATCAATGAAAGCATTCAATACTACTGCTATTATAGGTGACATAAACATCAATATATCTCCAAATCAAAACGACGCTAATGCTGATCTTTATCTCAATATGACGGCTTCCTATGCCATGCTTCCCGGACATTACTTTCCTACTCGTCTTGGCAATTGCCTCGACCATGTTATTTTAAAAAGTAATAAGTTGGCTATCACTTTAGTTTTGGATTCATTGTTTACTGATCATACACCACTTATTCTTTCTTGTAAGAACCAGGCTTCTACTAATTGTACTCCACGTTTTAAAAAAAATACGGACATACCTGCATGTGTTACTGAGCTTGAAAAAATAAACTTCGAAAATATTTTACATAATAATAATGCTGAAGAAGCTACTGATATGCTTGTCAATACTATGTCCTCCGTAATTGCAATTAATTCGCGCACGACTAAAATTGCAAATAGAAAGCGAATTATAAAACCGTGGCTCACGCCCGGGCTTTTGCGGTGCATAAGACACCGAGATAGACGTTAACGTACGGCCAAACGAGAACCAAAAAATCAACACTTACTCCTAACCTATAAAAGATATAAATCATTTTGTAATAATTTAATAAAAAAAGTCAAAAAAGCATATGAGATATCAGAATTTCAAAAATGGCAAGGAAACTCTCGAGAAACTTGGAAATTGGTAAAACAAATTGCAAACATAAGTGTTACTAATTCTTCCGCAACGGAGCTTTTATTGCTCACAGAAAATTTTAAGTCATCCGCTGATTTAGTAAACGAATATTTCATTAACGTCGGGAAGGGCCTAGCTTTACAAATATCATCAAATTATAAACATTGTCATTCTCATAACTATTCCATTCCAGATTATGTAAATTCAATGGCATTACTTAGTACTGATTGCAATGAAATTAATAACATCATTATTGGACTAAATCAAAATTGTGCAATTGGATGGGATGGCATATCAACTGCCTTAGTTAAAGCTGCTCGGCATGTTCTGCTTCCGGTTTTGGAACACATTTTTAATCTGTGCTTGACATCAGGAATTTTCCCCTGTTCTTTTAAAAAAGCTCTTGTTCATCCCATTTTTAAGGGAGGGAATAGGGACAGTGTCGCTAATTACAGACCTATTTCTGTTTTAACAAAATTATTAATACGAGGCTTCTAAACTATCTCAATAAATTTAATATCATTGCAAAAAATCAATTTGGTTTCAGATCTGGTGTTTCAACAGAAAATGCGGTTACTGAACTTACTAATATCATAGGAAATCATTTAAATAAAAAACTAAAATCCATTTACATATTTTTAGACTTGTCAAAAGCGTTCGACACTGTCTCTATTCCTCCCCTTCTACATAAACTGATGAACATTGGTGTACGAGGAGTTGTTTTGAATTTATTCAAAACTTACCTTACCAACCGTACCCAAAGCGTCATTATTAACAACACAGAAAGTAAGCCACTTGATATTGAGTTTGGAGTTCCACAGGGTAGTGTCTTAGGACCTACCTTGTTCTTAATATACATCAATGATTTATGTAAACTTTCTCTTCCAAATGTTGACATAATAACGTATGCTGATGATACTGCATTAATAGTTCACGGAGACAGCTGGAACCATGTTAGGACTTTATCACAAACTACAATCACATCCGTAAATACGTAACTTTCAGGAAATCTTTTAACTTCAAATTTAAGAAAAACATGGTTTATAGCTTTCTCGCCAATACTGTCATCTCAGCCAGATTCCTCCTTCCAAATTATTACTCATAAGTGTGGAAAAGAAAATGTTGACAACTGTAACTGTCTCGCCATAACTCGATCAGATTACATCAAATACTTGGGTGTTTTTATTGATCCTACTCTTTCCTGGACATTCCACATAAAGTCACTTACCGACAAAATTAGAAAATTTATATTTGTATTCAAAAAACTGCGGAATAGCGCTGACCAAAAGACATTAAGGACAGTGTACTTCGCATTAGCCCAATCCATTTTGTCGTATTGTGTGTCAGCCTGGGGTGGAGCTACTAAAACCCATATGATTAGTCTTGAGAGAGCACAACGCGCTGTTCTAAAAGTGATGGCATTCAAACCCAGACTTTTTCCGACTGATGAACTTTATAGACAAATGGAGGTCCTAACAGTTAGGAAGTTATATGTATTAAATGTTGTACTTCGCAAACATTCGGAAACAAAATACGATCCTAAGCTTTTTACCAGAAAAAGACGCTCAGACATAGTCTGTAAAATACGTAGATTCAGCTTAGCTACACTAGAACGTTTCTATTATTTTCTTAGCCCTATATTATACAATAGAATTAATAAAATCTTAAATATATACCCATTGACACAGTCTCAATGTAAAAAAAGTCTAATAAGATGGCTCCAAACGTTAACATATGATGAAGTAGAATGCTTGGTAAAAGTATGATGCACAAAAAAGTAAACTAAAAAAAAAAAAAAAACACTGGTACAAACACACACACACACATACTCACGCACATATCCACTAACACACACACATTTTCATTCACACCATACACACACACACACTCACTCACTCATAACACACATACTTACCTACAATTTTGTTTTTTCTATTATTTGTTAAGGACTCCATAATTTGTAACACGGAGGTTGGGCGTTAACAACTGCAACACAGTCTTTTAGATTAATGTAGATTGTTATCGAATTTTAAGATGTACATGTAGTTCTATACAAATAAAGATTATTATTATTATTATTATAAAAGCTGGTTCATTTATCGTAGAAGGTTGTAAAGTATTAATTACAATTGAAGTTCAAAGGACAAAGAGAAATACGTCAAAATAATAAATTAGTTCATATGTTTAAAATTTTAATTAATAGATTGCTGTTGAAATGCTGTGTCGAATTATATTATAATTTAACGTTTAGTTTATTTATGTTGGTAATATTTTTACAAAGAGATAAGAAATTATAGCAGATTTCTTTGTTAAAATATATTTTAATAAGAATGTTTATTTACGATCATTGTATATACAAACGCTCCTTGAAAAATATTTAAAAGGCAGCTTCAACTTAGACTAAACCCTTTAAAAATCCGTTGCGTTTTATAGAACAAATAAACGGGAATATAGCGATTGAACTCTCCATCCATCCATCAGCCTTTCATCGTCCACTGCTGGACATAGGCCTCCCCAAGTGAACGCCACAACGAGCGGTCCCGTCATGGGGGATAATGCCGTAATCGTCACGCTTGGCAGGTGGGTTGGCGATCGCAGTGGAAGTTGTTATTGGGACAATTCTAAAGCCAGCCCCACACGGCCTCCCAGGCTTGACTCTACTACTATTTATTGTTTATTTAATACTTTTACTGTACCAGTTTTCTCCAACTCCAACTATCGATAGATCCTCAGAGATATGTTCTAACAAACAGACGGACAAAAGACCTTACTGCTTTCTCTTGTGGTGTCTATATTTTTGGTATATATCGTCATCGTAAAAACACACCGAGTTCTGCTTTTTAATTATGTATATGAAGAAAACATCAAAATACTTAGATGAAATAAATAAAATGGAATGTGCTTCATTCTACATTTTACAGTTTGGCCCGAGTCTCTTGCTCATGATAAGCTGTGCGATACTAATATATACCCAACTAAATGAGTTAACACATTGATAAAATGACTTGTAAATAATCCAGTGTCAACATGTAGCACTCAAATGTATTGAACAAACCTAGTTTCGTATTACAGGGAGGCTCTACGTGATCCGACTTGGTTAAAACTAGTACCTGTACTTACATTAGAGGACGCATTTTTCTACAACCTGAGGGTGAAGTCGGCTCCAGTTTGATGTGTCACTAGAGGCTTCATATGGACTATGATTTTATAAATATAAATTATTAAAGTAAAGGTAATACACAAATAAAATTCTTCCTAATATTATAAATGTGAAAGTGCGTGTGCATGTTATGTTTACACATCATAAATACTACCGCGATCATCATGATATTTTGACATAGGTTACTTTTTGGCACAGAATAATCAACAGTTCTTTATTTTATTTTTTTTATAAAAAAAATATTTATGGTACTGCACAGATGGCGGATTGGTTTAAATACCGGCCTCCCGCTCGAGTGTTTTGGGTTCGATTCCCACACGGGACGGGTTTTTGTGTGATCCCCAACTTGGTGTTCTGAGTGTGGGTGTAGGTTGTGTACGGAGTTGTGTTAAAAAAAAATTGTATGTTAAATTCCTACAGGTACTTCAGCGATGGCTCACATAAAGCTAAAAAAACGGGAAAAGACTGCATAGTGCAAGATTTGAACTTGACACCTCAGACTTATGCTATTGCATTACCGAGGCAGGCAACATTAATTTTCCTTTTAATATGTCACATGATTGAACTAATCATTTCTATGGATTTAACTAATTACTTGTCAAACCCACTGTCACTCTTAGAACACATCTCCTTGATTATTCTAACCTCCTCAAATAATGCGCATTGTTTATTTATGCAAATCACTAATGGTGAGACCAGTCTAAATCAAACATTAGTCACTCACCCTACATTCACACAGCTGTAAATGACTAATGAGCGATAATGATATCTTCAGAATTTTTTATGAGCTTGAACACATTAAATATTTTAAAGTATCTCTATATTAACAGATAAAACACAATTATTTTTAAATTGTGCAAATTTTTACTAGATTGTTTTTTTGTGACTTGATTTTAACATAAAAATTTCAACGTATTCCATCTATCAGCCTTTTAACGTCCACTGCTGGACATAGGCCTCCCCAAGAATGGGGGATAATGCCGTAATCGCCACGCTTGGCAGGCGGGTTGGCGATCGCAGTGGATGTTGTTAATACTCGAGGGATTGCTGCGCATTCCCCCGGTATTTCCTCAGGCAGAGGGGTGGGTCAAAATTATTTAGGACCTATCTAGGGATCTAAAATTAAAAAAATTAAAGAGCACATTGATACAAATTTTTAATTAAATGCACAGGAAAGAAGGAAGAAACAATTAGGAATACACAAGTTTGAGAGTTATTAACGTCTTTACCTCGAGATATCATTCACAGCAACACTTAGATAGTTTATAGACGATCTTGTACGAAGGTTCACTTTTTAGGAGTCCATATAATCCCTTCTGTCTTGGAAAGTCAGACCCGGTCTTAGGACCAGACCTTTAGTCCAACAGTAATATTTTGTTGAGATCACACCTGAAATATCTGAAATATCTTCAAGTGTAGAATCAAACTTCAAGACAATCTTCAGAATAGTTATGATAACTTTTCAAGAAACTTTAAAACAATTTTCAGAATAGGAGCTTCGACAGCTATCTTAATAGGACCACGTCCGAGTCCAGAATCTTCTGCTATGTTTACAGGATCATGCCCGAGTCTAGAATCAATCTGCAACATCTATGTTTCAGTTTACGAGTATATAGCTTTTTCATCGAACTTGACCGTTCGAGGTTTAGACTTTTTAATTTTAAAATAAATGTTTTCTTTATTTGAGGCCTATCATTTGTAATCTATTTAGAAAAGAAGGATTTAGGTAATATTAATACAAAGTGTAGAAACATACAGACGTAGATATCGACTTTATATACTAGTCATATTTACAACCAACCAAATTTCCTCTTTATACCGTTTAGCTCCCAAAACTCCACCATTTTGAAAACTTGCTCACTGATAAAAGCAGCTGAATCATTTTATACTATTACTAGAATTGGCCTATTGCTCCAATACAGACAAAAGCTAGTTTTAAGGTTAAATCTCCGGTTGCCGATATAGCAGTCATATAAAACGTATAAAAATCGTAACAACAGTAGCAGTATCTATCGGTGTTTTACGCTAATTCCGCGATAGAGTCAGCCCAGTCAGCCTGGGACAACATAAACAATAAAAAATATATTAAGTAAGCAGCAAATTTCAACTTAATCTGTCCAGTGCTGAGCATGTGACGAACAGATATACAGATAGGTGATTCTATAAGGGTTCCATTTCACGGATCTCTAAAAATGTATTCATAGTGTCGGCAAGTAGATAATGTGAAAAAAGATTGCACTGGGAAAAGAAAAAAAAGGGCTGTTATGTTGCTTCTGTGTTAGTTTTGTCCAGGCTTTGTTTGTAAGCCTTTCCATTGAAGGCTGCAAACCCTCTATTTGAGTATATGAATACATTGCGGGGAGACGTTGGATCATTGGGAACATCAAACAAATAAATATCCATGTTTTGACAGACTATGAGTATGTTGTCTTACCCTCTATTTATTGCTTTTGGTCGCGGACAAGCCACAGTTCACGTAATGGTAAATGGTGGACCCGATCAAAAGTGACTACTTCTACTTGGAATCTAACTCTACCAGCCTTGCTCTATGTCTGTACTTTGTTCATACTGTGAAGTCATTATCTAAATTAAAATATTTTAGTGAGAAGGTCGGCAGTCCAATCCCCTTTCTCATCGCTTCTTTACTTCCACTCTACTCTTGCGCTCTAGAGCTGGATCATGTGAGTAATGCCCATGGTATTGCTAGCATCTATAGGCTACAGCCAGCATCTTACTATCTAATAGACCATATATTTGTTTGTCACTCTTATATGTAGTATAGAGAATGTTGTTTTATTTACTAAAGATAAAATCCCACCAATACTTCTGGTAGTAGTTGTAGTAATTCTCTTGGCAGCACATTCCAGTCGTCATATTTTTTTACTACATATTCAATCGTTATTATCGTCAACTTAAACAGGTACCATGTTTAATTCTGCCTTTCTCTCCATCCATATTGGCGAAAACCGCATGAAAGTTGTTTCGGTACATTCTAAGTTTATTGGTTATTCGAACAGATAGATAGACGAAGTGGGGTAATATAGCTAACATTAAAGGATAGCTTCTGTACCCCACAATTTCCATTAACATTATCTTTTGATAATATTCAACACGAAAACCAAACTAATTACAAATGTATCAGCTGTAATCGTTCGCATTAATCTCAGTCCCTGTTCTGAATTCAAAACTGCGCTTTAGTTCCGTAGACAACCTTGACTGTTATTAAGTTTAGGTAGAGTTAAAGTTTGAAATCATACGTTTTTCGTACTATTATAGATTATTACGATATTTCAATGCGTGTTGGTAGAGTTGACAAACTGCCGCGAAAAAATTTCTCAGTCTGGCCGCAATATTTCACAATCCCTTGATTTTTTACTATTCTATATACCCCCGTGGATAATTTCTGTAAATATAAGCACTTTATTTTGAATCTTTTATAATACTTGTCTCATATTTTGATCTGTATTTGAGCACTTGACATGCTCAGCTACTTTAAACAACAAATTATTTGTGAAAGTAAAAAAAAGAGAGCTTTTCTGCGAGCAGGATTCGAACCTACGTTCCTCCCAATCCGGGGAAGGGCTCTAAACCGCTAAGCTATTGCAGACACCTAAACCTAACGGCGATACCCAAAAAAAAATCACATCTAATTTCTAAGTCTTTGGCTGGGCATCAAACTCGATACCATTTTTTACGCCGTTCTCAATGTAACCGCTAGGACAAAGGTTAGAAAATATTTCTTTACTAAACTGGGTGACAAGCTGGTATAGCATTTACGATACGTATTTGTCACCTAAAATCACATTACAACCTTCTTTATTCGAAACATTGGTGTGTATTTATTATTTTTAAATTAAAAATAAATACAATCTTGAAAAACAAGACAAATACAAAAAATCTAAGTTTTGCAAACATTTTGGCTTTATTTCCGAAGCGAGCTCTATAGCGAGCTAATGTAATACGAAATGCTTCTATTTTTGTCCAACGGAGTAGATTACTCTGGCAAAACTTCAGACACGCTACATACTCTTTTGCTGTTTATTTTTGAAATTTGTTATATGTATTGTGTTTGAGATTTATAGTTCCTGGAATCACAACTAAAATTTCCTATTGGAAATATAATGTCCTTCTGTGGGTGAGTGGGCGTCATCAATGACAGTATATCCCTACATATCGTCATTGACAATACCCACTACATCTTTGTGTAATGTAGAAATTAACGACTTTGAGTAACCGCTGCGGTAGCACAGTGGTAAAAACGTTGGTAAAAATCCGACCCGTTTTTTTATTAACAATATTTTTGCTAATAGTAGCAGCCCGGAGTTTAGAAATGTGTCTGGTAGACGGCAATAGGCTCTCCCCCTATTATGTGGGACTTAAACATAGCTGGCAAATTGCGAGTGTGTAATACAAGTGATGCTATTAAGTAGTTATAGCGTGGCGGTAGTTATAATAAATTACCAATCTTTAAAGGTTTTTATCTGTCTGTTTGATCTGGCTAATCTTCAAATGAGCTAGACCTAAACTTATACTGTCAGATATTAAGAAGTAACTTAAGCTATTTTTATTTTGAAAAAATAATTAAGGTTGTGGTTAACATCTAGTTTATAATATTTACGTAAATAACAAAAAGTATTATTCATTTGATGTACATGTTTTGTTGAAATAACTATAATATGCGATTAATTTACTGTGTCCCTAGGAACTTACAAACATGAGGAACTGCTCACTCATACCACTGGTGACACAACCTTTTTCATCCACAAGCTCCTTGTGGTGTACCTAAACCCTTATATATAGAGCTAGTACTAGTTACTAAATGTTTTGTTGTTACATTAGTACAGATAAATGTTTATTCTATTAATTGCGTTCATTTTTGTGTGATAATAATAATGTTCTATACAAAACGCGCTTTAAGTAAAACTTTGATCGTATAAAATCTCTACGATCAAAGTTTTTCTTAAAGCGCGTTTTATTTTTTATATTATAATAAGGAGTGGATAGGACGAATAATAAAGACAGGATAGAAAGGATAATAAGAAGTGGATAGGGAGGAGGTTTCAGGCCTTTGGCGCTCTCACTCTACTTACGAAACACAAAGGTTAGAATATCTACCATTGTTTTACGCCAATATTCTCTGAGAGGACGTACCATACTACCCCGATCAAGCTGGCACATTCATGCTGGAATAAGTAAGGTTCTACTACTTCATATACATTTTTCTTGGAGGGCCAAATCACGCCTAAAAGCTAGAGCACGTTATATAATCGACTATTTCTAACAATACATTAATAACTAACTAACTTATCATCACGCCATTTCCCTTGCAGGGTAGGCAGAGAGATCAGGGAGGCATCCTTTCACTTTCGGATTGTATATCTTCTTAACCAGTCGCTCGTCCGGTATTCTTTCCACATGTCCGAACCATCGGAGCATTCCCTTTCGCATCTTTACACCAATACTCTCTTTTATACCTACTCGCTCTCTTACGTCGTTGTTACGAATGTGGTCAGTCAGCCTCACTCCATAGATTCTCCGCAGAGATCGCATTTCGACCGCATTGATTTTACTCTCATGCTCCTTTTTGTATACCCAACTCTCGCTTCCATATAATAATGTTGGGACAAGCACTGCGATGTGTATTGCGACACGTGCCTTCTGGATGAGGTGGTGGCTGCCGAGAAGTTGTCCCAATGCTCCGTTCACTCTATTTCCTGCATTCACTCTTCTCTCTACATCAGTGGTGTACCTTCCATCCCGACTGAATCCACATCCAAGATATACAAATTCATCCACTTGATCTAGCACACCATTTCCTATTGCTACTCTAACATCTGTTCTGGCTTCTTCTCTTTCAAAAACCATTATTTTGGTTTTGCTCACATTCACACTTAGGCCCCTTTTCTTACAATCTTCTGCCATTACGTCGACTAGGGTTTGCAGGTCAGTCGCAGTCTGCGCTAATAGGACCGCATCGTCTGCATATAGCAGATAAAACAAAGATATAAGGTAAAACAAAGATCAGTGTATTTTCTTACGATTATTTATCAAAATTACGCTTCGTTTTACGGCATCGTCATGAAGATTTAAAGATTTAAGGTGTAACTTCTATGTAACACTCAAGACAAAAAATACCTCTCATCGCTTTATTAACATATACAAGGTTACTGGTAACTAACGCAAAACCTCATAAAAGTGACTTAGTGGTACACCTATGACTTTTGCCAAAAGGTAGTAGATCCCGAGAAAAAAAAATAGTTTTGGTGGAGACATCTCAATGGTTAGCTCTATATCTCGTAAATAACTATGTTTTATTCATTCGATTCTGGTGTAAGTAGATGCAGTCAGCTGAGTGCTACGCAATCACCCAGCCAAGTTACGTACTTCGCAGCATTTTGGGAACATGGGCTCTTACCTAGGTCGCCATATAAGTTAGTATTTAAAAGGTTCTAGGATCAGTACATATGTGTACACTGATCTAAATGCAGTCCATGGTATTGCTATTTACGAGTGCCTACATGCTGTATTTTACACTAAAATGAGCCCATTATATTTACAAAATTGCTGTCAGTATTCACAGGTATTTGATTAACGATATTATTCGCATCAAATTATCTAATTAATTGATGTGAGATCGCGGCTCCCATCAATTATGTGTGAGTAATTCCGGA
The DNA here is from genome assembly GCA_948253155.1 of Leucoma salicis. Classification (NCBI taxonomy): domain Eukaryota; kingdom Metazoa; phylum Arthropoda; class Insecta; order Lepidoptera; family Erebidae; genus Leucoma; species Leucoma salicis. The sequence continues at coordinate 909,598 of OX411804.1, forward strand.
TCAACAATAATGATTACATATTTGTGTTAATTATTACAAGCTCCTGCGTTTTAGTTTCACATTACAATCGTTACTATTTCACATATTTATTTTATTTATTCAGCCACAATTGTTACACATTATTTTCACTTTTATACTTTCTGATAACGTAATAGTAGTGCTTAATATCAAACAGTGAACACAGCATGCATAAAACTATTAGACTGATAAAACATAAGACTTCAAATACTTGTGCTAAATATTATTAGTTATAACCTATTTATTTTATACTTATAAAATCCAGAACTCAAAGTTTATTTAAGATGAATTTTTGAAGAAATATGAAAGTTATTATGAGTTTTTTTGGGATTGCGGCATTAAAGTCCAAAACAATTTTTCAGAGAGGTGGAAGTAGAAGCTTAACAGGTGTGCAAGAATATCTGTGTGAAATATAGAATTTAATTTTTGAAAGTACCAATATGTGGATTATCGATGAAATTATTTAAAATGCCACTTGGTGTAACTGCTGGTATCTCTTGCGATTCCAGCCGAATATGCTAAATGACTAAATAAGCGTTTCTAATTCCGTTAGAAAGTCTAAGAGTGTATTTTGCATAGTGGGGACTCCAAACAATGGAACAATAATATGCTGTGAATGAAACAGTTTTATAAGACAAATCTTAGTTTTAGAGTTATGGAATGGCTTAGCATTTCGCTTAATAAATCCGAGTGTCTTCGAATGTTTTCAAGTATCATGTCCATGTGGAGAATGAATATTAAGTTGTGATCCAGAAAGACTTTATTTAAAATCGTGCCGTTTATTTTGCAGTCAAAGTTAATGATTTTTAACTTTTGAGTGAATTCATGTAATCTGGAAACATTTTTTATATTTACTGTCCGCGACTCCATCCACGATCACTTCCTAGAATACTAATATATCACTCTATAGCACAGTCATTTTTTTTCGGGATATAGAGTATCAAGGCTTGTAGTAATAATGATTGTATTATGTTATCAGTACCCAACAACGTGTTAACACCCTCCTACAAAAACAACAAGTCCGAGTGAAATTCAACCAATTTAAATTATTTAAAGATCATCGGCAAATAATAGTGGTGTTAAGTTGCGGAAACAGTAGCGCAAATCGTTAGTGAAAATTATAAATAATAGTAGCGCCCAAGTGAGGCCCCCAAGGCATCAATTTTTTCATATCTTCTGCTTCGAATGCAGCTTCAACAAAAGCGACTAGATTACTGTAAGTGGATCTACCAAATGTAAATCCGTGTTGGCAGTTTGAAATGTTTTTTTTTAAATAATTCTAAATCCTCGGATAAATATTGTTTTCGGAACTCTTAGCTTTATTACGAGCAGTGTGTAATTACTGTGAATCAGCCTTATAAATTGGAACTATTTTAGTGAAAGATTTATTGAAAATTAAACTCAAAGGAATGACAAGTTCATTAGCACACTTGACGATAAAATTTAGAGGAATGTCAGAGCTCTTATTTCTTATATCATATGTTAGTTGTTTAAGAAATGTTTTAAAGTAGGATACCGGAGCAGTTGCGGTAAAAACACAGCACATGTTCTTAAGACCAGAAGCCATATCTATGGCAACCCGTAGATCCTCGCAATCACTCTCCCATATACACTCTCTAGTAGCAATGAAATTCTTGGCATTAGCTAATCAAGACTCTATCCTCATCATTCTTTTTAAAGAACCCTGAGAGTTGTTCTATTAGGTTTGAAAATCCTGGGGTGCGGTGTCAGAAACCTCCCCGTGGTGCACCCTGGGCGCGAGCGACAGCCCCTGGAATCTACTTTTGGGAGCTGTCGCTCGCGGCGAATATCTGGCAAGACGGCGGGCTTACTTTATGGTTGAAGTCGAAGCCCCTGCTTTGCTCCGTGCTCTCTAGCCTTAGAGTGCTCAGGACGTAAAGATCGACGGGTCCAGCTACTTGTTTATTCGAGAGCTGGACAGGCTATTATGCCAACCGCGTCAAATCGTAAACCTGACTCATTCAGGAACGAGGGTCTTGGCTTAACTGCCCGGACTGCGAGGAAGAAAACCTCTATAAAAATTACCCCGAATCCTAAGTTCTGGCGTGCGGCGAGGGGATGCGTGGCTGACGGGCAGTTCAGTCTCGAGCGCGCTCCCAGCTGGGGTACTAGCGGACCCCCCGGTTGGGTTACAAATTTACGCTTACCCGGGTATTGGGATCTCTGCCCGGGTGGACCGTGTATTTCTCCCGTACTCGTGGGAACAGTTATGGACTCTGATTCTCTTAATAATTCATGTGTGTGTTCGTCTGGGGAGGGGGGGAATAGTGAAATCAGACCTGTCTGTTCTCACTGCGACAGCCTGGCATGCTACTCGAAAACTGGCCAAAAGAACGTTGCGACCGTGGATCATGCTGTGGAAGCGGTGGCAAATGTTGTAGGAAGAATGAAGGAGTCGACGCGGAAAGTGTCAACTAGGGCCTCTGCCCGGAAAGCAGCGTCGACTTCAGCGGCCAACTCGGCAGCTGAAATGTCCGCCGACGAAGCATCCCAATCTGTAGTTGCAGGCGCAAGTGCGAAAAATGCACGGCAGACACCGGGGCTGCGTCCTGGGTCTCTAGTGGTACAGCCGCCGCCATCACGCTATTGGCGCAAGCGTGCCCGGTCTATGGGTGATGCTGCGTCGGAGTCAGAGGGTAGCGGTGTTGACATGCCACCTCCAAAGGTGTCCGCGGCCCGGAGGGGGCGTGGCAAGGCATCGGCCTCAACGGGCTTAGCTAGGGCGGTGTCCGCAGCAAAAAAGCTTCCGGAGGAGTGCACAGCTGTCGAACTCAGTGCGACAATACGGGAGGCTTTAGAAGAAATTAAAATAGTCTACAGAGTGTCAAAGGGCCTCAAAGGCACGTGTCAAACGACACTGAGGGAGTCGGTTGCTCGCATAGCTGATGCTTTTGCAATTGTGTCCAGCAGACCGGAATCGGAGAAGCTAATAAAAATGCGGGCGGAAAATGCTCGTCTCTCCAAGAGTGTAGCAGATATGGCTGCCGAACTGGACACAATGCGGAAAGATCTCGCCAAATTGCAGGAGGGGCGGCGCAACCAAACTGCTTCAATGGAGATGCCCGTGGAAAAAGCACGACAGACTGACAATACCACCATCCTGGCGGAACTTGCTAATTTAAATGCGAGGTTCGCCGCCATGGAAGGTAGGCTACTGCGTCCCCCGTTGGGTTCCCGTGCGGGAACTGCAACTTCCACGTCTTATGTCGGAGTAGTAGCAGAGACTCAGGTGGCGTCAAAGTCTTTGCCAGCCCCCACCAAAAAAGGGAGTGCTTCCAGTGCACAATCGGCACATTCGGCTCCAACTTCCGATTCCAAATTGGGCAAAAAGAAGAGGAAGAGGGCCTTAAAAGAAGTAGCCCAATCCTTACCTGCTTCTTCGGAGACAACTATAGCTGCCCCGATAGACCGGGAGAGGTGGGAAGTTGTGGGGGCCAAAAAAAAGATGGCTAAGCAAAATAAGCGCAAGGCCGCAAAGGAGGCCAAAAAGGCAAAAAAGCTCCGCCCCCCACGGTCAGCGGCAGTGGTTTTAAAACTGCAGCCAGAAGCCGTGGAGAAGGGAATGACCTACTCCGCCATTCTAACCAAGGCGAAAGAGGTCATCCCGTTCGCGGATCTGGATTCTCCAGCGGGGATTTGGCTGAAGACCACTAGGGCCGGCGCTCGCCTCATAGAGGTGCCCGGTGTCACAAGTGGACCAAAGGCGGATGCTATCGCTAACCGGCTGAGAGCAATCTTCGACCCAGGTGAGGTCGCGGTATCTAGGCCTACTAAATGCGCATCCATGCGCGTCCTAGACCTGGATGACTCCGTGACAGCTGAAGAGTTGGTGGCTGCCGTGGCAAGGGTGGCTGAATGTCCCCCGGAGCAAATAAAAGCCGGTGCGATCCGTCGCGGCTTGAATGGTCTAGGGGCTGCTGTGGTCACCACTGAAGGAATGTAACATAGTTCCAGTGGCCCGCCAATAAAGGCGGAGAGACGGCACACGGCGGGTTTATTTAGTGGGTGAGACCCAGACCCTCGAGGTGCTTTCGCTGCCTCGCAACAGGACATGTGGTAATTAAATGCTCCTGGACTGCAGCGGTCTTTGTTATCGCTGCGGCAAGCCTGGTCACACTGCTGGCTCGTGCAGTGCAACACCACACTGCGTGCTTTGTGCGGCGACGGGAAAGCCGGTGGAGCACCAGGCTGGCACCAAAGCATGTGCTGCATCTGATAAAGGGGGTCCGAGGCATGAGTGGGCCAGGAATAGGCCGACTCCTGGTGGTTCAGCAGCGAAAGCACCGCAGAATCGTCAGGCGGAGGTGGAGATGGACACTCATTAATGTCTGCACGCCTCCGCTTCTTACAAGCCAACATCAACCACTGCGCTGCTGCTCAGGATCTTCTGCTTCAGACCATGGCGCAGTGGTTGATAAATGTTGCGGTGGTCCCCCAGAGACGACTGGGTGGGTGACGCGGGCGGTTCGGTAGCCTTAATTGTGAGACCCGCCACTGGTACTCCGTGCCTGGAGAATGTCACCAGGGGACGGGGATGCGTAGCGGCGCAGATCGGGAATGTCGTCGTCGTCGGATGCTATTTCTCTCCGAACCGGTCCCTCGCTGAATTTGAGCGATGGTTGATGGAAGTAGGCTCCATCGTCAGTCGTGGCAGCCCTCACCCTGTTGTCGTCCTTGGGGACTTCAATGCAAAATCTAGTGCTTGGGGTTCCCCATTTACGGACGCCAGGGGTGAGGAGTTGGAGGAGTGGTCGCTGTCGATGGGCCTGCTTGTCCTCAATCGCGGCACCATCAACACGTGTGTGCGGCAGCGGGGCGGATCCATAGTAGACGTATCATTCGCTAGCCCTGCTATTGCGCGCCGCGTGCACGGCTGGTGCGTCGTTGAGGGGGTGGAGACACTTTCTGACCACCGGTATATCCGGTTTGATGTCTCCGCCCAGACCTGCGACTCACCGGCCCGTGTTGCCCCGGTTGGGGGCTGTCCGCGTTGGGCACTGAAAAGCCTCAATAGGGAGGCCCTTTTGGAGGCCGCCATCGTCCAGGCCTGGGCACCAGTGCCAGATAGGCCGGACGATATAGAAGAAGAAGCTAGATGGTTTCAGGTCGGGCTGTCGCACATCTGCGACGCGGCGATGCCCAGGATTCGTTCTACGAACCCGAAGCGACGGGTGTACTGGTGGTCGGCGGGAATTGCAGAACTGAGACGTGCGTGTATCGCTGCTCGCCGCCGGTACGCCAGGCACCGTGGAAGGCGTCGCCGCTACGACCATGATGCGACAAGTGCGACAGCCAGGGAAGTAGAGCTGTATGAGGGGTACAGAGTAGCGAGAAAAACGCTCCGGGTAGCGATCTGGCGGGCGAAATCCCAGGCCCGCCGGGAGTTGATGGAGGCTCTGGACAACGATCCGTGGGGGCACTCGTACCGTCTGGTGCGTGGTAAGTTGCGCCCGTGGGCGCCCCCACTGACCCAGACCCTCCGACCGGAGCTAGTAGAGAGCGTGGTAAGCACTCTGTTCCCCACTAGGGCGGAGTTTACGCCACCGCCCATGACTCTGCCTCCCTTAGCAGTGCCTAGCGCGGAAATCGACGACGACGTTCCCGAGGTGACTCGGGTGGATCTAGCGCGGGCGGTGCAGCGTCTTAAATCTAAAAGCACCGCCCCGGGACCTGACGGCATTCCGGGCCGAGCGTGGGTTCTAGCCCTGGAAGTCCTAGGGCCCCGGCTAGAGGGGCTCTTAAGCGCATGTCTCGAGTGGGGTCAGTTTCCGAAGATTTGGAAGACGGGAAAACTGGTCCTTATCAGGAAGGTGGGGCGCCTAGTGAACTCACCATCTGCGTACCGGCCCATAGTGCTGTTGGACGAGGTGGCCAAGCTGTTCGAGCGAGTAATCGCTGACCGCCTCGTCGCGCACTTAAATGGGCCAGGCTCAAATCTAGCCGAAATCCAATATGGATTTCGACGCGGGCGCTCCACCGTGGATGCGATCATGCGCGTGAGAGCCCAGGCGGAGGAAGCAGTTTCCCAGGGTGAGGCAGTTTTGGCGGTGTCCCTAGACATCGCCAACGCCTTCAACACCTTGCCCTGGGCTTGCATTAGTGAAGCACTCGTTTTTCACCGAGTGCCGAACTACCTCCGTCGAATAGTCGGGGCCTATCTTTCGGAGAGGGCTGTAGTCTACCCGAGCCACAGTGGCTGGAGTCGGCGACAAGTGTCGTGCGGTGTTCCCCAGGGATCGGTCCTAGGGCCGCTCCTGTGGAACATCGGATACGACTGGGTGTTGCGAGGTGCTCTCCCCTGCGGTGTCTCCGTGACGTGTTACGCCGACGACACGTTAGTCATGGCGCGGGGTATGACGCACCGGCAGGCAACCGAGCTTGCCATGGTCGGGGTTGCACGAGTCGTGGAGAAAATCCGGCTGCTGGGCCTTCAGGTAGCTCTGGACAAAACCAAGGCTCTCTGTTTTCATGGGCCTCGGAAGGGGCCACCGCTTGGGTCCGGCATGATAGTGGGGGGTGTTCGCATCGGGATCAAGCCGACCATGAAATATCTAGGTCTGGTCCTTGATAGCCGGCCGGGCCTTCGGGCCTCATCTCCGAGGGTTGGTCCCCAAATTGATGCGAGCGGCAGCTGCACTCTCGCGATTACTGCCTAACCTGGGGGGACCCGACACCTCCTGCAGGAGGCTCTACGTGGAGATCGTGCGGTCTATGGCCCTTTATGGGGCTCCAGTGTGGGCGGATGGCCTGACGGCCAGAAATGCTGCTGTATTGCACCAACCGCAGAGAGCGATGGCCGTCAGGGTCATCAGGGGATACCATACGGTCTCCTACGAAGCTGCGAGCCTCCTTGCTGGAACTCCGCCGTGGGATCTAGAGGCGAGGGCCCTCGCGTCACTTTACCGGTGGCGCGGGGAGGCGCTGGAGCGGGGATTACGGCCGGCGCCTCGAGACTTTGAGGTGCGCTGGTTGGAACTACGCCGGATCCTACTGGCGGACTGGAGTGCACGGCTCGTGCGACCGAGCGCAGGGCACGCCGTGATCGCGGCGGTAAGTCCCATCATGGAAGAGTGGCTGGAGAGGCGTCATGGCGTCCTTTCATACCGGCTGACACAGGTACTAACTGGACACGGTTGCTTCGGGAAGTACCTGTGTATGAAGAGTCGGCCCGGTGCCATCACTGCGGAGGTTGCCCGGAGGACACGGCGCTGCATGGTGGAGTGCCCAGCGTGGGCAGTGCAGCGCCGTGATCTGATCGTGGCAACAGACGTGGGAGTGCTCTCGCTACCGACCTTGCTCCTGTCCATGGTCCGGAGCGAGAGTGCATGGGAGTCCGCCGCCTCATTTTGCGAGGAGGTGATGTACGCCAAAGAGGCGGCGGAAAGGGAACGGGAGGCTTCCACCAACCTCCCGACCCGCAGAAGACGCACCGGGCGCCGGAGGGCGCTGAACGATCTCCGACCCCCATGAGCGCTGGCCTGAGGGCAATGGATGTAGGGCCGTCCGTTGCCCTAGCAGAAGCAGGCCCGAGAAGGTGGCGCGCCCGTGTTTCGCGTGCGCCTCTCAAAGGAGGGAGGGCTAGTCACTCCAAATCAGGCAGGGCCGCCTAGGAATGGAGCAAGGCGGCCAAGACCTGCCCGGGGGGAATGAGGAATACGATGAGTGTGACCCTCCTCCCTGGGCTACAGGTAGTCTGAAGGAACACTGTCAGGTTTTAGTCGGTATACGGCGTGGCATTGCACTAGGCATCTCGATTTGCCAATCGCCGCGTCCGGATTCCGACATAATTTCCCCGTCGCCCCGGCGGGGGGACACCTATAAAAGGTTTCCAGACAATAAAAAAAAAAAAAAAAAAAAAAGGTTTGAAAATCCTATAACTATTATCAAAAATTCAGTGCTAAAGATAACAATATTTAACAATGTTTCAGATAAAACTAACGCATTGTAATTAACTACGCACTAAATTACGTGCAAATCTGGACTCTTCGAGCGTAGTCCACGAATATTCTGATAATTTAAGCGTGCCAATTTTAGACTTAAATGACCATAATATGAAACAAAACCCCAAAAAAATGGGTAACATAGCAATAATTTTACTGATTCCATGTTTTTTATAATTACTCTCGGAGCCTTCACTTTTCCTCCTGACATATATGTCATCCTTTGATCCATACGTATTTGTATCCCATTTATTTTGCTCTAAGATCTGTGGCTGCATGAAGTATCTTGTTTAAAGGGCTTAAATTTTCAGTGACGCAAATTGCTGATTTTTCATCCCAAATCTGAGATGGAAAGTACTTAGTTTTTCACTGAAAGGTTTGGATTTATTGAAAATAATTGACGCTGGCAAAAATGTGTCACGGAATCTTGGTGAATTAAAGTTAACAATAATGGATTTTGGGTTATTGTGGCTGTTTTGTTTCATAACACGCGTACAATTTATAATATTATTATCTTTAATATCATAACACATAGCTTTACCCAGCTGTGTAATAATTTTGATCATCTGTACTAGATGACCTACTACTTTTTTAAGAATACAAGGTCGTTATCCCCTTTTTTCCCACAGGATTCGTACAAGCCAACTAAGAGAAGTAAGTACTAGTCACCCATTGCATAACTGGTAATGGTTGACAGGTAGGAGTACTCACTTGTTATCGGACCCGAGCGGGTCGGTTGTACCATCTTCTGAGTGACGGACTGTATAACACCCGGTTGGTAGTACCATCTTCTGGGTGACGGACTGTAAAACACCTGAGCGTGATTTGGTTGTAGCGAAAGATAACCATTTCTCATCTGAGAGATGAAATGGTGAGCAGTGATGGAAACAGTTTTAATATTGCTGAGCCCATGATCGGATCCATTCATCATTATGTGGGCCATATCTCGTCTGGCACCATAATCCCATCACCAGATGGATAAAAACCCCTAAGTAGATTGCCTATCAAACAGTTTCCAGTTAGCGAATAGTAAGTACTGTTTACGTATACGTAAGTATGTTCTATATTAAGTAATGAGGTGGATAAAGATTTCATAATTCAAAAAGATCTTGATTGTACACTACCCGTGATCAAGTACTTGTCCCAACGTTACTATATGTAAGCGAGATTTGGGTAAGCAAAAAGGAGTATGAGAGTAAAATCAATGCGGTCGAAATGCGATCTCTGCGATGAATCTGTGGAGTGAGGCTGACTGACCGCATTCGTAATTACGACGTAAGAGAGCATGTTGGTATGAAACAGGGTATTGGTGTAAAGATGCGAAAGGGAATGCTCCGATGGTTCAGACATGTTTAAAGAATGCCGGACGAGCGACTGGTTAAGAAGATATACAATGCGAAAGCGGAAGGATGTAGGTACAGGGGGAGACCGACTCACTTACCTAGACCAAATCGGCCATATATTGAAGGAAGGTGGAGTCAGGAGTCTCCGAAACCAGCGAGCGTGTATGAAGAGAATTATGAATGTTGATAGATGTATGCAAGAATAGAGCCTCTTGGCACTTTGTTCTAACTGCCTACTCCGCAAGGAAAATGGCGTGATGATAAGTTAGCTTTATCAATCTTTTTTTTTTAATCTACCTCATCAATCTTATCAATCTTTTTTTTTTAATTGTACCTCTTTTTGATCATTATGACGATCTGTCTCCACTGATCGTCATAATGAATGATGGTTATGACGTAAAAGCGTAACAGGGAAATTCACTTTCGCATTTATATTATTAAATATAAGGATTTCATTCCAAATCTCATGTTTTTAATGATTATTTTATTAAAATAAATGTGGTTTAGTTTGATGCTTCTTTAAAAATGAGTGCTTTTATTATAACCACAAAAAATTCTGCTTTAACTTTGGCAAAAAAAAATATTCGAAATATATTAACATTACTCGTTTTTTAATTTAAATCTAATTGAGGAATTTAAAATTAAAAATGAAAGGTTATTTGAATTAATTTTGATAATAATAATCATCTACACGCGTTTTAATTTTACCCCGTCACATGCTCGATGTAATATTTTATACAATCGATCGAATATATACTCGATGTAATATTATACTTTAGAGGTATTTGTTTTTCCATAGTTATAAAATGACTAGCAGGGTCGGCCACGCGTTGCTGTAAAAGAATAAAGACGAAATATTCGAATTAAAAACTATCCTTAAAGTAGAAATCATTTGTGAATGTGGAAAAAGAGAACTTATGTGCGAGCGGGAGGGTTCTCTTTTTCCTCATTCATAAATGATTTGTACTTTAAAGTAGCTGAGCATGTCGTGCTAAAATACAGATCAAAATGTTTAAACACTATCGTATATTTTAAGTTGAAACAAATCAAACAATTTAAAGAAAAAACATTAAGATCAGAAATTTTGAATATAGGTAAGCGTTTTGAAAATATAAACTAATAACCAAGATTGTCTTCTTACTGGTAGTAATTGGTAGTTTGTGGTAGTTTAGATATTTTTTATATATATTTTTAGCATTTGACATGCTTAGCACTATACATTAAACACAAAGTGAAAAATGTGAAATCGAAAATAACAGTCAGGAGCAGGATTTGAACCTGCATCTTCTGGATACCGTCCAGATGCTTTACCAATTTTTCGATTTCACATTTTTCACTTTGTGTTTAATGTATAGTGCTAAGCATGTCAAATGCTAAAAATATATTTAAAAAATATCTAAATATTTAAAGGGTTTGCGTCATTATTAGGTAAAATCTTAATTGTAAAATTAAGTTTACCTGGTCGGTATAATGTATGAAAATACGTCCGACAGATGGCGCAGGCGTCACCCTAAGACGTTAGGTATGATGTGTTATCGAAATTAGCAGTCAGGAGCAATTGTCAGGATGGCTGAATTGGTAAAGCATCTGGACGGTATCCAGAAGATGCAGGTTCAAATCCTGCTCCTGACTGTTATTTTCGATTTCACATTTTTCACTTTTTGTTTAAAGTTTGTGGTAGATTTTTGAGCACTAAATAAAAACAAAAAAAATCAGAGTTTAAAGAGGAGTATTATACTCATTTTAATATACTAACTTAAAGTCTCATACATTGTTAGCATAAAAAATTTAAGTAGATATTTTCACTGTGTTTCTAAACGAATATTAGGTGGGTTAAAATAAATAAACCAAAAATTTTGTAAAATCATATATGTTGGTAGATGAGACCGTTGAAATAACATATCAGCCTTGGACGTCTATCATCTAAGTCCACCCGTGATCATGAATGCTGTAAAGTATTCGAAACGTCGGGATAGTAGTAAAATCAAGTAAACGCGATAGATTCCGTAAACGTAGTTTTATTTCAAAATGTGTAACATTCGCGTAAATATCAGAAAGCATTATATCTTAGGTAAGCGATTAAATTTCTGAAAATTACGAATACATTTTTACTAAACCTATAAACATTATTCCATAATTTAACCGCCTTCTTTTCTTTTTTTGTTGCCTAGGTTTTTAACATACATAAATATTTAACTAACCAAGCATAAAGTTTGCTCTCAAGCAAAATATGTAAATATACGTTTTAATCATTTACGATTCTGTATAGATAAGCTAAATCGGCAGAATAGCAAATGTTGCTTAGAGTACATACCAACAAGGTTGGGTTTTACTTTGCCGAAATATTCGGTAACTCGACAAAGAGTTAATATTATGTTTTTCATGTTAAGTTCAAGAGTTAAAGTTTAGAAAACATAGATAAATTAAGAGATTTTCATGTATATTTTTGGTTTGAGTTGTTCAGACTTTGCAATGTATGACAAATAAAATAATACATAAATCTCCACTAGTATGAATCTTTAATAGATTTACATATAATATATTTTAGAATAGTACTGTATAGGCTACTGTAGGCGTCTTTGAACTTAAAAAAGTTTTTAGGATTTATTTCTGAACAAATAATATATTATTGTCCGTGTGGTGACGGACTAGGAATACAAGTGTCACCACCCCATTATTTCCCACAGGTGTCGTATGTGAAGCGACTAAGGGAAGTAAGCAATTATCATCCATTGCATGACTGGTGACAAGTGGGAGTACTCATTTGGTATCGGGCTCGAGCGGGTTGGTACCACCATCTCCTGTGTGACCGGCCATGAAGCACATCGTTGCGTTTTGGCTGTAGCAGGATTGCCGTTTATTCTTTCATTTTATATCGGTGAAATGAAATGGTGAGTAGCGGCTTGACAATACTCTCGGTATAGTTGAATCTATGAGCGACGGTTACCATTTACCATCAGATGGGCCGTGGCTCGTCTGCCACTACATGCAATAAAAAAAAAGATATACCTATATGTCAAACAAAAAAAATTTATAAGCTTATTATTTATAAATTATAATTATTTGTTTGATGCCTCTTAATTAGACTTAAAACTGGTATATGTTTTATCTTGCGCTATATTGGAAGCCTGAGATATAACTTAAAATCTCGATTATACTACGGCGCAGGCGAGGGCACATGCTTGTTATACGTATAAAATCTATCAACTTAACATATAGACACAAGGAACACCAGGGGCAATATTTAATTCATCCTAGCATTAGTACTTTGCCTTGGTTACTGTGGATCATGAGGTCACATATTCAATTCCCGGGTCAAGCCAACAAAATGTCAAGAAATTTTCAATAACAGTCCGGACTTAGGAAGTTGGCGGTGTTTCATCCCCGTGCTTCCAAACGTACGTAAATCCGTTGCTCCTGGGCTTGATTTGTCTCCGGTGGTGTCGGAATGCCGTCTCATAGGACTATGAGAGTGAGGGAATAGAGAGTGCACTTGCTTTTGCGCACACACACTGGTACACTACAATATCTCCTGCGTACACTGTTGACACTGGCTGCCGTGCGGAGATGACGGCCCGGAGATCATTCCTAATGGCTTTTCCAATTTTCGCTGCATACTTTTGGTTCTAGCAGGCTTTATCTATTGCCTTGATCACACGTACCGAGCAAACGGGCGAGACAGTAAAGTGTTTCTCGGCTGAGACAGTGACGTAAGCAAGTAGCTGCTGTGTTGAGCGCTTGGCCGAGCACTCGGCTATGTTTATATGTACCGAGTACTCGGCCGAGAGCATTATCTCGCTCGTTTGCTCGGTACGTGTGATTAAGGCATATCGGGGATACCCGTGCGGCTGAAAATACATTGCCATTGCATCAAAGTAACCACGTCACATTAAATGTTAATTGTCATTCAAGCTAGAGTTCCTAGCAGTAGTATCGTCTACATTTAAGCGTTTCCACCACGCTTACTTAATCAAATTCATATCAATTTATAACAACGCTCCAACATGTACATAATGATCATAAGAGGTACATAATAGCCTCCCTATGAGAATATTATAACTTGTTGCTTGACACAATTCCTTAGGTGGTAATAATGCTACCCTATAGAAAAAATAGAAAGAGGGTAGTAGTATATTTTTTAAATAAGACCGGAGGTCCCCGGGGTTCCTATTGTTTCTAAGGTACAGGGGCATGCCTTTATTAGAGCCTAAGGGTTCTCAAACACATGTCTGTTTAAGAGGCCTCAGAGCAAACCTGTCCCTCTTAAATCCGTGATATTATAATAACGCTACATTTTAACTGTTTACTCAAAAACTATATAAGCAAAATTAGCACTTTTCTGTATTATCTAGTCTTCAACAGGTGTAACTAATTGTAATTTAAGATAATTAATGCCTCTGTGGTGCAGCGGTAGTGTGGGCGACTGCTGGTCATGAGGTCTCGGGTTCAATCCCCCGGTCGGGCAGTGTTATTGAACGTTTTCGTGAAAAGAAAAATCTCAGTACCAGCCCGAAGTTTGGAAATGTGCCTAGTAGACGGCAATAGGCTCGCCCCCTATTACGTTGGACTTAATCATAGATGGCACACTGTGTATGTGTAATACACCTCTGCCTATCCCTTCGGGTAATACAGGCGTGATGCTATGTTTTAATTCCATTTTAATTGTTGCAGGCCTCGTGAATCAAATGTGATACGTGATCAGTTGTTGACTGTAATGTGATGTGGGATGAGTGACGTCATCATGTGCTCCTGGATCGTGTCTGCTCTCATCATGCTGTTTGCCATGGGTAAGTACTTACTTTATTACTGGTAAGAAAATAATCTACAGGATATCAAACCGCTGAGAGGCTTTAGACATAAAAGTTGACGCATAGGATGATAAAGTTTGACAATGATAGAGTTCAGTCCTCAGTCTAAGACTCAAATGTTTTATGAAATAACAGAATTTTTAATCACGTATTAATTAATGCTTATTATTAATTACATTTTTTATTCATTATACGTAACGCTTCAAGCACGCATCATACTCGTACGTATCAAAACACTATTATGTTGCCTAACCATGCCGTGTTCACGAGGAGACTGCCAGTATTCATCAATTTTACGATGGGCGAGAGTATATTTAACTACCTTCACTTCCTGACTTTGTGCACGAAAAGTTTGAAGTCCCACTACAGTAACAGTATTAACGTTATTTCTCGAGACAAGCCCGGACGCGTTATTTTCGTCCCTATGTGCCCCACGTGATAACAACTGAAAACCGTATCCCCACATTGAAATTTCGCTGCTTCTTGTTTTCATTCGCATTATGGACGAGCCTTAGAGAGGCTTTTACTGGAGGAGTTTAGGTTGAATAAATAATAATGCACGTTTAAACCCATTAGATATTTTATAATGGCCAAAGGAACATAGAATTTTCCTGAGCACAATGACATGTTTTCTTAAACAAGGTTTAAAAAATCAAGTCAAAAGTTAAGCAGTATAATGTCGATATCAAGTAGGTAGTATGTGTTGTGAATTTTATTTTTGAACTTTCAGATCACGATTTTCACATGAAGTGAAGGGTATTATATTTTATGATCGTACTTAACAGATTATATTTATGTATCCCAACTATAAACATGAAATTAATTCCCAAAGCGTAATTAATATTTGGATGTATTCTAGTAAATATTTTAATTGAAAACTAACACCGATACAATCTACAGCTAATATTAATTTGTACGATTGAAGCTAACTTAAGAGTACCCGATGAACCACTAAATCCGTTTGAGTGTTCTCAAATTGATAATTAATTGGTTTGCTTCAAAGTTAAACATTATTTAGAGCCCATTCTGTTTATTTATTTATTAACATAGTACTCGTATATGACATGTTAATATAAATCTAAATCATAATGAAATAAAGCTACTGTCATGAAATGCATGGCCTTTTTTCATTTTTTTTGTTACTTTGGGAACAAATGTAACGAACGAACAGGATAGCGTGAGGCTCTTAATCCAGCGTGTGTCGTCTCTTCGCCTGTATTGGCCGGCCATTGGAATTATATTACATTACTTCCGTGATACGTCGGCGGCTGGCTCAGTGTGCGGTTTTGACGCATCCGCACACGGAGCGTCACACCTTCACGGAAGGCGGTATCAGGTGCAAGTACTCACGCCTGCACCGCCTCAGTCGCTAGCGGCGGTTCGGGTCAGCCGAAGGATCGGCCTGCTTGACCCTTCTGCTAGGTGATCTCCTCACAGAAACCGGCGACTGCGGCCCACGGATTGCATGCCTGAGGAATGTTTTCGACCATTGGGACAAGATAGTAAACTACCAAGAAATAAATAAAAAATTCTCGAGTCTATCCAAGCCATAATTAAATAAAAAAATTTTAATCCGTTTATTCTCAACATCAATATGTTAAAAATAGCTATTCTACGGGAAATATTTATCAAGTATCTCATCTATCTTCCTACCAAAAATTCAAATTCATCCAGTCAGTCATGATTGACGGAAAAACATTTAGACGTCTTCAAAAACTTACATATAGAATAAGTAAATCTTTGATATAAATCATAATTATCTGATATTCACTCTTTACAAGATCTTTGTGAATTACTGAATTTATTTTAATAATATTATTAAAACGCAGTATACATTTCTCGCTTACTTACTCGTAACATATAATCTATTGGACTTACTGCTAAACATCAATACTTATAACATCAAATTCCAAAACATTTAGAAATGAAAATGGATGGCTCTTCAACTCTTTTGGACAAAGATCCCAGAGATAAAGAAAAGGCAGGGCAGATCCGCGATGACTCAGATAAATTTGATGTCACGACGAAATTGAATGGGAGCTCGATCAAACTGTTTAATATAAGTCTTTGAATTGAACCTTTTGGTTATAAATTCGGGGTCACGTGAATTTTCTAAGACATTTTTACATTCAAATTTTATATTACATGGGTGGCTAGCAGCTACACCTATAATATAGGTGCTAAGTACCACCAAAGGCATCAATCGCGCGTCGCCGTCACCAAGGAGAATCACCAAGAGATAGGAGATGGCGGGAAGGGATGATAAGAAGAGGATAGGGAAAGGGTTTGAGTCTCTTGCGCTCTCACTCACCATACGAAACATAACTGATGGAGACTCTAGTGTTGTCACGCTGGTTTTCTGTGAGAGGATGGTACTTCTCCGATGGAACTGGCCCATTCATGCTGGGATATACAAGGCTCAATTCCTCATGAGCAAAAATATTGTGGATAAATAAATGGCTTGAAACCATTTACCGTATATTTCCGATCAATTACAATATAGGTTACTTTAAGGCCAAAAAACACGAACTGGACTAATAATTATACAATTTCTAAACTGTTCGTGTCGTGACGGACTAAGAATACAAGTTTCACCACCCCATCCTTTCCCGCGGGTGTCGTACAACGTGACTAAGGGAAGTAAGCATTTATCACCCAATTTGCATTACTGGTGGTAGGGCTGGGTACCAAGTGAGAGTACTCATTTGCTATCGGCCCCGAATGGGTCAGTGCCACCATCATCGTTTGGCTGTAGCAGAAGATAGTGGTTTATTCTTTCATTTCATATCTGAAAAATGAATTGGTGTACAGCGGCTTGACAATACTCTCGGTAAGTTGACTCCATGAGCGAAGGCTACCACTTTACCATCAGGTGGGCTGTCGCTTGTATCCCTCATTAGCAATAAAAAAATATCACAACCCCATTCTTTTGTGCAAGTGTCGTTTGAGGCGAATGAAGGTAGTAAGCAATTGCCAGCCTATGCATCACTGGTGGTACGGTTGGGTAACAAGTGTACTCACTTTTTATCTGGCTTGAGCGGGTTGGTATCATCGTCTGTAACCGACCTTGAAACACCTCGGAGTGCTATTGGCAGTGGCAGATAGCCCTCCATTAATCCATTTCCCATCACCAAAAGGAAATGCTCAAGAGTCACTTACTATGTGCATGTCAGGTCTTGACCTCGGATTGAGGATAGGAATCGAACTCGATATCACTGACCTTACAGTCTTTGGATCAATAGTATATTAAACTTATCATATTATATACACATCAAAAAAAGTTTGAAATCACCAGCGAGATGCAGTATTTTTTACATTTCACCCTATTAAAGAAAAGTGCTTACGGGATATCTTTTTTAAAAAGAAAATAGCTTTATTGAAACTAAAATATTAACTATTTTTAATTATTTTACAAAAAAAAATTTGATTTGAAAATTTTAATGCATTTGTGACTAAGAAATAAATGAAAGAAAACGACGAAGTAAGAAACATTAAGAATTTATTACAGAATTGCTTTTATTTAGTACAAGATAACTCCTCCCCTAGCTCAAACATAAGCAGCAATCCTCCTGGGTATGCTAAGAATCAAGTTATTCGGGATTTCTTGCGGTAACCTGTCCCATTCTTCAATAGCAGCTTCCCTGATCTCTGGCACTGTCTGGAGAGGTGGCTGACGGTTTCAAACAGCTCGCTTTCGAGCATCCCAAGCGTGTTCAATCGGGTTCAAGTCAGGTGAATCGGCAGGCCAGTCTAACCTGGCAATGTTGTGATCACGGAGAGCAGCATTGACTTGTTGAGCTGGATGTGCGGGAGCATTATTATCAGCTAATACGAATTGGTGAGAGCGGTCTGATGTAACGTTTCTGGGCAGCAGTAATAACAGTTGAGCGACCACAGCGAAGTTGATCAGCAAAGTTATCCATGCCGCGATACCTCCGCAACTGTTCACGACACAGGATTGGGATACAGTAACTTGGCGAGCTATTTCTCTCATAGAATATCCTTCTTTCCCCAAAGTAACAATTCTTGCTCGTAAAGCTTCAGGCAGTCCTTATGGCGTCTTTCCAAATCAACTATTTACACGAAAAATTTAAAAAATGTGCTTGCATCTAGTCGTTCAGATTTCTGAAATCAAAGATTAGATTTCTTTTTATAGGGGAAAACAATTGTTTCTGACATGTTTTTGATATTGTTTTTTGATCAAATATCACATTTTTAAATGAAGAATCATAGACATAAAATAAAAAATGTTTCACCATACTGCCAACAAAAATATGTCAAAGTGATCTCAAACTTTTTTTGATGTGTATACATAAAGTAGTATACTAACAACAGCATAGATAATAGGGGTTAAAGTATGAAATTGCCGTTTTATTGTAATAGGTACTTCGAGTTGACATAGAACCTTCAAGATTAGAGATTACAGAGTGAAACTTTTTTGAAATGGTACCTATGAGGTTCTTCTTTAAAAAAATGTGCAACATTCGATTATCGACTTTCAGTTGTTTTTTTTTTATTCAGCTTAGACAAGAAAGATGGATACTTAGAAAATTCGAGTGATTTTTGAATACCAGTTCCTACGTGGAACTAACGCTGCAGATACAGCTCGAAATATCAATGTTGCGTTTGGAGAGGGGACTGCTAATGAACGCACCGTGCGATTTTGGTTTAAACGCTTTCGTGATGGAAATTTTGATTTGAAGAACGAACCACGTGGAACACCGCCTACACATGTGAATAAACAATGAATTGAAGGAGATGGTGCCAGTTGATCCGAGCCAAGCTACTCAGGAATTAGCGGCATGGTTTAACGTTACCTTACCAACAATAATGACTCATTTGCGTCAAATGAATAAAATAAAAAAATATGAAAAATGGATGCCTCATGATTTGACTGATCTGCAGAAAGAAAAGCGTGTTGAAACTTGTGTTGCCTTGTTGAATCGATACAGAAATGAAGGAATATTGGATCAAATTGTGAAATGTGATGAAAAGTAAATTCATTACGATAACCGTAAGCGAAAATTGCCATGACTGACTCCAGGTCAAACGCCGCAGCAGTGTCCTAAAGCAAAGCTTACCAATAAAAAGGTAATGGTAACTGTTTGGTGGTCTCAGCATGGTGTTATTCACTATAGGGTTCTCCGATCTGGTTAAGCAATAACGGCAGATGTCTGCTGTGCCGTACTCCGAACAATGATAGCAAAACTTGCAGTGAAACAGCCCCGACTCATGAATCGATCTTCACCATTATTGCTCCATGATAACGTAAGACCTCATACAGCACGAGAAACCGTTTTAACTCTACATTAACTGCAATTAGAAACCATTCGTCACCCTACGTATTCGCCAGACCTTGCTCCAATGGACTACCATTTGTTTCGTGATTTGGACAATTTTCTACGTGATAAAAAGTTTTCTTTAAACACAAAGTGAAAAATGTGAAATCGAAAATAACTTTTTAACTTTGTGTTTAATGTATAGTGCATGTCAAATGCTAAAAATATATATATAAAAATATCTAAAAAGTTTTCTTCCCAGGAGGCTGTACAAAATGCTTTCACACAGTTTGTAGAATCTAGATCACCAGAGTTCTATCGCAAAGCCATAAATGATCTTCCTATTAGATGGCAGCAATGTATAGATAATAATGGTACATATTTTGATGAAATAAATATGTTAAATGAAAAAAATACAAATTTCAATTTTTCAGTACAAATCGGCAATTTCGTACTTTAACCCCTAGTATTATCAGCAACTAGTGGAGCCTCGCGGTTGGACAAATGTAAATTATGTTATTTATATATGTAGGTACGTTATGTATACATAATATATAAAGTATGGTATATAGTATATAATTGGATAAGCACGGTATCGCTTTGGGTTAAACCTGTAATGATAGAAGATGTATGTTAATTAAATAAACTCTGATGCCATTGAACCATTTCGCTAGTGGCCTGGTAGATAGATACCTAGTGAGTATTATTGTTCTGATGTATTCACCAAAATCAACGCAAATTCGACCCAGTAAAAATACGTAATCTGCAGCTTAGTTATGTCCCGTATGAACAGTCGGTCGCCGAATCAAATGAATCCAATGTTTTATTAAGTAAATCCTCTTTGTCGTTTAAAATGTGGACACCGAGCTTGTCCCATTTTGCTCGTATGAATTTGAGGCTAGGGTTGGTAGGAGTAACCATCCCTTTTTAATCAATACTAGTTATATCTATAGAGTAGTATCACTTTTTAAACTATACTAACGCAATAAAGCTAAAAAAAAAACAATATGTTTTTTTAAATGTGCTAATATCTGGATATTATTGTATTTCTAGACCACTTTTCAAAAAAGGTATAGGCTATTTATCGCCACACTATGATCCTTAGGTATTACCAAAATAGAAGAGTTAGTAAGAATACTAAGCAAACATGAAGGGGTGCGGTGAAGACTACTTATATAAATGACACGAAAATATGACTAAAAATACTATCAATGCTGATTTAACTACTTTCCCCGTAATTAATTTTAAAATAATCATTCGGGGAACGTACGGCGCAATTTTTATTAAATTCCAAATAAATGTACATATATTATTAGTGCACAGCACACTAATCCAGCAAAACTGAAAGACAATATAATTTGAAGAGCGAAAATGGAACACCTGTTATTGAAAACATCATTTTGCTCGTGACTCCGTCCACACGGACTTCAGAATATAAATAGATCACTCTACGGAACACTAACTATATCACGGTAAATATAACTATACAGTGGCAACCATCCAATTTTCCGGGATGAAAGGTAGTATGTAGGTAAAAAAAATGTTCATATACCTGCAAAATGATGATGGGCTTATTAGTTGCAAACAAACATACTCACTTTCGAATTTGTAACACTATAAATATAAGAATGTAATGTATTTGCAAGTTTTGCAGATATATTTTACCTCATTAAATATCTGATTTGTTCTTTACACGAATGGCTATTTGGTCAGCATGTTTTATTTTTCCTTCGTGTCTCTCAATTCACAAAATGTTCAATTAGGAAGTGACAGCCCTACGTGGATGAGCCTCATCAACAAGGGGAACCAATTTACATGTTAATTGACAGGACATTCAATGATAAATCACAAAACATGACACTCTTTGTACTTTGCTGGGTCTAAGTCGTTTTTATTAACTCATTAAATTTACAGCACTATTGAAATGTGTCCTTTGGTGATAATTGTGATGAAAGATTAATTACGAAGTGTTACCACTCCATTAATTTTAACAAGTATCATAAGAGATTCGTGTTTTTCTTTTTTGGTAAGGCAGGAAAAAATCTACCTAATCGCACACCCCATCGTTCGGGGCAGCAAAGAGGGTAGTGTGGGGCCCTTACCCACTAAATAGACCCACCGTGTGCCGTCTCTGCACCTCTAGGCGGACCACTGGAAGTCTCAAAGACATCCAAAAGCAATAGTGAAGTGGGGATTGGGCATTACCCTCAGTGAGTGCGATGGCTTAGTGGTCTAGAGCACTTCCCCAAATTGGAAGAGACTCAGATCCGATAGATAGTGTGTGTAGGTGTTAGAAATAAAAACAGTGAATTTGTTCCGTAACAGTACGTTCGCGAGCTCAATCGGCCGGGAAGTGAGTGCTCAGAGGCGCCGTTGTGCGGCAAATATTTTAACTAAAAAAATGGCCACTCGAATGAGATCGCGAGCGCTGTACAATTTATTAAAAATATTATAAATAAATATCAATTCCAACGTTCTATGATTAGAACATAGGTAACTTATTTTAAAGTTGGTTAAGAAAGGTGACTTAAAAGTAGTTTTATATTTAAAAAATGTGTAGTGCGTCGCCTACATTCTGCCTTCTTAGTGATAATTATTTATCACTATCATCCCGTGGTGATAGTAGAGCGACGCGTGTAACCGGTAGGCGTAACACACCAGTGCGAGTGCGCACATCTACAACACGAACACGTCCATCTGAACCCGCTATGGTCGCACTCACTACCCCATGACGCCAGCAGTTACGTTCAAGGTAAGGTTCTATAAGGATTACAAAATCACCAACCTTAAGTGGACAAGTCTCTGTGTGCCATTTTTGTCGCGGCAGCAAAGTTGGCAAGTACTCCTTAATCTAGCGGCTCCAGTACATATCTGTTAGTCTCTGAGCCACTCGCCAACGCTTTCTTAGATAAAGATCAGAGTCGTCATATTTACCAAATGGAGAACTAGCTGAAGAGACACCTATTAAAAAATGGTTAGGAGTAAGAGCTTCTGGGTAGTTAGGATCGACTGACACGTGAGTTATGGGCCTACTGTTTACGAGTGCTTCGACTTCAGTCGATAAAGTTAACAAAGTATCAGGGTGAGGTGTCCTTTCCTTTAAAATTACTTTGAGAGATGATTTTACGGTTCGAATCATTCTCTCCCAGGAGCCTCCCATCTCAGGTGCACCTGGAGGGATAAATCGCCAATCGACTCCACGCACAATACCGTCTTCGCGAATAGCATTAGTATTAAGCTCTGCCATACTTCGCCTCAGTTCAGCATCAGCCCCTCTAAGATTAGTGCCGTTGTCTGAGAAAATTACAGTAGGCAAGCCACGGCAAGCTGCCATTCGCCTGAGTGCCATTATTGTAGAGTCGGTTGAAAGATCTTCCGTCAGCTCGATATGGATCGCTCGTATAGTAAGACAAGTAAATATCATACCATATCTCTTAACTCATTTGCGACCGACGGTAACTTCTAGGGGACCAAAGAAGTCAACACCTGTGTAGCTGAACGGGCGTCGATTGTGCTGCAATCTAGCAGCTGGCAGATCAGCCATGCGCTGAGGCTGCGGTATAGCGCGTCTATATCGACAGAATAAACAACGTGAGGACACCGTACGTACCGTTGGTCTAAGGTTGAGTATCCAATAGCGTTGTCTTAAATTATTAACAACGAGCTCGTTAGCTCCATGAAATGCTTGCTTGTGGTAATGCTCGACCAATAAACGTGTAATCCAATGTCGGCCGTCTAATATAGCAGGTCTGCATGTAGTGAAGTGCACATCGACTACCTTGTCAATGCGACCGCCGACCCGTAGGATACCCGACTCGTCAAGGTAAGGACACAGCTGCAACAAGCGGCTACTACGAGGTAACGATTCATTTTTATTTAAAAAAATCAATTAATTTACAAAATTGTCTTGTTGACATTTTTTAAGTAAGAGATGTTCTGCCTCCTTAGTAAGAAGAAGGTCAAGCTGTGCGGCTTTGCGCTGACACCTTCGAATGAAGAGTAGTACTCTTGCGGTTACGCGCACCAGTGTGGTCCAACTCGAAATATTGTCTTCGTTGGGTAAAGACAATACCGAATTGTCAGTGACCACAACATTGACACTTCGTACTTCACACAATACATTCTCAGACTGTTTGGTGAACTTGCGATCTTCTGGCCACTCATCGTCGGGACGACGTAAGAAAGCGGGACCCTGGAACCAAACGCCTGAGTATGAAAGTGGGGGTGCGTCTTCTCTAGTCGCAATGTCGGGAATGTTATGTCCAGACGGTACATGTCGCCATTCACATGTTTTAGACAACTCGACTATTTCACCCAAACGATGGGCTACATAGGGCTTATAATTACGGGGATCACTTCGAATCCATTGCAACACGGTATTTGAGTCGCACCAAAATAATCGTTTAGTTGGTTGTACGTCTTTATGTTCCTTTTGTACAGTACTTGCAAGTCGAGCGGCCAATAGTGCCCCCTGTAGCTCTAGTCTCGGGACAGAAACCAGACGCAGAGGACTCACTCGGCTTTTGCTGGCTACAAAGCATATCAATACGCAACCATCCGATCGTATAAATTGCCAATAAATAACAGCTGCGTACGCCTTTATAGAATCATCGCAAAAAATGTGTATCTCTTTATCTATTACGTCACACTTTCTATCGGCGGTGTTAGCCATACATCGCGTGTCCGAGTAACATGCTGTCCACTCGCCTGCATTGCTGTAGCACCGTGGAATACTCAGCGAGTCGAGTTGTCTCAGCTCATTCAACCATTGTATCCATCGAGTATGGTCGTCACTTTGGATGCGGCAGTTCCACCCGACCCCGCTACGATGTATACTCTGAAATATAATTTTGCCTTTTATAATAAATGGAGACAAATATCCTTGTAAATCATAGACTGACATAATAATGCTCAATGTTTTTGCCTTTGTGGGTGGTTCGGAACCATTTAAAATGTTTTGAGGTATGCGATCGAGTGATATTTTAAAAGCAAATGAGTAACTATCAGGATGCCACATCAAACCGAGAGCGCGCTCAGTTGTGTTCGAAGCTCCGTGTTGAAATTCTAATGCAGTCGGGGTAAGCGCATCGGGCAAGACAGTTTGAAGTACACTGCGGCTATTACTCGACCAACGCGTTATTTCAAACCCGCCTTTTTTATGAATAGTTGTTATGTCACGAATTAAATTAATGGCTTGAAGTTCCGTATCGCAAGAATGTAAATATTCATCCATGTAATGGTTATTTACAATAACATAAACTGCTTCAGGATATAAATCCTGATATTTTAATGCATTTTTATTGCGTATGTATTGTGCGATGAAAGGGGAACAGGTAGCACCGAAAATAAGCACAAGTTTTTATGGGTGATTCTAGACTCTCCTGCCATAAAAATCGAAGTACGTGTTGGTCTTCAGGTTGAATCTTAATTTGAAGGAACATCTCTTTGATATCCCCCGTCAAAACAAATCGATGTTCGCGAAACCTTAACATGATACCTAGCAGGGAGTTGTACAGGTCAGGGCCCGTGAGTAAAGAACCATTCAGACTCACGCCGTGCACCTTTCCTGCACCATCAAAAACCAACCTCAATTTACCGGGCTTATTTGCATTTTGAACACCAAAATGTGATAAATACCAAATGTGATTAGCTGAAGTTTCATTTACATCTAGTTCTCGAGCGTAGCTATGCTGAAAAAGTTTATTTATCTCACTCCTATACCTATCTGCGTACTCAGTGTCCGTCTGAAACCTTTTCAGTAAACCCTGAAGTCGTGACCGTGCGTAGTGATAGCTGTCAGGCATAGTGAAATTATCTTTGACAAACGGTAAACCAACCTCCCATTGACTACCTACCATACGTGCCGATTCATCTAACATTTGTACAGCTCTCAAATATGATGTATTAACGCGGCGTAAGGTCGATATTCCTATGGAGTCAAGTTCAAAGGATTCTTTAATCATATTATTTAAATGGTCTATTTCGCTTACCTGCGATTCGGAGTGAGAGAGATGAAATATCTGCCCATTAATGGAAGACTGAGTGCAACCATAGCAACCATGTATGGACCATCCCAATCGACATTTAGTAGCATACGGCTCGTACGTATTATCACTGTGCAGTGTTTCTAGCGGGGCTAAAAGAAAATAATTATCTTCATCTAGTAATAAGCGAGGCACCACACATTCTTTACACACAAAATCCATAACACTTAATAAATGTTTACAATTTATACTATTTATGAAGGACAAATCTTGTTTTGGCAATTTTAATTTATCAATTTGGCGTAAATATACATCATAATTAATTTTATCAATAAATCCTGATATTTTTGCACAAACCCTAGGGGCATCAGGTTGTAAGACTTCTAGACCAAATGCATCAATTAATTTTACAGAATTAGATTTTGAAATTTCTAGACCTAACTGTTGAACTAAGTCTTTGTCGATCATTGAGATTGAAGCGCCATCATCTAACAAAGCATAAGTAGTAACTTGACCACTGGGCCCTTGCAAAAGTACTTTAACTACTTTAAGTGCGACCTTAGGTTCCGGTGTGTTGCGTAGCTGAGCGGTGTCGGTGCGTCTGTCACGCGCCTGCGGCTCACGCGGCGCTGCGCTGACATGGGCCACCGTCGAGGCCTGCTGTGGCCCCCCCTCCGGCGCGCCGCCACTGGCGCTCGGTGAGCGTGTGGCGCTCGGTGAGCGTGTGGTGCTATACTGCGCGCTCCCGCTCGGTTCGCTTGTTATTGTGTGCGATGCAATGGGCTTACTGAAGTGCAGCAATTTATGATGTGCAAGCTGTCAATATCGCAAACTGGCGCTGGACATATATTATTCTCGTGGCGATCTAGTAAACAGCAATAACAATTGGAATTTGTTTTAACGTACCGCCAGCGATCTTTTCTCATGGCTCGTTTAAATATTCGACAATCCGGCAATAAATGTGCTGATTTCTTACAGAAATTACATAACTTCTGGTTCTCAATGGACGAAGTGGCTAACACTACCCGGTGATTATTATTATTATTCAAGTAACGGGACTTATCATGTGCTACCTTCTTCATAGGTATAAATGGCTGAGCTTTTCTCTGTTCTCGAGGCTGTGTTATACCTATGAGTGCTAACAGCTCGGCTTCATGCTTCAGGAATGTCGCTAATAGTTGTAGCTTAGGTTCATTGCTAGTTACATCAAAATGTTTGTAGGCGTAGTCCATCCACCGGCTAAGTAATATACTGGGTAGCTTAGAAGTTATAGCTGATAACAATTCGGGACATCTTAGGTAGTCATACTGCTGAACAGCACGCATAGCAGCTACACAATTGTTAACTTTGATGGAGAAGTTAATTAAATCATGCTGGTTAATATGGGACAGTGATGGTAATTTTCTCATTTGCATAGTTAAGTGTTGTACAACTATATCTGAACGGCCAAACCTGAGTTCGAGTGCCTCCATCACATTCTCAGGGGGTGTGTTGCCTATAAGTAGGTCTGTGACTGCCTCCTTAACTTCACCTTTAAGAGCTCGACGCAGCCTCCATAAATTCTCTGATTGACTGTACTTACAAATGTTTGTGGATTCATTATAAGCACTTTTGAAATGTAACCATTCTATACAGTCACCACTGAAAATTGGCAATTCTCGGGGTGTAGAAAGTCGGGTTAAAAGCTTGTCTTCACGTTGAGATGTTGATACTGTCATCATATCTTTTAACGCCTGTGCCAAATGCGGTATACTGTCGACAGGCTGGCCGGGGATTTGCTGCCAGCTCTGGTTCCGGGGCCTTCGCTGCGCCTTGTTGAGGGCAATCCAAACGCTGCATCTGGCTTTTATTCATCCACTCCTCTACAGCTTCCCGTGAACGTGTTCTGTCGCTCCTGGAGTAGCATTTCGATTGTCTGCCGTTATCATTATCCACCATAGCCAAGTTTGCTTCCAGCTGCTTATCAATAAGGTCCAGCTGAATCTTAGCTTTAGTCCGAGCGGCTTTAAGTTCCAGCTGCGCGCGTCGGGCTTGGGACGACGAAGTCGATCTGGATGTAATCGATTGTTGTGGAGATGGTGTTTTCCTGGGCTCCTGTTTGTTGCACTGCATATTCAGGCTTTGTACACTTCGCGGAGAGACAAACACTTTTTCGCTATCCGCGAGCACGTGTTCCGACGCACACTCTAAACTTTTGTCGAGTTTGTTACGGGCATTTGCACTCAATAGTCTATCAAATGGGGGTGCATACATTTTCCATAAGCACTGGTATAGATTTGGCACGAAGGATCAGACTTTTTGTAGGTGATAGAAATAAAAACAGTGAATTTGTTCCGTAACAGTATGTTCGCGAGCTCAATCGGCCGGGAAGTGAGTGCTCAGAGGCGCCGTTGTGCGGCAAATAGTTTAACTAAAAAAATGGCCACTCGAATGAGATCGCGAACGCTGTGCAATTTATTAAAAATATTATAAATAAATATCAATTCCAACGTTCTATGATTAGAACATAGGTAACTTATTTTAAAGTTGGTTAGGAAAGGTGACTTAAAAGTAGTTTTATATTTAAAAAATGTGTAGTGCGTCGCCTACAGTGTGACATAATAAACTCACTTTCACATTTCTAATATTAACCAAGGGTTGTTTTATGGTTGGTTTCATAGATATCGTATCCTGTCTGTCTATTTGTGTGGAAGCAACAAGTCATTAAATGCACTAGCCATCAATGTCACTGTGGTCTTAGTAATACTGAAGCCTATGAGGAGCAAGATCCGCTGATCCATCAATGGAATATATAATTTAATTTCTTAGAAAGTTACATAAAATCTCGCGGAATGAAAATACGCCAGAACTTGTCCGTCCTGTTTATATGCTAATGTGTTTGCATGTAACTGAACGTAAAGATAACAATACACGATTTTGAATTCTAGTTCTACAGAATTATGAACTCTTTTTGAATGACAAGGTTTAGGCAGAAAGATTATAAAAGACTTTGAACTAAAAGGATTCCTGCATATCACTTTTTATTTTGTGGTTCACTAAATATATTTAAGATTTATTTCTATAAAGTTGTCCTCATTTCCGCCGTGTGGGACCGGCTTTAGAATTGTCCCACCCCTCTCCACCTATGGGAGTCGTAAGAGCCGACTGAGGGAATACCGGAGGAGTGGGCAGCAGCACTCCTTCGAGTATTAACAACATCCACTGCGATCGCCAACCCGCCTGCCAAGCGTGGCGATTACGGCAATAGTGCCGTAATAATAATAACAACAACTTTATATAATAATAATAACCGGGGATAGCTCCGTTCCAGCAGTGGATGTTAAAAGGCTGATGGATGGATGGATGGATGTCCCCATTTTAGATCTATATTTTTTAGCAATTGACATGCTTCGCTACTTTTTAAAGTATAATTTTTTTTTTGTGAATAAGGAAAAAGAGATTTTAGTAGGAGCGGGAATGGAGCATGTGTAAATGCTTGCCGATAAAGGGCGTTGGTCGTAAGACAAATGTGATAAGGAGATTGGGATGATCGTAAGATCGGTAGGATAGCTCAGTGGCTTAGAGCACTTCCCCGGATTGGAAAAAGATGAGGGTTCGATTCCCGCTCCTACTAAAATCTCTTTTTCCTTATTCACAAGTGGTCCTCAATTATTTGTAATTATAATGACCGACGTAAAGTAACCATAGATATTTCCATTGTTGCTTTTCTTTCGGTGAGTGAGAACGCTGGAAGCCCCCTCCCTGTCACCTCTGTTTCCCGTCCTAATATTATATGTTCTTTGTGTTGGCAACTGTGTGTAGCTGCTTCTCTCTTTAACCAATCAAGAGTCCCCTCAAAGGGAGTCTACATACCAAAGTCGACAACGCAGTACGTAAAAAATACCATGAAATCAGTCCAGCCGTTTTTGATTGCAAATCTAAACTACGGCAGTGGACTTTATAAGTAAAACTTATAGTAGATAATCTCAATGTTTAGTGACCAAGTCACAGTTATAACCCGCGCCATTAAAGAAACGAATCTGAAATGGCGGCACTAATCATTGCCTCTCACTCACTCCTTATACCTGTCTTAATCACACACCTTGGTACGGCATACAAAAAAAAATCACTAATAATCAGTCTGGATCAGGTTGTAGAGCTGTCTAGAAACACTCGTTTTTTTCTAAATTCAATACTATTTTAATCCGTATTTTAGCACATGACATGCTTAGCTTACCTAACCGCTAAAATCTCTTTTTCCACTTTCACAAATAATTTGTTCTTCATTACTATTTTTACTGTTATACTTATTTTGTTATTGTTGTTTGTTTTCTGTTTGATTGTTATTTAAAGATTCAAAGCATTTATTTTTGTTACACAACATTCGTAAGAAATAAGAAAAAATAAACAGAGATAAAATATTAAAAGTGTAACTAAGGTAGCCAGCTCAGTTTTTGTTGTGCTAAGTGCACAACACTGATTTTCAGCTGGCCCCCCAACTTTAAATTAAACATAAAAATGTAATTATTGACGTTAGTTGTTGTTTATTGTTAATTTATTTTTTGGCTACATTAGTAAAATAGGCTCGCGTAGAAGAGGAAAGATTCTTCGAAATTATGGGCATAAAATCATGTATAATGTTATAAAATACTTTGAAGAAGAACAAATTCTACAACAAAAAAATTCTAAAAAAATGGGGATCTCTACGGAAATGGCAATAATGTAACCCAATGTATCAAAAATTCACACATCGACTAAAGCTTGCATTTGACCATTAACTGGTAATGAAAATATACCTACTAAATACTAACTAACTACTAAGACTAAGCATCAGTTGTATACACGCAAAATATTTCAACCACTATTCAGTAAGTTTATTATTCTAATTAAGAACTCCAAATCAGGTTTTATATCTAGAAAATTAGAAACCCACGGTGTGAAAGTCTGATTAGCACTTGGTTTTTTAATAATTCTAGTAATAATAATAATTCTAACCAATTTAAGGTCTATAATAATAAATAAATAAATAAATAATAAATATTCACGGACATTTTTCACACAACGTCCTCTGGTCCCAAACTAAGCTTGATGCTTGTGCTATGGGTACCAGATTATGAATATAATACATATACTACTTTTTTTTTTGTAAATACATACATGTAATAGATAGAAAACACCCAGACGCAGTACAAATATCTGTGTTCATCACACAAATATTTGTCCTGAGTGGGAATCGAACCCACGACCTCATGCACGGAAGTCAGTTACACTACCGACTATGCCACGAGTATCACTGTATGCCGGGACAATCATATCACAATATTATGCCAAAAATATTTGATTATAATTTTGTCCCGGATAATATACTTTTAATATTTATAGGAAATAGGGAGAATGTGAGCAAGAGACAGTTATTGCAATATAGTAAGAAACTTTCTAATCTAAGTGTAAAGAAAATAGTTATGTTCACATTTCCCTATAAAAGAAAATTGACGAAGTTGGAAAATGAATATACTTACACTTTGAATATGACATTGGATAATATAAAAACTCAATGCAATTATGTTATTAGTGACAAAATGCATGTCATTGACATTAACAATTATATTAATAAGCGTTATCATTATTTGACAGAAGATAGATATTATCTTTGTAAATATTTTAAACAACAGGTAGCTGCTTCGCTATCATATTTTTTTATACATCAGCCAAGAACTTGGCTAACAACTTTGCTTCTATTGAGAAATCTAATGTTGACATTTGTAATTTAAATGATTACATTTATAGTAATAAAAATAATGACATTTTATATACTAATTTAAATTACAATACGAGACAATAGAGATATCCTCTTGCTTAAAAAATAGTTTATCAAGTAATTATAATTTAATAAAGACAAAAGAGACACCCTCTTGCTTTAGTAATAATAAGAAATTAAAGCCAATCAACCTGGTACATCAGAATATTCAAGGTATCCTTGGTAAAGAATTGGAAATAGAATTATTTATTAATGATTGTGTTGTAGATATTCTTTGTATTACAGAACATTGGCTGAAAAATAATCAATACATGTTCAATTTTCCCAATCACCAGGTTGCTTGCTCATTCAACAGAGGCATTGGTATACGGGGTGGTGCCCTAATTATTATAGATAATAAAATGAAATATAAAGTACGTAATGATATAGTCAGCCTCTCTGTTGAACGGGTTATTGAAATTGCTTGTATTGAGTCTGAGCAGTTCATTGTCGCATGTGTTTATAGACCCCCATGTTCACCATATGATGATTTTGAAAGACACTTAGAGGACATTTTATTTAAAACCTCTAGTTCAAATAAAACAATTGTGATCTGTGGTGATTTTAATATAAATTTACTTGAAAATAGTACTATCACTCAAAAATTTATAATTATTATGAAATCTTATAACATGTACAATGTTTTTTTGGAACCTACTAGGATTACTTCTTTGAGCGCAACTTGTATAGATAATATATTTACTAATGCAAAACCAATCAATAAATCTATCATAAATAAACTAGAATCTGATCATTGTGGACAACTGGTGGTATTTCCTGGAACTAGTAGGGTCCATAAAGAAAAAGTTGCCTTTGTTCCAATGAATTCTAGCCGCTTAGAGCTTTTTAAATGTAATCTATCTGAGAAAGTACCGCGGTTGCCTTTTCATGACAACCCTAACGATTTGTATACTGCTTTATTCCAGTTGATCAATAATGAATTCAACAAGAAGTTTAAACCTAAAACTATAACTATTGGCGCTCGCGCGGGCTTTAGTCAATGGGCAACCTGTGGTATTTATAAAAGCAGACTGAGGTTGTATGAACTTTATAACGAAAAATCATATAATCATAACCCAATATTTTTAGAATATGTAAAAAAATATTCCAAAGCGTTCAAACGAGCCTGTTACTGTGCTAAATCACTATATTTGAAAAATAAAATCAAAGAATCCGGCGATATTATTAAAATGACTTGGAAGGTGATAAACAGTGAAACCGGTCGAGAAACAGTGCGCAAGAGGGACTTTAACTTGAAAATAGATGACAAAAATGTAAGAGCGAATCGAGAAGTGGCAACGGCATTTGAAAATTATTTTACTAATATTCCTGTTTTAATAACAAAACATCTGATGTTGTCTCCTACTGCAGCCGAATCGCTCCTCCTCATTAGCCAATGTGTTCCGATATGTAATACTTCCTCTAAATTTTCGGATGTCAATGTAAACAGTGTTATAAATAACTTTAAAAGTCTCAATATTAAAAAAACGGCGGATTTATGGGGTATGTCTGTTAAGTTAGTTAACTCAATCATTCATATTATTGCTCCCCAATTGACATCTGTATTTAACGGTTGTTTTGTTAATGGTGTATTTCCCAACCTTCTGAAGTTTAGTAGAGTAATTCCTTTGTTTAAATCTGGTAGTACCTCAGAACTTAATAATTTTCGGCCAATTTCTGTACTACCGACACTAAGAAAAGTATTTGAGAAGCTTATTCTCAAAGAAATGATTAACCATTTTGACAATCATAAAATTTTCCATAAAAACCAGTTCGGCTTCACAAAGAATCGCTCTACTACTGATGCAGGCATAGAATTGTTAAAAACCATATTTAGAGCCTGGGTAGATTCGCATGATGCGTTAGGCGTATTTTGCGATTTTTCTAAGGCATTTGACTGTGTACATCATGAAACCCTCATTAAAAAGTTATACCATTACGGAATCAGCAACAGGGCTCTCGAGCTTTTGACTTCTTATTTGAGCAATAGAATTGAAAGGGTCGATGTTAATGGTACGTTATCGCTTGGCTCTGTCATGACAATGGGTGTACCACAGGGGTCTATTTTAGGGCCATTTCTGTTTCTAGTCTATATTAATGACCTACCATACTACGTAGGAGATAATCGAAGTATTGTGTTGTTCGCAGATGATACATATTTATTATTTAAACTAAGAAGGCAACTTCTTAATTATGACGATGTGAACAACGCACTATCTAAAGTGGTTCATTGGTTCAATACTAATAACCTAGTTTTAAGTGAAAATAAAACTAAATGTATAAAATTTACTACACCCAATGTAAGGCATGTAGAAGCCAATGTACAATTGAATGGCGTTAAACTGGACCTTGTGGAGTCCACGGTTTTCCTAGGTATCACTATAGATAACAAACTCCAATGGGGCCCCCATATTAAAAAATTGTCAGGTAGGTTGCGGTAAAAAAAATTTGATTATTGACTGATGTTGAAACGGCTAGAATAGTTTATTTCAGTTATTTTTATAGTATTATGTCCTATGGCATACTGCTATGGGGATGTTCCGCCGATTTAAATTCCATATTTGTACTTCAGAAAAGGGCTGTTCGTGCAATCTATAATCTGGGCCCGAGAGTTTCCCTTAGACAGAAATTCAAAGAAATGAATATTCTAACTGTTGTGTCTCAATTTATATACGAAAATCTGTTGTATGTCAAGAAAAACATCGGATGTTTTGATAAGTATAGCTGATGTTCATCACATTAATACTAGGAACAAAGGCAATCTTATTGCACACAGTATTCGTCTCCACAGAATTAGTAGATCTTTTATGGGGCAATGTATATGATTTTACAATAAGATTCCTGAAAATGTCTGAAACATGCCACTAAATAAGTTTAAGAAAGCCATAAAAATTAGACTTTGTAATCAAGGTTATTACACTGTTTCGGATTATCTTGAGGACAAAACAAAATGGGCTTGAGCTGCTCCTCATTCATTAATTTTCAAAATTGTTTTGTATGATATAATGTCAATTTAGTTATAAAGATTATATTAAATTATAATAAATTGGCAGTTTAAAAAAGTGGCCCATGAGTTTCTTGCCGGGTTCTTCTCATGAAAGGCTTTACTTCGGAATCCGGCCGCTTGTGGCGATTGCAATCGCCACTTTGTTATTGCGGATGCACTCGCCTCAGGCGCTCGTGTTGATTATTAGTGTATTCTTGACGATTTTAAGTGCTATTTAATAGGCCTATGAAATAAAGATATTTTTGAATTTGAATTTTGAATTTGAATTTGAATTTGCTGCTTAGTTAGCCGAAGTAACTGTGTGATTCGGCTGTCTAACAGTGGCAATGCTTCCTTGGCCTGTCTACACTCACCGTGACTCGACCAATAGAGTTGATGATAGTCCCTAGTTCTTTCCCTTACCAGAGTCTGAAGCTTGGCAAAGGGCAAAGCTATGATGGGTTCCGGTCTGACAGCAACCATGTCAAAACCTCTTCTAGCCAGCTCATCTGCTGCATCATTGCCTCTGGAGCCACTGTGTCCCTTGATCCATTGTAGGGTTATGTTATTGAAGTTGCCTACCTGATTTAGTCTTTGGTGGCATTCGTGTATGAGTCCAGATGTGACCGTATGGCTGTTCAGCGCCTGGAGCACTGCCATACTGCCTGACAATATTCGAAGATTCTTACCCTTTATCTCTCTGGATGTGATTGCAGATGCTGCTAGGGTGATACCCAAACATTCTGCCTGAAATACCGTGTTGTGCCTACCTAGTGGCGTAGCTATATGTACATTGAGATCTTCTGAGAAGACTCCGGCTCCAGTGCTTGTACTTATTTTGATCCATCTGTGAAGATACGGAGTTCGCTGGGCCTTAGTCCCTCATAGTGTCCGTCTTCATACAGTTGGATCTTGTATTTTTTATCAAACATAAATTGTTTTGGTATACGGTCACTTACCGCTGTGATGATAGGGAGCTCCTCGGTGAGCTCTTCCAGTAAGGCCGTATGCTGTGTCTTAAAATATCTCCATAAACCTAAAGTTTTGAGTCGTAGAGATGCTAAAGCTGCTTCCTGCTGTATGAACAGTGAGAGCGGTGATAGATTTAACATGGCCTCCATGGCCGCTGTGGGAGTTGTTCTCATGCAACCTGTCATTGCCATGCAAGCTAACCGTTGTACGCGCTGTAATTTATTCGCTGCTGTGCTCAGTCTGGTCCTAGGCCACCAACCTACAGCACCATAAGTGAGCATGGGTCGTATGATTGTGGTGTATAACCATAGAATGATCTTTGACAGTTTCTTTGAGTTCAGACCCCATTTTTTCCCAATCATTCTCCGGCATTGCCAGAAGGTTATGCTTACCTGATTTATTTTATTGTCTAAGTGGCTACTCCAATTTAATTTGCTATCAAGTGTATGGCCTAAATATTTGACCTAATTTGATAGTTATAGTTCCGTACCGTATTCGGTTTAGGAAGGCTGTAGTTTCCTAGGTTTCGTTTTCTGGTGAACATTATTAGCCCGGTCTTAGTGGGGTTTACCGTTAGTTCGTATTCACTACACCAAGTTTCTACTGTCCTTAGCGCTTGTTTAGTTAAGTTGCAGATGGTGTCGGTTACCTTACCTGAGATCGTGTATTTCTGCTTAGCATTTAGTTTGGTGATCAGGTCATTTATAACTAAATTCCACAGCAGGGGGGAGAGGACCCCCCCTTGTGGACAGATTTTGGCTATCATTGCCAAATTTTCATCTCCTTCCAGTCGAACCACTCTTTTGCTAAGCATGTTTCTTGTCCAGTCAATCAGTACGGGATGTGCCCCATGTTTAGATATGGCTGTACATATGCAGGAGAAATTGGTCCTGTCGAAGGCGCCCTCAATGTCTATGAAGGTACCTAGACATGAGCCTTTTTGCTCTATTGCCTCTTTGATCCTACTGACCACTAGATAAAGAGCCGACTCGGTAGACTTAACCGCACTGTAGGCGTGTTGGTTTACATGAAGTGGGATTGCTTTTACGGCCCCATCTCTCAGTTACCTTTCGCAGAGCCTTTCAAGAGTTTTCAGCAGAAAGGAGGTCAGACTAATAGGCCGGTGGGACCTCGCATTTGTGTAGTCACCACTACCTGGCTTTGGGATAAAAATTACTTTCACTTCCCTCCATCCCGTAGGGACATATCTTAAGGCCAGGCATGCCCTCAAGATGTACACCAGTCTGCCCACGATCTGGGTTATACCCCACTGTAATAGCGCGGGGAAAACTCCATCTGGACCCGGTGATTTAAAGGGATGGAAACTGCTAACGGCCCATTGGACGTTGTCCAAAGTGACTGTTCCTATGGCGTAGGCCCAGTCCCGGGCTGTGGGTATGATTACTTCATCATTTCAGTTTATTCTTTGAGTGAAGACACATCCTGGGAAGTGAGTTTCAATTAGAACGCGTCTAGCTTCCTCTACTGATGATTTAAGTGTACCATCTGATTTACGGAGGGTTACTAGAGCAGGCGCATTTTGTTGCTTTAGCACTTTTCTTACCCTGTTTGCTTGCTGACACGATTCAATACTACCACAGAAGCTTCTCCAGCCTTCTGTTTTCTTGAATCGTATGCACTTCTTATATTCGGACTTTGCTGCTCGGTAAGCATCCCAGTCCTCATCTTTGCTGGTGATCATTGCGCTGTTCAAGGCCTTTCTTGCCTTTTTCCGTTTGCGTTCGAGCTCCGGACCCCACCATGGTTGCTTACCCTTTATTTTCTGTGGGGTGTTTTCAGGACAGGCTGCTTGATAGCTACCTATTAATGTGTTGGTAAGTATACCAACTTCGCTTTCAATTTGTTTAATATTTAGGGGTTACTGTGTCGCTCCCCTTTGTGCTAATGTATAAGAAAGAAAGAAAGAAAGAAAGAATCGGTTTTACGAGGGTTCCGTGTTTTTTGGTTTTGGGAGTGTTTGGACTCGAATGTTGAAAGGGATCCATCTATGATCCGAGCACGATGCCTCTTCCGAGACGTGCCAGTTCATGATGTTATCCGCTGCCGTCTCCGATGCCAGCGTTAGGTCAATAATCGTCCTACTACGCCGCGTGACGAAAGTTAGTTCAGAACCTATGTTTACAAGAGATAGGTTAGTAGAGAAAAGAAATTCAACTAAGACCTTACCTCTACTGTTTGAAGCCTTCATTCCCCACAAGGTGTGGTGGGCGTTAGTGTCGGCTCCGATGATGACCTCCGTCTTGGTTTCCTCGCAGTGGTTCACCAATCTGGTGAGGTCGTGCGATGGTGGATCTTCGCTCTCAGGCAAGTATGCCGAGGCGAAGATCATGTGTCCATCCATGGCTGCTGGTTGGAGAGACAGCTTTATCGCAGTTATGTCTCTGCAACTGAAGTCTGTTAGTAACTGTGCTTTCACGTTGTTAGTTACAAAGATGCACGATCTGGGGTGATCATGATCCGTGAAAAGTAAGACCTTACCTCCAAGATTTGAGAGATTGACTTGGATATGGCCTGCCGGTAAGGGCTCCTGGATAAGGGCAATGGCCGCCGTTTGTACCTCCAACCGCAGCTGAGCCGTTGCGGTTTGACTGTGGTGGAGGTTGACTTGGAAAACATTAACGATCGACGAAGGGGGTGTCATCAGCAATCATGGCCTCGTCGTCCTCTCCAAGACTTAAGGCTTGCCCTGCCATCAGGTCGCTGGACTCTTCGGAGGCCCCCCCATGTTGGCCGGGAGCCGGTGACAGAAGCATGTCCTCCGACTCTCCACCCAGGGAGTGCTCTTCTTCGGAGTCAGCGTTAATGACAACGGCTTCCATTGAAGTGGGCGTCATCTCGCTGTTTGCAGGGTTGCTCGTTGAGGTAGCTGTGGCCACCTCCGTTTCTGGCTGCGTTTTCTCCGGTGGTTCCCGCTCCAACAGTTCTCTGTTGATGGTGCTGGTCACCGGGTCTCAGCCTGGAGGTGCCTCAGCGTACCTACCATTCCGGCCCTGGAACTTGACGTAGACCGCACCCAGCGTTAAGGTTAGGCGACGGCCCGCGTCCAGAATGGCCGGGATTTGGTCCTCCGGTATGGCGACCACGACGAACCACAGTTTCTTGCTCGCCTGCTTTTCGTCGCTGTAAAGCGTTCACTTGCTCACATCCACCCACGGGTTTTGGTAAGCAAGCGTACGCTCTATGTACTTTGAATTTGGGATCAGCCCAAATTCGTCAGGGATGACAATACCACACTTGATCTTTTGTGGTATTGCCGCTTGGCTTTTGAGAACTAGAGTGACGTCTTCCAGCATCTCTAGTTCCGACACCGTTCTCTCTAGCCATCGCAGGGTGTGCTCATTTCCACACCATAATTTAAGGACACCGTCCGCATGTATAGGTCTTCCTTTGAAGACCGGCCCAGTGTCCTTAGCTCCCACAGCATAGCCCTCACTAAGGAGTTTCCACTGAATCCCCTTGTGGACCGTTTGAGCCATGGTCGCGGTCAGCATACCCGTGCGCTTACTTAACTACTAACTGCTACGTCGAGAGGCGTGCTGACCGCACAGGCATAGCTCTTACGAGCAGCCTGCTTTGGCTGTTCTAACTTAGGCCGTTTGTGCTCTCCATGAGGTGAGATCGTCTCGTTTAGAGCACATTTAGCCGTAGCCTGAGCGGCCTTAGCAGGCTTATTTGCCGTTGTCTTCGCAGGCGGCCCCCTTCTAGCTCCAGACCGCGGTTCGGCAGACTTCGGCTGGCTTCTGCCTGCCTCTGTCCGCCCATCCCACTCGGTGCTAAAAGCAAGCTGACCACCTTTCGGGTTTCCCCGATTAGTGGCTTCAGCCTGCGTTTTCTCTGTCTGAGCAGCGAGCTTGCGTCGTAATCGGCGTTCAGCCTTAGTTTTATAGCCTGGTTTCCGGACCTTTTGGTCAGGGTTCCGGGCCGATGGAGCTGGTTCCAAGTTGCGAGCAGCTTTCTTCTTTTTGCGCTTGCGCTTCGGAAGTATCCAGTCGTCGAGAAAGCTGTCGTCGTCAGCTGCCTCTGTGAGAGCACCTCACGAGGCGCCGTCTCGGATGCCTTCGACGCTGGTATCTTCACACCCTTTAAGGGGTTTCCAGCGCACGCTTTACCCTTCCCAGTGCCTTCGTCTTTTGACTTAGGACAGCCTATTTGGGTAAGGGTAGGATGCGAGGTACTTACTCTCCTCCTAAGGCCCGCGCCAAAGGGCGCTGAGCTGCTCGATGGGGGGTGAGTGCTGCTAGCAGACTATGGGTCTTTTTTGCCACCTTGGGTTGGTTTACCCGAGGGGCCGGCCCTAGCTGCATGGTGTTTGAAACCACCCTTACTGTTGCCCGTGCCGTGAGGCTGCGTGCTGACAGCTCGGATTGTTACACCCGTGCCCTTACCGTCCTTTGTACCTTGCGATGCTAAAGTGTTGGTAGAGGCGTGGTGTTGAGTGCCGTGACTTATGCCCAAGTTCTCGCTCACAGGTAAGAACTACCCAGCTATAGCCGCATCAGGGGCACTTGCATGATATACCGGAGCCCATTCAACCAGATGGTCCAGAGCTTCTGCTGGTAGTGGGGGTCATCCCAACTTTTGTTGGTTCCTCCCCTGTCAAGGTTATTTTTGGCCTTGTGTTATCCATGCTGTTTATTGTTTTGCATCTTCATCTGACTGGCTTCCCACCCTCCGTGGAGCCCGCACTTGGGAACGTCCTACTCTCAAAAATTCAGACGTTATGATTACATGTCAGATATAGGAGCGCGAGGCTGGTTTACAGTGCGTCATCGGGCGCTCGATCGGGCTGGCGTCTGGGATCGAAAAGGCCTATCCCAGGCAAACTGATCAACCCTCACTTACACCGTCAGCAAGACTTTCACCCACCACGTACGACACCCAAGAGAGTCATACGCAGACAATACGCCTCTAACCGGTGGCCCTCTGACGGGACACCTGACCGTTTCCCCACCCCTGGCTAGGAGGTGAGGCCACCGTGTGGCATGAAATCCAGGCCAAAGGGGGAGTGTTGCCGCACGGACGCATAACCAAGCACCGGTTGGCTCAGCCCCTCAGGATCCCTTCATCCCGCAGTACGGTGCTCACTGCGCAGGCCGGAGTGCAGGTAGGTGCTGTGTAAATTTATAGACTTAATAAATTTATGTACAAACAAATAAAAGGGGCAATACTTATGGCCGGTGCTTGCCCTGAGCACATAAATATATAACAAAAAGATATATGTGTATTATATGAATAGATAAGAATATGGAGCCATCTTCGCACCTACAACAATCCGGCTTCGATACATACAAAGACAGAAAGGGAGGAAGAGACTATAGGAATATATTATTGTGAGATATTTATATTACATAAATATGATACATATAAAAGGCCCTCCCTATTTGCCCGGGCTTGGGACCGGCAAAGTTTACCAGGCGGACTGTATCTTTAGTCTGCCTAGGAAACAGGAGGGCTAGGTTAAATTATTTAAACATTTAAAAAAAAATCCAGATAAAATATAATACACCCGTGCGGATCGCTATTTCGCCTATAAAAAGAAAATAAAAGGTAAGCATAAAAGTGAGTACAAATTTGTCAGGTCATACGTGTACACGACATTTCAGGCGGTATCAAATTGTATTACCTCCGTCCGTCTGTGAGGACAATCGGATTTTGCGTCGCTTCAATGCGCTTATTTAATTTCGAACTGGCTGGTCGTGAAACAAGACAATATTGTTTTTTGTAAGCACTTAAGAAAAGAAAGAAAGAAAAAGATTTAATTTTGGACAGGCATGCACATATATGAAAAAAAAAAAAAATGAGGGTAAATAATAAAACATCCTTGATGGTTTTACAAATGAAAAAACAAAAGGAAATAAAAAAATAAAATTAAAATTACTCCATCTCCTCCCAAAAACTTAAGACTACCCTGTGGGTGTCACAAAAGCCCATCCAAAAATGGATAATGCTCAGCTTATTGCTGCTACGCAATAAGCATAACAGCACTGATTTTCAGCAGTACCCAATGATAATTAAATAAATAAAATATAGCATTAAGAGATAAAATAAATACAATACATAAATAATTAGTCAATTATAATTCATATATACATATATATATACACACACACACATACATATACATACACACACACACAAATATATATATATATATATATATATATATATATATATATATATATATGTATGTATATATATATATATATATATATATATATATATATATATATATATACATACATATACACATACATATATACCCATACACATATGCACACACAAAAACTTGCATATGCACTTCCACGAATATATCCTATCCTTCACATAAGATTTCCCGATGTAAATCACTAGGTTTAACACAAACATACCAGGGAGCACAAAATCTCAACGACAACAATATTATGCTCAGCTGCTAAATAATTACGTGACATTTATCTGGTTATCCAATAAATACTTTTTAAAATTATATTTTAATGTTTGAACTGTTTTTAAATTTCTTACAGGAGGAGGAACGTTGTTGTATATTTTTGCCGCATCATATTTAAAACTACCTCTAAGAGCTGTTGTGCTATGTCTAGGAATTCTTAATATGTGATTGGTAGGCCTTATAGAGTATTTATAATAATCCCTAGTATGCACTAGTTTGCTGTACAAATGTTTGGGTCTCTGTCCTTTCATAACAACGAAGAGCATTACTGCAAAGTGTAGCTGTCTTCGGGACTCCATTTTCAATATTTTATTAGTATTTAAGAATGGTGTTACATGACTCCTACAGGGTATCTTAAAACAGAATCTAGCACAAGCGTTTTGCACACGCTGAATAAGTCTCTTGGTCCATTCCAACAAGCAAGGGCCATACACTATGTCTCCATAATTAAACCTGGATAGCCCCAGTGCATCAACCAGCACCTTTCTTATGTCAACCTGCAGATAATCACGCATTTTGTATAATATTTTAAGCCTAAAAAAGCAATTTCTTACAACGCTATTAATATGTGCTTCAAATCTTAGCTCTGGATCCATTATTATGCCCAGGTTACGCGCCTCGTAAGTTCTCTCTATTGGGTCCCCTCCTACTTTTATCTCATGATTGATACCTGAAATTTTGGCAGTAAAGGACTGCCGAGAACCATATACTTCGACTTTCGAGGATTCAATACTAGCGAGTTTTTCTGTGCCCATTGATGTAGTCTACCTAAATCTTCATTGATTAAACTCACTGCAGATAACACCGATGCTGGGTTAAAAGATAGATAAATTTGTATGTCATCAGCATACATGTGATACCTACAGTGTTTGATAGATTCAGTTATATCCGCAGTATACAAGATAAATAAAAGGGGCCCCAAAACGGAGCCCTGCGGCACTCCACATGAAACGGCTCGCAGGGACGACACAATTTTTGTACCATCCTCCCTCTCAACTTCAACTTGTTGTGCTCGATTAACCAAATAACTTTGAAACCACTTGACTGTGGCCACGTCAAATCCATAATGAGAGAGCTTGGACAGCAATAGAGCAGTATTAGTACAGTCAAATGCGCGGGAAAAATCTAATAATGTCAAAAGGGTGCCTAGACCACGGTCTATGGCAACGCTGTCGAAGTACCTCTACATTTTCTAAACACTGATTGAAATTCTGGCAGTATGTCATTCTTTTTCAAATACTCCATTAGTTGAGCATACACAACCTTTTCAATTATTTTAGACATGCATGGTTAGATGCTTATAGGACGCAGATCCCTAACTTCCTTAGGATAAGCGATCTTAGGAATGGGTTTTATTAGAGCTACACGCCACAAATGTGGAAAGGTACTCTCTGCAATTATTGATTTATTAATAATAGCTGTTAAATATTTTAGAGAATATGGCAGACTTAACTTTAACATTCTGCCGTATGGGGCCGGCTTTAGAATTGTCCCACCCCCTCTCTACTCATGGGAGTCGTAAGAGCCGACTGAGGGAATACCAGGGGAGTGGGCAGCAGCACTTCCTCGAGTATTAATAACATCCACTGCGATCGCCAACCCGCCTGCCAAGCGTGGCGATTACGGCAATATCCCCCAAAAAATGAGCACCCAACAAAAAACGGCCCTCAGTCACGGCAGCTCAGCTATTCCGTGGCTTAACGGTAGCGGGCCCGGTAACGGCGGAGCAGGGGGTGCGAAGAATCTCATGAAGCAAGGCCTCTTCATGATGAATTCCTTCTTCAGGAAGCAGCCCCAGCGAAAATGGACCTGGATTAGCCCTGATGGTTCAGTGAAAAACGAGATTGACTTCATCCTGTCGGACAAACGACACATATTCAATGATGTCTCAGTGATCAGCAGGATTAAAACTGGGAGTGATCACCGACTAGTCAGGGGCATCTTGAATATTAGTATAAAAGTCGAGAGGTCGCGTTTGATGAAGTCTACGCTCCGACCAACACCTGTCCAATACCAGAACCCCGAGAGCTTTCAGCTCGAACTACAAAATCGCTTCCAATGTCTAGATGAGTGTGAATCAGCGAGCGATATGAACAGCAGGTTCGTTCAAACTGTCCACGCGGTCGGGTCGACTTACTTCAAGGCCCGTCGCGTCAGTAGGAACCGTAAACTCTCGGACCATACTCTCAAACTCATGGAGAGGAGAAAAGAAATGATAGTCCAGTCCTCAGCCGATTGGTCCTGCCTAAGGCGGTTAAACAGACAGATCTCCAAGGCTGTGCGGCACGATATTCGCCAATTTAATACTACCCGTATTAAAGAGGCGATAGACCGGAACCAAGGCTCGAAAGTGTTCGCAAGAGATCTGTCTGTTGGCCAAAGTCAGTTGACTAAACTGAGGACCAACAACGGCACTATCATTTCTTCTCGAGATGAGATCTTGGGAGAGGTCCAGCAGTTCTATGGACAGTTGTACAGATCCCAGAGCCCTGCTGTTGGCTTGGTCCAAGACCCCAGATCCAAGCTAACTCGGCACTTTACCGAAGATATCCCGGACGTCAGCCTGTACGAGATCAGAATGGCTCTCAAACAACTAAAGAACGGAAAGGCACCCGGAGACGACGGAATCACCACAGAGCTTCTGAGAGCCTGCGGAAAGCCGGTCTTAAAAGCTCTTCAGAGGCTGTTCAATTCCGTCGTTCTTGGGGGCGACGTTCCAGAGTCGTGGACCAGAAGCGTGGTGGTGCTGTTCTTCAAGAAAGGTGACAGAACCCTCTTGAAGAACTATAGACCCATCTCGCTCTTGAGCCACGTCTATAAGTTGTTTTCGAGGGTCATTACAAATCGACTCACGCGCAGGCTTGACGACTTCCAGCCTCCCGAACAAGCCGGTTTCCGAAAAGGCTATAGTACCATAGACCACATTCACACGCTACGCCAGATTATACAGAAAACCGAAGAATACAATCGGC
Source organism: Leucoma salicis (assembly GCA_948253155.1). NCBI lineage: Eukaryota > Metazoa > Arthropoda > Insecta > Lepidoptera > Erebidae > Leucoma > Leucoma salicis. The sequence continues at coordinate 954,145 of OX411804.1, forward strand.
CTCTGTGTCTGGCGTTTGTGGACTATGAGAAAGCCTTCGATTCGATCGAAACTTGGGCGGTGCTGCAGTCCCTTCAGCGGTGCCAAATTGACAATCGGTACATCGAAGTGCTGAAGTGCTTGTATAGAAACGCCACCATGTCAGTCCGTGTTCAGGACAAGAGTACGGGACCGATCCAACTGCAGAGAGGTGTTAGACAGGGAGACGTTATGTCCCCGAAACTCTTCACCGCTGCATTGGAAGATGTCTTCAAGCTCTTGGACTGGACCGGATTCGGCATCAACATCAATGGCGAATACATCACTCACCTTCGATATGCCGACGACATCGTAGTCATGGCAGAATCTCTGGAGGACCTTGGCACCATGCTCAATGATCTCAGCAGGGTTCCCCGACTAGTGGGTCTCAAAATGAACATGGACAAGACGAAAGTCATGTCTAATGTCCATGTCATTTCAGCACCGGTCCTAGTCGGGAGTGCGCTTCTCGAAGTTGTCGACCATTATGTCTACCTGGGACAAACAGTCCAGTTAGGTAGGCACAACTTCGAGAAAGAGGTCAATCGACGAATCCAACTCGGCTGGGCAGCGTTTGGGAAGATAAGGAAGATCTTCTCATCCAATATTCCGCAGTGTCTGAAAACGAAGGTCTACGACCAGTGTGTGTTACCAGTGATGACATACGGAACAGAGACGTGGTCTCTGAATGTTGGCCTCATATCAAGGCTCAAAGTCACTCAGCGGGCCATGGAGCGGGCTATGCTTGGTATTTCCCTACGTGATCGAATCCGTAATACGGAGATCCGTAGGAGAACGAGAGTGACCGACATAGCCCGCCGGGTTGCCATGCTGAAGTGGCAATGGGCAGGCCACATCGCTCGACGAACCGATAACCGTTGGGGACAAAAGGTTCTCGAGTGGCGACCACGTATCGGACGGCGCAGCGTAGGATGGCCCCCCACCAGATGGACCGATGATCTGGTCAAAGCTGCGGGGAGCCGTTAGATGCGGTCAGCACAGGACCACTCGTTGTGGCGTTCTCTTGGGGAGGCCTATGTCCAGCAGTGGACGTTAAAAGGCTGATGGATGGATGGATGAACTTTAACATTTCCAGAGATATACCTAAGACTTTAAATTATTTATAATATTAAGAACAACATCCTCATTCACTGTCTTCAGCGAGAAAACGGCATTAGACAATTTGTGGAATTCATAGTATGTTAGATCAGATAGATTAACCTCACAATGCTTTGTCCAATTAAGAAATGCATCATTTATTTCATCAGGGTTGTTAAAATTATATGGAATGTCTTTTTTACTTGAGGGAAAAACATCCTATCTAACACTCTTCCAGAGGCTTTTTGGGTCTTTTAGTTTATTGTTGATATTCTGGGCAAAGTATGCTTTTTTTTCGCTGACCATAGCCAAGGATGTTAGCTTTTTGAGATCTTTATAGTATGATTTATGAGCTTCTAATTTAGTTTGTTTGTATTTAGTTTGTGCTTCATTTCTCAGTTTTATCATAAGCTTAATATCATCAGTAATCCAAGGAATTGGCTGGTTTTTATATATTTTAGATTTTACAGGAGCGTGTATGTCAAATAGTTGAATTAAAAAGCCATTAAGTGTCTGCACCATTTCATTAACATCCTCCTTGTCAGTGATAACATCCTACGGTATAATCTTTAAGTCATTGGCAAAAAAATCAGGCAATATATGCCTCAGAGGCCGATACACTACTTTCTTTAGTGTTACTGGATCCTTTATTAATAATATTTCAGCAGCAAGAAACGCATGGTGTCCAAGCTCCTCTACATGGCTTACTACGACATTACGAAATCCCGCGTCAGAACAAATAATATCTATTAGTGTATCACTTGTGTTCATGTAATGCGTTGGTGATCCTACCAGTTGTTTCAATTTAAAAGGATTGAAAAATTCCATATTTTTTTATTTTTGTGTCTTCAAGTTCCAGCATATTAATATTGATATCTCCTAGGAAAACTACATTATCATGGTTTGACAAAGAACTAAGACTGTCAGAACTTAACATACTCTGTTATGTATACACATCAAAAAACTTCAATTGTTTTTGCCATGTTTTTGATATTGTTTTTTGATCAAATATCACATTTTAAAATTAAGATCATAGACATTAAATAAAAAATATCACCATAATATTACCAACAAAAACATTTAGTATTTTCAGTGATCTAAAAATTTTTTTGATGTGTGTACTGAATACTGTGAGTATAGAAAATTATTACACAATACTAGATTTTTTGAAAGAAACCTAGAAAAAAATCAAAAAGGTATAAGGCACCTAACCTATCTAACAATAAAACAAAATTTATTGATTCTGAGGCGGTACGAAGTTTGCCGGGTCAGCTAGTTTTATTTAACCGATTAGTCAGTCTACGCGAACGAAGTCGCGGGCACAATCTATCTTACAATAATGAAACCCTTTCATTATATCTTAATATTCTTCGTTAACATTAAATTTTACTAAGCCGAGAGCTTAGTAACATTATGACGGGTAATAATAATAAATAATTCTAAATCTTGATTAAGTTGAGAGATTAAGCTCACTTTGAAGAATGATCTTACTATTATAATAATGGATAAATTTTATGTTTATAAAGTTTGTTAATCACGCAACTACAGCTGAACGGATTTCCATAAGATTTGGCACATATATGTTTATAGCCCTGATAATTTATTTCCCCTTTAAACGACATTATATATTGGCTATTATCATTTTATAGTAAAATAACTAAATTATTAGGTACTTAACAATGATTTCTAGTTGCTGTTTTTTTTATTGGTTAATTTGAGCATTGCGGAGCAGGAGAAATATAGGGTTTTTCAACAAGAACTGTGTTTTGTAAATCAAAAGAAACAATAATTTTTTATTGTACTCGTATTTAAAAAGCTAAGGTTTGGCAAATTATGAATGTCAAAAATGATATGTTGGCCGTGTGGGGCCGGCTTTAGAATTGTCCCACCCTTCTCCACCCATGGGAGTCGTAAGAGCCGACTGAGGGAATACCGGGGGAGTGGGCAGCAGCACTCCCTCGAGTATTAACAACATCCACTGCGATCGCCAACCCGTCTGCCAAGCGTGGCGATTACGGCACTATCCCCCCATATAGCGCACAGGACCGCTCGTTGTGGCGTTCTCTTGGGGAGGCCTATGTCCAGCAGTGAACGTCAAAAGGCTGATGGATGGATGGATGGATGGATGGATGTGATAAATGTCCTCCACAACCACGGTTACATTAGTACGGTGACACAATTCACACAGCCACCGAAACAATGAATTTATTGCAAAAAGGGAGAGGAGAGGAGGGATGATAAGTAGAGGATAGGAAGGATAATAAAGAAAGGGTAAGGTGGATAATAAGGAGCGGATAGGTTGGGGGTTTGGGCCTGCGGTGCTCTCACTCACCATACGAAACAGTAGGGTAACCTACCGTTGTTTTACGCTGATCTTCTGTAAGAGGGTGGCACTTCTCCGATCGAGCTGGCCCATTCATGCTGGGTTATGCAAGATTATTAATGCCACTAGATGGTTTTAATTAAAAACACAGATAACGCAGTCTTTGCTGTGGTTACATTATCGACATTATAACGACTGTAATTATATATAAATACATACCATATTGTACGTTGGACTCCAAATCACTTTATACGACTCTTTTGGGAGTACTTGTTTTTTAATGGATAGTTGTTTTGTTATGTTAACATTTATCACAAATAATGTTGGCTTTATTTGTATTTACTTTGCTCCAGAAATCGTGAAACCGGAATTAATTTACATATTACCAGAGAAATAACACGTTGAAACAAAACTAATACTTATTTCAAAACAACCTCGATACAATAACATAGCTTACGAATTTAAATTTATCTTGTTTATCTTCTATTAATATACACGTGAACTTTTGCATATTCAGATGTATTTGTATTTTCCTTACATATCATGCTCAAACGGCAGAATGCATTTAAAAAAGATATTTAACCACCACATTCCATCTTGCAGGCGTCGTGGCTAAGGGAAGTATGTAATTAACACCCATAGCATAACTGATGGTCTAGTACCTAGTGGGCATACCCAGTGTTATTTGGGTCAAGCAGGTACCACCCTCTACTATGTGACCAACCGTAAAACACCTCAGCGTGTTTTGGTTGTAACAGGAGACGGTTGCCCATTTAAGCATTTCCCATCCGTGAAACGAAACAGTACGCAGTGATTTGGCAGTATTCAATATTTTGTTACTATTCGGGCCTCGTGGCGTAATCGGTAGTGTAACCGATTTCCGTGCATGAGTATTTACAAACAAAAAGTAATATTATACGTATTATATCCGTAATCTGGTACCCATAGTACAAGCATTGAGCTTAGTTTGAGACCAGAGGACGTTGTGTGAAAATGTCCGTGAATATTATATTTATTATTTATTTCTGAGTCTATGAGCGGCGGTTACGACTTACCTGGTGGATGTATCAGGTGGGTCTTAGCGCGTCTCTTAATATAAAATCCTTACTAATATTATAAATGCGAAACTAAATTTGTTTGTTTGTTACGCTTTCACGGCGTAACTACTGAACTAATCATCATTAAATTTTGCATAGATATCGTATGAAGTCCAGATAAGGACATTGCTACTTTTCATCCCCGAAAAATCGTTGATAGCATTTTTTACAAAGAGATAATAAAATGCCAAAGAGAAATGTATTTATATTCTGAAACTTATCCGTCATATTTCGTTAAATATTTTAATACCTGTTTTAGTTCTCTTCAGTCCTACCCTACTTTTTCTCGTTCTCTCTTTAAATAAAACAAATTTTTATGCAGTATACATTTATTTGTGATCATATTTTAACAGATTTTTTTTTTGATTCAAAATTGTGATTACAATTGGCTATTATTGCACAGTTAATAATAATTAATGTACTCAGCTTTAGAAATTAGGGCTATAAACGAATTTCCACCTACCGTGCTACGCTCCATATAAATGCAGCGATTGGTCTAATGCAGAACCTGAGCGGACCCAGCATAGCGCGCCGATGGCTGTGTATGTAATGGCGCTTTAAGTGTGAGTGGAATCTCTGACCACCGCATTAGGGTTCTTTTATGGTCACCCCAAAGAGTAGTGGTGGTTAGAACAATACGTGGTTACTGCAAGGTGTTATGTGATTAGGCGTGCGAATTGGCCGGAATCCCCCCGTGATATCTAGAGGCAAAGGCATCCATAGCGCTATAATCACCCGTTGCCGGGTCGAGATCCCTCGAGCCAGTCTTCGGTCGTAGGGGCGCTCCAACCGATTCTGGAGGAACTGGAGGGGTGGCGGCATGGAGTCTTCACCTTCCTACTGGTGCAGGTTATTCCGGGGTACGTCTGTTTTGGCAAGTACATGTACACGGTCACTAGGTGGGAGGAGACTCATTGCTACTGCCACTGCGGTTGCAGCTGGAACTAGGCGTAACACACGCTCACGTTGCGCCTGGTTTGGGCTGTGTAGCGCCGGGATCTTGCTGAGGTTATCGGAGAAGACCTGTCGCTGTCGGTTGTCATCGAGCCATCGTCGGCAGCGACAGAACTGCACTGCGGTCGTCACCTTATGTGAGGATATGCATCTCGTGGAAGAAGGCGGCAGATATCGCTCAGAGAGGGACCGTGCAGACTACTGTAGAGAATACGCGCTGTTTCAGTAGTCTGCTGAATGTGTGTGGGTGGGGAAAGAGGGGTGACGGCGCACGGTGGATTTAAGTGTGTGAAAGTCCTACACTTCCCCATTGTCTCCCTCCCGCCTAATAAAATAAGGTTATGACCTCCCCTCTTTTCCTCAGTGTATGTTTATTTTAAAGTTGACCACCACGTGATGATAAAGATTTTTTTCTGTGTACCACTAGTAATAGGTACTCAACAAAAACTCATCCATCTTAACTATAAAAACTTTTTAGATACCGAATCAAAACTAAGCAACTTGACCGCTTCACTAGACAACGTAAAACTGCTAACAAGTTAAGAAAGTTCAATAAAAACATAGCACAGTTTACCGGGATTAGTTTCTGTAGAGGATTTTAAATTGCTCAGTTACTCGGGATAGCGTAAATGCTTAGATTGGTTGAGTTTATGGGCGACTTCAGACAAGTTATTGGTCAGTCATATTGACTCCCCGAACGAAATGCTTCAGTAAGAATATGTAGGTACTGACACCATACACTGAGATTGTATGAGATACTTCCAGGGTTGGTCCGATCTATTCAAGCTGAAATAAGAAAACACTTACTACAATTTACATCCATCCAGTAGATCTAGAGTTTTCCATTTTTGATGATATTATGTTTCTGTTTCACAATTTATATTAATAGTTTATTTCTAAAAAAAACAGGCGTGATGCTATGTTTTTATCTCTAGAATTATAGAAACAAACTTTGTAATTATTAATTAAAAAAATTTGAATTTATCTATTACTAGTAGATTCGTGCGGATTTCCGCAACCATTAAAGGACCTTTTCTTAGATAATTTTAAAATCTCAAATTTAACAGTAGCGGTATATTTTAGAACGTAGTTTATTTTTCGTCATTAGCCGTCACGATTTAAAATGAGGTCAATAAGGAAGATCTCGCAGGCGGGAAAATAATAAATAGATGTAGAAATTTATACAAAATGAAATTATTTAGACGCGATTATAGTTTAATGATCACAGTAGCAAATTTTAATATTTTAAGCATGCACATTTATGTAATAATTAATCTTAAGACATATTTGTTTAATTAATTCATAATGAATTCCATTATCCATTCCATTAAAGAGGCATTTAGCTAGCTAAATTTCTCGTTATTTGATAAAAGTCTAAAATTGGTATAGTTTTTATGTCTAAATACAAAATTGCTGTTTTCATTGTGTGTAATACAGGGGTTCATCCCTGGTTTACCGCTTGCTACTAGAAATTGGCAAACAAGACAGCGACCTCATGGATATCTTTATGCTAGACCGCCGCTAATTGGACTCAGCTATACTAGAGATACAGCCAAACCACTGCCTACTGAGTCTTGATGTTCCTTTTCTTGCAGTGATATTATGTTTTAAGGCACTTAAAGAACTGCTTGCGGTAATGAATTAATGTATTATTAGTGCGGCATTACATTGACCACGCTACATTAACTCTAGCAAGCAAGTCTAGTTGCAAGCTCTAGGAATTACCTATGCTCTTAACTAGTAAAATTAAAACGGTTCGATTGCTGAAAACAATATAGGACAGTTCAACTGGCCACAATTTCATTTTTTCTTTGATAGAGACATAAAAATCTCGCGAAACAAATGGGACAGCATAAATATTGTTTATATACTGTAATATCTCACTTAATTGTAGCCTGTTTTTAAGACAATACCTAGCAATTGTTAATCTCTGCATAGCAGGGGAGTTTATACAACTTGACAGAGACAAAAACAAACCATTTGTGAATCACACAAAGAATATTGTTTTATGTAGGAATCAAATTCAGAACCCATTACTGTCAATGGCCGTGGATCTGTTCTGAGAATGAGAGAGATCTAGGGTCATAGCTTCGTCCTGATAGGACCAATTCAAAATCCGCTGAGAGACCCTCTCAGGTGTACACGTTGTTTTATGCTATATATCTATAAGCACTTGATGTGCTGTTTAGTACAAAAAATAATGTGCAAAAAGAAAAAAATTGAAATGAGTAGGAGTTTAACTCGAGATCCCTGGAAATATATTCACAATGTCGGGAAGCTATCGTAGATAATACTTGTAGTAGTGTAGTTTTTGGAACACATCCTCGTCACAAGTTTTGTCACACCATTCTTTCTCGCGGGTATCGAACGTGGCGACTAAGAGAAGTAATTTGCATTAGGTACTGGTTGTAGGCTGAGAGTTTTTGCCGTGTGGGGCCGGCTTTAGAATTGTCCCACCCCTCTCTACCCATGAGAGTCGTAAGAGCCGACTGAGGATATACCAGGGGAGTGGGCAGCAGCACCCCCTGGAGTATTAACAACATCCACTGCGATCGCCAACCCGCCTGCCAAGTGTGGCAATTACGGCATTATCCCCCATGACGGGACCGCTCGCTGTGGCGTTATCTTGGCGAGGCCTATGTCCAGCAGTGGACGTTGAAAGGCTGATGGATGGATGGATGTAGGCTGAGTACTCCTTACTGTCAATTCAGCAAAGCATCTGGACGGTATCCAGGAGATGCAGGTTCAAATCCTGCTCGTGACTATTATTTTCGCATTTCACATTTTCCACTTTTAGTTATACGGCTAGCATGTCAAATGTTAATAATATATATAAAATTTCTAAATACTCCTTACTTGTTATAACTACCATCTGCCTAGTGACCTGAACTCTGAAGCATCTTGGTGTGTATTGGTTGTAACAGTTCACGGTGGGTTCGTTACATTTTGGCTGTAGCAGGAGATAGCCGTTTATCCTTTCATTTATATCGGTGAAATGAAATGATGAGCAACGGTTTGACAATACTGTCGGTATAGTTGAGTCCATAAGCGACAGTTACTATTTACCATCAGATGGGTCGTGACTCGTCTGCCACAACATGCAATATAAAAAATGAAAAAAATACAATCTACCCGATTTGGTCCAGCTATAAATAGAAGCTCTATATAGATCTATAGTAAAACAATATCATATAACCTTATCAAAATAATTAACAATCATTTTAACTATAATGATTCATGATCAGTTATGTATTAATATTTTAATGTGACCTAATTTAATTTGATTTGATTTAATTTTACCTTATAGTAATTTGATTTGAATTTAATTAATTTATTTAATTTGACGTATCAATTTCTAATCTTGTTAGTCTGTGTATAGAAATTCTTAATATGAGAAATTTTCATGCCATTTGGCGAAACGAAAAGTTAATAGCATATCGGCCTCGTTTCTAGCAAATAAATGAATGTGAATTTGAATATGATCATTGGCTGCCTTGTGGTAAGTGGACGAAGGTCAAGAGGTCCCTCGTATGTATTCTACGTCGCACAAAAACTGATTGCCACTCGAAATCTGAAGTAGTAGGTATTCTGAAATAGCGAATAAATGTGCTTGCCCGCATATTATATAAAGTTATTATTTCGTCTTTTAGGAGACGACAAGTAATGTGACAGTATAAAAAATAAATAACAAAGTGGCGCAGATTGTATAAAAGAAAATTAAATGAAGCTTCTTTCTGCAACAGACAGCGATACAAAGATTTTTATAGTTACTTGCAACACTGAACAACGCCGCGGCCCTGACATGATAAAAAGTAATAAAAACTGCGATTTTGTGAAGCTTTGTGCTTTTAAAAAATAAAAAAATAATTTGTTTTCGTCATTCATTATTTTTTATACTCCATTAGACCAAGCCTTATAGAATAGTATTACGGTCTTTAGTTAATAAGTATGCTTGCTAACTTATCATCACGCCATTTCCCTTGCGGGGTAAGCAGAGAGAACAGAGTGCCAAGAGGCTCTATTCTTGGATACATCTCTGGCTTCCTCAACATTCATAACTCTCTTCATACACGCTCGCCGGTTTCGGAGACTCCTGACTCCACCTTCGTTCAATACATGACCAATTTGGTCTAGGTAGGTAAGTCTCGGTCTCCCCCTGTACCTACATCCTTCCACTTTCGCATTGTATATCTTCTTAGCCAGTCGCTCGTCCGGCATTCTTTCTATATGTCCGAACCATCGGAGCATTCCCTTTCGCATCTTTACACCAATACTCTCTTTCATACCTACTCGCTCTCTTAAGTCATTGTTACGAATGCGGTCAGTCAGCATCACTCCACAGATTCTCCGCAGAGATCGCATTTCGACCGCATTGATTTTACTCTCATGCTCCTTTTTACATACCCAACTCTCGCTTCCATATAATAACGTTTGGACAAGCATTGCGTTGTGTATTGCGACACGTGCCTTCTGGCTGAGGTGGTGGCTGCTGAGAAGTTGTCCCAATGCTTCGTTCACTCTATTTCCCGCATTCACTCTTCTCTCTACATCAGTGGTGTACCTTCCATCCCAACTGAATCCACATCCAAGATATACAAATTCATCTACTTGTTCTAACACACCATTTCCTATTGCTACTCTAAAATCTGTTCTGGATTCTTCTCTTTCAAAAACCATTACTTTGGTTTTGCTCACATTCACACGTAATCCCCTTTTCTTACAATCTTCTGCCATTACGTCGACTAGGGTTTGCAGGTTAGTCGCAGTTTGCGCTAGTAGGACCGCATCATCTGCATATAACAGAGAGTTAACCACTGAGTCGCCCATCTGAACTCCCACATTCATTTCATTCAACCTTTGTAGACATTTGTCCAGATATATGATAAACAGTCTGGCTGATAGAACGCAGCCCTATTTAACGCCGATATTGACATCAAACCAGGGTGACATTTTATCATCCAGCGGCACACAAACTCTGCAGTTCATGTAGTTGGACTGCACTGCTTGTAGCAGTCTACCGTTAATACCATACTCCGGCAAAATGTCTCAAATTTCCTTTCGTACAACAGTGTCAAATGATTTCTCCAAATCCACAAAACTGCAGAAAACCCTCTGGCCAACAGCCAGATGCTTCTCCACAATGTTGCGCAGAGTTAATTCATGCATCCTCGTCCACACCTGAAACCTCCTTGTGCCTCACACAAAAACTCATAAGTATAATTAAGATTATTTAAAACAGAAAAGTATTTTTATGGTTTTTTTTTTATTTCATAAGATTAACCACAAAGTGTGAAAATGTAAAATTGAAAATAACAGTCACGAGAAGGATTTCAACCTGCATCTCCTGGATACCGTCCAGATGCTTTGCCAATTCAGCCATCGTGACAATTGCTCTTGACTGTTAATTTCGATAACACATACATACTTAACGTCTTGGGTGACGCATCTGGGCGGTATCCAGGAGATGCAGGTTCAAATCCTGCTCGTGACTGTTATTTTCGATTTCACATTTTCACACTTTGTGTTTAATGTATATGGCTAAGCATGTAAAATGGTAAAAATATATAGAAAAATATCTAAATATTTATAGGGCTGCGTCATTATTAGATAAAAATCTTAATGGTAAAATTAAGTTTACCTGGTCGGTATAATTTTGATCTATATTTTAGCACTTGACATGTTTCGCTACTCTTAAAGTACAAATCATAATTTGTGAAAAAGAAAAAAGAGTATTTTAGTACAGGTGGGATCGAACCTGCGGTCCTTCCTGTCCGAGGAAGTGCTCTAATCCATTGAGTTACAGTACTATCTTTTAGACATACCCAATCTCCGGATCACATTTGTCTTAACGACCAACGCCCTCTATCGGAACGCATTTACATGCATCCAATATAGTAAGTTTAATTTTGCAATTAATGATTTGTACTTTAGGAGTGGTCGGTATAATGTATGAAAATACTTCCGACAGATGGCGCAGGCGTCACCCAAGACTATAGAGGTTCTTTTTGATGCCGAATAATTTTTGCACAGAGCTTATTATTGTGCCGTGTGACGCATCCACCTTAAAAGGGTGAAGTCGTGTGCAATATTCAGTTAATAATATACCCAAAAATATTATTCGTTCCCTTAGAATAGCTTTTTTGGGCTTATACCACATAACCACAAAACTTTCTTCATTAACGAATTGCAGCCGCGCTGACTATTTATTCATAAACTGTAAACATTTCATTTGATGAACACTAGTTTTCATTAGAATAAGTTGCTACTTACATTTATATCCGTCCATCCATCAGCCTTTCATGGTCCACTGTTGGACATAGGCCTCCCCAAAATGGGGGTTTTACCATAATCGCCACGCTTGGTAGGCGGGTTGGCGATCGCAGTGGATGTTTTTAGTACACAGGGGAACGCTGCTGCCCGGTACCGGTAATCCCTTAGTCGGCTTTTACGACTCCCATAGGAAGAGACGGGGTGGAGCTATTCTTGATGCCGGCCCCACACAGCAACAACAACCTACATTTATATATACAGTTTTAAACAACAATAGATTGGTCCTAAAATAATCTAGTCTAGTATCGAAAACTATGTGACATTGTTATGTTAATTCTGACATAACATTGTGGCAAACGCTAGTTGAATCCAGTTAACGGGAGAATGGAGTTTGAAATTCAAATCGCGCATTATACATATCAAGCGGGCCGTCTGTCTGTCTATAGTAACCACGTTAAAGCAGTTAACTCGAAGTCTAATTTGACAAATCTCGGCTAAACTGAGAATAAACCGTCCAAGGTTCGGTTTAATTTACATAATTCGTCCTGCTTTAGCACCACTATTAAGTGGTTTACAAAGATTTTCTTAAAATAGCTATTTAAGGTTTCTCAAAGGTGTTTTTGTGACCGACCTTCAACACCAAGTGCTATGTGTCCAATTCCTTCACAGGATAATTATCCTTTGTGTGATCAACAATTGTTTTTTAGAGTCTTAAGTGTAATTTGTGTGTAATTTACGTGATACAAGGATTATTCTTTATGCAGGGTATTGTTTTCACCCACACTACCCTGTTCGTTGCCCCGAACGACGCGGTGTGCGGTTAGGTACATTTTTTCCCGCCTAAATAAAAAGAAAAAAAGGGTATTGTCTACAAAACTTGTATCAATATCAATGTGTGATACGCTATTTACAGTATAATTTCCCTTTATGTCATAAAAATAATCAAATAAGTATTCTAAAACTAATGCTTTGACATGTATTAAGATTTTGTGGAGTAAAGAAAAACGCATTTTATGTATATAAGATAAACACACCGTTGCTAGAAGTTTCGATTACGTTCAGGATAGGATTTGTGTTCTGGGGGGTTAGGCAGAATCTCATATCTCACATTATTGGTTAAGAGATCACCGTGGTTGGCCAACGGATTATTGCAACATCACGCGTCGGTTTCTCAAACAATCACAGTGATCACGATACGATCGACATGTGAGATATGAGATTCTGCCTAACCCCCCTGGATTGCGATAAACGTAGGTACCTAGGTAACCGCATTGTATTAGTTATAATTTACGTAATATTTGTAATGAGGGCCTGATAAATGTTTATTTTCTCAAAATACACGTAATGCTTGTAAAATCAGCAAATCGCTCAGTTTTTATAATTTCATTGCTGCTTAGTTTGCTAACTTGATCATTAGGACCTATGATTAGGACTTATTTGACGAATAGGACTGATTACGTAATCACTTATTACCGTTTCATGGAAAGTGTAAGGCAACGGTAGGTATTTTAACTGAAGTATTTCGTGCAATGTGTGAGACTGCTGGAGGTTACTGAACTTTGGTTTGTTGGTAGATACACACGTAGTTGAAAAGAAAAGAACAACGCATAGAAACTAAAGTTCGTGTCATACTTTATCTTATATAGTTTGTCTTCTTATAAAATATGCAGTGTATTTCAGAGCCCGTGATGCAACAATTTCACAGCTGCTCTGAAGTTGAATCTTGCTATTTGTTATATATGAATAGTTGCAGACTAGGTACACCTGCATCCCTCGTTTGTGAGAATATTGTTTGACTTGGAAGGACAAATAAAGTACATTGTAACAGAAATATTTTGCGGTGGTATCAATAAATTTTAAACTCAAGTTCCATTGGATGAAGTATATTTTTATTTGTATATAGATACTGCTGTTATTAAGCACGGTAGCAATTTTCTAATGAAGATTATTATCTATACTATTATAAAGCTGTAACAGAGCTGTGTGTAATTTAAGATATTTCAGAAAAAATTACTGTATATAGGCGTGTCTAAACACAAAACAATTTTTTTAGAATGTTTGTCTGTTTATCTGTTTGTTTGTTCGCGAATCACGCAAAAACTACTGAACGGATTTTGATGTAACTTTTTTTTATTTAAGAGCTCTTGAGTCGACTTAAAAACTGATATGACATTTTATCCCGTTAATATATTGGGAACCTGAGATATAGCCTAAAAACTAGCTTTCGGCTGCGGCGAAGCCGCGGGCAAAGGCTAGTAGTATATATAGAAAAAAAAGTTTCTTTGTCTTTATCCAAGTATCTTCATTATATTATACACTAAAACTTTATCTGAAAAATGCATATTCAATAACGAAAACTTCATCCAAACATGATTAGTAGTTTTAGAGAAAATCGGTTAATCTCTTGTTGAAGTCGGTTACAAATATTTAGGTTTTTAAATTACTATAACTCTACAGTACATTGTTTTAGCCGGCGCGTTTTGAACATTGATTAGGCAGGATCAAATTCTTATCCTTATTTTCGATTTCACATTTTTGCACTTTGTGTTAAGACCATTGTTGTTTACATACAGGTGGCGAGGGTCAAGAACACGGGCCGGTTTTCCTCATGGAGCCACCTCCTCGGCTCGTGTTCTCCAACACGACAGGAGCGAGAGTTTCTTGTGCTGCTCACGGATTCCCCTCGCCGCAAATTGCATGGCAGCAGCCTGATGGTACTCAGCTTGATGATGTGCCAGGATTAAGGTCGGTGAACTGTTCTGACATTTGTATTCAAATAAATGTATAAATTGCTTTTATGCGAAAGACAATACCTTTCGTTAGCTTTTATTTCTGTTAAGGCGGGGAAAAAAGGTACCTCGTTTTTTGGGGCAACAAACAAGGTACTCATCCACTGAATAAACCGTGTAACGTCTCTCCGCCTGTACTGGCAGACCACCGAAACTCTGTGACAGTGTGATATTACTTCAGTAGTCACAGCCTACCGTGAGTAAAGTGCTCTTCTCAAATTTTTGTCGCAGCACTGTGGTAAAACTGCAGCAGAAGCAGGTCGTTCTAGTCTTTTTTTTATTGCGTAAGGTGGCAGACGAGCCAGGGCCCACCTGATGGTAAATGGTAACCGTGGCTCATGGACTCAACTATACTAAGAGTATTGTCAAGCCGCTGCTCACCATCTATAAAATTAAAGAATTAACGGCTAATCTCCTGCTGCAAACAAAACACACCGATATGCTTCATAGCCGGTCACACGAGAGATGGTCGTACAAACCCGCTCGGGCCCGGTAGCAAGTAAGTACTCCCACTTGGTACCCAGCCCTACCACCAGTAATGCAATGGGTGATAATTGCTTACTTCCCTTAGTCGCCTTGTACGACACCCGTGGGAAAGAATGGGGTGGTGAAACTTGTATTCTTAGCCTGGCACCACACAGACACACACGTCTACACGGATGAGGTAGAAAAGAGCGCTAAAAACAAACCGTTTTAGACATAATCATTTCCAGGTGATATGGGTGAAACTACTAAGACATGATTGTGGTTCAGTGGTAAAAAGATCACCTTGGCAGACCCACAATCTCTCTCAACTCCAAGCAGCTCCTAATTATTTACACTTCGTGTAGTACCAATGCGTAGTTATTAGGCTCACAAATTCAATATAATCTAGGTATTTAAAGAATTTATAACTTACAAGGAATGGCCTGTCCTCTGAATTGAGTAGAATTCTCTTTTGGGGCAAGTGTCTCGAATTATAATAAGGTTTGTGAGTAAATTTGAAATAGATATTCAGCACGTAGGAGCACTTAAGTGTGTTTGCTAAAGTGCTCATGCTGTGGTGTAAAAACACTCTCGATACGTTTCGTGTAAATTGCTTAAAAGTTTTGAATTAAATTTGAATTCTGATGTTTACACGAATCAATATGAAAGAAAACTAACATAGTTTTATTCAATCCCTTGGAATCTGTAGCGTTCAATCGATTATATACTCTGATAAATACATTTCTCTGTTGCTCATTGAAGTATTTAAAATGTGAGATTAGTCCTCAGTCGATGAAGAAAAATAGATTCCGAATAATCGGTCCTAAAATGTATCCTTCTTATATAGTAAATGTGAAAGTTTCTGAAGATATCTGGATGTTTATACATCATGCCTCAATGACTGGATGAATTTGATTGAAATCGATTAGATAGATAGATATATCTATATTAGTATTATAATACTGAATGATTATATAGGAATAGGTCTCAAAGAAATGAATAGATCAGTAAAGGCTATTTTTGTCATATTATTATCTTGACTACTAAACGGATTTAAACGAAACATACAAATTACAATTAATATATACAATATAAATAAATGTTATTTTGTATAAATGACGGGCCTCGTGGCGTAGTCGGTAATGTAACCGACTTCCGTGCACGAGGTCGTGAGTTCGATTCCCACTCAGGACAATTATTTGTGTGATGAACACAGTTATTTGTTCTGCGTCTGGATATTTTCTATCTATTATAATTACGTATGTATTTAAAAAAAATCTAATATATGTATTATATCCGTAATCTGGTATCCATAGCGCAAGCTTATATATATAGCATAAGCTTAGTTTGGGACCAGAGGACGTTGTGTAAAATGTCCGTGAATATTTATTGATAAATAAACTAGCTGACCGGTGCCCACTTCGTTGGGCAGTAGTTAACATTTTTAAAAAAACATCTAATAGAAATATCACTCAATAGATTACGACACGGTCGCGGTTCTATACCTATGTCGTCTTCGCTCTTTAACCATTCGTCCAAATTATATGCAGTAAAAGGGAAAAGTCTTTTGTTTTAAGCACTTGAGACGATAAATTCGTAATTGTTGATAATATGACCAATAAACATGGCCTACTGATTTAAATTATTTGTTTAATATAAAAACCTACTTTTTGTGAATTAAATATAAAAGTTAGACATAATTATGCTGTCGCTGACTTTTTTGTAGGCATTATCAAGTTCTACAATTTTTCTCTAGAACTCAATCATAATATCTCTCATCGTTAAGGCAGCGTTCATAAGAAACGGTTTCGTATGACCGTTTTATCTCCAACTTACTTTGCAAATCCGACTACCACGAAAAAGTCTTATCATTTTTCGGGTTAGTATATAGCCTATGACACTCACAAATAACGTGGGTTTCTATTAGTATATATTAGTAGTAGATCCAGAGATTACCCCGTACAACCTCACAAACTTTACCTCTTTATAATATTAATATAGGTTAGAGCCAGATTTGTGTTTAATCTTAAACTCAATAAAGAATTACTGCCTTAACGAACAATTACACATTTTTTATTTGTGTCTAGGACCCAATTTTAACGCCCACGCAGCCAAGTTTTGGGTCTAAAAGTACAAAAATATGCTCTTTTTTAAGCTAATCGCCCGGAGAGGTTAATTTTAAGCCGGTCCAGTTTAATGTACGCTGAAACGCGTATTGTACTTCCCTGGTCAAATCAATTAATTCGCTGTTTATTATGGATTACCCTTTTGTCGACATATCTTTTTACCTATCTATCCGTAATCCCAAAAGGGGAGGGGGGAGTGCATTGTGTGTTGATGCGTTTTGTTACGATTTAATTTAGGTTTATTCGATCATCAATACAAACAAGATACAGTGTCACGAACAAAATCAAGCTAGAAACTGTCCGTGTGAATATATACTTATACAGCTACATCTGCTTACTAACGAACTGAGACAAAGGTTTTAAAACAGTTTTAAGTTCAAACTAATTATAATCATGGCACTTAGTAACAAAGTCTTTGTGACTATAAATACTATCTTAAACATTTTGATCTGTATTTTTAGCACTTGACATGCTGATAGATTATGTTGGTCGTTAAGACAAATGTGATGAGGAAATTGGGTATGGCCAAAGGCTGGTATGGTAGCTGAGTGGATTAGAGCACTTCCCCGGGTTAGGAGGGACGCAAGTTCGATTCCCGCTCGCACTAAAGTTCTCTTTTCCTCGTTCACAAATAATAATTTGTACTTTACTATCTTAAATTTACGATCATTAGACAAATAACATTTACTGTTAAATCAATCTTAAATAGGAACAAATAAAGTACTTTTTGAACTATATAAAATAAGAGCTCACTTCTCGAGTGCGCTGTTATTTACCGAGAAGAATATTTTGGGCCAACGCGATATCTGTTGCATTGTTGATCGTAGTTAAATTTCCATTTGTGATCCAACCCAACACTTCACTCGAGACCGCCACTGTGTCCTTGTGCATATATAAGAAATTCAATAGTTTGCATTGTGAAGATGTATCATTATAATAATCCCTGTGCTGAAGCGTCGGGTATCGCGATGTGAGGTTCATGAAATATGTAGCAGATATTTTGTACGTTCAGAAGCCTGAGATATTACAACGAGAGATTTTACAGTAGGTATAATTTTTGCCAGGTTTCGAAGTTTTTACATAAAAATAAGTTTGATTCTAGAAACTTGCTACGTTTTTTCGTTGACGGTATATTTTTGTAAGCGTTATGGATAGTTCTAACATTTTAAAAAAAACTTTGTAGTAGGCTTGTTGGGTCTGATAGTTTGTAAAAGGTTGCTTAACAAAATATTTAAAAAAAATCGTTAGTTAAAAACATATTTCAAAAATAAGCTTTTATTGTAAAAATGAAACAAAATTATTTTCTGCATTTGACAACAGAAACGCAAAAGACAGTTTATATACTTTTATTTACTAATATACTATTTAATAATAAAAAAGGTTGTTTTTTCAAAAATGATTTTACTAAGTTATCGCATTTACTAGACCGGACTTAAGACTTTTACTCTTAAGTCGAGATTCAAATCCACAGCAGTGTATATTAACATATCATCACGCCTGTATTCCCCGAACGGGTAGGCAGAGGTGTATTGCACACCCACGATTCGCCAGCTATGTTTAAGTCCCACGTAATAGAAGACGAGCCTATTGACGTCTACCGGGCAGATTTCCAAACTCCGGGCTGCTACAGATATTTTTTTTTTACGAAAAATCTCAATAACACTACCCGACCCGGTGATCGAACCCGAGAACTCATGATCAGCAGTCGCTTACACTACCGCTGCACCACAGAGGCAGTCAAATAGTATATTAACTGTCGCAATGACTTCTTGTCTTTAATGTATTGAATGACATTGTTATATGGTAATATTTTATGTCCCACTAGTCTGTTATTTTGTATTCTCCTAATAAACTGATAAAGTTTTGACACAATATTTTGATGTCTAACTAGCTATAAACATTAATATTATTTCATTTATGCTTAAACGGGTTCAATTAATGTAAATTAGTCTAATGTATGCTCGATATGTTAATAAGTTCTACCAAAACTCTTGAATAATGTTAATTAGTACGAGTTTATCTTATAATTTATCAAAATTAATACCCATTGAAAATTAAAAAGTTAATAAGCGTTTATTTAGGCTCTTACAGTCAATTTCTCATCAAAATTTTATTGAGTTGGTAAAAGACAGATTTCGTGATGAATAGGTTTGTTGGACTTGGTAAGTACAACTTCTCATGGAACATCAGTTTAAAACAATGATGAGATTTTCTTATTGTTGTGTCGTTCAGTGAGTGAGAGTGCCGCAAACCCAAACTCTCTCTTCAGTCCCTCTTTACATTCCTCCCTTTTATTATTGCATGTAGTGGCAGACGAGCCACGGCCCATATGATGGTAAATGGTAACCGTCGCTTATGCTACTATACCGAGAGAATTGTCAAACCGCTGCTCACTATTTCATTTCACAGATATGAAATGAAACGGCTATCTCCTGCTACAGCCAAAATGCAACGATGTCCCTCTCCAGTCATCTTCTTATCCCTTTCCCTGGTGCTGACAAGGCACGAATGATGCCTCCAGTTACCAGTATCTGTAGTTATTAGTATTTAAAACATGCGCGTTCAGCGCATATGTCGTTCGATTACCAAATACGATCAACTATTACAGTGTACGAGCTCCAACCTAAATAATAATAATAATAAATTTTTATTTCAGATATTGTCCATTAAATTTTGTTAGTTACAAATATCTTAAAACGATGTTAGTAAATAAACAATAATGAAAGAAATAAATGATAATTATGTCGCACCATTTTCACAAAGGCACTTCATGCGCCCCCAGATCACACAGTCCTAGGACTGTCTGACCAGGGGGGTTAGGCAGAATCTCATATCTCAAATGTCGATTGTATCGTCTCGCTTGTACGATCACCGTGATTGGCCAACGGATTATTGTGACATCACGCATTGGTTTCTCAACCAATCACAGTGATCTCGATACGGTCGACACGTGAAATATGACATTCTGCCTCAGGGGGCAGGACCCGCATGAACTCCTTCATGATAGGCGTGCCATACTTATTTATAATGGCTTGCAGGATTGTATTAATATGTCGCACATTTCACGTTGACCGTTGTATATAGCTCTTGTTACCTAAGGAACATACGAGTAGCTCGTCTCGAGATTCGCTACCAATTCTTCAAAATGAGGTACACGATAGTATCGGAGTATCTTTTCCAAAATATCGCCAAAGAGGCTGTTCAAATCATATGCGAAATAATAATTCACTAACTATGAGTTCTTTCTTGGGACAGATCTTGACACCAATTTGTAGTCCTTGCTGTTCTCACGAGGCTAACACAGTTCTAGAAGTCATATTTCGTACCTTATATTAAAGGCCCTTTATACAGCAGACCCAATTTTGCACACAATCGATCACATGGTTATTTTAAATTCAGTTTCATCTGGACTAAATTAGTATCTTTATAATTATAGCTTTTTTTGGACTACGCGCGTTTTAAACAAGCATACGACCCGCCTAATGTTAAGTGATTAACGTAACCTATAAACGCTAATAACATCATGGTCATCACTCAGTCATCGCCAACTCCAAGGCAAGGGATAGGACGTGGAGAGGAAGAATTATCCATTCATCCATCCATCAGCCTCTCAACATCCACTGCTGGACATAGGCCTTCCCAATAGAACACCACAACGAGCCGTCCCGTCATGGGGGATAATGCGGTAATCGCCACGCTTGGCAGGCAGGTTGGCGATCGCAGTGGATGATGTTAATACTCGAGAGAGTGCTGCTGCCCACTCCCTCGGTATTCCACCATTCGGCTCTTACGACTCCCGTGGTTAAAAAGGGGTGTGATAATTCTAAAGCTGGCCCCACACGGCCTGCCTGGCGACGGAAGAATTATAAGGACAGGATAATAAATGGGTTTAGGTTAAATCTAAGCCATACACTCTCACACACAATGACTTTTATCAAAATCGGTTCAGCCGTTTACGAGGAGTTCAGTAATAAACACACATATGGAATTATATATACTTCTAAAGGCAGAGTTTATAAATAATATCAGTCTCTATATTGTATGTCAAGGGATATTGATTATTTATTGTTTGATGCGAGATAATTAATGTTTGTCATTAGAAATGGTTGGTTAACTTCTAATCTAGATTGAATGTAATTTAATTTATTTTGCGCTTTATACGTATAACGTCTAAACTCAAATGATCTTAACTTACAGTCGTATGTTGTAAGTTGCGTTTTATCAGGGCAAAGGTCAGGCCTTAAGTGTGGTGGAGGCACCATCTTGAGCTAGACGTTGCCTTTTTTGGACGTTTGAATATATTGAGCAAAAGGGCCTTCCTCCTACACATATGTAATAATATGTAAAACTAGCCGCTACCCGTGAATTCGTTCGCGTGGAATTTAGTTATGATCTATTATTTTGAGCCTGAGTTACTTCTTATAACATCAGATATTTGTCAGTCTCGTTTAAATCCGTCCAGCAGTTTCTGAGATTAGCTTTACCGCCGTTAGGTTAGGTTAGGCCCAATATAACCGGTGCGGCGATCCAAGAGTGGGCGGCAGCGGTGGCCCGAGTGCTGGCCCTGGTCCTCGACCACGTTGAGCCCCGCCTCAGGGGACTGTTCGACGCTTGCCTGGTGTCCGGACGGTTCTCTGACTGCTGGAAGGAGGGGAAGCTCGTGCTCCTGCCGAAGCCGGGACGGTCTCCGAATACAGTCACGGCAAACTCCTCAAGCGGGTAGTCGCTGCCCGTATCGTCCGGCACCTAGGTGCGGTCGGCCCCGATCTGTCCGACGCCCAGTTCGGATGTCGGGCGGGTCGGTCTACGGTCGACGCCATTCTGCGTTTGAGGGCTGCGGCTGCAGAGGCCGTCACCTTGAGGGAAGTGCTGTTGGCGGTGTCGCTCGACATCGCCAACGCCTTCAATAGTCTGCCATTCGGCTGAATATGGGTCGTTGGTTGGAGTCTCGCGTGTCGACGACTCTACGCGGGGGTAGTACGGTCGATGGCACTGTACGGCGCGCCCGTGTGGGCGGAGTCCCTGGCCGCTCGCAATAGGGCCCTTCTGTGGCGTCCACACAGGGTCGTAGCGGTCAGGGCAATACGCGGGCACCGCACGGTCTCGTACGATGCAGCCTGCGCGTTGGCCGGAACCCGCCCGTGGGATTTGGAGGTGGAGGTGCTTGCCGACGTCTATCGGCGGATTCGGCGGGCGTCGACGGCGCGGGCGGGAGGCAGCCGGCCCTCGTCGAGCGCAATCTCATCATGGCGGGAAGATGCCCGCCGCGCCACCGTCCTAAAGTGGAAGTCTCGACTCGAGACGCCCCGGGCTGGTCTCTGGACCGAGGGGGCACTCCAGCTGATCTTGGAAGAATGGGCAGGGCGGCAGCACGAGGTCCTCACCTTCCGGTTGGTGCAGGTTTTGTCGGGGCATGGTTGCTTCGGGAAATACCTGCACATGATCGCTAGGAGGGAGACGATCCCAGGCTGTCACCACTGCGACTGCGGCGAGGATTCGGCGCAGCACACGCTCGAGTCGTGCCCTGCTTGGGATGTGCAGCGTCGGGAACTCGTTGCAGTCATAGGCGTGGACCTGTCGCTGCCGGCCGTTGCGCGAGCGATGGTTGGCAGTGACAGGGCCTGGACTGCGATCGCTGCCTTCTGTGAGGCTGTCATCTCGCGAAAGGAGGTGGCGGAGAGAGCCCGGGAGGAATCCTCCTTCGCGGACCCGATTCGCCGCCGGCGCACGGGGCGGCGTGCACGCGCTTACCTGCGCCTGATGCCGCCCTAGCCGAGGCTGCGGACGGTGGGGTCGGGGAGTACTCTGCCGTCCGCGGAAGCCTACCGCGAAGGTGTGCCGAAGTGCGTGAGGCGTCGCTCAAGCGAGGGTGTCCGAAGGGGCTGCCGCCTGCGGATCGCGGTCGTAACGACGCGGTACCCATGATCCGCCATAGCAAGGGCGGGTGAGGGCGCACGATGGGTTTTTAGTGGGTGAGAGCCCCACACTACCCCGTTGTCTCCCCGGGCAGCAGGGTGTGCGGGAGGATATTTTTGGCCACCTAAAATAAAAAAAGGCTGAATATAGCTTGTCCAAGACCTAGATTTTTTTTCGCGGTAAATCTATAATATATTTTATTCAGTGTCAGTGTCTTCACCTACAAAATTACATTTGAACCCGTCCAGTCCTTTTATCGATAACAATATACTTAATATTATTTTTCTAACCACTTGACATGCTCGGTTATCTACTACAACAAATAAGCCTTTTATGAAAAATATATCTTCTTACTCGCCACTTACTCTATAGTAAAGTAAATAAACAAAAACAATCTAAAAACTATACGATACTTGACAACAATTTCAGAGGATATGCGAGCTTACCCTGAGCTTTAGATGGCTTACCGTCCTGGGAATTATTTTGAAATATCACCCTTATATCGTTGAGTATAGAGTTTATTTATTATGACGCATGAGCTCGACATGGCCCTGTAAATGTATTTATAGCGTATGTGGACATCTGTTGCAGTGAAGAAATATGCTTCTTAATATTGGATGGCAAAATAATAGTATATTTATATTTATAATGCGTGTACAGACCATTCATCTATAAATTAAGGATACACAATTTTGTATAAAAATCGTGGCAGAAGTTGTATATATAATCTTACTTAAATGTATAGCTTTCATTTCGCATTAATTTTATAAAATAGTTACAACTTCAAGTCAATTCAGTCAATGAGTTTTTGAAAAGAGAATTTAGTGTTATTAATCATGTTGATACGTTGCGGCTGCTCGCGCGTCGAAACCACACCACAGACTAGTAGTGTACTAAAGTACAGACGGAAATCTTCAAGGGCCAGATGTATAACGCTACGACAGGGGAACGGGAGGGGGTTGATAGATTTGTTTTTCCATCAAGGCATTGTCAAAGGTATTCAGTATTTCGCAGTACTTGTTCGAGGTACTTCAAAAAGCACTTTAAAGCCGTTAATGTTGCATCTGATATCTTTCTGGTGGTCTAGATATACCTATCGTCACATTATACTATGAGAGGTCGGTAACAGAGTGTGCAGTTGTGTTTATGAAAATTTCTAAACTGAAAAACCCAATAAATTTTTGTCAGCTCGACTCGATACGAACCCAAGATCTCATGATCTTCAGTTGCGTACTTTACCGATAGACGAGTTTAAACTTAATAGTCTTTAGTCTAACTTTATTCTTTTAATTAGTAGCTTACTGACTTTAGTCACTGAAGTTGTACACCTTAGTGACTAAAGTCAGTAAGCTTAAGGTAACTCCCCCATCTCTCTTAAGTGTAATTTTTTGGCTGTTGAAATGGCTTCGTTGTTTCCCTGTTCTCCTGTAGCTAAGTCTATAAGTGCCTTGTCTGCGGCCGTTATCAATGAAATAAAGAACTTAACATTTATTTTATTAACCCTGCATTCAGTGGATCAAATTAGATAAAATTGCTTTATTTTTTGAGTAGATTAGCAACCAAACTGCCAAAAAGACTTATAGCTTATCAGATAGATATCGCCCCGTATTTCTTACTTATCGTCCAGATATTCAAACACGACGCATCATGGTCGGCAGTAAGTCACGCGAACTAACCATTTGTTGCCAGCACGATTCTTCAACCAATTATAATCCAGTTTTATGCTTTATGATACACCAATAGCTTACATGAAAATTATTCACATAAAATTTTATATTACACTAACCTTTGCCCGCGGCTTCGCCGCAGCCAAAAGCTAGTTTCTAGGTTATATCTCAGGTTCCTGATATAGTAGCGGGATAAAATTTATGTGTACCAGTTTTTAAATCTAATTAAGAGCTACCATATAAAAAAAGTTGCATAAAATCCGTTCAGTAGTTTTTGCGTGATGCGCGAGCGAATAAACAGACACACAATCAAACAAACATACAAATAAAGAAGGTCTAAAGCTATACATTAGGACTTTCAAGACAAATAACAAAGTTACATACAAAGTGGTCAAGCGGTAACTAAAAATACTTAAGGAATGAGTAGCATGCGGCGGTTGGCTTTTTATAATAAAATGTCAAAACCTTTTGGCAATTTTGCGATAGTCGGAATAGCCTTGCGGTCACCTCGATGAGCTAACCAATGAGTCATCACTGATTCATCAACATGGATTATCTTTTCCAAAAAATATCTATGGTTGAGCATATTTTTGGCAGCAGTAACCATTTTCCAAGTGTGTAATCTCCAAGTCCAACAGATTACAAAAGGAAAAATGGATTTTTCGATTTCGGGAAGACCTCTGATATATT
Organism: Leucoma salicis; assembly: GCA_948253155.1. Taxonomy (NCBI): domain Eukaryota; kingdom Metazoa; phylum Arthropoda; class Insecta; order Lepidoptera; family Erebidae; genus Leucoma; species Leucoma salicis. The sequence continues at coordinate 979,557 of OX411804.1, forward strand.
AGTTTTATTTTATGCTACATTGGTGTTGAACCACCATACGGCCCACCTGATGGTAAGCGGTTACGCTAGCAACACCAGAGGCATCACTTGCACGTCGCCATCTCTAAGGAAAGGGATAGAAGGTGGATAGGAAGAATAATAAGAAGAGGATAGGGAGGAGGTTTGTGCCTCCGGCACTCTCACTCACCATACGAAACATAAGAGTAGGTACCGTTGTTACAAGCTGATCTTATGTGGTACTTCCTTGATCAAGCCGGCCCATTCGTGCTGGGAAAAGCAAGGGTCTACCACTAGATATATAAAGATGCTAAAAGCACTATTGAAGCCCAAATATAACACTACTAATATATAAAACAAAGCAGCAAAACCCCATAATCGTCCATGACAGAATACACCACTTATTTTCATTATTTAATTACATAATTCTGTTTGGACTAAGCTGATAGGGAAGACCTTTTGGGTACCCGTGGTAATTGGGTGCTAAAATTAATTAATGTTTCGTCAGAGTTGTTCTTGAATCAAGGTCGTTTGCGGTAGACTCTGATAATGTCTTAGGCTTTATATGTATTAAGTGAGAATATAATTAAACTGGAAAATTTTGCCCCAAATGCAGGTTGATAAACATTGTATAAGCTCCGAATAGTTATTCAGTGTTTTGTTCCGTTCTTTCAACGTCAAATTATCATATTAGTAACAAAGACAAAACACAGAATAACTATTCAGACGTTATACAACGTAAGGCAGTATAAGTATACGAAGAAACATTTGTAGCGTAATTCAATTAGTTTCTTTAAGAACTCTGAAAGTTCTTTTACCAGAACGATAGTGAGATATGCAAGTAAATCTATCTTCCAACATTCATCGTTATTTAATTCACGTGGTTTTCGGCCTGCTCTTAATATGTACATTGGACTCAAAACGACATGCTTACCAAAACTCTTGTTTGCGCCTTTTATCTTTCCGCAAACCCACGAAAACTTTGAGTGCTTTGCTTACCCTGTTACGATATAGCGAGTTAGTACACACGTCATGGAACAAAGCCTTTGTTTACACGGTGACTCTTTGTTCCCGCTATTTACGGCGTAATTAATAGCGACAGAAACGTCAGCTCAATGCGGATATCAAGTATAAAATACGTACAAGGCTTACAAAATACAATAATATTTTTAAATAAAGTGTTACTACGCTTCAATGTAAAGGTAATTTATTTGGTAGTATGTATTCAAGAAACTTTAAAGAAGCGTAATATTGATTCTTGCAGTCCGAACTCAAAAATTAATAAGCACCAAACTTATTTACTATGATAGCCATTACTAATTCAATACATATACTTATTTTAAGTTAGATTTGACATAGATGCATAAGCAGCTGCTCGATTATATTATACACATCTGAATGAAGATTCTCTGATGAAAAATATAATTGTTTATTCTTTGGCGACAACTGCAGCTCGACAACATTTATTACAGAGTGCATAAATAAGCTATGCCTGCAAAAACGGGGAGAAAAAGACTTAAAAAAAAGTTGCAAAAAATGTTTAAATAAACTGAGATGAATCTTTGATAGGAAGGCTTTTATCATAGTCCGAAATAGTGAAATAAGCTACCATCAAATATTTGGATTTTTTGTTTTTATTGCCTTTAGTGGCAGATGCGCCACGGTCTATCTGATGGTAAATGGTAACCGTCGCCCATGGACTCGACTATACTGAGAGCATTGTAAAGCCGCTGCTCACCAATTCATTTCACAGATATGAAATGAAATACAAACGGCTATCTCCTGCTACAGCCAAAACGCAACGATGTGCTTCATGGCCGGTCACACGGGAGATGGTGGTACCAACCCGCTCGGGCCCGATACCAAGTGAGCACTCCCACTTGGTACCCAGCCCTATCACCAGTCATGCAATAGATGATAATTGCTTACTTCCCTAAGCCGCCTTATACGACACCCGCGGGAAAGAATGGGGTGGTGACACTTGTATTCTTAGCCCGTCACCACACTCGAAATATCTAAATATAGTCCTTCGTTAATTCGTTCGACAATGGTCGGCTGGCTTCGGCCGGAGGCGACGCGCCCCGTAAATCCGTGCATGAATATGCATGGAGAGAAACAAAACAAGACATTATGAGAACAATGCCGCCTCCCTACGAACCTGAACGTACAGTTAGGGAAGGCGTCGGGTGGACATTAATTTAACCCGAAACTTTATAAATATGAATGATATTTGTATCAACTGCAGAAAATTGTTAAAATACCCGGTGAGTTAAGAGATATTACTTAACAAAAAGTGTGAAAATGTGAAATCGAAAATAACAGTCACCAGCAGGATTCGGACCTGCATCTCCTGGGTACCGTCCAGATGCTTTGCCAATTCAGCCAACTCTTTGTATGATCCACAAATAATTGCTCTGATTCTGGGTGTACTGTGTCCGTGAAATTGTATATTTGTAACCTTGTATCGCAGGGGACCCTAGGATACAAGGATTAAAGGCATTTCCACACGAACAAAAAAAGGGTGGTGTCTTTAAAAAAAAAATAAGCTGTGCAGTGTGCTGTTAGCAGTAAGAGGGACAATTTTAAGGTGACCATTTACCTATAAAACCTTCGATTTTCAATTTTCTGGGATAAAATTTAGTCTTCTGATGTTTAGTCATCCATCCATCCATCCATCCATCAGCCTTTCGACGCCTACTGCTGGACATAGGTTCTCCCCAAGACAACGCCACAACATGATGTGTTTCGCTCACATGGGGGATAGTGCCGTAATCGCCACGCTTGGCAGGCGATTTGGCGATCACAGGATGCTGTTAATACTCGGGGGAGTGCTGCTGCCTACTGCCCCCGGAATTCCCTCATGACTCCCATGGGTGGAGAGGGGTGGGACAATTCTAAAGCCGGCCCCACATGGCTACTTTGTTTAATATATCTAGTCTAGTATATTATTATCTGGGCTCCAAACCACAATATATGTATGCAAAATTTCATGATTCAATAGTTATGTTGTGAAGCGTAAAAGACATACAAACTCACTTACATATTTAAAACCTGAGCGATTTTTGATTTTTCTTTCTAAAAAGGAGACCCATTTAGATTTTAGACCCAGATGTTTTGGGTGATCCAGTGAAAATTCCAGGCAACATCCGACTCCTTCGTCGCTAATAAATTAGTTTTTACTCGGAAATAATGTTAGATGTTATTTACTTGCAGTGTCCGGGAATATGCAGATTTTAAAACAAAAAGGCTTTTCACTGTTGCTCCTTTATTCTGGTTAATAATTCTGTTTCTGTCGCTTTTCCTTTGCAAATTTTATCTCTACTGATTTAATCTAGGTCATCTAATATACCTTTATACATTTATTTTAACAATTCAAACCAAATATATACATACCTAATAGTCCGGTGGTAGGTCCGTGTGGTAACGGACTAAGAATATCAGTGTCACCACCCCATTCTTTCCCACGGGTGTCGTACGAGGCGAACAAGGGAAGTAAGCAATCATCCCATTTTGCGTTACCTAAGTGGGAGTACTCACTTGCTATCGGACCTGACTGGTCCCAGCATCTCCCGTGTGACCGACCATGAAGCACTTCGGTGCGCTTTGGTTGTAGCAGGAGATGGCCTATAATTCTTACATTTCATATCTGTGTAATGAAATGGTGAGGAGCTTTACTCTCGGTATAGTTGGTTCCATGAGTGACGGTTACCATTTACCATCAGGTGGGCCGTGGCTCATCTGCTACGATCCGCAATATAAAAAAAAATGTTGAAGTCTCTCCATCGAACCTGATCCGCCTTTGAATGGTGCTAAGTATTTTAATGATAAATTGTTAAAAGTAGTTTTCTCTCTCTCTTATTTAAGAGCTATGCTCTTGTCGGTGGACCTTCTTCCATTCGTCTCGCTTTTCAGCAAGCGCTTTGACTTCTTGATACGACATGACATTAGCTTTTTCTTTTATTTGATCCATGTAGATCCTTCTAGGTCTTCCACGTCCTCTTCTTGCCTCTATTTTGCATTCAATTATGTTTTTTTTATAAAAGAGTCATGTCGTATCAAGTGTCCTAACATCTTTCCCCTTCTGTTTTCTATGGTTCTTAGTATCGATCTCTTCTCATCTACCATTCATAACACTTCCTCATTTGTTGCCTTCAATCTCTCTCTATCTGTTTTTCTCAGTGTCCATGTCTCACAGCCATATAAAGCTACACTCCATATGTATGTTTTAATTAGGCGTTAGTAAATAGTTGTTTTTTGTTTCTAAAAGCTCTTCTAGTTATTGCTATCCTAGCAACTAAGTCTGGTGTGCATCTAGACTCGTTATTAAACTGCCCAAGTATTTAAATGTATCTACTCGCTCTATTTCGTAGATATTAAGTTTAATTGTATCAGTTATGGGTGCTACTTTTGTTGTTATCATAGTTTTCGTTTTTGTTTTATTAATTCTTAAGTCATTCTCTTGAGAAACCTTGTCCATCCTATTTACTAAACATTCTAGCTCTTGTCGATTGTCTGCCAAAGCTGCAATATCATCAGCGTATCTAATAAAATATATTTTCTGTCCGTTAATTTTCACACCACTTTGTTCTCCCTCTATCACTTGTCTTATAGCCCCTTCTATGAATATATTAAAGATAATTGGAGACAGTGGATACCCTTGCCTCACACCTTGTATGATCCTTGTTCTTTCTTTTTCTCCACCTACTTGTATTATAGCTTCTTGTCCTTTATATAATTCGTAGATTATACTTCTATCTCTGTAATCCAATCCAGCATTTGTTAAAGCTTTCATCATCCCCTTCCAATTAATTCTATCAAAAGCCTTCTCTAGATCAATAAATGCAATATGCGTGTTAAGGCCCAGGCTCATTCTTCTATCAATAATCATTCTGAGTGCTAGTATCGCTTCTCTAGTACCTTTCTCTTGTCTAAATCCATACTGGTCAGCCCCGATCCAATCTTCAGCTTTTGGTCTCATTCTGTTTTGAAAAATTTTTAATAAGATTTTAGATGCTTGTGAGATTAGTGAAATTGTCCTGTGTTCTTCACATTTTAAAGTATTTAATTTTTTTGGTAGAGTGACTATTTTGCTTTCTTGAAAATCTTTAGGAATCCTGCCTGTTATATGCATATTTTGTATCAACAGAAATATTTCATCAATAAATTTTGGACATCATGCATACTTTAATAACTCTATGTAGATACCATCTTCTCTTGCTGCTTTTCCATTTTGTATACTATTCAATTCTTTATTAAACTCTGCTCTCATAATGGGTGGACCTGAATTATCGATTTCAATTAGTGATTCTAGTTCTATGTCATTACTATCTAATCCTTGACCATCATATAAACCTTCTAAATATCTCTTCCATCGTTTTACTATATCTATTTGATCTACTAAAATATTTCCTTGTTCATCTAGTATAGTTGTACCCTTAGTTTTATGTCAAAGAAAGTAGCTTTATTGGTAGAAAATCAGTACAAATAAAACCTTTGCTAAGATTGCATTGAACATGTAATAAAAATTATGTATAAATAAAGTAAATTGACTTTTACGAGATGTAGCTGCATATAAATCTCACTGAAATTATTAGATGCCATTTGATATTTCCATCCATCCATCCATCCGCCTTTCATCGTCCACTACTGGACATTTACCATAATCGCCACGCTTGGCAGGCGGGTTGGAGATCGCAGTGGATGTTTTAGTACACAGGGGAACGCTGCTGCCCGGTCCCCCGGTAATCCCTTAGTCGGCTTTTACGACTCCCATAGGAAGAGACGGGGTGGAGCTATTCTTGGTGCCGTCCCCACACGGCAAATATTTCACATAAGGAATTACTTTTTAATCAGTACCACAAAACAATTATCATTTAGTATCCGCAGAAATAAATATAATTTTGTCATCCAAATACCTCTTTCCCCAGTGCAATCAAGCCTTTTTCAAACGCGCACCTGAGATTGGTGTTTAATGTTATTTATTTAATTTAGCTTTCGAGTAAATATTGATTCTTTAATTACGTTGTAGGCTAGGTTTTCTGTTAATATATATTTAATTGTGAATTATTATCCCACACAGCACAGATTTGGATGGTATTACAAACAACTTTATTTTATTTTGTTGTAACTATAGCCCGGAAAAATCTTGGTTCTCTTGGTTGAAAACAACTTTTCATTACTCATACTCTGAAAGTAGGCCTGAAGTGGCCTGAGGGGCGGGTTGAAAGTAATACTTTTCAGCCCTAGGGAGAATTACTTTCAACTGACAGCTGAGTAATTATAAAAAATAAAACAATTCTATTTTCTGTACAGCCAATCAATTACAACGCGATTTGAAATTGAAATAAAATAAAGTTAAGTATTTATTAAAGAATTTGTTTTTTATATGACTTTATTTTAATATAGTAGCAACTATGTATATCTTTAAAATAACGAAGATTTATATTTTTTCAATGATTAAAATGAAAAATAATGGCTGAATAGTTGACAGGCCACAGAAAAAAAACAATATCGGCGGGAAAACGGCGATTCCAAATTCAATTTTTTAAAGTCTCCCATTTTTTCTTTAGCTAATTCATGATTTTTATTTTTAGTTTCCTCGTATTCGTAATAAAAAGCAAAGTGTTTACCTCGGGATAAAGACTTATTTAGTCCCTCGAACTATTGGAGCCCTCGTTACGCTCTTGCTTTCATCCCTAGGGTAACAATGTACTATTATTAATCTGATTAAGCATTATTAAGTACGCAAAGGTTATCATTAAAATAATCCTTATCTTATTAAATTAACAAAATAAATAAATGGAGTTAGCAATTAAGAAAAGAGTTCACCTTATTTTAAAGTCTAAAAGAACTGAGATGCTGCCGAGTTCTAACTGAGGATAATTAGCGCAAATGCAATAGTATTGTTTACTGAGACAATGTTCGTGAAGTTTGAAACCTTACGGATTTAATGTTAGGGTCGCTTTTGTATTTGTCGTTATGTTGAAGTCAGGAGCTTTGTCGGAGTTATTCCAATTAACTTTTTATCTTTCAATTTATGTCTTGGGGCGGTCTAGAGCGTTCAGTCTGTACGAGAATGCAAAACAAACAGTTTATGGACTATCAAAGCAAACTCGGTATTTTTTAGAAATTGTGGTTTACTTTTAAAGATATTTTAAAGTATACTTTAACAAGTAACATTAGTTAAGTATCAAAAAATACAAGTGGAGGATCTAACTTCTTTTAGAAATGATGGTTCTAAAAGCCTGCCTTTGTATATCAATAAAATAATGTGACTACACAGATGACGGATTAGTTTAAATACCGGCCACCCGCCCGAGTGTTGTGGGGTCGATTCCCACATAGTACAACTCTTTGTGTGATCCATAAATGGTTGTTATCAGTCTGTGTGTACTTTATGTCCGTAAAATCGTGTGTGACACGCTCTGTTACAGCTTTATAGTAGTATAGATTGTGACAAAAATGAAACACAGTGCATGTCTGACGGTAGGTGGTCACTGCGCACTATAGTGACGATAGGAGCAATGCTCGCACGTTGTTAAAAAGAAAGGGATGGAAAGTAAGGGAATTATGGGCTTTGGTCTTCAGCGCTTTCACTCTCCAACAATTACTTTACACTAATATTCAGTGAGAAAGTAGTTCTTCCCCAATCGAGCCTTTCCATCCGTGATCATCGAGGCTCCAAGAGTTAACCTGAATTCACAAGTTTTTCCCTAGCTTGTGATACAATAATTTAATTTGTGCAAAGAATAATTAAGGCCTCGTATCTCGTTTTGTTCAAAAATATTAAATTGGGGTACTGGAGGATAAATTGTGACTTACTTTATACTTTAAATATATACAAAGTAATCTTCGTCCCCTTGTGATGAATTTATACCTCCTGAAATAAGAGGCATTTTACGTGGCCTAGGACAATACTGTTTGTTAGATTAAAACATTAAACTCTTACTAATATAATATATGTGGAAGTTTATTTATTTAAATATTATGCTCTTTGTATATATTTTACCAAATCACGCAACATATTTTTTGCAACGTTTTAGGATATCGTTTGGTTAACTAATGTGCACACACCTTAGCAACGTTTGCCCAAAACATTATAAAATATTTGTTAAAGCCGGCGAAAACAATAGATATTTGTACAGAAATCCAACAAAACTTACTGTTTTATGTTAGCTAGCTAAGATGGATATGTATAATACAAATAGATTCTGCCGGCGACTAAGTCCGCGGGGACTTCAGAATATAAATATTATCTCTCTGCGACACACAAAATGATCCTACTTGTTTGCAGAGTCTGCCTGTGTACTTTTTTCTCCAGAAACTAGTCAAAAAACGTGTTTTAAGTTTATTTTTTTATCCTTGCTATCCTGTCCTTGTTATCCTTCCCATCAAACTCTTTTACCTTTCCTTCGAGATAACGAGGCGCTAATGATCCCTCTAGTGTTGCTAACAAATTTCGAAAAAAAAAAAAAAACCACTTACACCATGTGGGCCAAATGATTGTTTGCCACATAGTATAGAAAAAAAAGTACTTATTATATAATTTCACTAAAATTCTAAGTTCATCGTCACACTGTGTTTTATAAAAATCTCAGTACCGTGTTTCTGGCACTCAAAAGGTACTTACACAGAAAATTTCATCCAAAATATATAGCTTTCAGTTCTATTTGACAGTATACTTGAAATGGAACACATAAATTCCTGAAGCCTTGAAAATAATGCCTCTGTTCACTAGTACATTAAACAGAATGCTTCATAATTTCCCGATTCAGTATCGTTAATCTCACAAGGCAGTGGTCATATCAGAATGCGAATAGATTTTTAGAATCCTTAAACACAAAGTGAAAAATGTGAAATCGAAAATAACAATCACGAGCAGGATTCGAACCTCCATCTCCTGGATACCGTCCAGATGCTTTCTCTGTATCCAGGAGATGCAGGTTCAAATCCTGCTCGTGATTGTTATTTTCGATTTCACATTTTTCACTTTGTGTTTAATGTATGTTGCTAAGCATGTCAAATGCTAAAAATATATATAAAAATATCTAAATATTTTAGAATCCTTTCAAAATGTAGCCCTGCTGTTAGTACTACAGTAATTCTACAAGTTCAAGGTGGCCTTATTATTCGTCATTATTAATTATCCTCTTTGTCCGTGCTTTAGACTATATGGGCTTACATAAAAAAAATGCTTCGGTATCTATTAATATTTTTTTTATTTTTAGAATAAATAATTTTGAAAATAGAATAAGATTTCTGTTGATGCGAATTCATTTTATTTAAAATGCTTAAAAATTAAATAAAATAGTCACACATTGAATTCATTTTTGTCATCTCGAAGGCACAGATTTTTTACGGCATCCATCGCTCTTTATATACATATGTGATGAAGTTTGAAATATCAGTTTTATTTCATAACCTAATATTGCCAGCCCTGTGGAAACAACCATTCTCTTTATCGCCGCTGGCCGGCAGCTTATCGTGCTGTGTCAGCAGTGCCTTCAGCAAATGTTCGGTTTCATCGTAAATCTCTCTATTCGGACGTTTGATTTACGTTGTACCAGTCCTGGAAAATGCTGAGCAAGATTGCGTCTTGATATTTTTCTTAAAAAAGTTCATTTGTGCATTGTGTTAGTTGAGAAAGCTTATGCTATAATATTTATGTTAAACTATTTATTACTTTATCAAAAATACCATCGAACTTATTGGATAAAATTTGGAACACAGAAAATTTTGTAACATAGATTAACACAGAATTTTGTGATTCTCGTAAATGTTATGGATAACCAATTGCTGATAACAATTAAATTTTCGTTAAAAATACTGACATTATGCAAATTTAACTATCAGATGTCGCTGCCGTATACCGCAGATAATTTTCTAGATTAAAGTGCAAATTACATAGCGTGTAAAGCTTCTGTTGAATTAAATTTTTACTCACTTGCATATTTATATTTCTTTCTGGACACAATTTTAGAGTGCACGCAGACGAAATTGCGTAAGAAAAGTCTTTTTATATACTACATGGTTGGCAAACAAGCATACGACCCACCTGATGGTAAGCGGTTACCGTAGCCTATAGACGCTGGCAACACTGGCGGCACCCGCGTGTCGCTAACTCCAAGGAAAGAGATAAAAAGGAGATTTCTGATCGAGCCGGCGAGGATAAGCAGGGCTCTAACACTAAATAGAGGTCATTATAAAACGCAAATTAAATAACCACATCAACACCGTCTAGAGATATTTCGGTTTGTCTAAATTTACTCAATTATGTATACTTATATCTATTAATATATTTTTATAAAGCCCTATCAGACTAGACTTCAGAATAAAAGAAACAAATATTATTTGTGTAAATTCTTACAATAGCGAGCTTATTTGCGTAAATAAAATTGTATTTAAATAAAAGCTAAAACTTAAATAACGGTAAAACAAACGACGAATGTGTTTGTCAAGACAAAGTTCAAAATAAAGCGAAACTATTCTGTTTTTTGCAATAATGTGAAAAATTGGTAGTCAGTAAAACTACCTATGACGTTAACAACGGTCGTGCAACGGTTTTTTATACCTTGAAAAATTGGTCTTGTCGTTGGATGTTTATGTAAAATTACCAAAAACTAAGTTAAGTAAAGTGAAACCGAACTTCGCTAAAGTTATCCCGCTCCAATCTTTTGTTTTTAATTTATTTTTCCATAATTATAATTGGAATCATCTAAAAAGGCCTACTAAATAAGTTTTCTTCAAAAGATTTTAAAAGCAGCCAGTATTTTTTAAATTTAAGGACTTTATACAAAATATCCCTAAATGGTTCTGATGTGTGTAATTAACGTGCGTCCGGTCTACTATTTATTGCTTATGGTCACAGATGAGCCAAGGCCCAACTGCAACGATAACCGCAACTTATGGACTTAACAATACTGCCAAACTGTTGTTCAACATATCAATTCCCGGATGAGAAAAGAATGAACGAACGGCTGTTTTTCGCTACAAACAAAACACACAAAAGTGAATAATGGTCGGTCACCTGGCATACAACGATAACGACTCGTTTAGGGCCGATAATAAGTGCATACTCCACTGCGTACCTAGCTCTACTTACCTTAGTCCTACTAGAACCATAGTGTAACGAATACTAAATTCGTTACACTATGCTAGAACCCTACCTTAGCCCTCATCGGGGATGAATAGTCTAACTGAATTCTTAGTCTTACCTCACACGGATGAAAGACATAGATTTGTGACATAATATCAGTCTCCATTCAAGAGACAAATAAGTAATCTTAAAAAACCTCAGCGCTTTTTAAGCTGTCTACTTAACTATCTTTATGAAACGAAAACTGAATATACATTTAATTAAAACTAGTTTTGTGTAATATTTTCCCTGAAAAACTTTATCAAATAAGACGAACAAAAGACTTTATTTTTGCTTAAGTGGTATTTTTTATCAAACAACGTCTTGGATACGGATCCCTTTCTCAGATTGTGAGAGATTTAGGCCGCTAACTTTCTGATTAAGCGCGAGTTCAAATTTTTTCAAAACATTTCTAATTACAAACACTGTCTTGCATCAAGCAATCAATAAAAGCAGCTCATTTCTTACAACATTCTTTGACTTGCAATATACAGATTTTTATTAATTAAACTTTATCCTCCGACATACATAGTGATAAAGAGTATTCTATGTCAATGTATTTTATACAAAATTTAATCTAATCTTGTTCAGCCATTTTTTGTGATTAAATTGCAAATATACCCACTGTGACCTCTATAATATTTGCCATATTTATACATAATTTCCGTTTGTCTTGGTCAATTTTCTCAAACAAATATAAGTCCAAGTTGACATTATATGTTTTGATCAATTTTTCACGCACAATATGACAATACGATAATAAGATAGAAAACAAAAGTCTTCGTATTTCGTGAAATGATTACTCGAAGGTAAGCTGTCCAATTACACGGTTACTAGCATATTATAAGATTTTTTTTTCTCTTGGACTTTTATTCATTGGGAATATGTTAGTCCCATCGTAACCTAAACTTTACAAATTTATTTTAACTAAAAACTACTTACGACTAAGAAACACGAAAAATAGCCAACTCACATAATCGCTTTGCAGCGTCTGATGTTGGGTTGGCCAAGATAGTTTGAACAATGCCAACATCTAAACGATTAATGTTAAGACTATACACGACTAACTCCCGTTCACCCTGGTTCTGGTCACATTTCATCAATAAATGACATCATCAACAACACCGCATCTATCATATATTATATAAGATTTTCACGGCTTTTTTGTTATTAGATTTTTTACATCAAGTAATACATACTACGAGTAGGTATAAAGTAGTCACTTGTAGATAAAGTGTTATAGAATTATTGTGAAATTAAAAACGTACGGAAATTGTCCACTATGCGGGCTAGACCTTTACAATGCAATAACAGAGAATTATAGTTATTCTTAAACTGCCTCGATGGTGCAGCGGTAGTGTAAGCGACTGCTGATTTCGAGGTCTCGGGTTCGATCCCCGGGTCGGGCAATGCTATGCTAGCTTTTTCGTAAAAAGAAAAGTTCTCAGTAGCAACCCGGGGTTTGGAAATGTTCCCAGTAGACGGCAATAGGCTTGCTTTATTACGTGGGACTTATACACATACTTATACACCTCTGCCTACCCTTTCGGGGAATACAGGCGTGGTGCTATGTGTTTTATAGTCCTTCAAAATGCCTTGAATGACGAGGAAGGTTTACGCGTGTAATTTGTTAAAGTTTTGTATAGAATAGCTAAAATATGATGAAGATTGTTAAATATGTCAGAAACATTAATACCGATTATGAGCTTTACTGACGTGCCCCTGTAAACAAATAGAGCTAAAACAAAATATGCTAATGAAAATTATTTTTGGATCCTAGGTTCCTTTTGCGTGCTGTTTCGGTGAAATATGTTTAACTTTTTTTGTATTTTATAACAACATCTATACCTTGTTTCGAGCAAATAAACACTTATTAGATTGGCAGTACCAGCTTAGTAGAAAAAGCAAGCATTACCGAGACTGGTACGATTGAGTCACACATAATATTATCATTGCTCTGTGATTTATATCATTTATGAAACGTGCACCCCCTTTTTTTCTGTTAAGGCGGGAAAAAATGTACTTAACCGCATACCCCGTCGTTCGGGGCCACGAACAGGGTAGTGTGGAGCCCTCATCCACTAAATAAAGCCGCGGTGTGCTGTCTCTCCGCCTGTGTTGGTGGGCTACTGGAACTATGCTGCATTACTTCAGTGGTAAAACGTGCACCCCTAAGAGATATTCCTGATGATTTGATGCTGGTAACCCCTGTTAGGCAACCATGTTAAACTGGATTTGGCTTCAATACCTATCATACTGAATGGAGATTCACGCCCAACAAAGGTTCTGAACAAATTATTTGCTACATCTGTACACCAAAAGGTCTGACCGACATCTGTCAAGCCAATTTAATAAATGAAGACGATCGCAGAATATTAATTCGTCTAACTGTCGATATAATTCGGTTAGCTTATTCGATTTCACCGAACAAATTTATTAGCCGACCTCTCCCTAATACTATGAATGTTTTATTTTTTATTCTCTCGAAGAAATAAGGAAAATAAGTCCTCGGTTAATCGGATTTTAACGGAATCGACTCTTGTGTACTTTGTTCGTGATATTGTTTTGTAGCGATTGATACTTATTCGAGTTTTTTGATCTTGGCTTGACATGCTCAGCTACTTTAAAGAACAAATTGTTTTTGAATGTGAAAAAAGATAATTTTAGTGCGAGCGGGATACGAACCTGCATCCCTTCGGGAAGTGCTCTTCCCCGGATTGGACGTCCCCGGATTGGAAGGGACGCAGGTAAGAGCACTTTCCTGGATTGGAAGGGACGCAGCATTAAATCCCGCTTTTGTGATTGTTCGTGTTCATAACTTTGTATTTTTATGTTTTTCTGTTTTTTTTTGTTATTCAATGCAAATTTACTTGAAGGATTGTAAGATAACGTAATAAATGTGTAAACACACGTAATTCCAAACAGCTATTGTTATTAGAACTCAAAACAAATAACTTCGTTGGTTTCCGTGTGGTGACGGACGAAGAATACAAGTGTCACCACCCCATTCTTTCCCACGGGTGTCGTATGAGGCGACTAAGGGAAGTAAGCAATAATCATCCATTGCATGACTGGTGGTAGGGCTGGGTATCAAGTGGGAGTACTCACTTGGTATCCGGCCCGAGCGGGTTGGTACCACCATCTCCCGTGTGACCGGCCATGAAGCACATCGTTGCGTTTTGGCTGTAGCAGGAGATAGCCGTTTATATTTCATTTCATCTGTGACATGAATTGGTGAGCAGCGGCTTGACAATACTCTCGGTATAGTCGAGTCCATGGGCGACGGTTACCATTTACCATCAGATGGACCGTGACTCGTCTGCCCATACACAAAATAAAAAAAAATAAAAAAAACTTAAAAGCTTAATAGAGAAGGAGGAAGTTCAGGCATCTGACATTCTCCCTCGCTGAATAAAACGGCATAATTTCATAAGAATATCTGTTACTTTTCATGAAATGACGAACCGGCGATCTTGTGGCTCAGATGGAGTGGTGTAGATACCAAACTCCCGTACCGGCTGTTGTTGGTTCAATTCCCACACAGGGCAAATTTTTTGTATGATCCACAAATGGTTGTGTCTGGGTGTACTTTGTCCCTCACTTTCTGTCAACAAAGAAGAAACAAAACAATTTTACAATAAGCAATTCCATATATTCTAGAATACTCTGTATTTTTATCAGTTTTATCAGTATTTTTATGCCTGGTAATCTTTCAGAAATATAATCTTGATTCATGTCTAACGAACGCAGACATCCTTTGAGCACTGACCCGCTAAATTTACAAGCGGATTTTCTGTGGTACAAGTTACTGTTGGGGTGCTAGTTTTTTGTCACCATGCACTAGCGGATATTCCCTATTTCATGGGGGACTTTAGACGTTATACAGTTTACATCCAGACTCAATGGATCATAAATATATATATTTTTTATTACTAATGGCGGCAGGCGCCCAGATCATCAAGTGGTAAGTGTTAACTGCCGCTAATAAATATTTCAATATTTTAATTAGCACTTGACATGGTGGGCTTTTTAAAGGTGCAAAAAGTGCAAAGATGTGAAATCGAAAATAATAGGTAGGTACTATATTTGAAACTGAGTCTCCTGGAGGACCGTTCTAGATGCTTTGCACATTTAACCACCCATCGATAACAATATCCTTCTTAATGTGCAACAATGTTCGCACTTTGTTTTCTGTCGCTCATGAACTTAGAAATAGGTACTAAGAATACTTTTTTATTTTAGTTGCCTCGTAAAAACCCGCGGGAAAGACTAGGGTAGTGACACTCGTGTTATTAGTCCTTCAGCACACTGTTTATTTAACCAGATTGTGATAGAACAACAGTCTGAACCCTAAGGCTAAAAAAGAGTGTGTTAAAGCTATGGAATCAAAACTAAAATAATAATAATAAACATTCACGGACATTTTTCACACAACGTCTTCTGGTCCCAAACTAAGCTTAACGCTTTGTGTTATGGGTACCAGATTACGGATATAATACATATAGGTACTACTTTTTTTTGTAAATACATACATATAATAGATAGAAAACACCCAGACGCAGTACAAATATCTGTGTTCATCATACAAATAATTGTCCTGAGTGGGAATCGAACTCACGACCTCGTGCACGGAAGTCGGTTACACAACTGACTATGCCACCAGGCCCGTCAAAAATATTATAAAAAATATCGTAATTGTTTTCTAAATTATTACAAAATCACAATTTCTTATAACTTACAGCCTTCATAAGTAAAAAATACAAATAAGAACGTCTTTAAGAAATAATATTTTGTCAACGTTTACTACTTCATCTCGTAATCTCAATATATTATTCCGAGTTCTGTTCATAATCCACATAAGTTCAAGGAGATGTTTCAAACGCATTAACGGTTTATAGAGATACTAGCTAGCTTACCCACGGCTCCGCCGCAGGCATAAGGTAGCTATAATTAAATAACCTAACTCCTCCTATTTCCTCATCAGCAACCAGTCGGTAAGATGTTTTCTGTATAATCTCACCGCTCATGGACATTGGGAATACCAGAACACAGCGAAACCACCGCTTACCATGACTAAAGTACTTTTCTCAAACCCCGTTTAAAGAAGGACACGTGTTAGCGCTGGGGAAACACCACAGTATTAGTTCATTCCAAAGTCTATACTTATGTGGTATGGCTAAGATATTACTGCTAAAGCTTCAATACTATTACGTAAAATATCATGCTGTTTTTTTTATATTGTAACTTACAATCTTCTTTCCATTTGCCATATTATATTTCCCAATAATGTTCTCTACATACACTTCACACATGTGTCATCATTGAAGGCAGGTTAATTTCCCGCGGGAAATTTGTAGATAACTCCAAGGTATTACATATAAGAGTTTTGCCTAAATTATCACAGTCATCCTTGAAACTGTATACTCTATAGATATATATATTGTTTCTCTCTTTATTATTAGTATTCTATCAGATTTACAGAGGTCCAAGTCAAATTTCTACACTCTGGAAGCAAGCTAACAGACTAAAAGACGTTGATGAAATATCTCACCCATATACTTTTTTTATTTGTTTATATAGATTTTATATATGTTTCTTCGATTTTTATCACTACTGTTCACACCCTCAAAAATTGTACACCTAGTTCTATTTTTTGTAATTAGTTTAATTGGATATAACAATTATTGGTTGTTTAATACGAGTTGTTTTCTATCCAATGGCTTACAGATATTTTTTTAAGAGAATACTATAATTATACTAATGGAAGAGGCTTGCTTATCCCTACATAAATGTGTTGGATCGATCAGGAAAGTACCACTATCTCGCAGAAGATCAGCGTAAAGCAACGGTAATTACTTTTTTTTTTTGTTTAGGCTGGAAAACATGTACCGAAACGCAAACCCTGTCGTTCGGGGCAACGAACAGGGTAGTGTGGGGCCCTCACCCACTAAATAAACCCACCGTGTGCCGTCTCTCCGCCTTTATTGGCGGACCACTGGAACTACATCACATTCCTTCGGCGGTAACGGTAGATACTCCTATTGTTGTGATTTGTATAGTGATGAAGGCCTAAACCCCCTCCTTATTCGCTCCTTAGAAACCTTCCTACCCACCTCCTCGTACCCCTTCTTTGGAGGTTAACCTGGTTACTTTAATACAGCAATTTTTGCATAGAGATAATTAATGTGGCGTAGAGTGACGTATTTATATTATAACTAGGTGATACCCGCTACTTTGTCTGCGTTGCTTATTATATTAACAGACTAGCCTTTAGCTGCGGCGGAGCTTTCAGCGGAGTTTTTAGCTTCTACATCAGGTTCCCGATATAGTAGCGGGATAAATTGTAGGTATACCAGTTTTTAAGCATAATCAAGAGCTATCAAAGTTCTCTAGGTCTCTGTTTAGTAGTTTTTGCGAGATGCGCTAACGAATAAACAGATGAACAGACAAAAAATAAAAAGTAAATATTTTGTATTTAGACACGCCTATATAGCTTATTTCGGTCATTTTTTCTCAAATATCTTAAATTTACAGACACAGTAAATATTTTGATATTTTTATATATATTTTTTAGCATTTGACATGCTTAGCACATTACATTAAACACAAAGTGAAAAATGTGAAATCGAAAATAACAGTCACGAGCAGGATTTGAACCTGCATCTCCTGGATACCGTCCAGATGCTTTGCCAATTCAGCGTTTTGTGTTTAATGTATTGGGCTAAGCATGTCAAATTCTAAATATATCGAAATATTTACTTATAGGGTTTGCGTCATTATTAGGTAGAAATCTTAATTGTAAAATTAAGTTTACCTGGTCGGTATAATGTATGAAAATACTTCCGAAAGATGGTGCAGGCGTCTTCCAAAGACGTTAAGTATGAATGTGTTATCGAAATTAGCAGTCTGGAGCAATTGTCACGATTGCTGAATTGGCAAAGCATCTGGACGGTATCCTGGAGATGCAGGTTCAAATCTTGCTCGTGACTGTTATTTTGGATTCACATTTTTCACTTTGTATTTAATTTACAGACACAACTATGTTACAGCTTTATGATAGTATGGAAAATATACATCACTAAACTCGTAGAACTGATAAAAATCGTTGTTTTTTTAATACTTTAATAACTTTTAGATAAGGGCTAACAGTATAAGAAATAAATCTGAGAAAACTTTAATGAAATCTATCTAGTAGCTTTTTCGTGATTCACGCCCAAGGGCAGCGCTCTATCAATGTATTCATATAGATTTGTCCTAATTCTGAAGTGCACACATATAAGGAGAAGGCCCGGATAAAATTTAGTACCCAGAAATGTACTTTAGCAATTTTCAGTTAGTAAGTGACCATGTAAATTGATACGCCTATCAAGGAATTGTTATACCAACTACATATTACAAGTACGGTTGATACAACTATGTAGTTTAATTAAGATGTGGTATTAAGTATTAGAATTATTCAGAGACAATTAATGTATACTGAATAATTTATTCAAAACCTGCGCCGCTAAGCTTTTAGATTACCGAGAATTAAGTAACAGACTGAGGATTATATTGTACCTACTTAAGTAAATTGTGTTGTTTATTGGGCTGTTCTTATCTCTATATTTATCAAGAAATACGTTGGAAAATGGTTCCTATCACCATGAGAAGAGACCCGATAAAGAAACCAATAGCGGGAACGAAGAATGATTAAAAAAAATATTGAATAATTTGCTTGAGGTTCATTTATTTTCTATTGATATATAATTACCTCCAAAAACAAAAGTGCTGCTTATCTACAAATATATATAATTGCTTGTCCTGACTGATGATCAACGTAAAACCAAAACTACTATGTCAACAGCTGAATTTGAAATGTAGGTTTATTATACTATAAGCATCCGCCGAAAAAGGATTTTTGGATATTCCAACTCTAAGAGAGAGAAATGAGTGGGGGATTTGTATATGAAAGTCTTTGTTCTTTATAGGTAGAAACATATACATTTGTAATATATTTACTAAATATTAATGAAATTATATGAAGGTGCGCCCATCGTTAGAGCAATGCTTGGCAGCGACAGGAATTGGGCCGCGATCACTGCCTTCTGCGATGAGTTCATCTCGCAGACGGAAGCGGCGGACAGGGCTAGGGAGGCTGATCCTTCCGCTGACCCAAACCACCGCCAGCGACTGAGGCGGCGTAAGCGTGATTATTTGCGCCTAATGCCCTAGCTGAGGCTGCGGGTGGATGGACTGGGGAACGTCCGACACCCGCAAGGCCTCCTGCGAAGGTGCGACTCTCCGTTTTGGATGCGTCGCTCAGTAGACGGTACCCAAAAGGTTAAGCCGCCGGCGGGTGAGGGATCCACACTACTGCAACACACTATTCGTTGCCCCGAACGACGGGGTGTGTGGTTAGGTACCCGCCTAAACAAAAGGCGAGTAAAGTTCAGTCATATTAAAAATTTGTGAAAAACAGTAGGTATGCATGTTTCCAACTTTTTATTTATATCTTTTAAATTTTAAAAAACACTCAATCTTTTTGTTATACCTATACCACAGAATAGATACTAGTCCCACCGATATACATAAAAAAATATTTGTGAAAATATAAAAAGAGAGATTTACTGCGAGCAGGGCATAATTTGTTATTAAAAGTAGTGTCAAGTGCTAAAATACAGATAAAGATAAATATACACTATAAATAAATAACAAATTGGTTGGAAAACAGAGGAGAAAACAGTTCTGAATTACTTTTCTTTCGTTTAGATATAATTATTAGGGAACAAATTTTCCACGTTAGCGACGCGATATATGTATTTTTTGCTAAAACTTTTTTTATAAATACAATGAAAAAAGGTCTGTAGCATTGAAATGACAAGCAAAAAGAATTTAACGTCAACCCACGTCTTAGATCCAGATCGGATCGAGTTCCTGAAAATTCTCCAGACATTTGAGCGTAAAAGGATAACAAACAAGAGCATTTATTAGAAGCCTTTGTGTATCGTGACATATTAGGTAGACATTTAAAAATGACATATATTAGGTCTGTATACAGCCTTATATAGAAAAAGCAAAGATATTTTATTTGTTTCTAAACAATAAACTCTTATTTTAATAATAGGTGTCCTTAAATTGAAAGTCTTACTAAAATAATAAATGCGAAAGTCCGTTTGTTTGTTAAGTTTTCACAGCATAACTACCCAACCGATGATCAAAAATTTTGCATGTACATATAGTCCAGAACTCAGAAGAAGACATAGGGTGCTTTTATCCCGAAAAAATATATATGGTTCCTGTGGGATCGCAATTTTTGTATAGAGATCATTAGAGTGCCAAGAGAGATGATTTATTAGTGTAGTTATCCACGCGGACGAAGTTGAGGCCAGAATCTATTAGCAATATAATTCACACATTTATTTTATGGGCATATTGGAATATTTCCTAATAGCTGTGATGGTTTAAGGATTTAATAGTATTCCCTCTGTATGAACTCTTTATCTACTTCAACTAATTTATTTCATGTGAAATAGCTACATGATTATGCTAGGTTTGACAAGTAGATATGATAACCGTACAATAAATAATAAAAAAAATATATATTCACGGACATTTTTCACATAACGTCCTTTAGTCTCAAATTAAGTTTAACGCTTGTGCTATGGGTACCAGATTACAGATATAATACATATACTACTTTTTTTTGTAAATACATACATATAATAAATAGAAAACACCACAGAGTACAGATTCGTTAATTTACCTATTACTCGTATTTCTACTTCTACACCATAGATGTAGTATATACGAGTAGATAGATCGGCTATAGAGTAATTATGACGAGACCAAAACTGACACGTACCAGTGTGCGTGTCATGTGCATGTGTGCACTTCAAATAGTGCTGGGACGTTCACTAAACGCGACTCTCGACACATTCTGTTGTTTTAGTGTCACGAGGTGCAAAGTGAATTCAAATAAATTTTATATTCGAGGGAATAGAAATAAAACTGAAATAAAACATGTTTTATTAATACGTGGGACATTCATAAGGTTTTAAGAAACTAAAAAAATAACTTCAATTGTTAAAATATTTTAATTATTTTTTTTCAAAGAACTCTCCACCAGCCTCTATACAAAGTTTCATGCGTCTGAACCAATTTTCGAAACATTTTTCCAGTCCACGGCAGACACATCTTCCACGGCTTTCTCGAGTGCTATGTATCTTCCGGCGATGAAAACTGTATCCCTTTTAGCTGATATTTTATTTTAGGGAATAAAAAGAACTCACCCGGTGCCAGATCAGATAAGGAGGGTGACCCAAGTTGACCGGTGTGGTGTCCAGGAAGACGCTCGTTTTGAGAGCTGAGTGTGCGGGCGCGTTGTCATGGTGAAGCAGTACTCTGGGGAGCCCGGTGTTCGGTCGCTTGTTGCTCATTGCAGACAAAACTTCTGGCAGGCATTTTGTGGTGTACCATTCGGCGTTGATGCTGCTTTGGTATGGAATTGAAACCAGATATCCCGTCAAAGTGAAGAAACTAGTGATCAAAATTTTCCCTGCGCTTCTCGATCGCCTCACTTTCGTAGTCATTTCGTAGCGTTGGTTCGTTTTGAAACAGCCAAACTATCGACGGACGCTTTGTTTCAAGATCGTATTGATAAATCCAGGATACGTCACCTGTCACAATGTCCGGAAGGTACACAAGGTACGTTAGTGAAATACAATAAATTAACAGAAACATAAACAAACAGCAGTATTGGCCAAGTGTGGTACACAATTGATATTAAAATTCTAAAATGACGTACCGGCATGAATAACGTGGGTATATAACCGGAACGTAGCTTTACTCACTGTGTGCCTCTATGAGAAAAACATTTTTGTTCAAAGTGCTTGCTGCATAATTTCGAATAATTTTTGGGAATCCAGTATGAAAGAGAGTATTGGTGTAAGGGCATGCTCCGATGGTTCGGACATGTGGAAAGAATTCCGGACGAGCGACTGTTTAAGAAGATATACAATGCGAAAGTGGAAGGATGTAGGTACAGGGGGAGACCAAGACTCACCTACCTAGACCAAATCGGTCATGTATTGAAGGATGGTGGAGTTAGGAGTCTCCGAAATACCGGCGAGCGTGTATGAAGAGAGTTATGAATGTTGAGGAAGCGAGTGATGTATGCTCTTGGCACTCTGTTCTCTCTGTCTACACTGCAATGAAGGAATTTTTGTCGAACATTAATATTCTGAGAAAATCTAAAACGTTAAATTAAAATATAAACTTTAACTATCCAAAGATAAAAATACATTTACTCAAAAAATGATAACTTAACCGTATAGAATGATCATACTCAAATTTTTGAAAAATAATAATAAATATATTATATTAATATAACCTTATCTTATATATATATATATATAATTATAACCTTTACTGAAACATAAATCAAGGCTTGGCCTTTCCCAATAATACACATCGAAGTCATTTTATCGATACCGAAATACCGATAGTGTCAATCTCTATCAAAGAAAGATTGTAAATTTTATATCACAAAATGTACGTATTTGTTATCTTTTTATATTGAATTTGAAGGCATTCCGGGCATGCATATGATTTAATTCAATAAAATTCCCCATCCGTGTATGAGCACAGCGTTTGTGGTAAGTTCATAAGCTTTGCATATAAACAACAAATTACTTACATGTGAAATGTACAATTCTGTGTGTTTTCTTTCTTATATGAGTTACATCCGGGCACTGCACACGTAACTACTATATATATTATTAGACACGTCAATTAATACAGAATTAAACAATAATTTCTCCAATTTTCCTAAAAGATGCGAAATTTGGATCGTTGACTATTGATGTCAGGTCCATACAGGTCCATAGCGTGTATGATAGTGGTCTCGTCTATCTATCTCGCTCTAACATACGCGTATACTATGTTCTTACTCTTTTGCATCACCGATCTATCTATATACTACATCTATGTTCGACACTAATATAAAACGTGAAGAATTTGTTTATAAATGATTTAAAGAATCGTTTTAAAGAATTCCTTTTACATTTTATAGAACAATTTATGGAAAGACTAAAGGCTGCTTAGCATAACGATAAGACACTTAAGGGTCGGGCATTTACAAAAAATAATTGAAATTATATAATATACATTTTTTCAATATAATTAATATAAGTAAAGAGCTTTTCTAAAACTGACCGCAAGCTGTTTACAAATAATTAGATTTCTATTATTTTTAAAGGTGGCTGAAACGACGGTGACGGTGCACTGCAAGTTATCAAATATCAATGAATTGTAAGACTGGTTTTGTTAAAAAGCTATATAAATGTATAACCATAAGTTCATTATTAATTAACAAGAATATTCAATCAAACGTAAGCTGAGAGGTAGAATAGTGTGACGTTTCGCCACGTTACGCCACTACCTCTATGCCGGCTCCATGTATTGATTCAGTCATCTGAGGTATCTAAATTTAGTTTCCAATACAACAGGGAATACACATAGCAATGGCATAGACAATAAAGTATAATAACGGTTTCATACATATTAAACAATATATACAACTGAAATCATTTTATAAAAAATTGTTTAATTTAGATAACCCTCAACACAGCAACAAACCTTGACATTACCTACTCTGATTACGATTGAGTCCTTGAGCGGATGTTGTTTCCACTTACCATCAGGTGGGCTGTGTCTCGTCTACCACCGTAAGCCATAAATAAATATTATTTGATTATAACTCTTATCGCCGTGTGGGGCCGGCTTTACATAAATAAATATTATTTGATTATAACTCTTATCGCCGTGTGGGGCCGGCTTTACATAAATAAATATTATTTGATTATAACTCTTATCGCCGTGTGGGGCCGGCTTTAGAATTGTCCCACCCCTCTTCATCCATGGGAGTCGTATGAGCCGACTGAGGGAATACCGGGGGAGTGGGCAGCAGCACTCCCTAGAGTATTAACAACATCCACTGCGATCGCCAACCCGCCTGCCAAGCGTGGCGATTATGGCACTATCCCCATATGAGCGAAATACATGTTATGGCGTTCTCTTGGGGAGGCTTATGTCCAGCAGTGGTCGTCGAAAGGCTGATGGATGGATGAACTCTTATCTGGCATATGTTTTAAATGAAATAAATTTTTTTTCTTCTGCTCCAAGCCAAGCTCTATCTATCTGTAAATTTGCGTTAAAGCAAATTAACAATTTCAACAAATAGACAAAACAATCCTTGTTTTGTATTTATTTGTAAGGAGGGGTTATTTTCTATTACGAGTTCAATTTATTTAAAAATCTGTACTTTGAACAAAATATTCCTATTTAGCTTCTAGTATTTATGCTTTGTAGTAAAAAGTTTACTTAATTAAAAGCCAGGGAGTTGAAATGACTATATGAAAGCCGCTGCCCACATTTGGACCCAAAGGACCGCACGCAAACTCATTTGAACCTATTTAGGCCCGCGTCAAGGGAACGTAATAAAGATTTTACTCGTATATTACACTAGCGACGCACCGCGGTATCTTATTTTGACTTGATTAAAACATTAAGTTACTCCATTATTATAAAAGTTTGATTGAAGTGTAATCGAATCTTCCTTAAAAAATATTTAAATGGCAATGTAAACCATATCAAAATACATTGCGTGGGTTAAAATAACTAAAAGTTGGAAACAGACAGAGGCAGCTAATAATCTATCTATCTATACTATTATAAAGCTGTAACAGAGCTGTGTCTGTACATTTAAGATATTTGAGAAAAAACTACTGTAATAGGCTTAGGCGTGTCTAAACACAGAACAATTTTTTTTAGAATTTTTGTCTATTTTCTGTTTGTTTGTTCGCGCATCACGCAAAAACTACTCAACGGATTTTGATGCAACTTTTTTTATTTGGTAGCCCTTGATTAAACTTAAAAATTGGTAAACATTTTATCCCGATACTATATCCGGAACCTGAGATATAGCCTAAAAGCTAGCTTTTGGCTGCGGCGAAGCCGCCGTGCCCGTCCTTCCGCTTGTATTGGTAAGCTTGAACTGAGTAGCATTTATTCAGTAGTCCACTGACGAACTCATACTGCGCCAGGTAGGCAACAATCATCATCCTTGCTTTCCACGTTCTATAGTTTTATATCGCGTTGTAAATACACGTGTGATGCCTATTGCTCGCATCTATAGGCTACTATAATTACCACTAGGAGGGCTATTATGCTTACCAACCTTGTACAAAAAAAAAACATCATAGAAAGTGTATTAATTCAAAAATCAAGATCTATGACTGATAACTTTATAAGGACGTTCTATACGTAATTATCCCACACACATACATTTTCTTTTTTAATGAAAACATCTATGTCATCCAATTGCGATGTTTACAGTGTGAGGGTGACCATCATTATCCTCATAGAATTTATACAAAACGAAAGCACTGCATCAAATATTTTACGTTAATTTGATGGTAATATTTTTATTTGTAATAATATTCTGGCCTACCCACTATTCAACATGGCTAGAATTTAATTTAACCTAGTCTTAAGATGATTTGTTAATTTATCGTTTAATACACAGTTGCTTTTCTATTGGGGGATACACGCTGAGCGACGAAGCTCTTAAAATAAATTAAAAGAGAAGAGATCTGTGACAAACGTATTTAATATTCACGCTGAGTATAATATTTGACATGTGTTGCCAATATGCATATTTTCTTAAAAGGAATTTAGAAGCTGTAATAACATGAATATTCTTGGCACGAGTTACGAAATTTACACATATATTATAAAACGAACCTCGTATCTATAAATGTTTAGATAATACAAGTTTGGACGAAACGTCCAGGTTAATCAAAATTATTTATTTATTTGTATTTTAAAATTAAAATTAGCTGTGGTTTTTGCATTAACCTCCGAGCCTTGTGTTGCGTCAACCAGATAATAAATTAAAAATAATTTAGGTTACAAAGCGCCCTTTGGTATAAAGGTCGAGAAAAACACCTATTTAAATCGCCCTCATTCTTTTTTCATTAAGAAAATTAATCTATGGAACAAGTTAAAGAATCGAGGTCGTCTGTTTCATGTTTTTTTCAATTGCATTTTTATCACCCGACCTAAATCGCCTCTCCGTTTATAAGAGAAGCGTGTGTATTGGTCTCTTTGTGGCATCATAGCTTCCAAATGACTAAACAGATTATCGTTGAAAGGTAAATTGAACACTCTTGTTCTAAGCTTTATATCAGCGTTTTTCACAAACTTACAGTTGTGGTGTCGTGTTTAGTCTCATTGGAATTGTCTCTATTTATGGATAGGCTGTGACCAGGGTCTAGGTGGAGTAAAGTGGGCTGTAGAAATGTTGAGGGTTTTAAATTTGTAATTTATTTATTACTAACCCATTGATAATCACTATCACTAACCATGTCATCACTAACCCATGAGGCATGAGGCAGTTATTAAGTAATCGAACCCTCGAGTTGGGTTAGATGAAATTTACTTCCGCAGTTTTTACGAGTTTTTTGCTGCAAAAGGGTTGACTAAGTATATTATTGCAGACAGTAAAAAATATGTAGTATAATTCTATATAGCGTATGAATTCAGATGTTTATTTTTTACTAACAAGCTGTCGACTTTGTATATGTACAATTTAGTGACGAAAAGTTACAAATAATATTCCAAAATCTACAACATTTTACTATTATTTGAGTGTATCTCTTAAAGTTTTTTCAGCATATATTATCACTAGTAAATAAACTTTTGCTGCACTATACAAAACTTTTAATTATTGACGGGCCTCGTGGCGTAGTCGGTAGTATAACCGACTTTCGTGCACTAGGTCGTGGGTTCGATTCCCACTCAGGACAATTATTTTTATGTGATGAACACAGATAATTGTACTGTGTCTTGCTATTTTCTATCTTTCATATGTAATTTACAAAAAAAAGGTAATATATGTAATAAATCCGTAATCTGGTTCCATAGCACAAGCGTTAAGCTTAGTTTGGGACCAGAGGACGTTGTGTGAAATGTCCGTGAATATTTATTTATTTATATATCCGCTCGTGAACATGGAACATCGGCATGGCTCAAACCATAATAGCCCCCTAGGTGGCGCCAGTCACATCCCATTTTCGCGCGGCGCACGGGCACCCATTTGTACATCATTTACCAACACTCAAAAGCTAAGAACGACGGGTCTTTTTATTTTTCCAATGATCTAGTCAATTAAGCGCTTTGAATGATGTCCGAATCATACATATTCAATAAGCCTAAATTGAAAATCCATCCATCCATCCATCCATCAGCCTTTTAAAGTCCACAGCTGGACATAGGCCTCCCCAAGAATGGAGTGCTGCTGCCCACTCCACCGGTATTCCCTCGGTTGGTTATTGAAAATAATAAACGACAAATTGAACCTCCGCTTGAAAAATTTGATAATTTTTATTTCAATACATTTTGACCCTATAACCTCTTTATATTATGTTTTAAAACACTCAATGGGTCCTACTTCTAATAATATATATATATATATATATATATATATATATGTATAAATCACAGTAACAAATATATATATATATATTATTTCAATTATCTTTTCGAAAGCTTAAAAAAAATACTTATTTTAACACATAGCGTAACGTCTGTATTCCCCGAAGGGGTTGGCAGAGGTGTATTACACACCCACGACTCGCCAGCTATGTTTAAGTCCGACGTAATAGGGGGCGAGCCTATTGACGTCTACCGGGCACATTTCCAAACTCCGGGCTGCTATTGAGGATTTTTCTTTTTAGGAATAAGCTCAATAACGTTGCCCGACCCGGGGATCGAACCCGAGACCTCATGATTAGCAGTCGCATACATTACCGCTACACCACCGAGGCAGTCAAATATATTATAGTATTTTACTGCTGATTTTTTATATTTTTTTTTTTTTTATAATCCCAAGATGTAGAAACGAAACATTAATATAAAAGTATAATATGATTATATAATTATATGAATATAATCACACCATTAAATATTAGAATTTACTAGGAAATTAAAAAAAATATAATAATATGCAACATCATTATCGCCTAGCTTACTATAGGTACATAACAGAACCTAATAAAACTTACCAAATCTCGAAGATAAAATCCTTTCACTACACCACAAAACTATATGTTTTAACTAGATTCCAGAATAATTCAACAAAATACACTGCAAAATCACAAGAAAATCACAAATCCACGTACACGAAATTACATATTACTGCGTAGAAACAACCAAGATGTGACCACGTACTGACCAAAGACTTCTATTTTATTTCTTTTGAATGTTGTCACAGAGTAAGCGTTTCCGCTATTTGTTTCGTTAGGTTGTTTCCTTTAAAATGAGATAGTGTTACTTGCTCGATGTATTATACCACTAGTAAAACAGAGATAACAGATATAATTCGACCAGGCGAAGTATAGATGCTTGGCAACAAAGCCAAGGTGTATCTACGGGTAGAAATTGTGTGACAACATTTGTTGCCAGTGTGCCACAAGCGGCAATATTATTCGCAGTCAGAAATTTAGAAACAATCAATTAATAACGACTCCTACATAGTCTGCCATCTCTTCAAATATTTCTTTCTTTACAGACAAGTGCTTGACAATGGTACGCTCGTGTTCCTGCCGTTCAGTGCAGTGCAGTACCGGCAGGACATCCATGCTACAGTATACCGCTGCAGGGCACATAACACACATGGCACCATCGTCTCCAGAGACATGAGGACTCAAGCAGGTTAGTTACTACCACCAAATAGTCCAGGAGTCTATTCGTCGTATTTCATTACGGGTCTACTGATGATAAGGGGACTTCTGAAGGGACATTGTTATTAAACCTAAAATAAGACCATTACACTTAGACCTGTTTTTTTTTTAAACCAATAACTTTTTTGCTTTATTGGTTGTCATTGTCATGAAATGGACATATATTTTGACACGAACGGATGACGGATTACCAATAAGGGTAATACACATAATATTGAACCATTTTTTTTCTTTATGGTAATTTTCTTGTAGTGACATTATTGTAAAGAGTAGAATAATCTAAAAAAAGACATTATTGCCTGCTTAACGTTGACCGAAGTAATGGCAGAAGATTGTAAGAAAAGGGGCCTAGGGATGTATATGAGCAAAACCCAAAATAATGATTTTTGAAAGAGGAAAAGCCAGAACTGATGTTAGAGTATCAATAGACAATGGTGTGCTAGAACAAGTGAATGAATTTGATATCTTGAATGTGTATTCAGTAGGGACAGAAGGTACACCAATGATATAGAGAGTAAAGTAAATGCGGGAAATAGAGGGAACGGAGCATTGGGGCAAATTCTCGGCAGTCATCACCTCAGCCAGAAGACACATGTCGCAATACACAACGCAGTGCTAATCCCAACGTTATTATATGAGAGTTAGGTATGCAAAAAAGAGCCATCAATCCATCAGCCCTTCGAAGTCCACTGCTGGACATGGCCTTCCGAAGGGAACGCCACAACATGTGTTTCGCTTATATGGGGATAGTGCCGTAACGCTTGGCGAGCGGGTTGGCGATTGCAGTGGATGTTGTTAATACTCGAGGGAGTGCTGCTGCCCACCCCTCCGGTATTCCCTCAGTCGGCTCTTACGACTCCCATGGGTGGAGAGGGGTGGGACAATTCTAAAGCCGGCCCCACACAGCACGCAAAAAAGAGCATGCGAGTAAAATCAATGCAGTTGAAGTACGATCTCTGCGGAGAATCTGTGGAGTGAGGCTTACTGACCGCATTCGAAACGACGATGTAAGAGGGCGAGTAAGTTAAGAAGATATACCATGCGAAAGTGGAAGGATGTAGGTACAGGGGGAGACCGAGACTCACATACCAAGACCAAATCGGTTATGTATTGAAGGAAGGTGGAGTCAGGAGTCTCCGAAACCAGCAAGCGTGTATGAAGAGAATTATGAATTTTGAAAGAAGAAGCAAGAGATATATGCAAGAGTAGAGCTTTTTGGCACTCTGTTCTCTCTGCCTACCCCGCAAGGGAGATGGCGTAATTATAGGTAACTAAATAAACCTGCAAATTTGCATTTAAGACAACTGGTATAAATCTAACTGACGGGCCTCGTGGCGTAGTCAGTAGTGTAACCGACTTCTGTGCACGAGGTCGTGGGTTCGATTCCCACTCAGGACAAATATTTGTTTGATGAACACAGATATTTGTACTGCGTCTGTGTGTTTTCTATCTATTATATGTATTTATTTACAAAAAAAGTAATATTATGTAGGTATTATATCCGTAATCTGGTATCCATAGAACAAGCAATTAAGCTGAGCTTAGGATCAGAGAACGTTGTGTGAAAATGTCCGTCCGTGAATGGGGTGCTGACACAAGATTTTTTCCGCATGATCTTTTGTATATATATTTAGAATATATAACTGCCTCGGTGGTGCAGCCGTAGTTTGAGCGACTGCTGATCATGAGGTCTCGGGTCCAATTCCCGGGTCGAGATGTGCTATTGAGCTTTTTCGTAAATAGAAAAACTCTCAAAATCTTGGAAATGTGCCGGGTAGACGGCAATAGACTCGCCCCCTATTACATGGGACTTAAACTTAGCTGGCGAACCGTGGGTGTGTAATACACCTCTGCCTACCCCTTCGGGGAATACAGGCGTGATGCTATGTATGTTTAGAATATAAATACATCACTCTACTCACTCATTTATCCGGGATGAAAAGCAGCATAATGTACTTTTCATTTCATGGGGATTTGCTTAGCAGTTACAGCGTGAAAGCAGAACAAACAAACGAAACAAACTCACTTTTATATTTTAGTACTGCTACAAATCAATACATGTTAACTGCCGTTGTTAGACGAATACCTAAAGTAAATCAGATTATATCTAAATTATATAGTTATTTATCTATGATCTAAATTCTAAATTCTACACACAACAAGAGTTAGTACAAGAGTTTCAGTCAAAATCGAATTACAGGTATAAAATTTTTGTTCATTTATATGAGCAATAAGTTTTTAATAATAATAACAATAAGCTGTCCATAAACATAATATGTGACACTACGTAATAATATATTTCATATTTGTAAGCTATACCTTCATAATTATGATACCCACTGGCATATGAACGTAAGTAATTTGTTGCTTGTTAGGGCACAATTCTTTTCCAAATGCTATCTTTGTACTGATCTGCCAAAAATATTATATTTATTCTTTATAAGCGAAATTTTCTTTTTTAAAGCTCAATATATGTCTCACTATTGGAGTTTTTCAAGTTATTAATATACTTGATTCTGCCAATGCACATTATTATATCTTATTATGTATTCAAACGAGCAATAATTATTGTAGATCTGTTTCTTTATTTCGTGTATCTCGGAAACAGCTCTAACGATTTCGATGAAATAAATTTGTACTTAGATAAGGATTTGCTTTCTAAATTTATCTGTATAAGCATTTTCCCTGAGAAAACGAGATTTTGCATTAAATATATATATATATATATCATTTTTCTAATGCGATAGTATAGTGCCATCTAGTCATTATTTTAGGTAGGTGCATCGTTGCTAATACCATGATTTGTTTTATTTGATTTTTTTTACCACGATTTGGATTGAAAATGTTGTCTATCTCTTAGCACCTTTAACACGATATTAAAAAAGAGAAAAAAATATTACGGATCGATAGAACGCTAACAATGTCAGCGCCATGTAGTACATTTTTGGTGTACTTTTTCACCTTATCAAAATAACTCACACGGTATATTTAGGACGCCATAATTTTTTTTTATTATTCCTAGTGATGGCAGACGAACCACGGCCCACCTGATGGTAAGTGGTAACCGTCGCTCATGGACTCAACTATACCGAGAGTATTGTCAAGCCGCTGCGCACCATTTCATTTCTAAGATATGAAAGGAAAGAACTGTTCTCCAGGATTATAATTGTCGGAATGTTGTATACCAAATTGTAGATAATTTATTCTTCTTGGGATAATTATTAATACCTACTGAGAATATATTACCGTGTTACACATTATTTTCACAAAAATACGCTTTTTCGAGGCAAGAATCGATAAAAAAGGGATCTGAATAGGAACTTTTACAGACGGACATTTTTATGTGTTTCGAAGTTACAGTTCATATGGAGGAAAATTTGCAAAATATTCATATGTAATAAGTACGTGTATCGTATATAAATAAGTATCTTCTCCATAGCTTAGAAACGTCGAGCGAAGCTCTGTCGCCCAAGTACTGAATACGTTTATATGTCACATTATATGCAAGAACACAAACAAATACTTAAGAAATGGAAAAAATTGAGTCAGTGAGCCTTAACACGAATAATTATTTCTAGATTTGAACAAAAAACATTGTTAAATGGCCTCTATTAGATGGAGTGACAAAATGTTTAAAGACACAAAGAAACATTGGATATAAGCAGGACAAGAACGCTCGTTGTGACACTGGGATAATCTTTGTATAAAGTGGACATTAAAAAACTGATGATTGATGGTAGTTATTTGAAAAAGTAAAACGTTACCGTAGCCTTAGACTAAACTGTATATCATTACAATAAACTTTCACAAAAACGTTTACTGGTGTTATTTTAACACTCTACAAGGTTATGTTATTACTGTCCGTAAACCGTCTTAACAAAAATCTAATTAGCCACAAGAAAACAACAAACAAAAAATAAATTTCCGCCGCCCTGCAGAGGCAGTGTGAAGTAACAAATCTACCGCTCGTTGCTTCAAGTAATAAAATCTCTACTAATATTATAAACGCGAAAATAAGTTTGTTTGCTTGTTATGCTTTCACGCTATATATGCATAACTACTAAACCAATTGTCATGAAACTTTGTATACATATCCGTAGTCTAGAGCCCAGAAGAAAATGACTTATGTAATCCCGGAAAATTGAATGTTTCCCGAGGCATATCAGTTTTTTTTATACAGAGTATTAATGTGCTGTAGAGTGACGTATTTACATTCTGAGCAGAAGCAGATGAAGTCATGGGCAAAATCTAATATTTTATAATTAGTAAACATTCAGTTAGCCTTCTTTACGGTGTTCGTGTCCCTTGTTCAGATAAGATTTGGTGAACTTAAAAATATTCTGATTTGTAATTAAATTAGTGTAACAGGCGTTTTGTGAATGACCAAGTAACAATAACTGCGAGAATATTATTGTATTTATACGATTTCAATATTATTCTTTATATTTGAGTTCGCTCAGTGAACAAAATTCATATTTGTTAGTATAAAAGAAATGGAGATACTTACTACATTGTTTTCGTCCTTTTCTCACAGCATGAAACACTAACATGTTTGTCTTTTTATTACAAGTATGTGAGAATAAATTATTGTAATTTCTCCCCATTGATGTGAAGTAAAAATTATTGTCGTTGAGACTAAAAGTGTTTTTTTAATCAATCACCAAAATAAAACTTTGGATGGATCTAATTGTGGTTACTACTACTTAGAAATAATTTAGAGCCCCACATGCAGTTATATTTATGCTATCACAATTATATTATCTAGCAAATAACCTTATTACAAAACTAGATAAGTATAAAAAAATAGTGCCTCCATTTGTAAAGTGTTAGTTTTATAACAAAAATATATTGTAGATGAAATGCGAACAAAATAGAAAACTGTAAACAATTTTATGGTCATGGTGCCCTAACGTTGTAGCCATCTATGTGTTACTTAACACTTACAACTTTTTACGTTGGAAGGTTAATGTCCAGTCGTAAGGGTGAAAAAAGGGATAATGGAAATCATAACAGTTAAATAGTCTCTTGCCAACACCGAATACTGTGAAAACGAGTTAAATGTTTATACCATTAGTCATAGTACCGTTTTCGGGTGAATTCGTTATTTTGATTGGTTAAAATTAAGTACTTGAGGTAGTTGGGTCAAGAAAATTAGAAAAGTGCTTTCTAGCTTTAACGGCTTATATGGTTCAAACTTTACAGTTGAAATGCTGAAATAAAAACAATGATTAAAGCTCATTGTCCGCTCGCAATATGCGATTATGATTTGTAGATGAATGTTCTAACTTTGCTAAAGCATATTCCCAGAATGTCTGTCAGTCTGGTAATTGGTACGTCATCAGCACAATGTCGAGCCATTTACTTAAGTATTTCTACTCTAAAGCACAAGTACAGTAACTATTGAACCAATCACCATGAAACAAATATAGTATGAAGCCTTTTTTTTGTTTTGGCGGGAAAATATGTTCCTAACCGCACACCCTGTCGTTCGGGGCAACGAAAAGGGTAGTGTGGGCCTTTCACCCACTAAAGAAACCCGCCGCGTGCCTTCTCTCCGCCTGTGTTGACGGACCACTGGTACTGTGTTGGATTACTTCAGTGGTATAGTGTAGAGCCTAAAACAAGCTACATTTTCATCCTGGAAAAATGAATGGTTCCTTTGGGATAGCTATTTTATATAGAGATAATTAGGATGTAAGTACAAGGGGCAGACTAAGACGCACCTACATAGACCAAATTGGTCATGTATTGAAGGAAGGTGGAGTCAGGAAGCTCCGAAACCGGTGAGCGTGTATGAAGAGAATTATGAATGTTGAGGAAGCGAGAGATGTATGCAAGTATAAAGCCTTTTGGTGCTCTGTTTTCTCTGCCTACCCCATAAGGGAGATGGCGTGATGATAACTAAGTAGGTAAGTAAGTAGTGTGTTTAGGGTGATATATTTATATTTAGCAGTCCAATCCTTCGCGTGGGCTCTTTAGAATCTAGTGAAATATATTTTGTTTTTCACACTGTCATCGTACTATTGTCTATTATTTGCAGTAGTGATAGCTCAGCGATAAGTTCGAGACGCATCAAGGCTGAGGTATTGAATAAAATACCATTATTTATTTGAAAAAATGTGTGTAATTGATCTATTAATCTGAAATTATTAATCCCCGATGAAGGTAAACAGTTTTCTTGATAAATATAATGACTTGTGAAGTTTCTCAACCCACATTTATTGGTAAATTATGACCTAAATTGCTCTGTAAATAACACCAAAGTCTCTTTATACACGCACATTGAATATACATGATACTAGCTATATAAAACGAAAACGAGCCGATACTACAACAAATCCTCCGAAGCATACACTCTTTTCTCCTTACGAGGTATAAATAACCCATAAGGACTTAGTACAAAGTAAAAATACGTATGAGAAAACAAGATTTGCGGCAGGTATATCAATATTTAACGACGTAAAGAGCTTTAACTTCATATTTATACGTACGTGTATGGTTTGAGAGCTAAAATTATAGTGTAATTTTTATATCATGTTACCTTCCCATTGTAACGGATGCCTGGATAGGGTCCCTCAACAGAATAAGACGGAATTAGGCAATGAGCACTTACATTATTCTGCTGCTGGTTGGCAAAAGTCACAAGGTTTCTCTTCTCGTATTTGCTACCAAATAAGATAAAGTAGAACAGATCAAAAATGTGAAGTAGAAAATTGATAATTGCGAACGAGGATTCTTATTTCGCATTATCACATCAATTCATATTTTTCCTTTTATTTATACTACGTGGGTGGCAAACAAGCATACGGCCCACCTGATGGTAAGCGGTTACCGTAGCCTATATACACTTGAGACACAAGAGGTATCACTGGATATGAGGTAGATAGGAAGAAGAGAATATGTAGGATGCTAATGAGAGGATAGAAAGGATAATAAGGAGAGGATAAGGAGTGGGTTAGTGCCTCCGCCGCTCTCACTCACCATACGAAACGCAACGGTAGGGGTACCTAACGTTCTTTCACGCTGATCTTTTGTGAGAGGGTGGTACTTCCCCAATTGAAAATCATCATATATTCATTCAAGCCATTGACCAGTATTACATATTTCTGAATAAATGAACGTTTAGCATATAATTAACAATCAAGCTGTCTAATTACTCCACGAATAGCTCATCTTGTCAATTTGCACATAATTTTCCTAAAGCGGACCGACCCGCCTCCGGCTATCGCTCTAATTCGGTAATTACTGACCCCAGTAACACTCTGTTACATTATACACTACTCTGTGTGAACATAGAGTAACATATACAGTAGGTAAGCTCTGAATAATTAAAGTGAAACATCTAATACCTAATGTATTGTTTTCGTAGTAAAAACTAAACATTTTTGCCTCTTTAATGGATGCTGTACTTTCTTTTATAATGAGAAGTATTTACGTTACAATCCAGGAACAAAATATTTAGGCCTTTAATTTACCTTACAGTGGTTTTCTTTATATGTCCATTTATCTACCGTTCGTCATCCACTGCTAATGTTCAGCAGTGGATGACGAACCTAAAAAGAGAGATACAATGAACGGTCCCCTGCTGCTTTAATCTAATGGCTCCCTTTTTTTTTGTTAAGGCGGGAAAAAGTATTCCTAGCTGCTACCCCGTCGTTCGGGGCAATGAATAGGGTAGTGTGGGGCCCATCTAATGGCTCCTTGCGACCAAATTATCGGTTCACTTGCTGACGAGATCCACTCCAAAATCTTGAGAGCGATGTGGCCTTGCCAATGTCACGTAAGTGTACTAAGCCTACATATTTTTTCTCAACGGGCAGTAGTTTGTAGTTTACCCTTTCGAAATGTAGGTCAAACTCAGAGCTATTTCATTGAAATAATCTTGACAAAAGAGCTAGAGCATTGAAGCCTTTCAACGCAAATTAAGATAAGCTGCAAGTTCCGTCTAAATCGATAAAACCCCACTAACAATTTGGTTTGTCTGAAAAAGGATTAATTTGCCGTGTGGGGCCGGCTTTAGTCCCACCCCTCTCCACCCATGGGAGTCGTAAGAGCCGACTGAGGGAATACCGGAGGAGTGGGCAGCAGCACTCCTTCGAGTATTAACAACATCCATTGCGATTGCCAACCCGCCTGCCAAGCGTGGCGATTACGGCACTATCCCCCATTCTTGGGGAGGCCTATGTCCAGCAGTGGACGTTAAAAGGCTGATGGATGGATGGATGGATGGATGGAAAAAGGATTAATTAAGTAGGTATATAACTTTATTGTGAATATTAATATTGAATTCATGTTTCTATGCTGTGTTCTGTGTTAATATTTTTTTGTATTACTTATACAAGTCTCAAATTGGCACATTGGTCTTTATATATCTTAATAATTAATATATTAAAAATGTGTCAGCGCTTGTTAATATATTATTTGTATGACCGTACACAATCACACAAAATCGCTCTGATTTTAAATACGAAAGTGAGTTTATTGTCTGTTATGCTTTCATAACGCAACTACTAAACCAAGCAGCGGTAGTGTGAGCGACTGCTGATCATGAGGGCTTGGGTTCGATCCCCGGGTCGGGAAGCGCTATTGAGCTTTTTTGTAAAAAAAAAATCTCAGTAGTACCCCGGAGCTTGGAAATGTACGGTAGGCGGCAATAGGCACGCGCCCTATTACGTGAGACTTAAACGGAGCTGGCGAACCGTGGGTGTGTAATACACCTCTGCCTGGCCCTTCGGGGAATATAGGAGTTATGCTATGTAACTACTAAACCAATTATCATGAACACAAAGTGAAAAATGTGAAATCGAAAATAAAAGTCACGAGCAGGATTTGAACCTGCATCTCCTGGATACCGTCCAGATGCTTTGCCAATTCAGCCATCGTGACAATTGCTCCTGATTGCTAATCTCGATAACACATTCATACTTAACGTCTTTGGGTGACGTCTGCGCCATCTGTCGGAAGTATTTTCATACATTATACCGACCAGGTAAACTTAGTTTTACAATAATTAAGATTTTACCTAATAATGATGCAAACCCTATAAATATTTAGATTCCTTTACCTGGAGTCGGCAACGTATGAATTACGCCTCTGGTATTGCTAAGGGTCATAAGCTACGGTAACCACTTACCACTAGGCATGCTATATGCTTTGTTGCTGCCCTCGTGGTATAAAAATTATAAAAAAATATCGTGGTCTTTATGCTTAAAACAATCGCTGGTGCTTTTACGAACTATATCTTAATCTTTAGAGAAACTAATAGTAGGCCGTGGGTAGGTATCGATCTGTGTTCGGTATTACTATCATTTGGATCACGCTCAAGCAAGCTTGGCTCTAACCAAGGTAAATAAAATACCGGTGCTCTACTATGAGACAGTAACCCTAAAGAAGGTACATAAAGAAAATAGCGTTCGTTTTGAGCTCCTATAGATATACACTCATTCATAAGCAAACGAGTATTGCTATTATGAAATAAAATAACAAATCCACATGACAATTTACAGGTAGCTTGCATGTTTGATTCGTGACTAAACAACATTTTCAAACACAAAACAGGCGATGAAAATATGCAAATGGTATCTTTATTTACTAGCACTTCGTCACGTGCTGAGTTGAATACAGTGTTCGTGTCTCAGAATACTTGTGTTCTGGGTATAAGTAATTGAGATGTACTTACTTACTTCAATTTTCTTCGCCAATATTTATTTATATTTCTATATTTTTTATTGCTGTCGAGTCACAACAAATAAAAATGCCTCACGTGCTCTGTTTAAAATTAGAAAAAAACTCTACTGCTTTATTCTACTCTGTGTACAAATATCTTTTGCAAGCTTTCGTAATTACTGTAATACAAAAACCCATCTTTTTGTACTACGCGGTAAAAATTTTGTAAGGGCTTTTAATCAAACAAGCCCTTTGAGCGTTAACTACTAAGCTACCAGCAGTAGTATCAATATCTTATCATAGTCTTGCCTTTATAAGGAGACAGTAAATATTTTACGTTCGTTCCAATCAGACAAGCTTAATTATATAAGTGTTTGAATACACAAAATAATTAATTCTATTACGTTTAAAATGTGGCATGATAAAAACCCATCTCCCATCTCCTAAGTGGTAACAATCTACGCTCGGGTAACTGGATCTCTATTATATGAGGCTTCCGTATCGAACGACCTGTGCTGAATTAAATTGTACCTACAACCGTTATATGGGAGCTGGAAAATTTTTACTGAATCATAATACTCTCTGCAACTAACGTGCCGTGAAGATAAATGGTCAGGTGGGAAACGAGATAATATCGACTGGCTTTCTCTACAGATCGAAATACTCGTATATTGAGATATATTTTATAATAGGCTGGTTCTAATAGGAAAGTAATACTCTCTCAAAGAATATTAGCCAGTAAATAAGTATTCTAAATAGGTATAGGGTTAGGAAGGGGGCCAAGTGCCCACAATGTCAACTCTCAACTTCTCAAATCTATTATTTTAATAAAAAATGGGTGTCATATTAATTTAAATAATATTTTTATTTTGATTATCTTTATAGTAATTTTTAATTTTTTTTATCATATTTCTCCAATTCTTCTTTGGTTTAAAATCTTCCTAGTGACTATTTATAAAAAGCTGTTACTGACAGCGAACTATGTGTGTACCTAATTACCACCATATTAATATATAAACTGTAGTAGTTGCTTGAATATTTTGAAGATAAAGTAGGTAGAAGATGGATTCCTCACATTATAAAGCTGTTGCACTTAGCGAAACTCTATCATTGGTACGATTCTGTTTCAACTTTTCCTTATTAATGTTCCATATGAGTATCTCGTTAGAGTCATTCCATAGCAGACCACGCTGGTTTAATCCTAGTAAAAATAAAATCTCCTAGATATTCAAGCTTATTTAAGATATTTTGTTAAACCCAGCGATCATAGCTTATGAACAATACGCATGATATTGTTATTATTTTATATAAATTCTCTTTTACTAGAACATTATACTTAACTGTTATAATTACCCAAGATATTAAGAAAGAATATATTATGGAAATCGATAGTGGCGAGTGCGATATTAAGAGCACTGACAATCTTGGAGCATAAAATAATAATAAGGGATTACCGGGAGACCGGGCAGCTGCGTTCCCCTGTGTACTAAAACATCCACTGCGATCGCCAACCAACCTGCCAAGCGTGGCGATTATGGTAAAACCCCCATTTTGGGGAGGCCTATGTCCAGCAGTGGACGATGAAAGGCTGATGGATGGATGGATGGAAAGTAGTTTCGAAACAACAAAAGTCTTTAGGAATTGTGGAATCTCTCTTAGGGAGCTAACTCTTTACAGCTTACCATACACTAAATAATGGTGTCTTAGTTTACTTAAATTTTAGTATGTAAGTTCAATTGAATCCACGCAGTAATTTGACGTATGATATAGATATAGAGGTACAAAGTAGGTGCCTATCAGCTGTCACACCCTCGTTGTATGTAACGATAGATAGACACACATACTCGTACTGGCGGGTCCGTGTGTATTTATCGGCATTAAATTCGGCATTTGTGTTATATCATTCATAGGGCCCTCTGAAAGTTTTCCTGTTTTGATGTACCCTCTTTCTATAATATCTCGTGGTTTCGATATAATATATTATATAAGTTTGTAATTTAAAATTATTGATACAAAATATAAACAATTTTTTTTAGGCGGAAAAAAATGTTCCTGTCCGCAGACCCTATCGTTCGGGGCAATGACCAGGGTAGTGTGGGGCCCTCACCCACTAAAGAAACCCGCCGTGTGCCATCTCTCCGCCGTTATTGGCGGGCCACTGGAACTATGTTACATTCCTTCGGTGGTCCGCCGGCGGCTTACCCTTTCGGGTACCCTCTACTGAGCGACGTATCCGCAAAGGAGCGTCGCACCTTCGCGGGAGGCCTTGCGGGTGGCGGACGTTCCCCGGTCCATCCACCCGCAGCCTCAGCTAGGGCGGCATGAGGCGCAAGTATCTGCGCCTGCGCCGCCTCGGTCGCTGCCGGTGGTTTGGGTCAGCGGAAGAATCCTCCTCCCTAGCCCTCTCTGCCGCTTCCTTCCGCGAGATAACCTCCTCGCAGAAGGCAGCGACCGCGGCCCAATTCCCGTCGCCGCCAAGCATCGCTCTGACGACGCTCGGCAGCGAGAGGTCTCCCCCTATTTCCGTGACGAGTTCACGGCGCTGCTCGGCCCAAGCCGGGCACGACTTGAGCGTGTGCCGCGCCGTGTCCTCGTCACAGCCGCAGTGGTGACAGCCCGGAGTCGCCTCCCTCCTTGCGACTATGTGCAGATATCTGCCGAAGCAACCGTGCCCCGACAACACCTGCACTAGTCGGAAGGTAAGGACTCCGTGCCGTTGCCCCGCCCACTCCTCCAGCACCGGCTGGAGCGCCCCTACGGTCCAAAGACCAGCTCGGGGCGCCTCCAACCGTGCCCTCCATCTGGCCATGGCAACTCGGTGGGCATCGCCCTGCCACCTGGCCACCTCCCTGGGTAGGGGGCGTCCGCCCCCCTCCCATTTTTGCGACGCCCGCCGATACACCTCGGCGAGCACCTCCGCCTCCAAGTCCCACGGGGGGATTTCGGCAACGCGCAGGCCACCTCCGTCGACTCCGTGCGGTATCCACGTATGACCCTGGACGCGACGACTCTCTGTGGCCTCCACAGAAGAGCTCTGTTCAGTGCATCCAGGGACTCCGCCCACACGGGTGCGCCGTACAGCGCCATCGACCGGACCACCTCGGCGTAAAGCCGTCGGCACGCATTATTGGGTCCGCCCATATTCGGCATGAGCCGTGCAAGGGCGGACGCCGCACCGACAAGCCTCGGGGACAGTTGACGGAAGTGCTCGCGAGAGCGCCACCGCCCGTCCAGCACCAGGCCCAGATACTTGATCTGGGCCTGCACCCCAATCACGGCACTTACTCCTGCCGTTGTGTTTAGTATGATGATTGAGACAGCACCGGAGGCACAAACCCCCTCCCTATCCTCTCCTTATTATCCTTCCTATCATAATATCTTGTTACCCTTTCCTTGGAGATAGCGACACGCGAGTGATGTTGCTAGCGTCTATAGGCTACGGTAACCGCTTACCATCAGGTGGGCTGTATGCTTGTTTGCCACCTATGTAGTATAAAAAAGATTACTTGACATTGTTACTCAGCTTATAAAGCATTTAGCATTATACCACATTCTGTTAGCTCCATCGTCAGCGTGGACTTCAGCATTGGTTGAAAACATACTATAAATTAATTACTTACACACATTTACTTATTACACTGAAACCAGTACTTTTTCCGTCACAAAAAGTTCTTTTCTGGGCTTCAAACGCTATACATGCAAAAATTTCGTTTTAATCGGTTCAATAGTTTCTGCGTGAAAGTGTAACAAATAAACTAACTTTATATTTTTTTTTATGTGATTAAATGGGCTTACATATTTTTTTTTATTGCCAATGGTGGCAGGCTAGCAACCTGCTCACTTGATGACAAGTGGTAACCGTCGCTCATGAACTTTGGCAACACCAGGGGCATAGCCAAGCTGCCGCCCGTGAATAAAGTTTTCTTCTCAAACCTCGTTTAAATAAGGACATGTGGTAGCACTGAGAAAACACCATATCGGGAAGTCCAATCTAGAGCCGTGTAGGCTCTAGATTGCGCGTGGTAGAAAAGAGCGCTGGAAACGAATAGTCTTGGACGAGATTGTTTCCAGGTGATGCGGATGAACCCTACTATGATGTCTTGTGGTCCGGTGGTAAAAAGGGGATGTTGGTACTAACTCAAACAGTTCCTTAAGAGCACTCCACATTAAAGAGTCGATAGAGCGCACAGACCCAGTCTCTCCGGCAGCCCAGCGACTCTAGCAATTCGAACAGCACGCCTTTGTAGGGAGTCAAGTGGGTCAAGCTGGTATTTTGGTGCGTCTACCCAGAGATGTGAGCAATAGGTACTCAACGTGAGGCCGGACTTGTGCCTTATATAGTACAACTCTCTGCCTCGGTGTGAAATACCTTGGCTCTGTTCAGGACGCTCAGTTTTTTGCTCGCCAATTTAGCTTTGTCCTCCAAATGACTCCCGAACTGGACTTTGCCTGAAATGTCGATGCCAATTATCCCAATACTATTGGAGATTAGGAGAGTTACTCCTTGGAACTGAGGCGCCACGACAAATGCGTCCTTCTTTTATTTTCATGTGAAGCA
Source organism: Leucoma salicis (assembly GCA_948253155.1). NCBI lineage: Eukaryota > Metazoa > Arthropoda > Insecta > Lepidoptera > Erebidae > Leucoma > Leucoma salicis. The sequence goes on from OX411804.1 coordinate 1,022,692, forward strand.
ATCACATTAAAATAAAAGAAGTATCATTTAATTAATTAACAAACAAAAAATCTGCAATGGCGCATTCCTACAACGGAAAAACACAAAAAGATTTTAGCTCTTTAAAATAGAGAAGAGCTACTGATCAGTGAAATATTTCACTACATTTTTGTAACCCGTTTATGCCCCACTATCGGACCCAGGCAAGAGGGATTTTGGTCCACAATTCCACACTATCGCATGTACATAAATGTAAATATATTATTCAGTACCTACTAATTATTTTAGGGCAATTTTTTCACGTCCGATTTTTATTTGTATCAAATAGGTATCTGTTATTTGTAAACTTACAGACAATATTATCTAGTAATCAAGGTTTCATTTTAATAACGGACTTGTAGGGGCTGAACCTATATCGGTTAGTAAATGGGGTAAAAGTAACGAAATAAACTCGACGTACTCATACCTGAAACGAGTAGTGCACCTTCTAAACTTTACCAGTAGCTCAACCATGAGTTTTGCTCACGTAAACTCGCTAGCGACTACGTAAAATATTTGCATGACAAACCTTACAGCGCCTCTGGCGGTTACGTAGGGAATTAAATTCGGTAGTATGAGTAACTTAATATTTCGATGCGTAAAATACCTATCGAAAGGAATTCGATAGCGACTTGGCATTTGTATAGTTTGTATACAAATTTGGTACCATGAGTTATGAATTTGTCTTACGCTATCGAACAAAACCGTTTCGATTGTAGTTACGTAACTCACTGCATTATTGTGTGGTGAAAGACTTAGTTTATCTATAATACTTACTAAAGTGTTGGTGTAAATGCCTGAAAGAGAGCATATTTAGCATGGAATATGTTAGTGGTGGCTAAATATGAGGATAATCACCGGGAATAAAGAAAAACTCAAGCTAATATGAGAATTCTAGTTGGATGTTCATTAGAAAATATTAGTGAGAATACGTTTGCAAAACTTTACAGGCTTAACAAAAAGTATTTTTAAGATTATTTGTGCAATTTTACTTCAGTTTACAGAAATAAAGTCTTCACAAAGGGTTTCATTGGAATCAAAGGTAAGTTACGATGTCACAATAAAATATTGTTGGGTTGGGTATGTTACAACCCGCCGGCGACCACCATCATACACTCCACTAGTAATTGAAATCGAGAGGCACTGGCACTGGCAAAAGTTTCACAACAACAATACCGCACATTATCGATCGCGATCTACAATAAGTACAATGGGGATATAAGTGAGATGTGAGATTGATTGACTTGGCAATATTTTGTTGACATTAGCCACTAACATTTGTTTACATTAAAGAGGCAAAATTCGAAATCAAACTATTACGAATACACCCAGCAGAAGCGACCCATCTATTTAGTCGGATAACAGCACGGAATTCAACTTTAGCATTTTTCTCTTTCGTTTATACCAAGATAGAAAAGGAGAACTATAATAAGCCTGAAGCTAGCTGTAAGTTTACACTGTACTAACATAACGACATGCTACGTAAATCTACTGTCGAGCTTACTTGAGCAAGTGACGTAAGCGGCAATTTAACTCATGGTACGAGTACTATCGAAACATATCCTATACACGTATAAACGCTAGCGACTCTAATTACCTATCGTATCTTTATAGCATAAACTCATGGTCGAGCTTCAGATCATTTATTTTATTCATAGTGAAATCAAAGGAATTTTTATACACAAATACTATATCACAGGTCTCAATTGAGTAGATATTTTAAGGTGAAATACCTTTACTATTTTTCGGCCATATTGCATTCCGTAAAATGCATAGTATTTGCACAGTAAATATATCAACAGTAATGAAACTAGGAACAAACCGTTAGAAACGGCACACTGACACAGACGCGCGTGTCTACGAGAATCTAAGCACCCCTGGCAGTGCTGTCAGTAGCGGTTGACGCGTCGGGACATGTTCTTTGCATCGGGATGAGTAGTTGTGTACGTTTTAGTAATGAATATGATTACTTTTCTCTATGTGTACGTCTTCCGATAGTTTACTTTAAAAAACTATTCATTCGAATGAGAATCTTTTACACAATCAGTGTTATTAATAAAGCATTCCGAACGTGTCGCAGCTAACGAAAGTATTTTCTGTAAATAATTTGTTATTAAAAGAATAAAGACTAAATATTTATTTTAATGTTAATGGTTTTGTAATTACTTATTTTATTTGTAAACTCGTGATTTTAATTCTATTATTGTGGATCACTATATAATTAGTATTTTTTTAATAAATAATAAAATACTTTCCAATATAACATACATTACCAGTTTTTGTCCGCGGCTCCGCCTGAGACAAAAGCTAGTTTATTAAGTTATATCTCAGGTTATCAATATAGTACTTATGCAGCGGGATGAAATGTTTACCTACTATTTTTTTAAGTATAATCAAGAGCGATTATTAAACCAAAAAAGGGTGCATCATCATCACATAGGTTTTGCGTAAATTGTGAAAAACAGACAAAAATTCTAAAAATAAAAATAATGTGTTCAGTCTCGTCTAAATACCTAGTCTAATATAGTCCCATTTTCTACCTTCGATGTACAGAAACAGCTCTTATATAGATTTAGTTATTAGGAGAGGAAGAGTGACAATCATAAGCGATGTTTCACACGAACCACAACCACACCGCAACAACAACGCAACCTTGTGGGCAATACCGACCACATCGCAGCCACAACGCAACCACCAGCGACACCGCTAACCACAACCGCGTTGTGGTTTTGGTACGTTTAAAACAACGCTAATAATCGTTATATCTAAAAAATATCTGAATACTGTGCTAATTAACTAAAATACAATGTTAACTATGCAAAAAAAGCTTTTTCGATTTTATATAACTTACGGGGACAACCCTAATGCTCCAATAGTGTAGGTAATTATTTCAACGGTTAGACCTACTTTCACTACTGCTTTGCTTATATTTCTACTCTGGTGTATGATATGTACAAATCCCGCCGTGTGGGACCGGCTTTAGAATTTTCCCACCCCTCTCCACTCATGGGAGTTGTAAGAGCCGACTGAGGGAATACCGGGGGAGTGGGCAGCAGCACTCCCTCGAGTATCAACAACATCCACTGCGATCGCCAACCCGCCTCCCAAGCGTGGCGATTACGGCATTATCCCCTCTTGGGGAGGCCTATGTACAGTAGTGGACGTCGAAAGGCCGATGGACGTACAAATGGCTAGAGCTTAAAAAAATTATAAGATTAGATTTTTGTGTGTTTGTTTGATATGATTCTTGTGATTTTATAAAATAGATTACGTTTTTTTATTGGCATAGCCAAGCCACAGCTTATAGAGAGTAAAGTAGATATTCTTTACAAACCTTGTTTAAGGAAGGTCGTGTCGTATCGATGGGGAAGCACTCCAGCAGGAAATTTCAGGGCCTGCACATACGTGATAGAAAAGAGCGCTAAAAATTTTTTGTCCGTGTGGTGACGGACTTAGAATACAAGTGTCACCACCCCATTCTTTCCCACGGGTGTCGCATGAGGCGACTAAGGGAAGTAAGCAATTATCATCCATTGCATGACTGGTGGTAGGGCTGGGTACCAAGTGGGAGTACTCACTTGGTATCGGGCCCGAGCGGGTTGGTACCACCATCTCCCGTGTGACCGGCCATGAAGCACATCGTTGCGTTTTGGCTGTAGCAGGAGATAGCCGTTTATATTTTATTTCATATCTGTGAAATGAATTGGTGAGCAGCGGCTTGACAATACTCTAGGTATAGTCGAGTCCATGGGCGACGGTTGCCATTTACCATCAGATGGACCGTGGCTCGTCTGCCAGTATAAGCAATAAAAAAAAAACGATGACGATGATGTCTTGAATGAGATCGTTTCTATGAGGTATAGATGAGCCCTACTGCGAGACGTTGTTCAGTTCAGTCAAAAAAGTGCCTTAAATAATTATGAGTTCAAATATATCCTCAAGTGCTCGCTTAACCGTGGATGCTGTAAAGTGTCCATTTTATATTTAAAAGGTTTTATTTCATAAAATTTTCCTATTTCTATTTTTTTATATTCTCTAGATACCTCGGTATTATTATTTTATTAAAATGATTTTAAAATTTACTAAAACAAATTTAAAAAATGTGATGTAGAAAATGGTAACTGCGAGCGGAGATTGAACTTGTGGCATCTAAAGAATCTTCACTGCCATAATTATAATAATTGACGGAAAATTTCTTTAAAAGCTTCTGACCTTTGACCGATATAAACTGCATTAATTTTATATAGCTTCTAAGTGGTGGCAGTTTACCCGTTAATATATTGTCATCATCCTAAAAAATTGCCAAGAGTCATACAAAAATGACTACCGAGTCAAATTAAGTACACAATAATAATATAGGAAAAAAGTCAAAGAAGCGCCTTTTATTAGGTGAAAAAAAATTTACTCAATTAACAATCTATGTTTGACAAAAATACAAATCAGAAACACGAATGCAAGATAAACTTGTTTAAGCTGATATGATTAATCCTCTGGCAAGCAAATCAAATTCATCAAAGTTCTTATCGATTCGGACGGAACTTCTAGCCAGCTTAATTTGGTTTAAACAACGTCAATTCTCTAGCTTTCTCAAGATGATTATAATTATAGTCACTATGAGTTTGATCTAAATTTTAAATGGGGAATCTATGAATTATCCCTTTTCGGTGAAACAAAACTCCGTGGGGAAACCTGCGTACCCAAGAGATTTTCTTGGCAGCTTATGAAATCTGCTAACCCGCACTGGGCCATTGTATTCTCTAACCCTCCTTTATCTGCAAGAATACCAGTGGGATGTTCATAAGTTATTTACTACGAATACAATAAAGTGCTTACACTGTACGCGTATTTTAATGGTTGATGAAAGAAAACACCGTGAAAAGTTTTGCATGCCCTTTTTTTTTTTAGGTGGGAAAAAATGTACCTCACCCCACAACCCATTTTGTCATGGGAGGCCTTGCGAGTGGCGGACGTTTGGCTCGATCCGATTTAGAACCCATCCACCTTCTTTCTGATAGGAGCATAAGAGGTTGGGAAAAAATTATTTACCATTCAGACTTATAATTTTCTTCTTTCTTTTCTTTTCTTTTTCTTTTCTTTTTAGGCTTCCGTACCCGAAAGGTGTCAACGGAACCCTAATAGAAAACCTCCGCTGTATATATGTGCATCTGTCAGCGCAATGTGTCTCATAAACCGTAATAGATAAATAGTAACTGCCTCGGTGGTGTAGCGGTAGTGTATGCGACTGCTTATCATGAGGTCTCGGGTTCGATCCCCGGGTCGGGCAATGTTATTGAGGTTTTCCTAAAAAGAAAAATTCTCAGTAGCAGCCCGGAGTTTGGAAATGTGCCCGGTAGACGTCAATAGGCTCGCCCCCTATTACGTGGGACTTAACATAGCTGGCGAGTCGTGGGTGTGTAATACACCTCTGCCTACCCCTTCGGGGAATACAGGCGTGATGCTATGTTTTAGATAAATAGTTAAAATTTCCATATAATGTGTATTTCTAAAGCTGCTAAATAAAAATAATTAAATTTCAAAAATAATGGGGCTACAATTACAGAATCTATCGTGTTTACTTGATTTTCTACTATCCCGACGTTTCGAATAAGTACCTAGTTACTTTTCAGAATTCAATGATCACGGATGGACTGAGGTATTAGATAACCAATGGCTGATAAGCAGCGTCAGAATAGTAGAAAATCAAGTAAATGCGATAGATTTCGTAATCCATCATCCATCCATCAACCTTTGAACGTTCACTGCTGGACATAGGCCTCCCCAAGGGAACGCTCAACGAGCGGTCCCGTCATGGGGGATAATGCCGGAATCGCCACGCTTGGCAGGCGGGTTGGCGATCGCAGTGGATGTTGTTAATACTCGAGGGAGTGCTGCTTCCCACTCCCCCGGTATGCCCTCAGTCGGCTCTTACGACTCCCGTGGGTAGAGAGGGGTGGGAAAATTCTAAAGCCGGCCCCACACAGCAGGGATTTCGTAAACGGAGTTTTATTTCATAATGTGTAACATTCGCGTAAATATCAGGAAGTATTATATTTAATCATATATATTCTACGGTGCACGCAGTGGTACGAAACTCTTCATTTGCGAGTCCGACACGCTCTTGACGGGTATTTACTTTGTGTTTTCTATTATAAACCTTCATGGTGTAATTGTTTAATTATTATCTACTGCCGTTTCTAATTATGTTAATTTTTCTGTTCACTATAGCCATGAGTATTGAATATTTTTAATTGGAGCACAATCATTATTAATTGCGAGTGGATTTGATGCATGATTTTATTATGGCAACGCCTACTCGGTATATTCAATATATTTTCAGTACCTACGTTTTATAATTATACTTCGACCTCTATCTTAGATGAGAGGAGAGATATAGTACATTACATATGTACGTTAGTTTTTCATTAGGGCACGAGCCTTTTCTATCTTTGATACTGGAACTGAAATTTATTGGTATAAAAACTTTCTTTCTTTTCCGATTTATACTTTTAGACAGCTTTTTTCTTTCTATATACATGCATTATGAAATGACTCCTGTGGTGCAGGGGTTATAACAAACATATAATTTAAAATACACAAATGGCACCCAGGCTCATGTTTGTGAAATCGCACAAAGAATTTTCCTGTGTGGGCCTAACCAAGGGGCCTTTTCTTGTATATTTACCTAATAGCGGTGTATTTAGCATTTCTTAAAAATAGCAAATAGAAGATAAGTAATTATAATAAGCCAAAATATGAATACAATTCGGCCCTTCTTTGCGCGGTCGCTTTTACTGGTTAATTACTCAACTGCTGGTGTGGTAGTCTGTTTAAACTTATAAATAAAACCTACTTTAATTATACCACTAAATGCCAACGTTTGAGATGGCTTTGGATATTTATTCAATAACGCCCAACCCACGCCGCACCTACATGACAGAACGAATTTAAATGAAATTTGGTACATGAATAGCTCCCGTAAGATTTTGGTATATAGATCTAAAGCGGGAACAGATTTTAACGTAAATTGGTATACAGAGAAATTATGGCGATACACATACTAAGTAGTGAGCAAGAGCACTTAGAGCTACCTAAATACCACTGAAGGAATGTAACATAGTTCCAGTGGCCCGCCAATAAAGGCGAAGAGACGGCACACGGCAGATTTCTTCAGTTGGTGACGGCCCCACACTACCCTGTTCGTTGCCCTGAACGACGGGGTGTGCGGTTAGGAACGTTTTTTCCTGCCTTAACAAAAAAATAGGGCTACCTAAATTATTATGAAGCTTTAACAGATGTATTTGAGATTCAGGCGTCTCTGAACACAAAGCAATGTTTTTAGAATGTTTGTCTGATTTTTTCTTCAAACTTCTTTTTTTTATAGTTTTTGCTTAGACTTAAAGACTGTGGTAGGTATATATTTTATCTGACTACTATGTGGGGAACCTAAGATATAACCTAAAAACTATAGCTTAACTGGTAAAGGCTAATGTTATGAAATTATAAAAAAAGACTGTCCAAACTGTCTAGTACGGTACTGCAGAGAATATTTTTCGTTGTCATATCCGATAGAAATAATTCATATACTTTATCTAACCCAGTTGTTATTCATAACGCTTTTCTAAGAAACAAAATATTTTCAACCACAGTAAAAAGCCACAACAACACAAGTCAGAAATAAATGAAATTCCATTCCGTAATTTGTTCGGAATTGCTTTGGGAGTTATTGTTTTATTACCTATAATTGTATTTCTGGCTGAGGGTAACAGTAAAAATAAAATAATACCTAATTCAAATCGGATATCTAATAACAGATGAGTAGAAATGTAGTGGAGTACCGATCTCCCTTACAGAGAATATGGATCGACTCACAATTCTTTTGCAAGGCTTTTTGTGATTCACGAATAATTTTATTTAAACTCAGTTTGAGTTTACCAAATTGTGTGTCCATTAATTGTATGAGTATGTCGGCACAGGGTTAATTCTCTAAACGAGTCTTCTTAGTTTTAATAAAACAATAATTAGCATAGGCAGTTATGAAGTCTGTCGACAGAAGTTGAGGTTGTTTGAGACATAGTTCTCCCCAAATTGGGGGCAATCGCCACACTTGGCAGGCGGGTTGGCGATCGTAGTGGATGTTGTTAATAATCGAGGGAGTGCTGCTGCACACGCCCCCCGGTATTCCCTCAGTCGGCTCTTACGACTCCCATGGGTGGAGAGGGGTGGGACAATTCTAAAGCCGGCGCCACACGGCCAAGTAAAGTGTTGGTTGCCTTGAACATAGGCGTAAGGTAACCAGCCTCACAATATTCTATAGGATGCACTTTAGAGTGTCCGCAGGAATTATATGATCTAATATTACCAACACTTATCCACCATCGGACGACCAGATGAATGACGGGCTTCCATCCATACGTTATGGAAATCACATCTATCTAAACAAAACGTGGGTATCTTCAAGGCTAGAGTGCATAGGTTTTTACTAAGCTAGTGCGCCTTATCATCTTTGACTATATTTCCACTTACCATCAGGTGGTCATATCGTCAAGCACTCTCTTAGAACATGTAAAATAAAAAGCAATTTAGCGAAATAAAATCAATGCATTAGGCTATTTATACATCTCTGAACACAACACCTTTTCTTATGTTTGTCTGTTTGTTCAGGCTGCACGCAAATACTATCGGATGGATTTTGATGAAACTTTTTTTGTTTGATAATTCTTGATTAGCCTTAAAAACTGGTATGCGTTTTAATTCGCTACTCAAATTCAAATATGTATCTCATAGAACTATTATATAGCATTTAGATATTTTTATATATACCTATTTTTAGCATTTGACATGCTTAGCGCTATACATTAAACACAAAGTGAAAAATGTGAAATCGAAAATAACAGTCAGGAGCAGGATGCTATATATAGCACTTAAAATCATCAAGAATACCCTAATAATTAACACGAGCACCCGAGGCAGGCACATCCTCTAAAACAAAGTGGCGATTACAATCGCCACAAGCGACTGAATTCCGTAGTAAGGCTTTCCATGAGAAGAACCCGGCAAGAAACTCATAGGCCCCATTTTAATTTGCCAAGAGGGTTCACGGTACCTATCCCGCGTTTAGGCCTAACTTTTCGATTAAAAATCTTTGTAACGGTAAAGATAGTATTGATAAATGTAAAAAGTCTGGTGTATATAAATTGCAATGTCAAATATGTAATAATGTTTATATAGGGCAAACGGGCCGTAATTTTGAGACTCGTTATAAAGAACATATAGCTGCGTATAGGCATAATTACCCTGAAAAGTCACATTTTGCGAAACATTTATTAGATTGTAACCATTCATTAGATAATAGTCATACATTCGAGCCCTTGCATATTTGTGATAAAAATATTAGACTGTCCGTTTTAGAACAATTAGAAATAATTAAAGTCAGTAGTAACATGTTGTTGAATGAACAAACTAGCTGTAGTTCCCCACTACTAAACTTGTTTTCATATCGTTCGAGCGATACGTCATAACTGTTGTATAGTGGAAGGGGTATAAAAGCAAGTTGCACGAGTAAGCTTTGCTCATTTGTTGCCGAGCGTTCTTGAGAATGCCTCGTTTAGAGGTGAAACACGTGTCGAATTTATGTTCGGATTTTTGCGGAATATTGCAATATTGTGGTTCTGAGAGTTCTACCGTATCGCATGGTTGTGTCGCGTTGGTGAGTTTTTTGTCATTATCGTGCATGCTACTTTGCTATTATCACATTCTCCTCTATCTGTGAGAGTGCGGATTGGGAATCTTAGGTTATTCTGTCCAAAGATAACCGGGATTGACAATCCGTGGGTGAGTGGTGGGCTCTCCTCCTAAAATCCATTCTATAATAGTAATTTATTACAGTTTAATATAATTCTTATAAATAATATGACATAAAAAAATTGCCTTTGACTGCGGTGTAGTTAAAATTTTATTAGATCAATTATCAACTGATGTAATTATTTACGTTGGTATATAATTAGCGATTAACAAATTGTTTGCAATATGATCTTGTAATCATCCTTATTAATATTATAAATGTGGAAATGAATTTGTTTGTTAAACTTTCACGTTTTAACTACTGAAACATTATATCTATTATCATGAATTAGGAAGGTCTCTGTGCGATAGCTATTTTTATAAAGATATTATTAATGTCCCGTAGAGTAACGTATATATATTCTGAAATCAAAGTGGATGAAGCTGCGGGCAAAACATAGTCCTTGATAAAAAAAAAATACTTATATCTATCTTACGATTATATCGACAGATCCTTCATAATTTTTACTCTTATAAGTAAGTACACAACCATAAACATACGTCATAAATTTGATCAGTACATAACAGGTAAACATATAAAACATACAGAACATTATCTTGTCGAGTCAACGCATGGTTACGTCATAACTTCAAAGATGTAAACGTTTGAGGACTTAATAAAAATGGCCAGCTTTTATACGAAATATATTTTCCCTAACAATATACGTAAAAAGTATTTTCTCAATGTTATTTACAGCTGCCCCGAATACGGCAGCTGCGACTTACAGATAATAAAATTCCTGATGAAGTGGAATAAGCGAAAGAAACACAATATCGATATTCAAGTTTTCTTGTCATGGTTTTTATATATAGCAATGTTTTATACTATAAATGGAAGAACAGTATGCGAAAACTTTTCTCTCATATGTTTGGTTTCCATTAGTATTTAGACGGAGTGACTGCCAGATTGGCACCCACAACCTCCACGACCCAGTTAAGGATACAACTGCAGACCTTAGAACAATACCGCAGTCAAATTTTTTATAGGACTGACAACCTGTAAAGACTGCCAGGATGTTATTTGACAGGGATCAACTGGTTAATATGCATTCTGAAGCATGGAGGAGCTCAGGTGTCCACAACTAGGTGTCACTTCATATTAACCCATTAGACTGCCAGCCGAGCGAAAGTTAACCTTGCCCATCGTTCGAGCTGCAAGTGCACATCTTGGCTACGACCTTGTGTTAATACAGATAATAAACTAATTGATGTGTCAAACATCTAAATCTGTTCAACCATTTTCGCGTGATTAGTAACAAAAATCCAAGCATACAAAATTTCAGATTTTTAACATTTAGGATGAGTAGAATTTTTTATAGTTTTTGAAGTGATGGCCGAATAAATCTAACAATGAACTGTCAGTCGTCTTTAGTAAACCTCACGCGTATTTCTGAATATTATACGAAACTAAAGGCGCTTAAGTTGTGAATTATCCACAGATTTTGTTATAAACCCTGTTTACAAAAAGCACAAAAACTAAGCTTATCATAGGAATTTAAGTAAGTGAATAAATTGAATGAGTATTTACTATTTCCTAGCATAGGTATTTTCTAACCCTTGAACTTCACAATACATATTTTTGAAGAGGCCACATGAATATAGAAAATCCTAGCATTTTGCTTAATCGGTATGTACTCGTAATAATAAACCGTAATAAAATTATGAGTATCGCTTTTAACATGAATATTTTGAAAACAAACACGAAATAAGTATTTTATTTATATAGAGGTATAAAGTACAAGGCCTCGTCTTAAGTGCAGAAATTGATATGTTCAAGATACGTACCCTATTTTCAGTATTATATATATGCGTATTTGTTTATAAAATAGTGTGCAAAAATGCATGCCTGAGAGATTTCTAAAAAGGTTTCTGAAGCCTGCCAACCTGCATTAGGCCTGTTTTCATTAACCTTTTTTACCTTCCTAGTATTGGGCATGGATATTCCCTAATAGGGAAAAAATATTTCGGCTGTCGGAGTGTAGGTAAACAGCCTCTAAAAGCCGTCGTGAAAATCTCACGATGTTTTCCTTCACTTTTACCTTCATATATAACCTAAATATCTTTCCATCCATCCATCCATCAGCCTTTCATCGTCCACTGCTGGACATAGGCCTCCCCAAAATGGGGGTTTTACCATAATCGCCATCCTTGCCAGGTGGGTTGGCGATCGCAGTGGATGTTTTTAGTACACAAGGGAACGCTGCCGCCCGGTCCCCCGGTAATCCCTTAGTCGGCTTTTACGACTCCCATAGGAAGAGACGGGGTGGAGATATTCTTGGTGCCAGCCCGACACGGCAAAATATATATCTACGGCAAATAAATATCTTTCAATTAGTGGAAATACCAGAGATCAACAGTGCTACATTAAAGGGACAACCAACGAAAAATTTGCTCTGATTTAAAGATATGAGTGAAGTTGTAATTGTATTTTCTCGTCAGCATATAACTAATGAACTAAGTTTAGTTAGTAACAATCACACCGTCAACAAAACAGTTTTCAACTCAGATTTAAGTTTACTCCCTAGGTATCGCTTTTCAGTCCTTGAACCCGATTGACGGTAGACTATTGACCTTTCGTAGAACACTTAGAAGAGTAAGTACCTCAAAACGTCAATTTAAATTTAAAAATTACGAGTAAACTAACGACTTATTTTATTGATTTGGTGAAAACATACATCAACAGCAATGCTGCCTGATTTACACTGCACCTATTATTTCTGTTATAGTGCAAACCTGATATCTTTTAAGCTGATAATCCTGAAATCCGCTTAGACGAAGTCGCAAGATAGTAATTAATAAATGTCAAGATTCGTTTCAGTGAACCATCGACCTTAACCGGACGCCGTTAGGACTGTACAACATGATTGATTGTCTGCCATAAATACTGGGTATTGACTAATCGGCTATTATTTCGAATAATCTATGGTCAATGTATATTGATGTAGGTATACTCGTGTAGTATATGTACGGAAACGCCCCTGGTTTCTAAGTAAAGGAATGTTTTTTGATGTGAAACATCTAATGCGGAGGGAGGGTAAAATCGGCTGTTAGCGTGGCGACGCTTTTATTGTGCTAGTCCCGTTCAAATCTTGCAAGTTAAATTTGATACACTTTACGGTTTCCGATTGAGCTCAAATTTTACATGCATGTATATATCACGTGACAATGCAATATTATGATGACACGGTAACTCTATAATGAAATGACGCAACCCCGTCGAGTTTGGACACGTTTGATTCGTCTTGATGAGTACTTTGTCTTTAGATGGTATCCAGGGTCTGATGATGGAGCTGGAAAGTGGCGATGCGAAACTCTGTAATTAAATGGCGCAACTCCATCGAGTTGGGGCTCGTTTGAAATGTCCTGACTAGAACTTCAGTCATAGATGACATCCAGGGTCTGATGACGGAGCTGGAAGGTGACCACAAGTAACTCTGTAATGAAACGACGCAACCCCATCTAGTTTGGAATCATTTGATTCGTCTTGACGAGTACTTTGTCTTTAGATGGTATCCAGGGTCTGATGATGGAGCTAGAAGGTAGCCATAGGAACTCCGTTATAAAATGACATATCTCCATCGAGTTTGGGCTCGTATGATTTGTCTTGACGAGTACTTTATCTCTATATAGTATCCAGGGACTGACGATGGAGCTGGAAGGTGGCCACAGTATCTCTGTAACGAAACTATGCAACTCTATCGAGTTTATATTCGTTTGATTCGTCTTTAGGAGTACTTTGTCAAGTTATGATCAAAATTATTTCTACAAAATAATTTCGATGATTTCACATCTGCTAGACGTCCCGCAACGTCTAGTTTTTTTTTATTTAGGACCATTCCATCTGTTTACAGTACGTGGTCCTGGGTTTTGCTACTTTCAAACCATAAAAACTCGCTGGCCTCAGCTTATAGCTTAATTTTGATCAGGCTACATAATTATGACAAATCTCTACGCAACACTATTCGTACAATTGAAACGAAGCTACTGATAATCTGACATGCACAACTCAACTTGAGAGACTGGCGATCTTAGGACCAATTCGCAGTTAGAGTTTTTATATTTATTCCTTTGATAATCCAACGACTGCCAGGATGTTATTGGGACCCACTGCACGTTATGTTTTTCGAAACATGTAGGATGTTAGGTGTTTCGAAATATATGTCACTTTTTGGTCACCCAACTGATCCCGGCCTACATTGCTGATCATTCGTAAATTCTTCTATTCACTTGTGGATTGTCAAGGCAAACTATAGCTGAAAACAATTACCAATAGCATAAATGAATATAGGTATATGAAGCAACATTGGAAAAGTGTTTCCTAAATTGCATTTCAGTAGCATTTCTAAAACTTAAAATTTCGATAAATAATTAGTTTTACTTCTGCGTAGAGCATCTTCTAATGTCATAACACAAACCACCACAATGTCAAAATAGATAATGGCACGAGCAAGACTTAACCTGCGTCTCCTGGATTACTTTAAAGAACAAATTATTTGTGAAAATGGGAAAAGAGAGCTTTACTACGAGTGGGATTCGAACTTGCGTCCCTTACAATTCATAGAAGAGCTCTATAGCGGTCTTGGATGACGCCCACGTTGTATTTATTTATAGATTTTTTTCTTTTAATTTCAGCTTATTTTACGCTTCTATCTCTAGATGAATTACGAGCCTCATTATCTACAAGATTAAGAGTCTAAGTGGAAACAATATCATATTTAATTGGCACCTCGGTGTGACAATACTATATAATTACTGCCAACGTATTTTCCCTTGGTAAAATCAAGGCGTATATTTTCATACACATCGACAGATCCCTCGCTCACTAACGAGCCAATCGGAAAATGGAAGCATTCATGCGTTGCCGTCACGAACGCAAAATCACCCATTTTTGATGTTCTTACTCCATCCTTTTAGGTTAGATTTTTCGTGTTTTTTTGGGTTAAGTGCTGATCAATAAAACAGAATAAAATAAACTCCAGACTGAACCCTACTAATATTATGAATGCGAAGTTTTGTGATTAGATAAGATATCTGTACAGTATGTCAACTACGCCTAACATCTAAATAGATTTGCATGAATTTGGTAGGTAGGCATATATTTACCACTGAAGGAATGTACCATAGTTCCAGTAGCCCGCCAACAAAGGCGGAGACGGCACACTGCGGATTTCTTTAGTAGGTGAGGGCCTCACACTGCCCTGTTCGTTACCCCGAGCGACGGGGTGTGTGGTTAGGAATATTTTTTCCCGCCTTAACAAAAAAAAAGGTAGACATATAAGTTTCGGTGGCCTGCCAATAAAGGCAGAGAGACGGCATTTAGTGGGTGAGGGCCCCACACTACCCTGTTTGTTGCCCCGAACGACGGGGTGTGCGGTTAGGTACATTTTTGCCCGCCTAAAAAAAAAAAAAAAGTAGACATTTAAGACACTGAATAAACATTATAAGAATATTATACTATCACTAGGAGGACGATAAGTAAATATTTAGTATTAGTTAATAAGCCAATATCCCTCCCATTATAGTAGAGGCTCATGTAAAAATGTGGGATGTATAAAATTCTACAAAGAACGAACAAAATTAGGGAAAGAAGAATAGATCCCATCTTATACGTATCAAAATAATATTTTTATTTTATTGCATGTAGTGGCAGACGAACCACGGTCCATCTGATGGTAAATGGTAACTGTCGCCCATGGACCCGACTATACCGAAAGTATTGTCAAGCCGCTGCTCACCAATTCATTTCACAGATGAAATGAAATATAAACGGCTACAGCCAAAACGCAACGATGTGCTTCATGGCCGATCACACGGGAGATGGTGTTACCAACCCGCTCGGGCCAGATACCAAGTGAGTACTCCCACTTGGTACCCAGCCCTACCACCAGTCATGCAATGGATGATAATTGCTTACTCCCCTTAGTCGCCTCATACGACACCCGTGGGAAATAATGGGGTTGTGACACTTGTATTCTTAATCCTCACCACACGGATTGAACTGAAGATTTTTTGTTCTACGCGTATGACCAACAAGCACACGGCCCACTAAAGACATCACTCAGGGGTCTCGAAATTGCAGGTAGAGAGGAAAGATAATGAGAATTAGAGAATTTAGAATGAGAAGGGGGTTTGGACCTAATTATTCATGCTGGGAAAAGCAATGCTAAGATGTTTTTTGTAATAATCCTAGTGATTTTAATTACTATACATATTAGAAAACATTATATTATTATGCACAGTACACTTAAATATTAGCACCTTTCTGTAAAATGCCACTAATCAATATTAGTCCCGGGATTGAAACTTTTTTAATGCTAATGGGCGCAGACGAGAAACGCTTACCTGATGTTAAGTAGCTAATAAGAAAAGACGCTTCCAACCATTCCATTGTGTGGATGGGAAATGATAAAATAGATGGCTATCTTCCGCTGCAACCAAATAGACCGAGGTGCTTCAAGGACGGTCACACTCCGATAAAAAGTGAATACTCCCACTTGGTACCCATCCCTAGCACCAGTAAATAGAAGGCTACATACATACCTACCTAATAATTACAATATGATGTACCCTAAGTATCTCATTGGTAATCTTGGCCTGCCATTCCCTGTACTTCAATCAGTAATAACTTTAGTATCGCCAGACGCCAATAAAACACCATTTGAAAAGTTTCAGCTCGCTTATACCAATTTTATTTTAGAAATAATTGGAATTGTCTCAGTGAGGCCAACTTGTGGAGTTAAATTGTAGAAATTTCAATTGCCTTACAAATTATCTTCTCTGGTGAATTGTTTTATTAATTTATGTTATTTCAGTTTTAAGTGGTTTGCATAATACTTTCTGATATTTATGTCATCCTTACTTCTATACGCGGCTCCTCTGCAACCAAAAGCTAGTTTTTAGGTTATATCTCAGGTTCCCGATATAGTAGCAGGATAAGATGTTTACCAGTATTTAAGTCTAATCAAGAGCTATCAAATAACAGAAATTACATCAAAATCCGCTCAATAGTTTTTTCGTGATGCGCGAACGAATAAACAGACAAACAGACAAAAAGTATTAAAAAAAAATGATTTGTATAATAATACACTCCTATAATAATATAGCCTAACTAGCCTTAGCCCGCGGCTCCGCCGCAGCCAAAAGATAGTTTTTAATTTGTATCTCAGGTTCCCGATATAGTAGCGGGATAAAATATATACCAGTTGTTAAGTCTAATCAAGAGCTATCAAACAAAAAAAGTTTCCTCAAAATCCGTTCAGTAGTTTCTGCGTGATGCACGAACAAACAAACAGACAAACAGACAAAAAATCTAAAAAAAATAGTTTTGTGTTTAGACACGCCTATATAGCCTAATTCAGTCATTTTTTCTCAAATATCTTAAGAACGTCAGTCATTTTTTCTCAAATATCTTAAGACTTAACTGGTATATATTTTACCCCGCTACTATATCGGAAACCTGAGATAGAACCTAAAAACTACCTTTTGGTTGTGGCGGAGCCGCAAGCAAAGGCTAGTAATCTAATATATAAAATTCTCGTGTCGCGGTGTTTGTGGTTGAACTCCTCCGAAACGGCTTAACCGATTCTCATGAAATTTTGTGTGCATATTGGGTAGGTCTGAGAATCGGACAACATCTATTTTTCATCCCTCTAAAATAAAACTACGTTTACGGAATCTACCGCGTTTACTTGATTTTACTACTATCCCGACGTTTCGAATACTTTACAGCATTCATGATCACAGGTGGACTAGATAGACGTCTAAGGCTGATATGTTATTTCAACGGTTTCATCTACCCACAGTATATGATTTTACGAAATTTTTGGTTTATTTATTTTAACCCACCTAATATTCGTTTAGAAACACAGTGAGAAAATATCTACTTCAAATGTTTATGCTTACAATGTATGAGACTTTAAGTTAGTATATTAAAATGAGTATAATACTCCTCTTTAAATTGTAAATTTTTTTTGTTTTTATTTAGTGCTCAAAAATTCTACCACAAACCATCAATTACTACCAGTAAGAAGACAGTCTTGGTTATTAGTTTATATTATGAAATATATTGATTTTGCCAAAAGCTAAGACTAAGAAGCTACCTGACTGAGAAAGATCCGGCCAGAAAACTCAGTAGGCAACAACTGTAATGGATTATTAAATTTTGTAATTTTGTACGGAATTACTGAGAGCTAATAAAGTTTTCATTTTTTTACAAAAGGCAAAGACTAATCACTATTGTGGGTTTTATCTACACAATAAGCGCTAACTGTGTCTTGCAATCTTGTGGTGTGCCTTCTTGTTTTCTGTTTGGTGAGGCTTATCACAGGATTCCGCTTGATGGTAAGACCCAGCCGTCTTCTCTATTGAAATTGGGATGTTTCTTAATTTCAATAGCCTCACGTATCATTCTAGGGCGATATCGATGTTCTTTTGCGAGGATTTGAGGTTTGTCAAACCTAATGTAATGGCGGGTGTGGTCCTGTGTGTGCTCACAAATTGCAGACTTTGTATAGCGACTGTGCTTCACATCAGCTATGTGTTCTTTGATCCGAGTTTTTATGGATCTCTTTGTTTGCCCAATGTAGGAGAGACCACCATCACAATCCAGCTTGTGTACTCCTGCATCCTGTAAGGGTATATGGCACTTGACTGGTGGTAAAAATTGACTAATTCTTTTGAGTGGCTTATAGTAGGTTTTAATTGAAGCTTTTTTAAGAATGTAGCCAATCTTGTCAGTGACTCCTTTAACATAGGGTAGGACTGCAGGGAGGCGCTCAACTGTGGGTGGCTTCACTCTGTTTCTGTGACGGCGGCGTGGAACCTGCAGCTTATTTGCATGTAAAACTTTCTTCACATGCTGCAATTCTCCAGCCAGGTGTTCTTCATCACAGATTCCTTGTGCTCTCTGAAACAAAGATTTAGACACGGTAGCCAACTGTGAAGGATGGTAGTGAGACTCTCCATTCAGGTACTTATCAGTATGGGTTTTCTTTCGATACACTGTATAACTCAAGGTGTTGTTGGGGTTACGGATTACCATAACATCTAAGAAAGCTAAAGAGTTATTTGACTCCAGTTCCATAGTGAATTGAATTTTAGGATTAATGGAGTTCAGATGGTTTAGAAATACGGTTACTTTATCAGATGGTAATATAGTAAAAGTGTCATCTACGTACCGCTTGTAGAAACGGGGGACCACAGGTGAGGTTTTTAGGGCAGTCTCCTCGAAGTCTTCCATAAATATGTCGGCAACAACCGGAGAGACTGGCGAACCCATGGCCACTCCGTCCACTTGCTTGTAGAAGCCATCATTCCACATAATGTAGCCAGATGTGAGGCAGTACTTTAACAGTTCAGCGTATTCCATAGGTATGTTGTTCTCTGATAGTTTCTTAGATACAATTCTGATGCAGTCTTCCACAGGAGAGCAGGTAAAAAGTGACTGGACATCAAAACTCACCATAGTTTCATTGTTAGCGAGATGAAGGTGTTTAATCTCACTTACAAAATGGTATGAGTCCTTTATGAACGCATCTGTGTGTCCTCGGAGTTGTGAGAGAACTTTGGCCAGTAGCTGAGCGACTTTATAAGTAGGTGAGTCGATCTGACTTACAATAGGTCGTAGTGGTGCGTTCGGTTTGTATATCTTAGGCAACCCATACAATTTAGGTGGCTTTGCACAAGGTGGTATAAGGGTTTTTACATCTAGATTTAATGCTTCGGAGTGCTGGTTGAGTAACTTTTTCATGTTATTTAGTGTACAGTTGGTTCTCACTGACAGATATTTCTAACCGCAGAATAATAAAAACTATTCCCACCCGCAAGGACTTCAGTTGCTCCGTGATCATGGCGCTTGTAACAGTGCCGAAATATCGGAAACTCGTAAGTAAAAATTTACATGGTAAAAATCCCGCAAAAACGTTTAGAATTATAAGTGACCATGAAAGTTTGAAATTCTGTCATATCATGTTAAATGACACTTTTCTTGATTCAGCGATAGTTTATACACGAAGTTATATAATAAGTAGAAGTGTTATAACATGTGATATAACTGTACTGTCGGTTAAGACAAGTCTTTTATTGAGTATTATTTAATAATGTGTCTTTAATTCTGATTTATATAGCGTTTATAATATGTGATTAAACAAACTTGAAAAGTGAAGTTCGACCAATATTATTTGAGAAAGCTTCATGCGAAGATATAAACAACATGGTAGTACTTTCATCCTACTGGCAACACTGCACGTTTTTAGAGTAAAATAAAAATACATTTTTGACATCTCTCTAGTGGCAACCCTCACCGTACCTCAGCTCCTCATTCTTTAGAGACTAGAGTACCTAACCCACAATTTACTTTGGGGTTTTGGGAGGGAGGGTGTATATATCTTCGCATGAAGCTTTCTCATATAATATTGATCGAACTTCACTTTTCAAGTTAGTTTAATCACATATTATATATTCGAAGCTTCATGCTTCAGATATAAACAATATGGTAGATGTTTAGAGACTAAATTTTGTGTATTATGTTTACATAAATGTTTATTTTGTTATACCTTTTACATTCTCAGTTTAATCAACACTTAATACGTAATCGGAGCGCATAGACTTAATAATTATACAATATGTTTATATAATAATAAGGACCATGTGGGGCCGGCACCAAGAATAGCTCCACCCCGTCTCTTCCTATGGGAGTCGTAGAAGCCGACTAAGGGATTACCGGGGGACCAGGCAGCAGCGTTCCCCTGTGTACTAAAAACATCCACTGCGATCGCCAACCCGCCTACCAAGCGTGGCGATTTTTATTTTTGTGGTGTACTGATTTTTCTTGCATTTCAAAATTGAGCTTGCAATGCTATGACCCTCTAATATTGGCTTATTGTGGAATTTTGCAAAGACTTGAGACCTACTAGTCCATCCAGCAGTTTTTCTAATGGTGTATAGTGAGAGACCAGAAGCGCATGCTTCTGTTGTGGTGGCGTGTCTGGTACTGTGTCCAGAAAACTTGGCCACGTCAATTCCACTGGCACCAAGTATCTTCTTAATCCATCGACTGATGGATTGAGAAGATGCCGGTTTGTGAGGACGTTTATACGTTAGTATTAAACTTGTGGTAGACTCAGGTCTCAAGTTTTGGGTCATAAGTATGTAGTCCTCCAAGGCCGTGGCGGGGAAAATTACTACATTTTCACTAAAGTATGGTAATACTAATACTGGCTGCTCATGGCCCACTCTTGATGTTTTTATAACCTCTGGTATACCTATTTCTATTGTTGCCCAATCTTTATATTTGTTAACTTAATCAATGAAAACGTTTGTACTCTATGTGCTGTGCACAAGGCTAGTAATGTCACTAACTTTAATGTATTTTTTTCTATTGAGAGCTTCCTATTTGGCGTCCACTCACCTATGTAATTCAATACTATTTGGGGGTCCCAAGTGGATGAATATCTTGGGGCCGCAGGTCTAAGTTTGTAAACACCCTTGAGGAGTCGTTTAACATGATCATTGGTGGTGAGGTTGCTACCAACCAGCAATGATAAAGCGGAACGGTGGCTATTTAAAGAGCTATACGCGGCACCTTTATGAAATTGTTCTGTTAAAAACAATATAATCGCAGATAAGGAACCTCTGTAAGGATTGATTCTATAATTATGGCAAAACTGCCCCCATAATTTATAAGTCCCATTGTATTGAGACAGAGTATTTTGGGATAAAGAAGCCATCATTAAGTCTAAAGCCTGGTCAGTGGTTCCTTCTGTTGTGAACGCCGCCCTGAGAGCAGCGCTGCACCCAGGGTAAACCTCGCACGAGGCAGTGGAGTCCTGGAATAGGAGATTAGTCTATTAAGCAGTGGAAACCATGGCTGAGATGGCCATTGAGGGAAAACGGAAATACCCTCAGCTTTGTCCATAATAATTTTTTGTAGACATTTCAAAATCATTGTAAATGGGGGAAATGCATAGAAAAATATTGATTTCCAATTTAAAGTAAATGCGTCTACTGCTATAGCGTCTGGGTCCGGTCTCCAGGAGACGTAAGTTTTACACTTTGTGTTAGTGCGAGAAGCGAACAAATCAATGACGGGCTTACCAAATTTGGCGACAATTGTTTCAAACTGAAAATCTGATAGCTGCCATTCAATATCAGGATTTATTCTCCAAGATTCCAGGTCCGCTTCTATGTTATCTTTGGTGTTAATATAGGAAGCGTATATCCAAATATTTCGCTTCTCGCACCATTGCCAAATAGTTTTAGTTAAATAATTGAGATTAGGGAACTGAATCCCACCCATTCTATTAATATAACTCATAGCTGTCATGTTATCGACACGTAACAGTATATTACAATCTCGTCTATCCCGTGCATAACATTTCAACCCCAAAAAAACAGCTAACAGTTCTAAGTAGTTTATATGATATTCAGATACTGAAACCATCCAGTCACCACGGTACGGTTATTGTCACAATAAGCACCCCAGCCTGTTCGGCTCGCGTCTGTATACAATACTAAATCATAATTTAGAACTGTTAATGGATTCGAAGTCGACATATAATATTATTCATCCACCACGTAAGATCTGGTAGGATTTCAACGTTAGGTTTGAACTTCGCATCATACTGATCGTTATTGGCTATTAACGCCATATATTTTTGTCGCTCAATTTGCTTTGTGTAAAGCCAGCCGTATCGTACAGCTGGGCACGCTGATGTTAGAACCCCTATCATGTGCGCAAAATCGTGGACAGAGCAAATAGGAAGTTTTAAAAACTTTTGCAATAATTGAAATATATTGTTACGTTTGTCAGGTGGTAGAGATATTGTCATGTCTATTGAGTTATACAGAAAACCTAAAAATTTACAGCATTGTTTAGGTACTAAGCAACTTTTTTCATAGTTTATAACGAAACCCAAACAGTCAAATAAATGTAAGGTTTCCGTGACATTACTAACACAGTCATCATAATTGTCCCCTATACACAAAATATCATCATGATATATAACAGATTTGAAGGCTTTATATCTTAGGTAACTCATGGCTTCCCTCATTATTTTAGTGAAGGTGCGTGGAGCCGAAGACAAACCATAAGGCATCGCGTTAAACTCATAAGTTAAATTTTCTGAATTCTCGTATTGGAATTGAAATCTAAGGTATTTATGTTGAGAAACACTGACTGGAACTAATAAATAAGCTTCTTTGAGATCTATAGTAGCCATATAACCACATTATGGTATCAACTTAGAAGCCGTTCTATGATCTTCTATTTTAAAGTGATCCTTAACAACAAATTTATTTAATTCTCTAAGATTTAATATATATCTTTGGCCACCGTTTGGTTTAGGTGCTAAAAAAATACTAGATATAAACTGATCATTTTGTGGCTTACATTGTTTTATAGCCCCTAGATCTAATAGTTTTTGAATAACTATTGCCATATTTTGCTTGTCTTTTGTTGAAAAAATATTGTTAGGAATTTTGTTTTGAAATACTGGTTTGCTAAATGGTATACTATAGCCGTTACGAATCCAATTAAGTATAACCGAGTTATTTGTAACTTTAAGCCAACAGTCATAGTAGTGTTGTAACCTACCGGCATGTACCTGCATTACTGAGGTGGAGCACGCTTTTTGGTAGCCACCGCAGAGGTTAGCTGTCGGATGGGTGGCGGAGGCGCCCCGAGAGTCGTTGCTTGCAGGCCGCGTCGATATTGATTCCGGTGCGGAGCAGTGCGCCCCCCTCGGCTCGACGAGTGCTGGTACCGAGGAGGACCCATCCAGTTTCCCCGTGGCCTGGGAACAGAGGTGGCAGAGCCACTAGATAAGATAGTCTTCACTGGGCCAGACTTCTTAATTTGTTGTCTTTGTTTTTCAATAGCCTTAGAGGCTTTTATTTTTTCTGGTAATGAGCTACCAAATAAGGTATCATCTCTCTCGTGACCTTGTAAAATCGACGAAATTGCTTTATCTAATCCGGGGGTGATTAGTTTAGTTCTTGTTTGATTTTTATCTTTATGTCCCGACCTTTTGTAAAATCATTTAGAGCTGCTGCGATTTCGGGATTTAAAGTTGGAGCCTTTAAAAGCTTGCAGTTTTCAGGAACTGCATATTCATTAAGTAGCTTTTCTTTCACCTCACGTTGCAGCCCTTTTTTAAGAATAGGGAGCCAACGTTCTGCTAGCTTATCATGTATGTTCGGGCCATATGCTGTGGCATTCTCCGACGGTTCTCCAAGAGCTTCTAGTAATTGTGGGTCAAGCTCTGGTGAAAGATCCCTAGGTTGCTGGGAAACGTCTTCGTCTGGGGCAGGAGCTATTGGTGAAAGCGGAACTTCACTGCCGGGCAGCACCGGGGGCGGTGAAACCGCAGAAAGCGATAACATCGTGGCGTCCGGTGGTATCACCGGTTGCGGTATCATTGATGGTGCCATGGTAGGCGCCGAGTAATCGATACGAGTTGTTCCGTTTTCTGCACAAAGAAAACGATATTGGTTAAAAAGAAAATAATTAGAGGGTAGATATTAAAGAACTATAATGTTGGGACGGGCATTAAGCAACATCTTGAGATTATTGTGAGGGTAATGTGGGGATTTAATAAATATATGCTCACTTTATCTACTATTATAGTAATTTTATTTAGTTAATAAATTTTGTTAAGGCAGGGAAATGTAACTAACCATACACTCTGTCGTTTGAGGCAACGATCAGGTTAGTGTGGAGTTTTAGATAATAACCTTCGGTATTGACCCGCAGTCAATCTCTAGGCAATTCTCATGCGTCATACTAAACCACGTGTTAGCTTACAGCTAACCCTAGGCTAATTTCAAACGCTATATTCAAAATGAAGGTGGTACTTCAAAAATATTTTTCTTAACTCACCCAGATCATCTTCGGAATCATATAATGATGATGCCATTAACATACGACGCCGCTCTTTTTCACTTTTGTGTTGTAATTTACGAATTTTTTCGTGGTATAACTTATTTTTTTCTTCCGCGCTGCGTTTAGACTTTTTTATATTTGGAACGTGTATTCGTTGCCGTGCCACGACAAAAGAATGAGCAGCTGAAGTACGGTGAGAGTTGCCACTAGAGAGTTGTCAAAAACGTATTTTTATTTCACTCTGAAAACGTGCAGTGTTGCCAGTAGGATGAAAGTACTACCAT
This sequence comes from Leucoma salicis, assembly GCA_948253155.1. Taxonomy (NCBI): domain Eukaryota; kingdom Metazoa; phylum Arthropoda; class Insecta; order Lepidoptera; family Erebidae; genus Leucoma; species Leucoma salicis. The sequence goes on from OX411804.1 coordinate 1,047,712, forward strand.
GTTGTTTATATCTGAAGCATGAAGCTTCGAATATATAATTTATCTTAGGACGCGTTACAACTGTTGCAACAATGCTTACTTTTTACTTTATTAGGACAAAATGAAGTGGAACTCAAGAAACAAGTTCATGATTGATATAGTTTTACGCGATAACACTTCATAAGCATGCGTTGGTATGGATGAATCTGAAAATTTGAAAGAAAATATTGGTGTAATTTCTTTTTTAAAATACCCACGTACTTCCTAATTTTACATTACGTTTATTAACGTTCTATTCATATTAATTTTCAGCATCTGCATTTACAAGTTTTAAACGATGTTGTTTACAAAATAATACCTAATTTAAATACCACAGCTGTAGTAATACACGAAGTAAATGTATTGCCTATGTCCAGCAGTGTATGTTAAAATCCATCAGGGATGGGTGTAAGTGTAAATTATTTATTTTATTTTTGAACGAAGGTGATGCTGTCCAAACAGATACAGAAAAGGTTAAAATCTGGGCATATTTACGTGCCAAGCCAGTACCCTGAAGTGATCAGGTCAGCGGAGGAAAAAGGAAGAAAACATTGACTGAAATTAGTTCTTGCGATTTTGTATTTGTTCAAAACTTTAGCACAGGATACGCCTGGGCATCCAAACAAAATCTATTACAATATTAGCTTTGACAATATGATAAAGAAGGATGCAGCTAGAACATTATTTTATAAAACCGTTTAATCAAATAGACAATTTAAAGTTTGATTTTTATCATTTTTTATTACATTGTGTTTTTTTCTGATACTGTTTTTAAAATTTTTTAGTTATTAGATCCAGTATTAAGCAAGTTCAAAAATCTATTTTTGTTATTTTTCACTTCTGGGCTTAAGTTCATACGAATTATGCTAAACAATTTCATTTTGTTTTCGTGAAATATTGTTTAATAATATGTTTTCGAATGGTCAGGTTATCTTTTGTCAGAAAATTTGCTATATAGCTTTATATATATATAGTTTTGAAACTTTGAAAACCTTATCTGTTTCTAATATAACTGTTAATAACTATGTAATTCATAAATGTATTTTGAAATAAAACTACGTTGGATTGAGCTCCACCGACCAAAAGTATTATCCACAGATCGCAAATATTAACGCAGACTGATCCGCGAAGCGATTGAGATTAGAAAACACAAAAATTTTAATCGGGATGAGGGATACAAATTGTCGTCGGCATGGAATCCAGTGCTGGGAAAATATACAAATCGTAGTTTACCGTATAAGGCGCCGTTGGACACTATTAGTATTGTGTGTAGGGACTTTAATATCAGAAATGTGACGATGAAGTAAGGGTAGTTACATGCAGTGCCCCCGAACGAAGCAGGCGGCGCCACACAGCGCCAGTTGACCCGTGACCACGGCTGGTGAAACCCAGTCGAAACGTCGGGAGTAAAAAGGTATTTGATACGCGTTAAGTCCCGTAATAATAGTTTAAATAAATAAAAAAAAGTTTCCTAGAAATAATATACATGGCAAAACAACGTTTGCCGGGTCAGCTAGTAGTATATAGATACAGTAATTTTTTCTCAAATATCTTAAATGTACAAGACAAAGCTCTGTTACAGCTTTATAATAGTATAGATTACTGTTATTATGCTTTAAGGGGCTAAGTCTGTACATTTAAAATATTTCACAAATATAATGTATTAGCCTTTGCCAGCATCTTCGCCGCAGCTAAAGTTAAGTTTTTCGGTTATATATCAGGTTCCCGATATAGTAACAGGATAAAATGTCTACCAGTTTTTAAGTCAAATCAAGGCCTTTCAAATAAAAAAAGTTGAATCAAAATCCATCTATTAGTTCTTTTAGTAAATTCTAAAAAAAAATCTAGTTTAAATAATTTTCTAGTTTTTCGGTTATATCTCAGGTTCCCGATATAGTAGCGGGATAAAATGTATACCAGTTTTTAAGTAATCAAGGCCTTTCAAATAAAAAAAGTTGCATCAAAATCCGTTCAGTAGTTTTTGTGTGATGCGCGAACAAACAAACAGACAAACAGACAAAAAATAAAAAATAAATAGTTTTGTGTTTAGACACGCCTATATAGCCTATTACAGTAATTTTTTCTCAAATATCTTAAATGTACAGACATAGCTATGTTACAGTTTTATAATAGTATAGACAAACAAAATAAGAATTCACAATGCGTTCACAATATTAACGAGGTTGCTGAATTACGTAATAAAATAATACAAATTACTCTTTGAACGTTTTTTCTTATCTTATTAATTTATTTGCAAACATTTTTCTTATCTTATTAATTTATTAAATTTGTTTACTTAATATCCTTAAATGTATTTTGCGGGTCAGTTAACACGTGGGACGTTCCCGGGAATCTCGCGATTATTTTATACCACGTCACGGGTTAACTTGGAAAACGCTTACGTTTAGTAATTTTTGTGTAAATACGACAGTGGGACGCTTCGTTTTTCTACGTAACTTCTAAGATTAGATATGGGTTTGTAGTACCTATACAATTTAGTTTAGTTTTTCAACTCTTTGCATTTCCACTGCGAGGACACAGGTATCCTCTCGGAGTGACAATAATTAAGCTCACAGCACACCACGCTGACTCTATAGACGCTTGTTTATTCCAACAATGAACGATGGGGGAACTATGGTAGGTACCGTTGTGTTTCGTATGGTGAGTGAGACCCTTAATTATCCTTACTTTCTTTTGCTTATTATTCTTCCTATCCGCTTCAATCCTTCCTCTACACCTCCTTTCCCTTTCCTTGAAGATGGTGACGCGCAAGTGATGCCTCTGGTGTTGCTAGTTTATTTAGGTTAAGGTACCATCAGATGAGCCGTATGCTTCATATACAGATACTACTATCCGCATCTTAAATCGCGTATATATACCGAGGTTAAATACCTTTATTTTCCAACGTTTCGACCGTATTGCAACGGCCGTAGTCACAGGTTGACTGGTGTAGTTTAGGGTCGCCTCTATGAAGCGCGGGTGTCTGTAACTACCCTCGCCTCTTTTATGTTTTGCTCTCCGAAAACTGTTGGTACTTCGATACACAACACTAATAACATCCTCAGACTAGCGCGTAATATTTGTTCGGCGATATGTATACTTATAACTAACTTGATGATGACAGGATTCCATGATGTTGACAAACGGTATTCGTCTTCTCGGTTGAAATTGGCATGTTTTTTGGAGTAATAATGACGGTCGGTGGAGAGGACCTGTGGTTTGTGTAGTTCAATCTAGTGGTTGGATCCCGCCTCCAGCAAGTGTGCCGCTATAGCTGACTTATGTGCATGTCGGTGTTTTACAGCGGCGATATGTTCCTTAACCCTTTCCGCAATTTTATTGTACGTTTGGTTAGTAGTTACGTAGTAGTATTTGTGTATGATGTGTACAAATCGCGAAAGTATAAAAGCCGTATGCTTGTTTACCACACACGTAGTATAAAAGCAACGCTGACCGAGTGGAAATTGGTAAACTTTTTAAATAGGCCTCTGACAACCTGTAACCACTCACTGCTTAACAATCCCGAAGCACAGAGAAGATCAGCTGTACCCAAATCAAACGATTCAAGCCGAATGAAAGCTGTTTTATCTTGCCGATCTTCGGAAGTAAGCAATTATCATTCGGCCATGAAGCACATCGTTGCGTTTTGGCTGTAGCAGGAGATAGCCGTTTATATTTCATTTCATATCTGTGAAATGAATTGGTGAGTAGCGACTTGACAATACTCTCGGTATAGAGAATCCATGGGCGACGGTTACCATTTACCATCAGATGGACCGTGGCTCGTCTGCCACTACACGCAATAAAAATAAAATTAAAAAAAATATAATAAAAACTATAATATAAATATTTACGTAGGTATACCTTTAATCAATTTCAGTCCGTTTTGATTCTTACAGGTATTCTATTTTACAAATTATTATATATTTTCATATTAATTAGCAAGTTGTAACTCAAGCTTCCCCGTTTGTAGCCGTGAAACAAAAAAATTTAAATTAAAATTAAAGATTTTCATATTCCAGCACCAAAAAAGCCGAGAAAAGCTGAGGCATGATACTAGAGCAATTTAAGACCAAATATGTAATACGAGTGGACCTGTATAGGTGTGTATGTATAGGTATGCATGTATAAATGTAATATATATTTACCTATATTGGTAGTGTGTACTGATTGCAAGCTGAGGCATGATACTAGAGCAATTTAAGACCAAATATGTAATACGAGTGGACCTGTATAGGTGTGTATGTATAGGTATGCATGTATAAATGTAATATATATTTACCTATATTGGTAGTGTGTACTGATTGCAAGCTGAGGCATGATACTAGAGCAATTTAAGACCAAATATGTAATACGAGTGGACCTGTATAGGTGTGTATGTATAGGTATGCATGTATAAATGTAATATATATTTACCTATATTGGTAGTGTGTACTGATTGCAAGCTGAGGCATGATACTAGAGCAATTTAAGACCAAATATGTAATACGAGTGGACCTGTATAGGTGTGTATGTATAGGTATGCATGTATAAATGTAATATATATTTACCTATATTGGTAGTGTGTACTGATTGCAAGCTGAGGCATGATACTAGAGCAATTTAAGACCAAATATGTAATACGAGTGGACCTGTATAGGTGTGTATGTATAGGTATGCATGTATAAATGTAATATATATTTACCTATATTGGTAGTGTGTACTGATTGCAAGCTGAGGCATGATACTAGAGCAATTTAAGACCAAATTTGTAATACGAGTGGACCAGTATAGGTGTGTATGTATAGGTATGCATGTATAAGTGTAATATATATTTACCTATATTGGTAGTGTGTACTGATTGCAAGCAGAAGTTTATTTCTTATAGTTCTCTCTGTTTTTTATTTTATTTTTTCTGATAGTAGGTACCTACTATTAATTATTTGTGAATATGTAACTTACCTTAAGGTTTGGCTCCTTCGGAAAGAACGGGTGAGAAAGATTGAACTTTCATAACCTAAATTGTGTATACCCCTAAGGTATTTAACTAGAATATTTTTGGATCTCTGCTTCTTTGACTCTTAGTACACTGTCTACGTGTCTACTACTCTCACGTATATTCTTTGCTTTGTGCCTAGGAACACACTATATTTAAGAGCTTTGTGACTGTAGTTATATATTTACATTTCGTCTAGGATAAACTTTTTGATGATAACGGTATAGCTTATGATTGTGTGACGCACGCAAGGAACATTATCAAAGAGTAGAATAAAGAAACATACTGAATATACTGGTATCATAGACTAAATATGACGTGTCATCGCGCACGTGTTCTGTTCTGTTGACAAAGTTGACATATTATACTCACAGACTAATAAGAGATACTACTATACTCTGTGAGGAGGTGTCGAGGTAATTGTCATAGTCAATGTAGACAAAGTGGGTGTATTTTATTCTTAAATTTTATTAGTCATATAGTTTTTATTTTTTGTTATTGTACTAACTTAGTTTTAAATATTGTTGTTGTTTTATTTAGCTTAATATTGTTATGTTTAAAATAATCGGCATCTGTGACGCCATCACATACGCACCAATGGAAGATCAGCGCAGGCTTATGCCTGCATTATGCTGAGTTGGTGACGTTTTGTGACGAAACTTTTGGTACAACCAATTTTCTTTATAAAACTATATTGTTCTTTTTCTGTTTTGTTTCGTCACAATAAACATTTTTTCTTTCTTCTTTCTTTCTTTCTGAATTTAGATGGAAAAGTGTTTTCTAAAATCTTGCGCTAATGAAGAATTTATCACGACTTGTGTATTTCAACGCTAATGTATGATTTAAAACTTTCATTAGTCTTTGAGATGATATAAACTTAGTTGAGACAGCATTTCATTCATTTTACTAAACTTAATTCTACTAAGATTGTTATAATATAAAGCCCCTACATTTTATATATTAAATCAAAAAGGTATTTGTAATGTCAAAACACAAATATGTCACACAAAATGTAAGTCAATTGAAATGTAAACAGAAAAATTTGCACACTTATAATACAAACTTTCCGGAAAAGGATCTTCAAAGTAGAACATTTTCAGTACAGTTACTTTTTATAATATTAGTTGAAGTGGAAAAATCATATGTAAGCAGCACCGTGCGTACACGTAATTCTTAAATATACGTCGCTCTCTTTTTAACATCTGTCTAAGTTAAATAGATTAATGTGTTTCTGTAAGCATATATAGTAAATCTTTCACTCACACATACAAACATACTGCATTCACACATTTACATAACTCGCATATACAATTATACAGTCCACAACCATATTGTAAAACGAACATATTAGTACAAATAAAATATTTCTTGAGTATAGACGTCTTGCGAGTATTTTTCATTCACCCAACAACAAATACAACCGTATCGCCTTGAACACATCTGACTAAATTATAATTTATCTAACTTCTTCCTCATGTACCAAAATGTGCCTAAACGTACGCAAAAGTAGTTCCTACCTAAATATTTGAAATATATCTAATTATATTTTTTTTCTATTTGATCACTACATTCATCTTCAGATACGTCTCAACATTGCAAAGTGCTAATAAAGGTTATTGGTAACGACATTGATTACATCTTTAAAAACTTGTTAAAAATTATCTGTTCGTATATAAAATAACAACATTACTTTCTGGTCCACCTTAAGATATATAGATAAACACTAAAACGAATAGTTACCTGTGGTGTTACAAGATATATTTTTTCTTTAGTCGTGTTCTAAGCCCCCAGTAAGTAAATAATAATAGCATTTGTTCATGCAAGCCATTTAGTGATAGAGCGTTGATTGACCCCTACTTGCTTGTACTACCCTCTCACAGAGTACATCGTGATACAACGATAGGTACTCCTACCTTACTTACCATAAGTACTCCAACTGTTGTATTTCATGTATGGTGAGTGAGAGTGCCGGAGTATTATCGTTTCTTTTTTCCTTGGAATTAGTAATTACCTCTGGTATTGAAGACACGGTGTCAGGTCGATCGTATGTTTATTCACCAACCCATGTACTGAAAAAAATGAGTGCTTTACGCGCAGTTAAAGTGAAACTTGTTTGAATTTTATGATAGATATTACTAAAAAGATTAACCATTAAATTAGTGGAAATTCGCACTCTGAACTCATATACTACCAAATGGCTTAAAATAGTTACATTTTATTCTGAAAAAGTTGTTAGATAATTATTAATAATTTTACATGCAATTACGTCGTTTCAATCTATACTTAGAATTATCGTCTTAACATATTTCACGCCTGTATTCCCCAAAGGGGTAGGCAGACGTGTATTACACACCTGCGGTTCGTCATCTATGTTTAAAAAATAAAGACAGATTTTAATGCAGTTTTCCCGGCAGATGCTTTGCTCCAATGTAGAGCTCATTGGAGCAAAATATATGAGCTTTAGGTATTTTATTTAAACAGAATCACCAAGAGAAATGGTTTATTATTTTTATTAGTTATTCTCATTTAACGGTCTATCCAGACAAAAGCGCGGATGGCAGCTAGTTAAGCTGCCGTCCGAAACATCACTAGCTAGGCGGCATTAAATTTCGTTGAATATATTTCACATACTTAGTCATGCTCTATTTTTAAAGATTAGTCCTATTGAGTAGCGGAGCATGTCAATAATGAAAATAATAAATTTTAGCAACATAGGCTTAACACTGCCTTATCCAATTTACGAAGGAAAATTGTCCCAATATTTTGTCTTAAAAAACATTTACGTAGACAATCACGTAAAGGATTTTTATTTTATTTTAAAGGCCTTACTGTAAACCTCCTTGATGAGAAGCTTATTTGGGTTTAGAAGTTAAGATTAGATGAAATTGAATTTATTTTCACTCACCGTAGTAGACGCACCATTAATATATCTATCAGTGTTTTACGCTGATATTGTCTAAGAGAATGGTCTTTCCCCGATAGAAAGGCAGGCTTATGCATGCTGCAATTAGCATAGATACAGTATATAATCTAGTTTGTAGTTCAGGAGACATAGGTTACTTTTTGTTCAGGATATATTTAAGTCAGTACACATGCTATAAAAAACTTTGCAAAATCATTTGTTCTAGGTACTAAACACATTTCGGGCGTATTATTCTGATTAAATATTAATTTTACTCCGTTTAACTTTCAGCATCAAAATATCAAACAAAAATACTCTATTTATCGTATCAGCATTCATTATAAATACGATTAGTTCATAGAGTGGAAATTGCGAAACTTTTAAATATTCAGTAGAGGAAGATTGGGTCGTATTAATTGAATTAAATATACATACAGAGGAGGCTCCTAGGGGCCTCGGTCATTTTATTTACTCAAAACTTTCATTATCTACCAATTACCGTAACGTTTTGCACACTTAGTAAAAGTAAGACTAATAAGGGTCACTTCAAACGCTGATAATAAACGCTTCAGAGATACATTGTTGCGATAGTTTCACCTATATCGATAACTAACAACCCCCCTAGCCTCAAGTAGATGCAATTTATTAATGACAAAATCTTTACGATTTTTTGGAAATACATCTCTCTAATATTCTGATATAAATGTTAGCCAGCGTATACTTAATTTTAAGGCATTTAAATTATTTTCTTAGGAAAAAAATATTATGGTGTATTCTACATACAAACCTTCCTTGACTATCAAACTATCTGAATGTCATCGAACCGTACTGAACTCTATTGCGTAATTTATGAAAAAATAAGCTTATAAGCATACAGTGTCATTAATATGTACTACTTGACGACTCGGTAAACTTTGTATCACCTACTGTTTATTTTATCAGCGATTATCAATCCTAATCAATCTGTATCGTCTACGATTTCAATTTTAATTGGTTATTAAATGAAACTTGTTTGTAATGCATAATCAATTAGAAAGAATGACAGTAGCGGTCATTTTGTCGTCTGTTAGACAATACCAATATTGTTGTTTTTAATTTTTATACTTTTTTATAGGTTTCCCTTTTTTACTTTTTAACCACCCCTGTATTAGAGCGAATGAAATAAAAGAACAATAATTAAAATCGGTCAAATCAGTATTGAGTTCTAGCTCGAACGAACAGCAATTGATTTTATAAAATAAAACATTAAAACATTTTTGTTTTTTATATACTTTTTTTTATTTTATACAGATTTATTATAAGTTATGTATACATGAGGCAGGTAAACTTTGTCGGTATTTAACGGAACACCGCAACGATAGGCACATTTGAGTGTATAGCAATGAAAAAATCTTTATGAATATATTTTGTAACTAATCACGAGATAGCGTTAGTTATGTTTTTATTTAAATTTTATTTTTTTAGCTATTATAACTGAGGTTATTGGCTTGATCCCAGTCCATTGTTTTACAAGGTAACTACTTATTTAATAAGTAGTCAGACTTATCAAAAAATGTAGGAAATTATTTACATGAGTAATATTGATATTATTTATAACTTATTATTTTACAGAACAAGTATTTGTGAAAGTGGAAAAGGGGAACTTTATTTGCAAGGATTCGAACCTACATCCCATCCAATCCGGGGAATTGGATGGATGAGGATTTTGTTTGATTGTTCTTTAAAGTAGCTGAGCATGTCAAGTACTAAAATACAGAATAAAAATAAAAAACTAGACGTCGCAGGACGTTTAGCAGATTTCACATCTCAACATCGAAATTATTTTGTAGAAATAAAATGATCATAACTTGACAAAGTACTCCTCAAGACAAATCAAAAGAGTATAAACTCGATAGGGTTGCGTAGTTTCATTACAGAGTTACTGTTGCCACCTTTCAGCTCCATCATCAGCCCCTGGATACCATCTAGACACAAAGTACTAGGCTAGACGAATCATACTAGCCCAAACTCGATGGGGTTGCGCCATTTCATTATAGAGTTCCTATGTCCACCTTCCAGCTCCATCATCAGATCAGCTCCGTTCAATCATAATATTGCATTGTTACGTGATAAAATTTCAGCTCAATTGGAAACCGGAAAGTGTGTCAAATTTAGCTTGCAAGTTTTGAACGGGACAAGTACAATAAAAGCGTCGCCACGCTAACAGCCGATTTTACCCTCCCTCCGCATTAGATGTTTCACATCAATAATTATTCTATATAATAAAATGGCATACGGCATGATTAATGATGGGTGGTGGTAATATAGTAGCTTTATACGCTAGTAACACCGAAGTCACTTGCACGTTGGAGCCCCATGGTCCATTAGGCTTTTACTTTGCTATCCATCTTCTATTGTTTTACAAGATGGAGAGCAAATAAAAAGGGGTAGTGTTACCTACTACCTACCCATATGACCCTATCTTTATTTTTTTTAAAGGAGAAAAAATTAACCTTACCTACCTTACCGCAAATTCTATCATTCGGGCAACCAACATGGTAGTGTGGGGCCTTTACTTAATTCTGCCGTCTCTCCGCCTGAATTGACGGGCCGCTGGAACTGTTTAACACTACTTTAATAAACTCGCCTATCACATGACCCTTCTTTGTATAATTTGATTAGGAACTTATCAAGTTTTGTTCAGTTTGTTCAAAACGAATTTGATTTAGTTTGCTCACGGAGCGGATTTATCGGTCACGAAGTGAGGTTGGAAATCTCAGGGTTTTTCTGAATAGCCACATACATAACTAATTAAAGTTATATTCATTCTTGAAATGGGTCCAAGAGTTAGTTCGATACGTTGAGTTGAATTGTATATTTTGTAATAATTATAGATTATTAAGTTCCAAAAAGTTTAGTTGGGTTTGTGGTTAAATCAGTACATATTCATCAAACACAAAGTGGAAAATGTGAAATCGAAAATAACAGTCACGAGCAGGATTTGAACCTGCATCTCCTGGATACCTCCTAATATCGAAAAATCCTGCTCGTGACTGTTATTTTTGATTTCACATTTTTCACTTTGTGTTTGATGTAGGATATGACTAAGCATGTCAAATGCTAAAAATATATATATAAATTTCTAAACACATACATATTTTCAATTTACAGTAGAAACCACACTCGTTAATATAGACACATACTTATAGATCATAATATGGTTATATGGATGGTTAAACAACCAATTTACTAGGTCTGTTTGATGTCATCATGGATTCTGCAAAGTACCTTTAGTAATAAAAATTCAAGCAATGTGGCAAAGTCCGTAAAAGCTTATTAATTTCACAACTCGTCGTTATCCTTGACTATAATGTATTTCTAGGAATTGGTTTCAAATTGAAAAGAAAAGCTTGTGAGTATCTAAAGTATCCTACGGGAACAGATATTTTTTTGGTGTAAAATATGTCCTTTATGTTCATAAAGAGTCTAATCTATCTATTTCGTGCTTGACCGTCACAAGCATACGTAGCTATATTATTGGTAGGGTGCACAAACCCACCACTGAAGGAATGTTATATGGTTCCAGTGGCCCGCTAATAAAGGCGGAGAGGCCGTCTCTCCACGGCGGGTTTCATTAGTGGGTGAGGGCCCCACACTACCCTGTTTGTTGCCCCGAACGACGGGGTGTGCAGTTAGGTATATTTTTCCCGATTAAAAAATAAAGGAGTTCACAAACCCAATGAATTCATTGGGTTTGTGAACCCTTTGTCCCCTGCACCCCACCAGATTAATTAATCTCAAACAGCTTCAGTTGTCCGCTAATACAGGCGGACAGACGGCATCACGGTGGATTACGTTAGTAGTTGTGGACTCCACAATACCTTGCTTGTTGCCCCAAGCGACAGGTTGTGTGGTTAGGTAAATTTTTGCCACGTTATGAAAAAATTATGTACAAAATTTCAAGAATTTCAATGTTTTGGAGAATAAATGAAAACCAATTAGATAGTTATGTGTTATAGTTGAATATCTGAAAAAAGGGTCGGCCTCCCACCAGGTCATTCAATGATTTGGTTAAATATATACAAACCTGATGGATGCAGGCGGCACAATACCGTTTGTTGTGATGCATTCTTGGGGAGGTTTATGACCAGCAGTGAACTAAAAAGGTGATAAATTATACGTAAAGAAACATATTCCTGCCAATTTTGGAAAGAACCATCTATGTGGTTAAATGTATTACAAACACTAACATACCCACACAAGTAGACAGCAAATGTTTCCGAAATAACTTTCCCCAATGGGTCTGTTCAGTAAAATTAACTTAAATGTACCTACCTTATACGATGCGTGCCAAAGAAATTTGATCATGATTAGATTGATCCAGTTCATAATAACGATATTACGCCACATTGTCGTATCGTGAATCCAAATAAAACACTGAACTATTATATCTGGACTGCCTGCTCTTACATAAATGACAGTATTCTACCCAAGCGCCATTTAAGTGACGACGCGTATGATATGAAAAAAAAGAGTGTGTGTGTACTTATGTACCTGCGTTAGAAGTTATACTTCTTTAGAAAAAAGGTATTTAATACATTGAAAGTTTTATTATAACGCATTATCTAGGTAAATAAAGTTTATTTAAATATCACATAAAAACTAAAATGTTGACTATAGCTAACTTCAGGGTGTCTAATTTCAGGGTGTCGGTTTTTCATGACGGTGTGCGCGCGCATCGTAAAAATTTACTCTCATCATTTTTCCCTAACGCGCCAAAAGAAGTATAACTTCAAAAATACAGTCTGCACTAAGGCCTACCTAATCCTTGCATCGCTTGACTTGACTTTACAAACATATAATTTCATGGACAAAGTACACCCAGACTAATTTGTGGATCACACAATTAGTTGTCCTTTGTAGGAATCGAACCCGCAATACCCCGGACGGGAAGCTGATATCTAAACCACTCGGCTATCTGCGCAGTAGTATAGTAGCAAGAGTTTATTTGATTCTTTTTTAATAAACCGAGTAAATCTTAATAAATGAAAAAATATTTTTGGATAGTTAAGCACAATAGTTTATTTATTTATTTGGGACAAAAAACAGTTACACATTATGGTTTAACAACAATAAAGTTCAATACAGTAATTTAAAAATACGCGTAACCCATACGCCTCCACGTGTAGTTGTAGATAGATATGTTATTTACACGGAGTACATTTTTCTGTATTCCGTGGTTATTTATAATAGATAAATGCTCGTTTTGTAACTTGGCGCTCCTCTAGGTCTACTGTTATATATAGTTTTAAAATTCTCAATAAAACAAATATATGAATATAGTGTTTTATTGCTCTATTTGCCATAAATACAATAAATATTCAACATACTCTACGTTTATCCCAAAATGTTTAAAAATAAATGTCTACCCGTGCGAAGCCGGGACGGGCCGCTAGTGTTATTTATATATAAATAATCAGTATTAGACATAGACGCAATGATCAAAAGACCTACGAAGCGTTGGTGTGAAAGAACCTAATCTAGTACAAACCGCCGCCAGAGTAACAAAGATAGCGAAACAAAATGCCGTATGTCAATGTTTATCATGATCAGGTGGAGTCGTATGCACCTGTAATATAATAGGCGATAACTTTCCTATTAGATCTAGAAGCTGTGTTATACATTCACTTCTCCTCTTTTGCGTTCGGGTCTTGACACCTCCTGGTCTTCAAGGCCAAATAGGTGAACTGCTTCTGACATGCAACCTCCCTGCATGTACTGTTAAACCAGGGACGGCTACGACCGCTGACAGGTATCATGGTGCTTGGGATAAATGAATCCTTCCCTATTAGCATAAATTCCGTCATGCCGTCCTAACGTATTCATGCGTTTCTAATTTCTGTATAAACAGGTAATCTAAAATGATAACAAATAACCAATAACAAGAAGAAAAAAAGCAATTTAATAAATAACATGACTTTAATATATTCGATAGTGGGTTCGCTGGTACGATGTAAGCTCTTTTGTTATCAATTATTTTCGAATACTCACCGACAGATGACACGTCATTTTACACTAATTATTTTTTCAAATTTCGTGTAACTAAGCAATAAATCTTTGAAATAATTAATATTTTAATAAAGAAATTAAACAAAAATTTAATTATTTGTATCAAAAATTCTTATAATATGCTTTTATAATATTAAAATGACGATATCGGTGAGTTGTGGGTAGCACGCCACTTTTCGACGACAGATGTCTGTTGGTAATGAACCAAGAAAATGTGTTTTAAAATGCATATATTTATAAATTTAAACTACATATACATAAAATGTTATGCCATTTTGTTTTAAGTTTGATCCTGAGCCATTTCTACACCCATCAACAGCGTACTTCATGGTTAAAAGAATTTAATACATATTTAAACGTAAGATGCGTCCGAACCGAACGCAGTGACGGTTCACTCGAAACTGCGGTTTGCGGCCCCGCCCACTGTGGCGTCACTGACCTACTTGAATGCGACATGACCTAGTCGGCTTGCGGCATCTCCGCTATTTTTCTGTACTCCGTGGTCTGCACAAAGATGGCGATAAAAATGGCGCTAATACAACATAAGTCCCCCCTTGAGTTCTTCAAACAAAATTTTATTTTGGGCAAAGCTCGTGTTATAAAAAAAACTATAAACACACTTTGAATGTCTGCAATTTATTGGACTCGTCAAAACGAATCGCATAAGTCCAAACTAATACGATTATTCAGACTTCACAAGTAGCCACTAAAGGATTCTTATTGAAGCACACAAGGCATGTCGAAGTGAGTCACATGAATTCGAACTTGAACGGTTTACTAGTCCTCCGCCTCCTTTTTTCTTAAGTTCTTCATGTTCATGTGTAGTTTACACACACTTGTTTTTTTATTGCATTTGGTGGCAACGAGTCATGGCCCACCAGATGGTGGGTTAAACTATACCGGGGAGTATTTTGAAATAAAACTACGTTTACGGAATCTATCGCGTTTACTTGATTTTTATACTATCCCGACGTTTCGAATACTTTACAGCATTCATGATCACGGGTGGACTTAGATGGTAGATGTTCAAAGCTGATATGTTGTTTCAACGGTTTCATCTACCCACAGTAATATGATTTTACAAATTTTTGGTTTATTTATTTCAACCCACATAATATTCGTTTAGAAACACAATTAAAAATATCTACTATAAGTTTTATGCTTACAATGTATGAGATTTTAAGCTAGTATAATAAATTTAGTATAACTCGTTTAAGTTTAATTGAAGGAGTTGCAAAATTAAATGTTAGAAAGTATTATATAAACCGGGAATATTGTCAAGTCGCTGCTCACCATAAAATAATTAACGGCTATCTCCTGCTACATCCGAAACACACCGATGTCCTTCATGGCTGGTCACACGGGAATGGTACCAACCCGCTCGCGCCCTATAGCAAGTGAGCACTCCCACTTGGTATCCAGCCCTACCACCAGTAATGCAATGGGTGATAATTGCTTAATTCCTATAGTAGCCTCGTACGACACCCATGGGAAAGAATGAGGTGGTGACACTCAACTTGTATTATCAGTCCGTCACCACACGGAGGGGAAAAAGTAGTTCAAAGTATAATTTCGATAAAACAATTACAAATAGGTTAAAATGGATTTCCAAGATTTGATTACATTATTAGTTAAAGTCAAACTAATATTAGCGTGTTAACAAAGATCACTGCAGTGACACTGTCATAAAAGCTAAATAAAAGTACAAGATTTACCAAAACGTTTTAAGTTGAAATCCTACTTGTGGTATCCTCTTCTATTTTAAAAATCAATCAAGTAGGTTGAGGTGCTCCTCTGATTGTAAGCAATAAATTCTACTCATAAGACTCTAAAAATACTGTCAAGCCGTTGCTTACAATTGTACGGAGGGTAGTACTGACTCGCTCGGGCTCAATAACAAGTGAGCATTCCCACTTGATACCTAATCCTACCACCAGTAATGAAATAGGTAATAATTGCTTAATTCCATTATTCACCTTGTACGACACCCGCAGGAAAAAGTGAGGTACTCTTGTAATTATAGTTCCTCACCACACTGACAAAAAGCGCTTTAAAAATACATATGAAATTTAAAACTCATTAAGCATCTTCAGCAAGCTTCATGGCGGGTTAGAATTTGCATATTTACTAAACCTATAAATATTTATATATATTTTTAGCATTTGACATGCTTAGCACTATACATTAAACACAAAGTGAAAAATGTGAAATCGAAAATAACAGTCCCGAGCGGTATAATGTATGAAAATACTTCTGACAGATGGCGCAGGCGTCACCCAAAGATGTTAAGTATGAATGTGTTATGGAAATTAGCAGTCAGGAGCAATTATCACGATGGCTGAATTGGCAAAGCATCTGGACGGTATCCAGGAGATGCAGGTTCAAATCCTGCTTGTGACTGTTATTTTCGATTTCACATTTTTCACTTTGTGTTTAATGTATAGTGCTAAGCATGTCAAATGATAAAAATAAATATAAATATTTAAAGGGTTTGCGTCATTGTTAGGTAAAAATCTTAATTGTAAAATTAAGTTTACCTGGTCGGTATAATGTATGAAAATACTTCTGACAGATGGCGCAGGCGTCACCCTAAGACGTTAAGTATGAATGTGTTATCGAAATTAGCAGTCAGGAGCAATTGTCACGATGGCTGAATTGGCAAAGCATCTGGACGGTATCCAGGAGATGCAGGTTCAAATCCTGCTCGTGACTGTTATTTTCGATCTCACATTTCTCATTTTGTGTTTAATAAACCTATAAACTCCGTAGCTCAACAATATATTTATCCTGTTATCAGCGTTTACCACAATTACATTCTCATCTGGATAAACTGCTCATTAGTGACTTTATGTACTCTTATACTAGAGGCACTACCTACTTGCACCTCGCCACCTCCATGAAGAAGATAAGGAAGAAATTTAGGTCTCCGATGCTCTCACTCGCTATAAGAAACATACTTACTGGTGATAAGTGTACCGTTGTTTCACCCTGATCTTCTGTGAGAGGGTATTGTTACTCAGATCGAGCGGGCCCATTCATGCTGGGAAAAGCGAGGCTCTATAAATACAAAACTAAATACAAGTAAAAAAGATAAAGCTTTGATGATAATTGTCAACTAAATCGAAAATAGTTGTGGCTTTGATTGCTATCATAGCGTCAGTTGCTTAAACTTGCCGTTTGTGTCTCTGGAAAAGTCCACGAACAAGTATATAGCCGCGCGGGCGTAGCCGAAAGTAGTCGCTAGTATAGTACCTATAGAATGAAGATTTCCCAGGAGCAACACAAAAAGTTACCGAGTGGACGAAAAACTTTTAGAACATCTGCTGCAAAGTTGCAAGTAAACTCGCTAAAACTCCCTAAAAAAGAATATATAAAATTGTACCTAAAGTAGTTGGAGCCCGTCAGGCTAATATAGATTCAGTACCTTTATTTTGTCCCTTGTTTTGAAAAGGGATGGGAGACTGGGTCAAACACAAACATTGTATATTAAATGAGATTTTGTGTGGTGTGGGCAATATATTAAATATTTACTCTGGCAAACATGTGGCTACTATTATCTGAAAGTAATATTTTAATGTATATTAGCTATGAAGCTAATGTTATTAATAAGAAATTGCGACCTTTATCCTGTGGATGGACAGAATTGAAATAGAATCTACAAGTGGTAGAGCTATGCTTATCCCAGCACGAATGTGCCGGCTCGATTGGGGAAGTACCACCCTCTCACAAAAGATCAGCGTGTAACAACGGTAGTTACTCCTACTATAGTGTTTTGTATGGTGTTGATGTGAGAGCGCCGGAGGCTCCTCCTCCTTATCCTCTAATTATTATCCTTTTTCTACACCATCTATCTCTTTCCTTCGAAATGGTGACGCGCGAGTGATGTCTATGGTGTTGCTAGCATCTATAGGCTACGGTAACCGCTTACCATCAGATGGGACCGTATACTCGTTTGGTATAAAACAAGAAGTAAAATACTATTAAACCACACATTTATTTGTGAATAAGGAAAAAGAGCATTTTAGTACGAGCGGGAAACGAACCCGCGTCCCTTCCAATCCGGGGAAGTGCTCTAAGCCACTGAGCTACGGTACTGACCTTACGGTCATCCCGATTTCCTGATCACATTTGTTTTTACGATGCGATAAATGGCGTTGGTAAAATATGTTTTTCCTCATTCACTAATAAATTTGTACTTTAAAAGTAGCTGATTATGTCAAATGCTAAAAAATATAGATCAAAAAAGTAAAATACTAGTATATTTTGTAAGAGTAAATTGCAATAAAAGGCCGGAATAGAATTTTAAAGAATTTGAGTAATTTATAAAGAGATTACGCAACTATGTAGAAATGTCAGTTACTACTCACCATAGCTGTGACTTAAAAGAAAGAAAGACCATCTATGTTAATCCGTCTTAGTCAAGCAACACAATCGTAATGTACGAGTACCAACATGATAAACACACGGCCCTCATTTTTATATTACGTTATATTCAATACGTTGCGAGGCATCAGGAATTATTAACCGACTGAAACAACAAATGTATTCGTCCGTATACTTTTTTCCGAGATTTTGCCGCAAAGCTCCATATCTGCGGTTTATTCTGGTTACAAACTTTTACGGTTAATTGGACGGCATCAAAGCTCGTATTTTTGTATTTATTACATTTTAAGTGCCCATTTGATTGGATTAAAATTGTTTCTTATGCTCACGCAGACTTTATTACATTCTCAATAAACTATATAAAGTATTGTTTATGCTTTTTTGAACGGGGATTAAAATAAAGTAAAAACGGGAACAAGATAAAAACAGGGTAGTATAGAGCCCTCACCTACTAAATAAACCCACCGAGTGCCGTCACTACTGGAACTGGTAGACATTACATCAGTGGTCCGCTGGCAAGCAAAACATCCTGAGAAAACTTGCAACCCTGTGATATCTTCTCGACAGCTTGTTAAGTCTTAAGTCTGCCAACCTGCACTGGACCAGCTTGGTAGACGGCCTTGTTTTCATTCACTCTGAGAGAAGACCTGTGTCTGACATTGGGTCATTCCCTTAATGACAAAAAAAACAGTTGATTAGTAATAAAAAAATATATAAAATATATTATAACTTTTAGGCTCCTCATGTGAGGAAATCTTAGACCTTAGCCCAAGAAGCTTGCCCAGTATAAGTTTAGGAGTCTAAACTCCACAAGCCATCAACAAAATCTCTTAAACATAATATAATTATATTATACGTGCAGGTTTCCTTACTATATTTATTTTATTTACCAGTTGGTAGTGATAAATAAACATACACGCAATTTCGAAAACTCAGAGATATGGGTCTTGTGTGGTCTGACTTGTGGATCACTGTTTTTAGAGTGCAGGGGGGTTAGGCAGAATGTCATATTTCACGTGTCGACCGTATCGAGATCACTGTGATTGGTTGAGAAACCGACGCGTGATGTCACAATAATCCGTTGGACAATCACGGTGATCTCTTAACCAATCACAGTGATCTCGATACGGTCGACACGTGAGATATGTGATTCTGCCTAACCCCCCAGATCTAACTCCTGTGACAATTTTCTACTTTTCTACTGAATTAAAAATATAGTTTTTGCCACTATCTCAACGGTATCTGACTTACGTAAGGAGTCAATTTTACTCTTATTTATTTACTTGATTATTACATTGCGACCTTCATACATACAAGTAAACCTTTTTATGGTAAAAATTCTTTTTATGGTCCGCGTCAGTCTTTTTCATGCCCTTCTCCTAAACCATACAATGGATGTGATATCTTTAATACTGTCTTATTATACATTAAAAAAAGACTTGCATAATTATGTTACATTATATTTTTTTTTTATAAAGCAACCCATTTTTTTATTGCTTTTGTAGTATAAGAGCCACGGCCCATGTAATGCCCAGAATGATTGATCATGCACTCCACTATACTATGTGTACTGTCAAGGCTCTGCTCATGAATTTATTTCACATATGTAAAATGAAAGAAAGAACGCTTATCTATAAACAAATATATCAGGGGAGACAGTGGTACCGAACCGCTCGGGCCTGGTATTTAGTGATTACTTCTACTTGGTTGGTGAAAATTGCTTGGTTCCCTTAGTCGTCTTATACGAAACCCGTAGGAAATAACGGGTATGTATTCCTAGTCGGTCACCACACGAAAAAACGTATTTCATTAGTAAAAGTGTGTTCTTGGTCGGTCAGCAAACTGTAAAAATTAGCCACTACTTCATTAGTAAAATCGTATTCTTAGTCGGTCACCATACGGGCAAAATAAGGCACTACTTTATTAATAAAAATGTATTCTTAGTCCGTCACCACACGGACAAACTTAGGCACTAAAACTGTATTCGTGTAAAGCGAGGGTTGATCGCTAGTTGCCTTTATGATACCAATTGTGTATATAAACAACGTTGTGTCCCTGTTATTTAGCTATTCTACGTAAATGTACTCATCAATTTCCATTCGACGAATCGTTAAAGGACATTGTGAAGTCAGGGTCGCTATCGCAGATCTAAGTGAAAAGGATTACAAGCAATCAATCAATCTTTGTTACATTAAATTTGTCGTCCCATAACTTGGTTGAAACAATTTCGTTGAAGATGTAGTCATACCCAAGGCTAAAAGTTTTGTAACTTTTATTTCTTTTATAATCTTTAAAAAAAATAGGCATTCTAGTCAGATATTGGACTAACAAACCAATGGATGGCGCTGGCCACCTCCAATGTATCTATCTATTTATATATCAGATCAAGGTTCTAAATGCGAGTTTATCCGCATGCACTTCAGAAAATAAATACGTACAGTAGTCACAACGGATTTTCTGTGTCTGTGTCTCTGAAGTTGGCTGCAAGACGCTGCGCAGTAGTCATAAAAATATAAAAAGTGCGTAGGCCCACCGGCAGCGAGTACAAGGACCAAACTGCCAGTGGTTTGGGTTCCAGAGACAGGAACTTTTAATTATTATCTCTTTATTTACATTATATCTTACAACTAAATACATTTTTAAATATAAATATTATGAAAAATAATAAAATATTTAAAAATATAAAAAGTGTGTAGACTAGACCCACCGGCAGCGGGCACAAGGGCCAAACTGCCAGTGGTTACCAACCAACACAATATCAGATCTGTTGGCCACAACAGCCCTGTCCGTGATGATTGATCGATCCCAATACAGTGTGATACGACCATTTTCGAGAACTGGCTCAGCTACATACCTGTAGTAAGGCATCTCGACGTCCACAAACCTGTACATCAGAGCAAGTTGTTGGTGGATGATCCTGGCCACTTGGTTATGCCTGTGCAATTATTATTATTATTATATTTGTTTCATACTACGTGGGTGGCATGTATACGAATGTTTGTTAGCGGTTCCATTCATCCATCCATCCATCGGCCTTACGACGTCCACTGCTGAACACAGGCCTCCCCAAGAGAACGCCACATGTATTTTGCTCATATGGGGGATAGTGCCGTAATCGCCACGCTTGGCAGGCGGGTTGGCGATCGCAGTGGATGTTGTTAATACTCGAGGGAGTGCTGCTGCCCACTCCCCCGGTACTGAGGGACTGAGGGAGTCGGCTCTTACCACTCCCATGGGTGTAGTGGGTGGGGCAATTCTAAAGCCAGCCCCACACGGCAATAAGCTGTTACCGTAGCATATATACGCTAGGAACACCATAGACGTCACTCGCACGTCGCCAACTCCAAGGAAAGGGATATGAGGTGGAGAGGAAGGATAAGAAGGGAGTTTAGGCCTCCGGTGATCATCTCTTACCATACGACACATAACAGTAGGATAACCTGCCATTGTTTCATGCTGACCTTTTGTGAGAGGGTAGAGCCAGCCAATTTAATTATCTCACAAAATTTCTTCTTCCACAGTCGTTTGGCAGGAATGGCAGGTCCACGTGACGTCTACACCTTCGGAAGCTGGTGGGCCGGCGCTTCTTACTTGCGTGGCTCCAGCTTCACTCAGGGAGCACTCTTCAGTGGCTGCCTGGTACAGAGATGACTCTGTACTGTCTGCAGCTGACCATATTTGTAAGTTTACTTTTAAGACCGTTACTGTAGCCATCATTACCAGAAGCCTAAAAATAATAGATGAAAACCCTTCGATTAAAAAAATGAGTTTATTTTTTTTGTTAAATCGTCTACTACAAATTTATAGGGTTATATAAACAAAATACAACTCACTCACTTATCAAGTTCTCCAAATCTATATACTGACTTAAAATTCACCATAATTATTATTTTCTGTACCTATAACCCACTAAGAACGTATATTGAGCAAAAACTATATATATATTTGGGATGCATAACCTAATTAAGTAAGAACAAAGTTACAGGCAAAAGCTAGTAAAAATATACAATGGTCGTTAATCTATCTCTTGAGAGAGTTGTTGTGTACTTGTCCCATTACTCGCTGGGGTAAAATCAAGAAACATACTTTACTAACTAACCTACAAAAGTTACAACAAAGCCTCTTAAGCCTATCATTTAAAGGGGTTCTTGAGAATAATAACAAAATAACTTTAATTACACAAGAAAATACCCGGAAACATGAATTCTGTGTAAGAAAGTTTTATTAGAAATGTCAAGATAGTAGAAAATTTAGTAAATGTTGTAGATTTTTTAAAAGAACAACACAAAGTGCGGAAATTGAAAAAAATTAATCATAGTTACGAACAAAATTTGAACCTGCATCTCTTGGAAAACCCTTAAAGATGCTCTGCTAATTTAACCATCGTGACTTCCGCTTGAGACTACTAATGATCTGTACTAGCATCTTGACTGCGCCCTTAGTGCTGGGCCATCTCCCTAAGTTGGCAATAAAAGTAATCTATGTGTTTGTTTCAGCTGGTGCTACGTTCATAGTAGACGACGGTTGGAAGTTAGTAATACGATCAGTCCGCGCCGAAGATTCTCAGGCGCAGTTCTCCTGTTCTGTGCTCGACTCGCTAACCGGCGATAGACGAAGAAGTTCTCCAGTCAATATAGATGTCGCTCGTAAGTCTTTTAATTAACTATCCACTAACTCAAAATAAACTCAAACTAACGATGTAATCTATGTTTAGCTTTCAATGAAAACCTTTTTCAAAATAAATGCATTCGTGACTCGCATAATTAATTGAAAGTTTTAAAGGACGGGCCACGTCGGTCAACGAAACGAGAACCAATTCTCGCGTGGCGACCACGTATCGGATAGCGCAGCATAGGGTTGCCTCTCACCAGATGAACTAACGATTTGGTCAAAGCCATGAATTTGCTGGCTGTCGGCGGCACATAACTTAACATTGTGGCATTCTCTTAGGGGGGCCTATGTTCAGTAGAGGACTACATAAGGTTGATAAATGGATAGAATTTAAACCATGACACTAAGTACAGGTCATTCAAAACGTTAACTCATCTGTGTATAGTATTATGCTTTTTCGTAAAAGAAAAATTCTCAGTAGCAGAATTGAGTTTGGAAATGTGCCCGGTAGACGGCAATAGGCTCGCCCCCTATTACTTGGAACTTAACTTAGAAATTACAGCTAAGAATAAAGTCCTTGTGGGTTTTTTGAAGGTCTATAGCTATTTTAAGCAAAATTAATCTATTAATTCTTTAAGAAGTATTTCAACATACTTTTTGTAAACTTGTTGAACAAATTTTGTGAAATAGAAAAATAAAGTAGGCTACAACACGTGTCTTTTTGACCGGCCTCCAAACGATGTGGGTTAGAACTCCTTTCACATTGAATCGTATTAACAACTTTTTTAAAGTACAAATTATTTGTGAATGCGGAAAAAGAGAAATTTAGTGCGAATGGAAATCGAACCTCCGTCCCTTCTAATCTGGGGAAGGTCAGTACGATAGCTCAGTGGCTTAGAGCACTTCCCCGGATTGGAAGGGACGCCGGTTCGATTCCCGCTCGCACTAAAGTTCTCTTTTTCCACATTCACATATAATTTGTACTTTAAAGTAGCTGAATCATGTCAAGTGCTAAAATACAGATCAAAACTTTTTAAAGTCAATGAATATGGTTTTTTTAAGGCTTACCTATAAACATTTATTTTACGTACTACGAGCCGGCTTTAGTTAGTACGTTTGATGAAATAATCCAGTGATCTATTTCAGCAACGAGCAGCGCGTCAGCTCCTCGCAGCATCGGCAGTCACGGACAGTGGGAGGCAGTCGTGCGGAGGGGCGGTGACGTCACCTTACCCTGCTTGGTCCATGCCAATCCACCGCCTACGATCACGTAAGTTAGCCATAATTACGGACATTTCCGTTTATAGTATAACCAGCGGGCCGGTAGATATTGTCCTGTCCGAACGATTAATTAAACTATTTTCTCAGATATAGATATTATAGTGTATATAATATGATAACTGAAATCATCACTCGCGTATTGCCAACCCTAGAGAAAGGCATGGGAAGTGGAGAGAGGGTGCTAGAGAGGAGATAAGAATAATAGACTGGGGTTATGAGGGATCGGGCCTCTCAATTACCTTTCGAAACATAAGAAGGCCTAGTCGCCTTTCAATCTATTTGGCTTTAGCTGATCCACTGGTATTTGCACGACATGACTGCCTACCTGAACTCCACAACCCAAAAAAGGGGATAACTGGAGACTTTAGAATAACGCCGGAGACAGGTTATATATTCATCAGCCTTTTTCACATTTACATCAGCATTATTGATATCAGCATCCTATCACGAGAGAATTATAAACGACATTTTATTTCTTATTGCTTATTCGCGTAAACGTTATAATGTAGTCGTGTTTGAAAGAACAAATTACCATAATGCAACCTTTTATTTTAGAAAAAGAAAGTCCTATTTATTAAACAAATCATTTGTGACATGTGGAAAAAGAGAATTTTTCTGCTAGCGGGGAAATGAACTGGCGTCCCTTCCAATCCGGGGAAGTGCTGTAACCGCTAAGTTTCCCGCTCGCACTAAGGTTTTCTTTTTCCACATTTCACAAGTAATTAGTTTTTTAAAGTTAGCTGAGAATGTTAAGTGCTAAAATATAGTTCAAAAATCCTATTTATTGCTTACTTATTGACAGACGAGCCACAGACCAAATGATAGTAAGTGGTAACCGCCGTCTATGGAATTGTTGATTCTACTTCTTCACTAATAATATTGCCATGCTGCTGCTCACACTTTTATGTGGCAGATGGGAAATGTGGCACTTCTATCTCCCGCTACAACCAACACAAACCGTGGTAGGAGGTGTTTGTTCATATGGTAGACGGTGGTACAAATAACAACTGAGTACTCTCACTTGATACTAACACCAGTAATACAATATTTGTGATAACAGCTTATTGAGGGTGGTGACACTTCTATTGTAAGTCCGTCCGGCGGTTTTTTATTGATAGCTATAAACTGAATCCTAACTAAAACATTTTATATTATTTTTAAATAAAATATTATTACAACTACGTTTGCTAAGAAAACACTGCTTTTATACGAAAGTTGAATGTTCTGTAATCAGAAAGATTAACTTTTTGATAAGATAATATGCTATGTCTAGACTTGTTGGCTGGAATTGACAGTATTTTGGGGAAAAACATTAACTATTTGCTTAAGATAAAATCAAATTCATCTTTTGTTTGTGAATATAGAGGAGACTTTCTACATTCTGCCACTAGTGTAGCCTACAAACATTTATCAATCAAGCCAATGTACCTACTAATAGAACTGAGCGAAGGAATGGGGACAAACTAGGTACTGTAGTTATTGTTTGTAGTCAACAAGTACTTAACGAAAATTATTTAATAACACATGAGATCGTACAATATTTAAAAATGAATACACTATAACTTATAACAAGAATAAATTATCATCAGATCCTGGTCACCATTAATTAAAGATTATTCCAATTAGCCCAAATACCACTACTGTAAGTTGCTGAAAAAAATTGGTAGTACAAGTAGAACAAAAAAATACAAAAAATTAGTACATCAAAATCCATTTAACCGTTTCGAAACTATGATTTCAAAGACAGACACACACCTACACACATTAACAACCATGTAACTTGGTGTTTACAAAAAGAAAGGAAAATCGGATTTTATTACAAGGAGAAATAAAATCCGATTTTGTAAATGTATAATATATAAATGATGATTAGGCACAAAGCTCAATAATATTTTTGTACATCATCCGTGCCCAACAGTAGGACAATCCTGGGGCAGGGAATCCCTTCCTATGGTCCAATGCAGGTTAGCAGACTTCACAAGCTGTTGAGAAAATCTCTCAGGCACGCGAATTTACCACTGAAGTAATGTAATATAGTTTCAGTGGCCCGCCATCGCAGGCGGAGAGACGGCATACGTCGGATTTATTTAGTGGGTGAGTACCCCACATTACCCGGTTCGTTGCCCCGAACGACGGGGTGTGCGTTTAGGTATTTTTTTTTCCTGCTTTAACAAAAAAGAAGACATGCGAGGTTCCCCATATTATTAATGTTACAATATATATATTTCATTTGTGGCGAGCTTATTCCCAAAAGGCAACATATTGGGCAATAACGTTGGAATTACCGGTTAATTTGTGTTATCTCATCCAGGGTTGTGTAGGTGGGGCGCTATGTGGCTCATGGGACACATAATCGGCTTCGTAAAACCTAGAAAATATTGGTTTTCCTGTAGTGATCATAGCTGTAGTGCGATATAATGTTAAGAGTTTGCTTTGTAGTTAACAAGAGACCCTTGCGTCGTATAGGGGCGATACGCTTATGAATACATATTTACGATTTTAGAAGAACTTACTCTCTGGGACATTATTTTGATACCTCCTTCAGTAGTTTTGGCCTAAACTGTTGATCCCTTTTTATTGCTAATGATGGCAGACGAGCCATGGCCCACCTGATATTAAGTGGTAACCGTCGCTCATGAACTCAACTATACCGAAAGTATTGTCAAGTCGCTGTGCACCATTTTATTTCTCAGATATGAAATGGAAGAATAAACGGCTATCTTCTGCTACAGCCAAAACACACTAACGTGCTTCATAACCGGTCACATAGGTGACGGAGGTATTGTCCCGTTCGGGCCCAATATCAAGGGAGTACTCTCACTTGGTACCCAGCCGTACTACCAGTAATGCAACATGTGATAATTGCTTACTTCCTTTACTTGTACGATCCCGCGGGAAATGATGGGTGGTGATATTTATATTCTTAGTCCGTCACCGGTCCTGCGCCCCATTTCTCTCCAGTCATGTCGACATGCCATATCATCGGAATATGAGAATCAGAGAACAGAAAACACTTTATTGATGCCTTTTATTCGCATACTCTCGGATACTATAATCTTATGCTAGTAGTAGTGTCGACACGAGCCGTCGTGATCGAAATCAGTCTGGAGATCATTATTATTTCTGGTTGTATGAGTCTAATTATCTATCACTAAGGAGAAAAATAATAGGTAGGCCTTAACTAGCTTGCCAAGCTTTATTATGTAGAGTCTTTTATAACCACGGGTATGTCTTTTAAGTACTTAGTTGTCATCGATAGTTCTAATCATGAAAAGCTTAAGTAGAAGTAAAAGATTTTTATGCCTTAATTTACCACAGGACCACAATCAAAATAAGAAAACTTTAAATGTGTCTAAGAGACAAGGAATGGATTATCATGAAATTTTGCTTCACCATGTCAATAAAGACAATTATGAATTTAATACCTTCTAAAATCCCCTAGTATTTAACTATAGAAAAATGCGTAATAATTTCTAATAACAAGCCAATACATTAATAAAAACTTTGGAAGATCCAAAAGTGCACGCCTTTTCTTCATTTCTCACAAAAAATGGATTATTTGATAAGTAACTAATAATGTATTGGTCTTACTAAGTAGTTTTCAATAAATCACATAGATAGCGCTAATTATAAATAGTACTAATGAGGTTTTCATGTCTTATACGCCATCTAGCGCTAATTTCAAGAAGTACTTCTATATTGGTCTATAGAAATAGTTCTCATGAAATAAGGATAGCATTGGTTTTAGTGTCGCTTCGAGCGTAAATATTCACTATTTTTTTGTTTATTTACTAACAATTAAACCACATCGAATCAGACCGTGAAAAGTGATAGGGCTCTATTCGTAGTTATACTATATCATAAAAGAAAAATAATACTCGATTAGTAAAGTATTTCGGTCGTTATCGTGTTAACATACAATACCTACAACACACGGACGTCCAAGACAGTTTTTTAACTAGTTTAAATAACAAAAATGACATCAAAAATATCAGGAATGTTAAAAATAGTGTTTTTTCTTGATATGTGCGTGTATATATTATTTTACAAATGCAATAGGTATATGATAAATAGAGAAATTTTAAGTTTGAAAAATCAGTTGTTCTGTATGAAACGAGAGTAATAGACACCTCAACCTCTTCTGCAAAAATATATTAACAATAATTTAATTCCTCCGGCACTCTCACTCTCGCAACAATAGGAATACCTACCGTTACATAATTGCTGACATTATGTGAAAGAAAATAATCCTTAACAGTTCAAGAGTCTACCTCTAAAATTTGTGCTCGCACACAATAGAACAAGCTATAAAAGAAATACCCACACATATTTTAACTGACCACACACACACACACACAAATTATATGTACTTAATACGGTTACAGTCCATTAGTGTCGACCATCCCCACAAAACTTAATAACCTATGAAATGTACGTGACTCAACTCATTATGACTGTACGTATAGCTGCATACATTGAGCAAATAGTTTGTAGCAAAGTGTCAGCAATTTCTCACTTACATCCATGCATCATTTACTTGGATATATTTCTGGATATAGGCCCCCCAAAAGAGCGATACAGCTAGTGGTCCTGTGCTCACTGCATCCAACGGCTCGCGCAGTTGACCAATCTATGCTTGCCCTAACGGGTGTTGGTTCGTATTGTGTTGCCAATACAGCGTGCTAGCCCAGTAAGTCATAAGACAGGCTGCATACATTGAGCAAACAGTTTGCAACAAAGTGTCAGCTATTTCTCACTTACATCCATTCATGCATCAGCTTCTTGAAACTCATTTCTGGATAATAGGTCCCCCAAAAGAGCGATACAGCTAGCAGTCCCGAGCACATCGCTGATGCTGAGTATAGCACGTTTCATGGCTAGCTGAGCAACTTTTAGTCTTGATATACGGCCAACATTCATTAGTCCACGTTATCTCTGTTTCAAATGGCATGACTTATGCTTATTGTAAACTTACGTTTTGAAATACTGTAGAATCATCGACGATATTCCTTAAATATTCGCTCGCTGCCCAGCCACGTTGGATTCGTCGATTGACCTCTTTTTCGAAGTTGTAGTTTTAATTGGGTGTATTGCTGATTAATCTAAAAAAGGTTCCCAAAAGTTTTTAAGAATCCTACTCTTGAGCTTATGTTAATTTTAATAATAGGAAATAATACAGTTTAAGTTATTTACGTGAACTGTTTACAAATAAAAAAAAATATTTTAAAATACGCTTTGTTACGTGTGTACTAAAATAAGGAAAGCACAAGGATAATTAATGATTCGCGTAATTAACAAACGATTCAAATGAACTAAATATATTAAATAAAATAACTTTGGTTGCAGAAATGTGAAATATTTGCCAAGTAGTAGCATTATTATGGCACCTTATGAATACATTATCTTATAAATCAATTGCTGTTCGTTAGTCTCGCTTAAACTCAGAAATGGCTTGACCGAGTTGAATAATAGGTTTTGTTTGTATTGTTCGTTATAATGCAGGGGTAGTTTAACAGATTAAAAAAATAGGGAAAACCTATAAAAACGATTGAAAAATTATAAAAATCTAAATTTGTAATTTTGTATGGGAATCGCCTTTTTGGATTATGGGACTGACAGGTGACAAAATGAGACCTACTGTCATTTAAATTATCTACCTATCAAAAATAACAGAAGCAGGATCCTGCTCATGACTGTTATTTTCGATTTCACATTTTTCACTTTGTGTTTAATGTATAGTGCTAAGCATGTAAAATGCTAAAAATATACCTATATAAAAATATCTAAATACTTAGACGACGTAGATTGATTAGGATTGATATTCACTGATAAAATAAATTGTAAGTGATACAAAGTTCACCGGGTAATCTAGTTTTTACATAAATATATATTTTAACAAGTAAACAATTTTGAATATTTTTGGCAGCGCCATTTCGTATAACCTATATGAATGAGATACCTGATATCAAGTGCTTAAAATAGTCAGTTAAAATGCTTACTTAGCTTTCATAAAGAAGTCATATTGAGCGCTATATACCCCCACAACGGCAAATGAAGCCCAACCGTCGTAAGCGCTGAGTGCGCTCGCGGATGTCTCGTAAACCGCCAGTAAAACATAATACTTCTCCTTGACGTGTCTGTACCCAAGTTAATGTACTTGAAACTCTCGTAATTAAGAATTTCTTCACTTGAGTTTTATTATTGCGGAAATTTTTGGTAATTGTGGGGCTTGAAATGTTGCAAAGACCACAGAATGAACGAAGTTGTCTGGCTACATATTATGAGGTGGGATTCATTACAATATGTTTCGTTGTTGTTTGAACCCATTATTGTTATACTATTGGGTACGGGTCTCTACTCATGGTGTGAGGGATAAATAATTTTTAAACAAATACACTCATAATTACGAAAAATCTCGAAAAGTCAGAGGTGTGTGCCGTATGAGGTCTGGACTTTGGACTAGGTAGCGAACTTGATGCCACTGTCTTTGCAGTCCTTTTACCGTTCGCTACTAACGCTGTTTATTTTATTTATTTATTCATAAGAATGTAGTACAAAGTAGGTAGTTAGTTAAATAAGGTTCTGAAACATTCTACCATAACAAATGGTGTGCGAAAATAGGTGAAATAATCCAGAATTACATACAATATACAATAATATAATAATATCTAAAACATTAATGATTGATTTGTCATACATAATACGTTTATCATACTCATCTCAAATAATATAGGATATGTTTGTTGTTTTATTTATTTTGTTTATGTCTTACTTATATGCTAAAAATTCTTTTATGTCATAAAAGCTACCTATATTTATACTATTTATATAAATAAAATATAAAAGAATAAGTGAATGATTGATTAACATAGTAGTACACAACCCATATCTACTCCTGGGGCTAAGACCGTGAAAATTTACATATGGGTGTCTTTTATAGGATAGGTGAAGCACAGCATATTTATTTTTATTTTACGCAAATCTTATCCAAAAAGAATTTATAACTATGACGTTAGCGAAGCCTCTGGCAATTCGCTAGTTTTATATAGGACACGAAAATTATTCAGAAAAAATGATAATAAAATATACATTCAGTAGTACTTGAGTTTTTATGTCTAATTCCGCGTGAATGCAGTCGCACTTGACTAAACGCGTGTCTGTTAACTAATTGAAGCTTTTTACACTTCAGGCCTTGAGGAGCTGGAATATAGCTTAAAATATTTATTTTATAACAAGGTTTTAAATTTAAAACACGTGTATATATGCTACAAATTATGCGTGCTATTAGCTATTAGGTGCTAGCAACTTAAGAAACATCGGCGGTGTCGACCCAATGAAAGGGCTGGGAGACGGAGAGAAAAAAATATAAAGAGTCAGGAGTAAGAGTGTGCCTCTGGGGTGTTTATTTTGGAGGAAAGGATTATTTATCCTTTTTTTTACTACGTGGGTGGCAAACAAACATACGGTCCATCTTTAGATATTTTTATATATATTTTTAGCATTTGACATGCTTAGCACTATTCATTAAACACAAAGTGAAAAATATGAAATCGAAAATAACAGTCAGGAGCAGGATTTGAACCTGCATCTTCTGGATACCGTCCAGATGCTTTACCAATTCTATTGCTAAAAATATATATAAAAATATCTAAATATTTTAAAGGATTTGCGTCATTATTAGGTAAAATCTTAATTGTAAAATTAAGTTTACCTGGTCGGTATAATGTATGAAAATACTTCCGAAAGATGGCGCAGGCGTCACCCAAAGACGTTAAGTATGATGTGTTATCGAAATTAGCAGTCAGGAGTAATTGTCAGGATGGCTGAATTGGTAAAGCATCTGGACGGTATCCAGAAGATGCAGGTTCAAATCCTGCTCCTGACTGTTATTTTCGATTTCATATTTTTCACTTTGTGTTTAATATACGGTCCATCTGATAGTAAGCGGTTACCATAACTTATAGACACTAGTAACACCAGAGGCATCACTCCCGCGTAGCCATATCCAAGCAAAGAGATGGGAAGTGGAGAGAAAATATAATAAGGAGAGGATAGGATCCTTCCTATCCTCGGATAGGGAGGTGGTTTGGGCCTCCGGCACTCATACTCACCATACATAAACCCAAAGGCAGGCGTTCCTATCGTTGACCACTGAAGGAATGTAATATAGTTCCGGTGTCCCGCCAAAAAAGGCGGAGAGACGTCACACGGCGGGTTTCTTTAGTGGATGAGGGCCCCACACTACCCTGTTCGTTGCCCCAAACGACGGGGTGTGCGGTTAGGAACATTTTTTTTTTTCCCGCCTATAAAAAGAAAAGAGACGTTCCTGTCGTTGTTCCACGCTGATCTTCTGTGAGAGGGTGGTGCTTCCCTGATCGAGCCGGCCAATTCGTGCTGGGATAAGCAAGGCAAAGAAGAACCACTTACTCTCAATTCATATTTATGAATATATAGACATCCATCCATCCATCAGCCTTTCAACGTCCACTGCTGGACATAGGCCTCCCCAAGAGAACGCCACAACGAGCGGTCCTGTGCTGACCACATCCAACGGCTCTCCGCGGCTTTGACCAGATCGTCGGTCCACCTTGTGGGGGCCGTCCTACGCTGCGCCGTCCGATACGTGGTCGCCACTCGAGAACCTTTCTTCCCCAACGGTTGTCGGTTCGTCGAGCGATGTGGCCTGCCCATTGCCACTTCACCATGGCAGCCCGGCGAGCTATGTCAGTCACTCTCGTTCTCCTACGGATCTCCGTATTACGGATTCGATCACGTAGGGAAATACCAAGCATAGCCCGCTCCATGGTCCGCTGAGCGACTTTGAGACTTGAAACGAGGCCAACATTCAGAGACCACGTCTCTGTTCCGTATGTCATCACTGGCAACACACACTGGTCGTAGACCTTCGTTTTCAGACACTGCGGAATATTGGACGAGAAGATCTTCCTTAGCTTCCCGAACGCTGCCCAGCCGAGTTGGATTTGTCGATTGACCTCTTTCTCGAAGTTGTGCCTACCTAACTGGACTGTTTGTCCCAGGTAGATATAATGGTCGACAACTTCGAGAAGCGCACTCCCGACTAGGACCGGTGCTGAAATGACATGGACATTAGACATGACTTTCGTCTTGTCCATGTTCATTTTGAGACCTACTAGTCGGGAAACCCTGCTGAGATCATTGAGCATGGTGCCTAGGTCCTCCAGCGATTCTGCTATGACTATCATGTCGTCGGCATATCGAAGGTGAGTGATGTATTCGCCATTGATGTTGATGCCGAATCCGGTCCAGTTCAAGAGCTTGAAGACATCTTCCAATGCAGCGGTGAAGAGTTTCGGGGACATAATGTCTCCCTGTCTAACACCTCTCTGCAGTTGGATCGGTTTCGTACTCCTGTCCTGAACACGGACTGACATGGTGGCGTTTCTATACAAGCAGTTCAGCACTTCGATGTACCGATAGTCAATTTGGCACCGCTGAAGGGACTGCAGCACCGCCCAAGTTTCGATCGAATCGAAGGCTTTCTCATAGTCCACAAACGCCAGACACAGAGGCCGATTATATTCCTCGGTTTTCTGTATAATCTGTCGTAGCGTGTGAATGTGGTCTATGGTACTATAGCCTTTTCGGAAACCGGCTTGTTCGGGAGGCTGGAAGTCGTAGAGCCTGCGTGTGAGTCGATTTGTAACGACCCTCGAAAACAACTTATAGACATGGCACAAGAGCGAGATGGTTCTATAGTTCTTCAAGAGGGTTCTGTCACCTTTCTTGAAGAACAGCACTACCACGCTTCTGGACCACGACTCTGGAACGTCGCCCCTGAGAACGACGGAATTGAACATCCTCTGAAGAGCTTTTCAGACCGGCTTTCCGCCAGCTCTCAGAAGCTCCGTGGTGATTCCGTCGTCTCCCGGTGCCTTTACGTTCTTTAGTTGTTTGAGAGGCATTCTGATCTCGTACAGGCTGACGTCCGGGATATCTTCGGTAAAGTGCCGAGTTAGCTTGGATCTGGGATCTTGGACTAAGCCCACAACAGGACTCTGGGATCTGTACAACTGTCCATAGAACTGGTAGACCTCTCTCAAGATCTCATCTCGGGATGAAATGACAGTGCCGTCGTTGGTCCTCAGCTTAGTCAACTGGCTTTGGCCGACAGACAGATCTCTTGCGAACACTTTCGAGCCTTGGTTCCGCTCTATCGCCTCTTTAATGCGGGTAGCATTAAACTGGCGGATATCATGTCGCGCGGCCAGAAAATCAGCCAGCATCTGGCCCCTGTGATTCCTCTGCCCGAAACCATAGTGCCCCACTTTTGGCTCATCGTCTGTCCTTTTGCCTAGTTTCGCGTTAAAGTCTCCCATAACCACCGAGAAGTAGGTTTTAGACGAGTGGATGGCCTTCGAGATATCCTCATATAGGGCCTCCAACTCGTCGTCGGAGCGTGTCGAGGTCGGTGCGTAAACCTGTATGACCTTCAACGAATACCTTTTGGTTATTCTGAGTATAAGGTACGCTACCCTACTCGACACACTCATAATCCTCTCCACGTTGCCTACGAGAGACCTGCGAATGATAAACCTGACACCTCCTTGGGACTGGTGGTCGCCCTCCCGGTGGAAGAGCAAGTCCCCGGACTGGAGGATTGTCGTGCCCTCACCCTCTCTTCGGACTTCTGATAACCCTATAATGTCCCAGCGGATCTTGCTAAATTCCTCTTCCAGCTCGGTGATTCTCTCGTCGGTCCGAAGTGTCCGAACGTTGTGCGTTACCAGGGCCAGAGGTCGTTGTTTGTGGTAGCCTTTCCGCGACCGGAGATTCTTCGCACCCCCTGCTCCGTCGTTACCGGGCCCGCTACCGTTAGGCCATGCAATAGCGGAGCTGCCGTGACTGGGGGCCATTTTACGTTGTGTGCTTATCATGGGAGATAATGCCGTAATCGCCACGCTTGGCAGGTGGGTTGGCGATCGCAGTGGATGTTGTTAATACTCGAGGGAGTGCTGCTGCCCACTCCCCCGGTATTCCCTCAGTCGGCTCTTACGACTCCCGTGGGTAAAGAGGGGTGGGACAATTCTAAAGCCGGCCCCACACGGCATATTTAGACACTACGCCCAAAATATTACCGTCTATGGAAACTCGTGTTCGAAACCATTGATAAAGCCAAGTCTCAAAGACCGGAACAAAGCTACAATAATACAGCACAATTCATATTTTTTTATTGAATCACGTTCAACATCCCCAAATCGGTCTAATTAAATGAGTCATACTAAATGAAACATTATGAATGAGTTTAATATCAAATAATTATGCATTGGATATTACGTAATGACTACAAATACTATAGAATTGATACTGTATTTAATAGGCTTCGCTCATTAATTGTCAAGCGTTCCTGAGGATGCCTCGTTTAGAGGCGCAATACGTGTCGAATTTGTGTTCGGAATATTGCAACGTTATGGTTCACACATAATTTATATCAATTAATAACAATTGAAAAATATGTCATTGTA
This sequence comes from Leucoma salicis, assembly GCA_948253155.1. NCBI lineage: Eukaryota > Metazoa > Arthropoda > Insecta > Lepidoptera > Erebidae > Leucoma > Leucoma salicis. Next base: position 1,083,434 of record OX411804.1, read on the forward strand.
ATAAATCATTAACATTATAAAAACATTTTGAATTGAGCCATTCAAACAACTGTGTTTTGAACTGTTGTACAGGTAATTTTTTTAAAAACTTCTGCACTTTATTGTTTATATTAATTATCATAAAATAACAGTTTTTCTGAACAGCTGGGCGTTATCAATCTTGTTGGATCTCTTTTTTTTACTACTGAATGTGGTTTGTCTCTAAATATGTCGAAATATGATCCATGCTCTTTCACAAAACACGCTGCCTGGAAAATATAAAGGCACGGCAGATTCAATATCCTTAATTTTTTAAAGAGTGGTTTACACGTTGCTGTTTGTCGTTCCTGAGGATGACTTGTTTAGAGGCGAAATACGTGTCGAATTTGTGTTCGGATTTTTGCGGAATATTGCAACGTTGTGGTTCTGAGAGTCCTGCCGTGTCGCATGGTTGTGTCGCGTTGGTGAGTTTTTTTTGTCATTATCGTGCATGCTCCTTGCTATTATCACATTCGCCTCTATCTGTGAGAGTGCGGATTGGCAATCTTAGGTTATTTTGTGTGTGTCGATAACGGGGATTATCAATCCGCGAGTGAGTGGGAGGCTCTCCTCTTAAAATATCCATTCTATAATGATAACAATGGACGTCCTCCAAGTGTCGCTTCATTCAATCAATTATCATTAATAAAACATTAAACATTTTTGTTTTATTATTAAATTAGAGGAAGTAAAGTAGCCTACTTAGTTGTTCACTTGCAGTTCGAACGATCGGCAAAGTTAATCAATGTCAGGCTCTCAAATAACACCCTGGCAGTTGTTACAGGTTGTCAGCAACCGTACACCCCGTCGTTAAAGGCAACGAACAGGGCAGTGTGGGGCCTTCACCCACTAAATAAACTCGCCGTGTGACGTCTCTCCACCTGAATTGGCGGACCACTGGAACTGTGTGATATTACATCAGTGGTAGGTTGTCAGCCTTGAATAAAAAAACTGACTCCAATCTTGTTTTAAGGTCACCACCAGTTGCCTACTTAGTTGGATGGTGGAGGTCACACAGGCAGTCGCTCCGTGTAAATACTGGTAGAACAAGTAAAAATCCAACAGATCGGAAGCCGACCCCAACAAAATGATCAGGATATAAGTCTAGGGAGAGGATGAATTACTCAATAAGTACATTATTATATAATTCAAGTAGTTACTTTGAGTTAGAATGTACCTAATTTCGGGTGTTTAGTTATTCCGAACGATGGAGTGTGCGGTTAGGAACATTTTTCCCCCCTCTAGCTAAAAAAAATGTTGGAATTTCCCTGGTACACAAGGTTATTCACTATGCAATTTATTGGTTTTAAAGTTGGCAATTTGTCACTTTTCTACATAACAGCAAAATAATATTTCGTATTTTAATACACAAACAAGATAATAACTCATTGATCAATCACAAATCTCCATGTATTACAAATATATTCTCATCCAGAACACATTGAGTTATTGATTGCAATTACACCCAAACGAACGATTTCTTTGAATGGCCTTCTTTCTATCCTCACATATCAATTTTATTAGCTTTGGGAATTCCATGTTGGTTCCAATATCAGTCATAAAACAATTTCTTATGGAAATGTTACAGCTAGACAGTCACAGCTAGCTGGTATACATAGGTGTTGACTCAGTTATCACTAGCAAGCCTTATAACTTGTTTACACTAAAAGTATTTATGAACTACGAGAGTTTTATGACTAAGCAGAACCATAGACTCTGAAGAGTTACCATAAAATATATAGATGCTTTTCAAACTTGATGTGGAGCAAGATTTCCAGAATATCATGGACCGCTATGAAAACAATTGTTATTTTTTATACTATAAAAACATAGCATAGCATCACGCCTGTATTCCCCGAAGGGGTAAGCAGAGGTGTCTTTACACACCCACGACTCGCCAGCTATGTTTGAGTCCCACGTAATAGGGGGCGAGCCTATTGACATCTACCGGGCACATTTCCATTTTATACTATACTGGTGGCAAACAAGTATACGGCAACCTAAATGGTAAGTGGTTACCGTAGCATATAGATCATCAGGTGCCTCGCCGACCTCAAGAAAAGGGGGGTCTTGAGTAAGGAAAATAAGGATAGGATAAGGGGTTAGGGGTGGTATGGGCCTCAAGTGCTCTCACTCACCACACAAAACGCCACCGTAGGAGTGCTTACGGTACCACCGAAGGAATGTAACATAGTTCCAGTGGCCCGCCAATAAAGGCGGAGAGACGGCACACGGCGGGTTTCTTTAGTGGGTGAAGGCCCCACACAACCCTGTTCGTTGCCCCCAACGACGGGGTGTGCGGTTAGGATTATTTTTTCTCGGCTTAACAAAAAGAAGGAGTGCTTACGGTTGTTTCACTCGATTCTCCTGTGACTCTTCAATATGTTTTAGTGAAAGAGATGGGAGGTGGAGACGAGATAGAAAGGATGATAGGGGGGAGATCAGCACTCTTACTAAAAGTAACCCACTAGTAAGAATAATTATCGTTAATATGGTTCGAAATTTTCTGATACTTCCTTGGGTTTTAAGCATGTTTACGTGGTCGTGCTAAGAATAAAAACAAAGTAATTTATGAATCCAATTACTCATGAGCTACCGTAATACTAAATTACTGACAAAACAATAAACAAAAAAGGAACATGCACACGTTATTAGGGTCGGCAATGTATTCAAAGCGTTACCTACGAGTGAGATAAATGAATGCGGTCCAACCAGTTTTTGTGACGCGCGCCAACCCTACCCAATTTCAGTTTTTGCACGTTAGAGAGTTTTAATCCTTTTTAGATACTCGTGCTTAAAACTCGTACTTATTATGAAGCTTCCAATTACAGCGTCTGAAGAGTGTCTTCGCAAAATACTCTAATTTCTTTTATCTCTCCAATAAACTTATGACAGTAAGGAATCGGAGTAGAAATGTATTAAGTTAAAGTCTTCCAAATGATTTTTTGGGAACGTTCACAATGTTAACACGGAATTTGACCATATTGCGATGTATTTAAAAAAAATATACTCGTAATATTTATAGATTCCTACATTATAAATGTATCGTCATAATTAAAACATTTTGTGTTTCTTTAAAAAATAAAAATAGAATGACAAATGGCTTTGTTGCCACAAAACGAGGGAGGCCAACACAGTTCGGTGAAAACATTAAAATTTCATACTTTCGGTAACAATTCGTTTGTTGTCACGAATTTGTTTGCTTTGATACATCAATAACGATCCTTAATACTATATATTATTTGTTAAAATAAATACTTGAAATTAATAGTGATCAAAAATATTTATGTTATTTACCCGCTGTTATACAAATTAACAAATAATTAATAATAATAATAAAAAGTATTTATTTCTCATCACAATATTGATTTGTTAGATTGTAGCAGTTACATATTAGGTACATTGATATACTGTGTGAGACTGGTGCCTAAGATAAGCTTGAGGCTTGTGTTTCAGGACACCAGGTCTTCCCCCCTTGTTTTATATTAATTGCCTGAAAGAACACAGATTGATTCAATTAAAAGTATTGAATACGTAATTAGAATGGATTCCTGAAAAAACGTTCGCTGAGGTTCCTCCCATAGTCCACTATTGATGTCACCTGTTAACAAATAAATACTATTTACTCACTGTTTTATATTTTTTTGTTTTTAATAACAAGAATATACTAATTTATACAAACTTAAAAACTGGTAGTATAAAAATAAAGATTCACAAGATTGTGGTATAAAATATTTGTGCATATTTTTTAAATAAATATTTTTATTTTTAGTATAAATACCCATGCAGTAAAATTTAATAATAAAGCTTCTATCAAAATACAAAATTTCAAGCAAATTGCTCGGGCCGTTTCCGAGATACCACTGAAGGAATGTAATATAATTCCGGTAGCCCGCCAATAAACGCGGAGAGACGGCATACGGCGAGTTTCTTTAGTGGGTGAGGGCCCCACACTACCCTGTTCATTGCCCCGAATGACAGGATGTGCGGTTAGGATTTTTTTTTCCCGTATTAAAAAAAAATAGACGTCGTGGGACGTCTGCCAGATGTGAAACCATCGAAAATATTTTGTAGAAATAATGAGTAGAAATAAAATGATCATAACTTTTTCAATGTGTGCTTGTATAAAATGACATGTGTAAAATAGCGGAAATAGACACAGATAAATCATCATCTTCCGGCCCATTAGGACTGGAGTACTAGTCAAGACAATTTAAACGAGCCGTAACTCGATGGAGTTGCGCCATTTAATTACAGACTTCTCATGGCCACCTTCAGCTCCATCATCAGACCATGGATACCATCCAAAGACAAAGTCGAATCAAACGTATCTAAACTCGATGGGGTTGCGTCTTTTCACTATAGAGTTACTATGGCCGCCATCCAGCATCATCATCAGACCCTAGATACCATCTAGAGATTAAGTATTTGTCAAGATAAATAATACGAGCCCAAACTCGCCACTTCATTACACTTTGCTTCATAACATTTCGCAGGTAAAGATAAAAATTCACATATAGAGTTCCTATGTCCACCTTCGAGTGCCATCTTCAGATCAGCTCCATGACATCATAATATTGTATGGTCACGCGATATACATATGCGTGCAAAATTTCGGCTCAATCGGAAACCAGGAAGTGTGTCAAATTTAACTTGCAAGATTTAACGGGACAAGTAAAATAAAAGCGTCGCCACGCTAACAGCCGGTTTTACCCTCCCTCCGCGTTAGATGTTTCACATCAAAAAGGTCCGTTTCCGATATACGCAAATTAAATTTATATAGACTTAACAAGAATTGATCATTATACTCGTATATCAGATTTAAAAACGATATTCCGACTCCTTTCAACTTTCGTTTTGACAAGTCCTATGTTTATTAATGCAAGTACAATTACACTACTTTATAGGAGAGTAATTAAAAAGTTCAAACTAAAGCTTGTAAACTCAATACTAACATTTTGAAACTTTGAGATGTGATACTTGAATACAACAAGAATGAGACTGCATAATTAATTGTCAGTATTTTTATACTTTAAAGTAGGTGCATTTGCATCTGTGTAGCTTGTTTTACTTAAAGTAATAAAACACATTAAACTGGTAGAACTGTCCACTTAAACCAGTTTATAGTGCACTGATATTATTTTGCTTAATATATTGTAATAATAATTTAACTTATTACATAATACTCCTTTTAAAAATAGGTTTCATAAAAGAAAGCCTATAGGCTTAAGAAAATATAATTATAAATTACTATATTTAGATATTTTTTATATATATTTTTAGCATTTGACATGCTTAGCACTATACATTAAACACAAAGTGAAAAATGTGAAATCGAAAATAACAGTCAGGAGCAGGATTTGAACCTGCATCTTCTGGATACCGTCCAGATGGATACCCAAAGACGTTAGGTATGATGTGTTATCGAAATTAGCAGTCAGGAGCAATTGTCAGGATGGCTGAATTGGTAAAAGCATCTGGACGGTATCCAGAAGATGCAGGTTCAAATCCTGCTCCTGACTGTTATTTTCGATTTCACATTTTTCACTTTGTGTTTAATATAAATTACTATTTAAAAATTTGAAATCCATCGAGTCTGAAATTAATTTGAATCTCTCGAAGATTCGAGATGGAATGTCAAGACCCGAGCTATAAATACCTCTTGAAACTGTGTGGGCGAGGATTCTGGAGTTGACATACTGTAAAGAAACTGAGAATTCTGAAGCTTTTAGAGCTAAAGACGTGGTTATTACGTTGTATTGTCTACTGAAACCACTAGTAAGTTTGAAGACGTGAAATCTTACTAAACCGTGGGTAGTGCATTATATAAATTATCTCGAGGTATGAGAAATACAAATTAGTTACCAGGATCATTCTACGCTCACTCGCTTAAATGACTACTAAGTCTATTCTGTAGTCTTGTTTAAACTTATTAAATTATACATATTGTTTTTCTTACTATCTCGCAAAATATTTAGGCAGGTTCTTAGTGTCGCCACCTAAGGATTGTAGCATAGTTCCAGTGGCCCGCCAATAAAGACGGAGAGACGGCACGTGGCAGGTTTCTTTAGTGGGTGAAGGCCCCACACTACCCTGTTCGTTGCCCCGAACGACGGGGTGTGCGGTTAGTAACATTTTTTCCTGCCTTAACAAACAAAAAAGTTTCTTGGTGTCTATACTTTATTCATTGTGATGTGACGGCTTCACTGTTACACTATAATATTACCGTAATATAATCACTTCATTATCCATCCAGCCATCAGACTTTCAACGTCCACTGCTGGACATAATCCTCCCCAAGAGAACTAACGAGCGGTCCCGTCATGGGGGATAATGCCGTAATCGCCACGCTTGGCAGGCGGGTTGGCGATCGCATTGGAAGTTGTTAATACTCGAGGGAGCGCTGCTGCCCACTCCCTCGGTATTCCCTCAGTCGGCTCTTACGACTCCCGTGGGTAGAGGGGTGGGACAATTCTAAAGCCGGCCCCACACGGCCACTATAATCAGTTATATAAATTATAATCAGTGCTAGACTAGAAATAAATCTCTCACTCTCAGATCCGTGCCTAATAATTAAACATCACACATCTTTTCATCACACATCTTTAGTTTATAATTTATAATATTAATAAGGATTAAACCAGAAAGTTCATAAATATTTTTTATATGACCTTTGATATCGAAACTGCGTGTTAGTATAATTAAAATTATAAAGGAGTCCCACCTCTCCCTTGAGTAGCATCAGCGCATGTTGCTCCTCATTCTACACACAATCAGCCCAATTAATCACGGGTTTGATGCCGTGACAGTTACTGCTCCAGTTATTTATCGATTGAAATAATGTAGCATTGTTTAGCACAATAAAGTGAATCAAAATTTATTAATGTAGTCCTATAATTTTAATCATCATAAAAGCCGTTGAATATAAATACTTGTTATATCGCAACAGTCCAGGATTATAAATAAATTATTGTTATATTATAAACTAGCTTTTGTGACTTGACAAAGGAATTCGAATCGTGTCCAGAGGGTAATAAATAATGTAATACTGATTAGAAAAGCACTCTGGATACCTGAATGCTCTATTCCGTGTCGACATCCATTGCGTAACTCCAACTATAATTATTTCGATCTGACAAAAATAAAGAAAACGTTCTCCTATACTGTAGTACTTTCATCGCACATATCTTTAATGTAGTAACACAGCTCAGTTAAAGTTTTATAATAGGACAGAAAGCCATTCAGTCATAAATTAATTTTATATAAATTTAACTATTGCTTTTATAGCAATAGTTAAAAGTCTATAGCAAAGCTTTCTCCACGCATTTTTCGGCTTCAGCCATCCATTCGTCAGCCTATAGACGTCCACTGTTGGACATAGGTAGTTAGTTGACGTAAATAATTATTACTACTTGAACTAGTTTGCATAATATATGTACATATTGTACATACACACAGCCTACAGCAATTTGAAATAGTGTACCTTGCAAGGAGTGAAGAATTTTTCAAATAGGTGCAGCGGTTTCAGAGATTACCCATTATTATAGGTAAATAAAATTCGCAGTCCCTTCTTTTTTCTTAGTATGTAGATTATCAAAGATGGATCGTGTTTTAGCAGGGAAGCTCGTCAGTTTTGTTGGACGTGAAGCACGACGGCGTGTTTAGTAAGTGGGGCAAAATAGACAGCTTACCACTTATATTAGGTACATGTACACATCTATTCAACCAAATAAAATTGAAGTGTCTGTTTGCAATGTTTTAACAACAGCTATTTACTAAATGCATATGAAAGTATGTACGATACCTACATAACAAAATATCAACTTTTGGCATTATCCCTTGAACTGTTGAATCAATTTATAAAGAACTTTCACTAGCAGATAGTTGATTTTATAAGGTGTAACATGCTCTTATTTTGAAAACACTAAGGTTCCATAAACCACGTAGACGAAGTCACGGGTAGCGGCTAGTCATATTACATATTTTTATATTAATAACAAATATATAAGCAGAAGCTTATGCCTATTCATTGAAAATCTATTTTAATGATTATTCCAACTGAGCCACCGCAGTCTCTCCACAGTAATCAACTTCGCTGTTTACTCTGTTTGAGAGACAATTTGTGTCTTCTAATAAAGCAAACGTAATTCTCCTCAAATTCTTGAAAACTAATCCCGTAAACCAATTTTACTTAGAATGAATCAAGTAACTATTGTACAAACACAGTATAGCCTCCAAACTTCACCTGATCCAATAATGAAGATAGCACACAGAAGCCCCTAGTTCTACAGCTTCGCTTCCAAGTGTTTACAAGCGGTCAGATCATAGTTTTAATTCACACGCATGAAAACATACGGGTGAACACGTGTGGTAAAGCAGCCATGATATTTTCAAAGCTGAAACTTTCATTCTCTCATTTGGCAAATTTTAGGTGAATAAAATCTCATCATCATCTTCGGGTCTTCCACTTGAACCTTTGGGGTTCCGGGGTAACTGTATTCTACAGTTACATTTCTACAGGTACAGAACTACCCCAGACTTTGGTCAATTTCGGTGAGGTCAACGCTGCCTGCAACTACAGGCGGGTCACTGGGTTGGGACCAGATCCTGGTACTGTGGTGTCATGGAGCAATACGACTGTCGCGGCGCGCTCTAGTCGAGGATGGGACCCTGTTAAGGGAAATCCTGTTACCGATCAGCAGCCGATTGAAAAAACAAATCTCACGAGTTTGCGTCATCGAAATGGTGCGCGTGTGAAATTCTTAATACCGCCAGTCAAAATACAATGCCATCTATCGAAACAATTCGTATTAAATACTAGCCATTCCTGATACGAATTTATCACTTAGACAATGAATTACTTATTTAAATATCTTTTTATCTAAATGATCTTTTTATATGAATGTTTCTATTTTTCTTTTAGATGTCCATTTTCGGTCAGTCCTCATGATTATTTTCTTAAAGATGTCTTTTTAATTTAAGAAGATGCTGCAGGAGGACTTAACGCTACCACTGAATGAATGTAATATAGCTCCGGTGGCCCACCAGTAAAGGCGGAGAGACGGCGCACGGCGGGTTTTTTTAGTGGGTGAAGGGCCCACATTACTCTGTTCGTTGCCCCGAACGACGGGGTGTGCGGTTACAACATTTTTTCCCACCTTAACAAAAAAAAAAAGGAGTACCTAATGCTGTTTCACGCTGATCTTCTGTGAGAGAGTTGTACTTCTCTGATTGCATCGGCCCATTCATGTTGGGTTTAGCAAGGTTCTACCACTAGGTAGATTATCCAACGTTTAAAGATCACGTATACCCGTGACATTTTTGTAGTTGTCTTACCGTGGCACAGCTATTGGCCTTCAATAGTCCTATCAAAACATAAGTTTCTTTTTTTTGTTTTTAAATAATTGAGAATTCATCAACACGAAAGCGTGCGAAACAATAATAGTAATCGTTAATATTTACCGCACACGCCACGTACCACCGCCGCTTATATTCGGTAGTGAAACACACATAATAAATAGGTGATTCGCATAATGGACAATATTAAAAGAGTTCTCATCACAGTCAGTATATTAAAAGATCTTTTAAGAGGACCAAGTCGTATATCTGGAAAGTCTAGTTTTGTGTGCAACTTTTTCCGCATGTGTAGTTTTGCAACCTAATCACAGCTCCAATGCTGCAAAAAAGATATGTCTTAATTACTTTATTATCAGATCGTTGTTGTTAATAGTGATTATTTATTATAGCCCACCAACCCTGGTCTAGCTTGGTGATCTTGAGATAACTACCAATAATCCGTATCCTTAGTAATATTATAAATATGAAAGTGAGTTTGTTTGTTTGTTGCATATACATAGTTTCGAGCCCAGAAAAGGTCATAAGCTACTCTTCATCCCGGAAAATGAATGGTCCCAGTGGGATAACTATTTTATAAAATATTTGACTAATTATTGTGCGGCAGATTGATGATTTTATATACTATTTGGATGGAAAACAAGTATACAGCCCACCTGATGGTAAGCGGTTACCGTAGCCTATAGACGCTAGCAACACCGGAGGCATCACTCGCGCGTCACCATCTCCAAGAAAGAGGGGATTGTTTGGAGGATTTTTGTTTGTCCGAAGTGTTTTTCGAGATTTGTTTTTGGAAAAATGTTTTTGAAAAACCGGTATTAACAATAAATAATAATAAATGATTTTATAAATCGATTGTATCAAGTTAAAATCATTTCCTTGCGGTAAAACAACAAGCTTGGGCTACGTACACACTTTTTAAATAAATAATTAAAGTAAGTAGGTAATTTGACCTCTGCATTTCGTTCAGTGAGAGAGAGTGACGCTGGTCTAAGCTCATCTCAACTTTGCTATAATATATATGTTGTTAACATTATTATAAGATTTTGTTTTATTATGGATTGTGTGTGTTATCTATATTTAAGTTTTTTTATTATTATCTAATTGTGTAATTGTAAATATTTTCTCGTACTGCTCTTTGTTCTTTGGCGAATATAATGTCAAGCGTCGCCAGGATAGGACATTGCTGAAAATCAGCGTTGTGATATCATCACATGACATCACAGCACAAGCTGAGCAATGTTCCTTTTTCTGCCGCACTTGAGACGCACACAATGAATGTGATTATTTATTTTTGTTACTAGTTTTTTTTTCTTTTTTGTAAGTTTTTATTATTTCCTTTTTACTTATTGTGCTTGTAATACTGCGTCTTTTATGCGGTGTGAAATAAAGCTTTCTTTCTTTCTTTCTTTCTTATCTAAAATAAATAAATTATTATTATTATATTATAATCCTTGCTTTTCACCTCCTATTCCTTACCCTGTGATTGAAAATGCGCGAGTGATTTCTCTGATATTGCTTGTGTCTGTAGGCTACGGTAGCTGCTTACCAGCAGGCAATCTGTAGGCTTGTTCAGCACAAAAAATAAGATACAAATTTGAAATAACTTTCCTTTAAAAAACTGTGCGGCGATATTTTCACGCATAAAGTTAAGAGCATTGTCTAGTTGCTGTAATGTTTTAAAAACATTTCCGCGTTATTGTTAGGTCGTATCATGAGCGCGGAACATATTAACGTAAGAGCACAGTTGAGTACTTTGTCATCACAGTTACCATCGCAGGCAGTTTTGTGGCTCCCCGGGGTGAGCCTCAGTTGGAGCGGGGAACGTAATTTATGTTTCTATGTATATTTATTTATTGCAGATATCTTTTTTTATTGCATGTAGTGGCAGACGAGCCACGGCCCATCTGATGGTAAATGGTATCCGTGGCTCCTGGGCAAAACTATACCTAGAATATTGTCAAGCCGCTGCTCACCATTTCATTTCACAGATATGAAATGAAAGAATAAACGGATATCTCCTATTACAGCCAAAACGCAAGGATGTGCTTCATGGCCGGTCACACGGGAGATGGTGATACCAACCCGCTCGGGCCCGATACCAAGTGAGTACTCTCACTTGGTAGCCCTACCACCAGTCATGCAATTAATGATAATTATATACTTCCCTTAGTCGCCTCATACGACACCCGTGAGAAAGAATGTGGTAGTGACACTTGTATTCTTAGTTCGTCACCACACGGACTAAATCTACGTCTTTTGCGCATATAGCTCTACTTTTGGGCTTAGTGGGAATTGGGGACATACTCCACCACCTGAACCTTCATGGTAAGCAATGGCTGGACAACACTCCTAACTCTGCGTCAATGCCTAATCTTACATCAGTATGTAGTCAAAACTCAGTTGCCACTGTAAGCAATAAATACATAAACATGAAAACAAAAACAATAGTCACGAGCAGGATTTGAACTTGCATCTCGTGGCAAATTGTTCCAGATGCTATGCCAATCGTATGACATCTGCTCTTGATAATTAATTTCAATAACACATCTCTTCTTAAAAAAATAATGGATGAGCATGTCAAGTGCTAATATACAGTGAAATATAAAAAATATATTAACAAAAGTAAATATTAATTGTAAATAATGTACCTAATGATAAATGATTATAGCTTCTGCCGCGACTTCATTTGCGTGAATCTGATAATCAAATAAATAATTTGAACTTATCCCAAAGAAACGATAAATAAAGCGATAAAAGTAGTATTCCAGTTGTGTTTATCTAGACGACTGTTATTTGTATACCTAATTATGAAATCCACCCATGCAGCCGTTAGGTCTATACGTAAAAATAGCTACCCTTTTTTTTTTGTTAAGGCGGGAAAAAATGTTCCTAACCGCACACCCCGTTCGGGGCAACGAACAGGGTAGTGTGGGGCCTGCACCCACTAAAGAAACCCGCCGTATGCCGTCTCTCCGCCTTTATTGACGGGTCACTGGAACTATGTTATATTCCTTCTGTGGTCCGCCGGCGGCTTTACCTTTCGGGTACCCTCTACTGAGTGACGCATCCGCGCACGGAGCGTCGCACCTTCTCGGGAGGCCTTGCAGGTGGCGGATGTTCCCCGGTCCATCCACCTGCAGCCTCAGCTAGGGCGGCATGAGGCGCAAGTACCTGCGGCTGCGCCGCCCCGGTCGCTGGCGGTTCGGGTCAGCGGAAGAATCCTCCTTCCTGGCTCTGTACGCCGCTTCCTTCCGCGAGATAACCTCCTCGCAGAAGGCAGCGACCGCGGCCCAGTTCCTGTCGCTGCCAAGCATCACTCTGACGACGCTCGGCAGCGAGAGGTCCCCCCCTATTTCCGCGACGAGTTCACGGCGCTGCTCGGCCCAAGCCGGGCACGACTCGAGAGTGCGCCGCGCTTGTCCTCGTCACAGCCGCAGTGGTGACAGCCCGGAGTTGTTTCCCTCCTTGCGACTATGTGCAGGTATCTGCCGAAGCAACCGTGCCCCGACAGCACCTGCACCAGTCGGAAGGTAAGGACTCCATGCCGACGCCCCGCCCACTGCTCCAGCACCGGCTGGAGCGCCCCTACGGTCCAAAGACCGGCCAGGGGCGCCTCCAACCGCGCCCTCCACCTGCCCATGGCAGCTCTTCGAGCGTCGCCCTGCCACCTGGCCACCTCCCTGGGTAGGGGGCGTTCGCCCCCCTCCCGCTCTTGCGATGCCCGCCAATACACCTCAGCGAGCACCTCCGCCTCCACACAGGGATTCCAGCCAACGCGCAGGCCGCCTTGGTCGACACCGTGCGGTATCCGCGTATGACCCTGGACGCAACGACTCTCTGTGGTCTCCACAGAAGAGCCCTGTTCAGTGCGTCCAGGGACCTCGCCCACACGGGTACGGGAACTATAATTGTATGTATTACATAAATATGTCAATTCTGTATCTTAGCTATTTACCTATCAAAATTTCGTCTTAATCTGTATAGCCATTAAGGCGTCATTAACTTACAAACATCTAAACCACTTCACAAAATTTCGCTTTTATGAGGCTAAAAAGTAAGCTTCGTCTGATAAGACAAAATGGGTTACAATTCGCTTTTACTGATACCACACCCTAAAACTCTGCAATAACCCAACCATTTGTCATGTGTCAGGCTGAAGCGCCTGACCGCTAATGGATCTCTAGCGAAATACATCAAGAACTGCTTTACAGGCGAAATTTGATGGCGTCGTTATTAATTGTACCGCCTGCTGTGATGCGAAGATTTTGACTGTACTTAAGAATACTTATCTACTTACGTAAGATTCGAGTATAGAAATAGCATGATGGTTTAAACATCTATCTCGATTCCAGTGACGAATAAAGCAGAAGATTGAAGCTTTAGCTTCGAACGACAGATTAAGAAAACGCAGACGGCAGAAAAAATTATAAAACCTTTGTCAATTCAAAAGCTATAAAACTGAAACCTCTATAAAAAAGAGACGAAGACAATAGGAAACACTCTATAATGCAAAATATTTCTCATTCTTTCGCAGGTTAAATCCTAAAAAATGTATATATTTGTCTCATTTTAGTGTCGTTTTTTTCGTTTCATCGAGTTTCAAGTCACAATTTTATGCAAAAAAGTATTCACTTCGAAGACAAAAAGTAAAAGACACCATTTCTACAAAGAAATAAAGCTGGAAATGAAACTTTTCTTTCTTTTTCTTACAAAATAAAACCGCTCATGTTATACTTTTACTATTCCAGATATAGTGTGTACGTAAAGTCAGCACGTCTGACTGTTACTCGGCGACTCGGGAACACTTGTACTAAAGTTTGAGAAGTCGTTATTTTATGAACTTTTAAATACGCGGTGGCGGTTGTATTGTCGCTGCGCTTGTGCAGATGGTTTAAGATAGGACTTGATGCGATTGATATTTAGAATGGTTATTTAAATGAATCCCACTTCAGTACTTTAAGGAGTAGTAAACCCCCGTTGCTTTCATTGAAAACTTTGCGTACATTTAAATATAAATTAAAAGAAATTTTGTTAAGTGAACAAAAACCCAAACCATTACTCGTATTTGTGCTTCCTAAAATGTGTGTATTTCAGTCTACTACTCCTCGGTTTTCCTTGTAGCAATATGGGATATTGTAATTTATAATTAATTTCAGCTTCGTTACTTTCTAACCAGATTAGCCTACTAGTTGCATTTCTATGTTCATATGCCACCTGTGATTATTGTTTTCTGTTTCACATTGTGTTTTTGTAAATGGCCCAGCGTGTCTAATGTTATAGATGTTAATATAACATAATTATAGTAAGTAAGTAAGTAAGTATATATTAACATTATTTCGTAAGTATTTATTTCCATTATTTCTTACTACTCATTTATTTTATTTATATATATTTTGTTTCTTTTTATGTTAATATACATTATTATTAGATTTAATTGTTGTAAGAATATAAATCCTGTATACATACTTGGGTATTGCTAAGGCATAGCTACGTGCTTGGCAATCGTTACCCTATCGTGGGCCCATCAGAATATCAGCGCTGGAGCATCAAGGTGTTGCAGCACAACCTTATTTTTGTCCTCATGCATTTACTAATTGATTTGTTCTGCTTATATAGTTGTACATAACTTGTCGTGTGTGATCAAAAATAAAATATATTTTCTTTGTTTCTTTCTACAGGCATTTATAACCATCACGTTTGTTCAATGCAAGTTCCTTGAGCTACTACTGATAATAAATCCGAGTTTTGTAAGACCCTACTATTTTAAAGTACGCAAGTATAAAAATGAACTGGAATTAAAACCAAAATAATTTTGATTTAATTTCAGAACTACCTTTTAATTTATAATTAAACAAGCCATTGCCCGCGGCTTCGCCGCAGCCAAAAGCTAGTTTTTGGGTTATATCTCAAATATCTAAAATATATACCATTTGTTAAGTCTAATCAAGAGCTATCAAATAAAAAAGTTGCATCTAAATCCATTCAGTAGTTTTTGCGTGATGCACGAACAAACAAACAGGTGAACAGACAAACAGACCAAAAATCTAAAAAAAAACGTTTTGTGTTTAGAGACGCCTATATAGCCTAATTCAGTATTTTTTCTCAAATATCTTAAATGTACAGACACAGCTCTGTTACAGCTTTATAATAGTATAGATAGAAGACCCCTTGCAAAAGACATATACAATACAACACCATTCTGTTTATAGTATGTAAACAATGTTTGCATTTGTAGACATGATTTTAATGTTATTTATTTTTTACCCTTTTTCTATCTCTTTATAGGGTACGGGTTGGTAGGGCACCGCTAGGCTATCATCGCTTTCCCACTGAAGTAATCTAACACAGTACCAGTGGTCCGTCAATACAGACGGGGAGACAGCATACGGCGGGTTTCTTTAGTGCTTTTACGTTAAATTATTATGAATCTCTTTCAATTTTTCCTCATCCATTTCTTCTTAAGGATCACCAGTAACTAAAAGTCTTCCCCACTAAGGAAAAGCTTATACCTAAAATTGGAAATTATTAACGAACTATGTTGCATTTAACGATAAAGATACAAACAAATTTTATCTATCCATAACCAAAAGCAGTCCCTTCAGCGGTGCCATATTAACTATCGGTTCATTGTAGTGTTTGTGTAGAAATGCCTCCATGTCAGTCTAATTCAGGACAAGAATACAAACCTGATCTAACTACAGAGAGGACAGGGAGATATTATGTCCCCAGAACTCTTTACCACTGCATTGGAAGATGTGTTCATGGCTGAATCGCTGGAGGACTTGGGTACCATGGTAAATGTCCTCAGCAAAGATTCCCGACTAGGTGCCGTCGGTCTAAAAATGAACATGGACAAGACGAAAGTCATGTAATGCCCAGTCATTTTAACACCGATCCTAGTCGGGTATGGGCTTCTTAAAGTTGTCTACCACTACATATACCTGGGACAAACAGTGCAGTTGGGTAGACAGAACTTCGAGGAGGAGATCAATTGACGAATCCAGCTTGTATTCGAAAAGTTGAGGAAGATCTTCTCATCCAACATTCTGCAGTGCTTCAGAACGAACAGTGATACGGTACAGAGGCGTAATCCTTAAATGTCAGCCTCCTAAATTGGTGGACTGGTGACCTTGGCAAAATCATAAGCTGCTGTTGGATGCGGCACAGGACTGTCCGTTGTGGCGCTATAGGCCTATATACATTAGTGGACGATAGAAAGCTAAGATAGATAGTAAAGAAATAATATTTTTGTGAATTGCTCACTACGTAATTATAAACGCTACTGTTCATCAATTATACCAAACCAATCACCATAAACTTAAATTGCATGCCAGAAAACTTAAACCGATAAATAGTGGAAATGTTAAACACGTTTCGTTAACTTGTTCAGCTTTATACAAAATGTACTAAGTTATTTCAAGTTATTTGAAATGTATTAGTTTGTTACAGTTTTTGTTGGACAATACACAGCCTGGCCATAAAGACAGTTACAATTAAAAAGAAATCAATAAAATTACATTTGAAGGCAACAGGTTCCAAAACCTTTCATTCTTAAATGAATAAAATATTCATTGTTTTTTCTCTTTTTTGCGCCAATATTCTTAAATTGAGTGGGGTGGTAAAAAGAACTGAATTGCTGTTAAAGCTTTACACGATGTAGGAATGGAGCTAAAGCAATTTTTGAACCTCTGCATGCGCTTGGTATTGGTCGAATGTTTGTATACCGGATAGTTACAATGAAACGTACTCAGTTTGTTATAGAAATAGATATGGTCACGTAGAATTAGTAGTAAAAAGGCAATCAAAGCAATTACGGAAAGAATTCGAAGAAATTCTGTTCGAAAGCAAAAGATTTTATCTCGGGAAGTGAATATCAGCACCTAGGCACATATCGTGTATTTAAAAAAAACTTACTTAAAAACGGCAAATTTAACTTAAAGTATAAAAATGAATATGGTGCTAAAATCAAAACAAGTCACAAAAAAATACTGACTGACCGAGAATGACAGAGTTTATGCTCAAAGCTCAATAGAAGCTTCTCAATAAGTCATCAGAGTACAATATGGCGACCATCCGACTCCAGTAATGGTTTTTTGGGCTATATAAACAAGGAGTGACTGAACCATATTTTTGTAAAAAAGGTGTCAAAACATCGGCAGGTATCGCCAGGTATAGATAGACCACTGAAGGAATGTAATATAGTTCCGGTGGCCCGCCAATAAAGGCGGAAAGATGGCACACCGCGGGTTTTTTTAGTGGGTGAGGGCCCCACACTACCCTGTTCGTTGCCCCGAACGACGGGGTGTGCGGTTAGGAACATTTTTTCCCACCTTAACAAAAAAAAAGGTATATCAAGATACGATTCTTGAGAATTATAGTTTAGCCTCTTAACAATACCATGTCCTAAAACCAAGAAAAACCTTTCAGCAAGACAGCACCGGGACATAAAGTGCAATCCACAAAAGAGTGGCTGGAAACGAATGTTTTCTGACTTCATCAGAGCTGAAGACTTACCGTCATCTGGCGTCAGCTAGATTATGATTTATTTTGTTATTTTATATTTATACACGGAAAGTTTTGACGCAGGATGATGATACTGGGGGAAGTAGAATTTAGCGCGACGTAATTTAAGAATGGCTGCAAAACTTTCGACACAAAAATTAATCGCGCACAAACAATAAAAAACATCAACCACACAAATATATATTGCACCATGTGAACCGAACATTACAAGAAAGACGTTACAAGTACCCAAGGGGGCCGTTAGTACAAAGCATTAGATTAAAAGAATGGGCAACGTCAAGTGTAGCGATTATGGTTGTAATGTACCGTAAGTCTTTGGGGAGATGTATGTGCCATGGTACTTTATATCATACTAGCATAGCCCTGCGGTTACCCTCACCTTTTGATTTATGAGTAATCTGTTTGTAAATATAATAAAATTATTTTACGGTATCTACCACGTTATTTTAATTACTTATGATGGCAGATGAACCACCGCCCACCTCATGGTAAGTAGTAACGTCCGCTCATGGACCAAGCCATACGAAGAATATTTACAAGCCTTTGCTTACAATTTTATTTCACTTAATTTATGTTCAAACGAAATAAAATTATGTTTTTTATATATATTTAACATTCCATATAAATTGACACAAAGTGTGAAAATATGACATCTAAAATAATAGAAAGCAGAATTTGAATAAAAATAAACCAAATCTTAATTGTAATAATTCACTTCAATTACCTGGTCAGAATAATGTATGCAAATATATCCGACAGAAGGCGAAGGCATCACTCAAGATATTTAGAAGGAATGTGTTATCGAGATTCGCAGTCCCGAAAATTTTTCAAGATGGCTGAATTGGCAAAGCATCTCGAACGGTATTCCAGGATATGCAGAATCAAATCCTGCTCGTGTCTGTTATTTTCGATTTCACATTTTCACACTTGGTTTTAATAAAATTACTGTTACGGAATCTATCACTTTTGATTAAATTTAACAAGCACGTTCTGGATGCTAAAGTATCAACTTACTATATTTATGTTCAAGGGAGAACTGTTGTTGAATAACATTTTAACATCTGTAATTATTAAAAACACATTAATTATAATGAAATTTACATAATATTATAAACAAATTAGTATAAACAAGTAAAGATAATAAATATTAATAAATAACTAAAAATGTTGAGATTGGAACAGTTTTATTGAACTGTTGTCAGTCAACATTTAGGTAATTAGTACTCAAAATATTTAAATATCTATCCAACTTCAAAATGTAGTATCTATGATAGCTTTAGATTGCAACGGTCACCTGGTAGTCTTTAAGAAAAAATCTTTCTTGACACAACAATACCCTTAACGCCTTTCCATCTCATAATCCTTTCAACATGCTAGTGTTTCCATAAGCATTTATAGACTACGTGTCCGCTTACTATTACATGAGCAGTATGTGCTTGAACACTTGACTAAGATGAAGAGGATAATCACATTAATGGTATCAGTCTCAAACCGACCTTCAGTTGACACATCCCAAGCAATACCTTCAGTAACGTTATACATCAAACTTCGAAAAAATACGTTTGAAGAACAATAATATATCTCAGATACACAAAGAAACACACAGCTATTCCCTTGTCGCTACAGTCATACATCTTCCGATACGTCGGTTGTCCACTCTCAATACATCAACTATGCTATTTATATGGGCTAGTGGTGACGTCACAGCGATGGCCGTCCATTTTGTAAAGGTTTGATACAGTAATATTGCATCACATTCATGAAGTTTCTCTGTTATATTAGCATACGTAATTGGTATAATTTAATTGCGTATGGTTAAAAGCTTAAAGGTTAGATGAAGCTAAGATAGACGCATAGAGAACGACCGCCAGCCTTTCTTTTTTAAGACTGGAATAAGTAACCTAACCTGTCGTTCGTGGGGCCTTCACCCAATATTACATAAACCAACATAAACCCACCGTGTGCACTCTCTACATCTGTATTCGCGTGCCCATTGAAACTTGTGACATCACTTCAGTAATTACAAGAAAGCCTCTAATTTTTCAAAATTATGTGTATATTTGTACTCTCAGACAGAAATCAAAAGGAAAACATCTTGAGAAACCTGCATGCTTGAAAGATTTTCTCAGTGGCTTTCATAGTTCTGAGAATTCTAGCTCACGATAGCAGACAAGCCAACGACCACCTGGATGAAAAGTAGCCCATGTATTTTTCTAGGCTCCTAACTATACTATTAGCAAAATTGTATCATGATTGATTGATTAGTTACGGCGCGAAAGCAAAAAAAACTCATTTTCGTATTTACATAATTAGTAAGAATTAACTTGTCATACAATGAAATCCAATACCTAACGTTTTATTCCACCGTTCTCAGCTGAGTATTTGATAGATATTTTTAAAATCACTCGCTATAAATATGATCTTATTGCATCTATACCAAACGTTTTCATTCAAAGTCCTTATACTTACTTACTTATCATCATGCCATTTCCCTTTCGGGATAGACAGAAAGAACAGAGTGCCAAAAGGCTCTGTTTTTGCACAAATCTTTCGCTTCCTCAACATTCATAATTCTCTTCATACACGCTTCCCGGTTTAGGAGACTCCTGACTCATGACGCCTTCCTTCAAAACATGACTGATTTGGTCTAGGTAGGTTAGTCTCGGTCTCCTCCTGTACCTAGATCTTTCCACTTTCGCATTGTATATCTTGTTAATCAATCGTTCGTCTGGCGTTCTTTCCATATTATGTCCAAACCGTCGGAGCATTCGCTTTCGCATCTTTATACCAATACCCTCTTCCAAACCTACTAATCTTATATATTTAAACGACCAATAATTGTATATATGTTTATTTCGTGTATCTCGAAAACGGCTTTAACGAATTAGATGAAATTGTGTACTTAGATAAGGATTTTCTTTCTAAGTTTATCTGTATAAGCACTTTTCCTCAATCGCGAATTTCCATTAAAAAATAAAGTGCCATCACATATTTTTTTATGTACTTACATTATATAGGTAGATGCACCGTTGCTATTACCATGCTACTGATTTGGATTGAAAATTTTGTATTAATAAGGTTTTTTCATTTTAGATTTATATATCTCTAAGTTTCCTGGAAAAACGCGGTTTTACACAAAAGAGAATAAAACAATTTTTAAAAAAAAAGAAACCCGCCTTCAAATTACCCAGGAACTAAAAAGCAAAAAATAATTGGTATTTAAATACGATTTCCGTGCTAGACACCTACTGATGTGTTTGAAAATGTTTTTAATGTTACCTAAGTATTTATATGAATTGTTTTTGTTACTTTTGGACTTGAAACCGGCTTCAAACACATCAGTAGGTGTCTAGCACGGAAATCGTATTTAAATACCAATTAATTTTTGCTTTTTAGTTCTTGGGTACATATGAGGGCGGTTTTCTTTTTTTAATTGTTTTATTTTTTGCTTTTTAGTGATTTTTCATAAAATAGGTTACAGTAGGTACATGATAGGCCTCCCTAAACGAAAAAAAAACAGACAACGAAAATATCATCGATGTATACATTTTTTTTAGATTTTTGTTGGTTGACTACTGAACCGAATTTGTTAAAATATAATGGGACCATTTCGCAATAAACTTCTTTCAAATAAAAACAGAATTTTACAAATCCGTCAACATATGACGGAGTTATGCCCGAACATACATAAAAAAAAAATATAAATATCCGAATTGATAACCTCCTCCTTTTTTTGAAGTCGGTTAAAAGAAATATTACGAATTGATAGACCGCTAACAATATCAGCGCCATCTCGTACATTTTTGGGGTACTTTTTTACTTTCACTGTTTTCCAGGATTAACATAAAATTGTTGGAATGTTGTATACTTACCAAATTTTAGACAATTTATTCATCTTGAGATATAATACTAAGACCATCGCTATCGTATTATGTATTTTCACACAAATACCCTTTTTCCGATGCAAGAATCGCTAAAAAGGGGTCTGTGTAGGAACTACTACAGACGGACATTTTTATGTATTTCGAAGTTACAGTTCATATGGAGGCAAATTTGCAAAATATTCATAATATATATGCAATGTACCTGTATCATATATAAATAAATATCTTCTACATAGTTTAAAAACACCGAGCAAGCTCGGTCGCCCAGTTACTATTACGAATGTTCCTTATAAAATCACTATAAGAATAACACAAGTATATATGTCTTAACAATATACAAATTCATCTCGAAAACTCCACAAAGCGAGTATTCATGAATCAACAATTTAATTCCAATTCCCTTGAGCAAAAAATAACTAGGGAAAAAAACTTTGAAAGGAAAATTCTTGAGTTGTTTCTTGAGCTCGCAGGGACAGAGGCGCCACCTAGCGCCGGAACAAATAAATCCCGCACTCGAGGGTGTATCCGTTGCCTGTGACGTCACCGTTACCGTTTCCGTTTCTCTAGGAATAATGAATTGCTTTCCGCACTCCCACTCTCGTAGAAACTTAAAGATATCTTTCGTGTAATGATTTCGTTCTTGAAGTAAAGTTATGAATTACTAGCTCATGCAGGCGACTTCGTCTGCTTTGCTTATTATATGCTTATAAAAATAGTTTTTTGCTCAAAACTTTATACCTATTAAATGAAAATAGGTATTGCAATATATTAAAAAAATGTAAAATCGAAAATAACAGTTACGAGCAGGATTTGAACCTGCATCTCCTGGATTCCGTCCAGATTCTTTATTATTTATTATTTTCTTTTTTTATTGCTTATAATGGCAGATGTGTCACGGCCCACCTGATGGTAAGTGGTAACCGTCGCTCATGAACTCAACTATACCGAGAGTTGTCAAGCCGCTGCGCACCATTTCTCTTCTCAGATATGAAAAGTGTAAGAATAAACGGCTATCTTCTGCTACAGGCAAAATACACTGACGTGCTTCATGATAGGTCGCACAAGAGACGGTGGTACCGACCCGTTCCCGATCCGATCCGATAGCAATTAAGTACTCTCGCGTGGTACCTAGCCCTACCACCAGTAATGCAATGGGTGATAATTGCTTACTCCCTTAGTCGCTTTATACGACACCCGCGGGAAAGAATGGGATGGTGACACTTGTATTCTTAGTCCGTCACCGTGTGGACAGAACTATAAAAAAAACCGTCTTGACCTTCTAAAACTTGAATGCTTGTCATCCTTTTTTTACACAACCCTTAACCGTCCCAATGTTTCCAATATTAACAAGCACTATAGCTAGACTATTTTCCAGCTGTACTATTTGACTATTTAGGAGTATCTGAACACAAAATACTTTTATAGTATTTTGTCTGATTGTATATTCGAACATCTTTGAAACTTTTTTGTTTGGTAGCTCTTAATTTGACTTTGAACTGGTGTACTTTTATCCCGCTACCGTGGGCCAATGCTAATAATAGGTTGCTAAATGCATTTAAAAATCATGATTGGATTCCATTTTGCAAATTATCTTATGGGAAGCATTCACTTCGGAGACCAAAACCGCACGCAGACGCACATTTCTCTCGGGCAAAGAACGAATTCTCTCCGATCACATAAATAATATTGAATATTTTGTTGCTCCAAAAGATAAACGAGAAGCGATATTATAAAAAATGCATAAAAATAAATTATAAAATAGTCTAGTGGTAGAGCCTAGCGTATTCCAGCATGAATGAGCTGGCTCAATCAGGGCAGTTGCACCACCTCACAGAAGATCGCCTTGAAATAAGGATAAATACTCCTACCGTTGCATTTCGTATGGTGAGTGAGAGCGCTGGAAGTCCAAATCTCGTCCATATATATCCTCTCATCCATTCATCCATCCATCCATCAGCCTTTTAAAGTCCACTGCTGGACATAGGCCTCCTCAATAGTGGGGGATAATGCCGTAATCGCCACGCTTGGCAGGCAGGTTGGCGATCGCAGTGGATGTTGTTAATACTCAAAAGGAGTGCTGCTGCCCACTCCCCCGGTATTCCCTCAGTCGGCTCTTACGATTCCCATGGGTGGAGAGGGGTGGGACAATTCTAAAGCCGGCCCCACACGGCAAATCCTCTCCTATCCTCTCCTTATTATCCTTAGTATCCACCCTGTTCTCTCCTTACATCCTTTCCACCTCCTATCCCTTTCCTTGGAGATGACGTGCGAGTGATGCCTCAGGTGAGTCGTAAGATTGTTTACTACCTACGTTGTATAAAAAAGTACCAAACTAAAGACTCTAAAAAATCGCTTTAACTCATGGCTTGTAACAATGACTCAACACCCAAGGCAAGTTAAGCCTGTATCCATCACTCGCTGAGTGGTGCCCCGAGGGAGTCGATCAACGACTCACCGACTTGAGTTAGACGTTGCGATGCCTGACTCCGTATGAGCCACGTATCTCGTTTGATTACCAATTGAACTCGTATCAATATTCAAAGTTAGTATGAAAACTGGATTTATTATGGTGACATTTTACAGTTACCGCAAGGACTTCATTAATATGTATTATTTTGAGAAATATACTCAAAGAAAAAATATATATGGGACAACCAAACTAATACTTTTATTACTAATAATATTAAAATAATATAACTTTAGTGGGTAAGAGGAGACAGTACAGACGCTACGATCTTATTTTAATGCATAACTCGTGGCGATAAAATTTATAGGAATAGTTTATATAATACTTCCTGACATTTACGCGAATGTTACACATTATGAAATAAAACTACGAATCTATCGCGTTTACTTTTTTTCATCATGATTTTCTACTATCCCGATGTTTCGAATACTTTGCAGCATTCATAATCGCGGGTGGACTTAGATGTTAAACGTCCAAGGCTAATATATTCTTTAAGATACTACTAGCTTAAAATCTCATATATTCAAATTCAAATATAAATTAAAGTAGATATTTTAATTGTGTTTCTAAACGAATTAGGTCCCAACTTTAAAATCTGTTAAGTTTTTGAAGTTATACTTCTTTTGGCACGATAGAGAAAAATGATGAGAGTGAATTTTTACGATGCGCGCGCACACCGACACCTAAATTCTACATCGTGAAGTTAGTTCTAGGTGGCATGCATGAAAATTGATGTTCAAGTTGTATATTCTAGTATTTTTATATTTAGAACACGTGTTTCGTAAGAGTACAATTAAACAGTGTGAATAAATAAATATTATTTTGGTGTTTTTATTAAATCAATTTCATATACGACGGTGATACTAATAATTTATTATTTATTAGTATATCTATATATATTGAATATTAGTGATAAAACTGATTTGAATAAACCGCTTTGAGTGCATTTATAGATTTGAGGTTAATTGTCGGTATGTATAATTTGTTTGCATCGTTAATTAAAAATTATTACATTATTATCTAAAAAATATTTTTGTTTCGTTTTGTTTTATTTCTGGTATATTAACAAATTTTATGCATAAATTAAAAAAAAATTCTATACTTGTTTATATTAACCTTAAATGCTGAATGTTTATTTTATCTATGATCTTAACTATTTGTTAAAAATTTTTATTTATTGATATTTCAATTATTTTTTTAATGACGATTTAAATCTATTAATTAATAATGACTCTTCAGTTTCAACAACACGGCATGGCACTACTATTGATGGTGTATTCACAGGATACTTATCTACAGTTTCAACGAGACCATTTATATCATATTTTAGCTACCACAAACCTCTCGTTACTCACGTGCCTATTCAGTCACTACGAGAAGAATCTACGAATGTAAAATAGTTTATTTGAAATATTTATTAATATATTTGATTCATTGCCTTAATGATAAATGATTGTATATTTTTACTGTGTTGTCATATTTTTACGTTAATAAAACCTTTTTTATTTAAATAAAATCTTTTTGATTAATTTTAATATTTATCGTTAATCACTACTGCATTTTAGTTATTTTTTTTCCATACGCCAAAGAAGTATAACTTCTAACGCGTGTACATAAGTACACACATTTTAATTTTTTTTTAATTATAATACTATTTTTTTTAAGTCATATATTATATACCTGAGGGTAGATGAAACCATTGAAACAGTAGTAGTTGAAATTCTCACTTCAATCCTTAAAGATATTTCATTCCAGTCAATTTAAAAAAGCCACTAAATGAATTCTGTAAGTGCAAAAGCGCGAGCTCAGCTAGTATTTAATAATACCGTAAAGTTCTAAAACTTTCTCTTGAAATAATAATTTGACTATTACCATCTCCTTTGATTTCCTTTTATCAAAGTTTAAATGTTAGCGTTAATCAGTTGTTGGTCGATGAACAAAGCGGGTCGCGTTACAAAGCCTTCATTAAGTTTACAATATTACCTTCCGGATAGAGTTTACTTTGTTTTAGTTGATACGTATTTAGTTGATGCCTGTTTTATTAAATAAAATTAGGCCACTTATAATGATCAGTAGGAATACACACCGTTGCTCTAAGCTGATATTTTGTGTGAGGGTGTTATTTCCCTAGTAGATCTTGACCATTCAAGCGGATTTTATTTAAAGTTCTATTTTTGAAGTTATACTTCTTTTGGCGCGTTAGGAAACAATTATGAGAGTAAATTTTTTCGATGCGCGCGCACACCGTCACGAAAAACCGACAACCTGAAGTTAGACAACTTTTTTTTTTGTTTTTTGTTAAGGCGGGAAAAAATGTTCCTAACCGCACACCCCGTCGTTCGGGGCAACGAACAGGGTAGTGTGGGGCCTGCACCCACTAAAGAAACCCGCCGTGTGCCGTCTCTCCGCCTTTATTGGCGGGCCACTGGAACTGTGTTACATTCCTTCGGTGGTGAAGTTAGACACCCTGAGGTTAGCTATAGTCAACATTTTAGTTTTTTTGTGATATTTAAATAAACTTTATTTAACTAGATAATGCGTTATAGTAAAACTTTCAATGTATTAAATAAGTACCTTTTTTCTATTGTTAGTGTCGTTTTTTCTACAAACGAAGAATAAGGCGAAAGATAAAAAATTTGAAAAGATTATTATCTTGTTACCCCAAAGAAGTATAACTTACGCGTGCACATAAGTACACACACACACACTTTTTTTTAATACAACTCCCTGTACTGGCGTATAACCTGATATCACTTTATAAACATACAATGTAAAGGGCACACATTACACCTAAACAACTATTTGAGGATCAAGCAAAACATTGATCTGAATTATAAGTCAATCCACAATACTCGATACAGGGGATCGGTATCCAATCCACATCGTCATATTTGTGCCCTAAAAGAATATTCGTATTTGCAATATAAATCATAAAAGAAACAGTGAATTTTCTTATAATTAACTATTTATAAATAGTCAATATATTCGTAGCATTAGTTAACCGTCCGTAATGTCGTAGCATTACGTAGATTACTACGGGGTCTCGTAACATTTTGTAACAAAATTGTTACTACAGCTATGTTTTTGTGGCGGTAATGAACGACTGCGTGCTGTTGCCTAGCAACCATTCGGGAAAGAGCGATGCTTTTAGAAAGTTACAGAAAATTTTGGAGTTTCTAGTGCAAACTGAAAACTTTGGCGTTTTGTAATGATGTAGATAATTAACACTAGCTTCTGCCCGTGACTTTGCTTGCATGGACGTTAGAAATGGGGTTCAGAGAAACTATATTTTGGATCCAAAGGCAAACAACCTCAAATCTTAAAATTTTCGAAATTATGCTTTTCTCGTGAAGGAAATTAGACCTCTGGAACTCTCATTCATAATACTAAACATAATGGTTGCTTCACGGTGAGCTTCTGTGAGAGGGTGGTACTTCTTCGCTCAAACTGGCCCATTCGTGCCGGGACAAGCACGACTCTACTACTACTGAATATTTCCTACGATTAGCTACTATCGCATAAATATTATCAGACGGGCAGAAGTTATTTTAAAATAAACAATAAAATAAAGCTAAGAGCCTGTTACGGCTGATACTCCTTAGTAATATGTACTACTTTCCTTATTATAGCTGGTACCGAGAGACATCAGGCGGAGTGCTTCGCGAAGTGCGAGATGGAGAATCTGGTGGCCGATACAGCCACTCTCAAGATTCCCTTGCGATCCGCCGAGCTGAGGTAGCCGATGGAGGCCGATGGGCGTGTCGGGCAGCTAACGCTCATGGCCACCTCACACTGAGGCTTCATTTGGCTGTGAGAGCACATTTGACAGCACATGTCCAGCCTCACACCCAGGTAAGCCTTTGATATTTATCTTAAACCATCCACGTACTAACAGCCTAGTGGTTAAACCAAGGACTGGAAAGACAGTACAAGACCTCGTAGGGCACATACCAATTATTTTCGAAATTACGCGTATTATAAATAATTACTGCTCCGTGAAGGAAAACATCGTGACTAAAGCAACAGGCTGGGCCAGCCGGCCAGCTGGCCTCAATTTTAAGTATGCCAACCCTATGCATTAAACACAAAGTGAAAAATGTGAAATCGAAAATAACAGTCAGGAGCAGGATTTGAACCTGCATCTCCTGGATACCGTCCAGATGCTTTACCAATTCAGCCATCCTGACAATTGCTCCTGACTGCTAATTTCGATAACACATTCATACTTAACGTCTTTTGGGTGACGCCTGCACCATCTGTCGGAAGTATTTTCATACATTATACCGACCAGGTAAACTTAATTTTACAATTAAGATTTTACCTAATAATGACGCAAACCCTATAAATATTTAGATATTGCAGGCGTCATCCAAAAGACGTTAAGTATGAATGTGTTATCGAAATTAGCAGTCAGGAGCAATTGTCAGGATGACTGAATTGGTAAAGCATCTGGACGGTATCCAGGAGCTGCAGGTTCAAATCCTGCTCCTGACTGTTATTTTGGATTTCACATTTTTCACTTTGTGTTTAATGCATAGTGCTAAGCATGTCAAATGCTAAAAATATATATAAAAATATCTAAATATCTGCAAACCCTAGTTCAAGTCTAAAGCAAAAAGGATTCCTCCTTTTTTTTTTTTAAGGATTCCGCCTTTTTGCTATAGACATATATAGTAGGGCAGGACAACTCCCTATCATGTGTACCGATAACCTGTTACGTAACATCATTTCTTGAACATCAATATAATATATGTGCAACTTAATTAAAACTATTAATTTCATTAAACGAGTATATACCAGCAATGACGTTTACGGGCCAAGCAATAAATAGCATTTATTGAACACATACTAACTTGGACTATGAGTATATCATTGACTTATATTACTAATACTAGGCAAATGTTTCATTTTTGGCTCGAAATAATAGGTGCTATTATAATTCTAATGATAGATCTACTAATGAGACAATTTTACTAAAACTAGTAAAATAGTATGACTCCCTTTGTATTACAAAAATTATGAAATAGACATTTGTGCGATTTTAAACTTGGTGATCTGATCAATATCCGATCATGTCAAACGAAGTTTAATATATATGTTTCACCAGACTATCCTTTTTCGCAAGTGTCGTACCCGCAACTAATGGAAGTTAGCAATTATCACCCATTGCTGGTGGTGGAGCTGGGTACCAAGTGGGAATACTCACTTATTCTCGGGCCAGAGCAGGTCGGTACCATCGTCTGCCGTGTGACCGATCGTGAAACATTTCAGTTTGTTTTGGTTATAGAGGAAGACAGCTGTCCATTCATTTATTTCCTTTAAAATAAAATTTTGAGCATAGACTTGGCAGTATTCTTAGTATTACTGAGTTTCCATGTACCATCAGGTGGGCCGTAACTCGTCTGCCACTATAAGCTGTAAAAATATATATAAAAATAGCAACGTAGTATGATATTTCCATTTACTTTAAATCGTAGTGCATCCCAACACTATATCACCATTAAGCATTGAATTATAAGGTCTCTAGAGAGGAGACACGCAATGCAGTATAAAAGCAAGATATGCTTGTGTAAAATTGGGATACGACAATAAAACTAATTCCAAGAAGTTTATTGCACTTATATTCATCCTCCTATGAACGTTGATGCTATAAATTAACTGCAACCTTAAGATAACAGATACGGAATTAACTGTGACCATTGCACAACTGTGACTAAAGTAAATTTCCGTAAGGATAAGGTTTTAGTTTTTGAAGCGTGTCTACCTTCTTTAACATCATTATTAACTGTGACCATTGCACAACTGTGACTAAAGTAAATTTCCGTA
This sequence comes from Leucoma salicis, assembly GCA_948253155.1. Classification (NCBI taxonomy): domain Eukaryota; kingdom Metazoa; phylum Arthropoda; class Insecta; order Lepidoptera; family Erebidae; genus Leucoma; species Leucoma salicis. Next base: position 1,113,509 of record OX411804.1, read on the forward strand.
AGGATAAGGTTTTAGTTTTTGAAGCGTGTCTACCTTCTTTAACATCATTATTAACTGTGACCATTGCACAACTGTGACTAAAGTAAATTTCCGTAAGGATAAGGTTTTAGTTTTTGAAGCGTGTCTACCTTCTTTAACATCATTATTAACTGTGACCATTGCACAACTGTGACTAAAGTAAATTTCCGTAAGGATAAGGTTTTAGTTTTTGAAGCGTGTCTACCTTCTTTAACATCATTATTAACTGTGACCATTGCACAACTGTGACTAAAGTAAATTTCCGTAAGGATAAGGTTTTAGTTTTTGAAGCGTGTCTACCTTCTTTAACATCATTATTAACTGTGACCATTGCACAACTGTGACTAAAGTAAATTTCCGTAAGGATAAGGTTTTAGTTTTTGAAGCGTGTCTACCTTCTTTAACATCATTATTAACTGTGACCATTGCACAACTGTGACTAAAGTAAATTTCCGTAAGGATAAGGTTTTAGTTTTTGAAGCGTGTCTACCTTCTTTAACATCATTATTAACTGTGACCATTGCACAACTGTGACTAAAGTAAATTTCCGTAAGGATAAGGTTTTAGTTTTTGAAGCGTGTCTACCTTCTTTAACATCATTATTAACTGTGACCATTGCACAACTGTGACTAAAGTAAATTTCCGTAAGGATAAGGTTTTAGTTTTTGAAGCGTGTCTACCTTCTTTAACATCATTATTAACTGTGACCATTGCACAACTGTGACTAAAGTAAATTTCCGTAAGGATAAGGTTTTAGTTTTTGAAGCGTGTCTACCTTCTTTAACATCATTATTAACTGTGACCATTGCACAACTGTGACTAAAGTAAATTTCCGTAAGGATAAGGTTTTAGTTTTTGAAGCGTGTCTACCTTCTTTAACATCATTATTAACTGTGACCATTGCACAACTGTGACTAAAGTAAATTTCCGTAAGGATAAGGTTTTAGTTTTTGAAGCGTGTCTACCTTCTTTAACATCATTATTAACTGTGACCATTGCACAACTGTGACTAAAGTAAATTTCCGTAAGGATAAGGTTTTAGTTTTTGAAGCGTGTCTACCTTCTTTAACATCATTATTAACTGTGACCATTGCACAACTGTGACTAAAGTAAATTTCCGTAAGGATAAGGTTTTAGTTTTTGAAGCGTGTCTACCTTCTTTAACATCATTATTAACTGTGACCATTGCACAACTGTGACTAAAGTAAATTTCCGTAAGGATAAGGTTTTAGTTTTTGAAGCGTGTCTACCTTCTTTAACATCATTATTAACTGTGACCATTGCACAACTGTGACTAAAGTAAATTTCCGTAAGGATAAGGTTTTAGTTTTTGAAGCGTGTCTACCTTCTTTAACATCATTATTAACTGTGACCATTGCACAACTGTGACTAAAGTAAATTTCCGTAAGGATAAGGTTTTAGTTTTTGAAGCGTGTCTACCTTCTTTAACATCATTATTAACTGTGACCATTGCACAACTGTGACTAAAGTAAATTTCCGTAAGGATAAGGTTTTAGTTTTTGAAGCGTGTCTACCTTCTTTAACATCATTATTAACTGTGACCATTGCACAACTGTGACTAAAGTAAATTTCCGTAAGGATAAGGTTTTAGTTTTTGAAGCGTGTCTACCTTCTTTAACATCATTATTAACTGTGACCATTGCACAACTGTGACTAAAGTAAATTTCCGTAAGGATAAGGTTTTAGTTTTTGAAGCGTGTCTACCTTCTTTAACATCATTATTAACTGTGACCATTGCACAACTGTGACTAAAGTAAATTTCCGTAAGGATAAGGTTTTAGTTTTTGAAGCGTGTCTACCTTCTTTAACATCATTATTAACTGTGACCATTGCACAACTGTGACTAAAGTAAATTTCCGTAAGGATAAGGTTTTAGTTTTTGAAGCGTGTCTACCTTCTTTAACATCATTATTAACTGTGACCATTGCACAACTGTGACTAAAGTAAATTTCCGTAAGGATAAGGTTTTAGTTTTTGAAGCGTGTCTACCTTCTTTAACATCATTATTAACTGTGACCATTGCACAACTGTGACTAAAGTAAATTTCCGTAAGGATAAGGTTTTAGTTTTTGAAGCGTGTCTACCTTCTTTAACATCATTATTAACTGTGACCATTGCACAACTGTGACTAAAGTAAATTTCCGTAAGGATAAGGTTTTAGTTTTTGAAGCGTGTCTACCTTCTTTAACATCATTATTAACTGTGACCATTGCACAACTGTGACTAAAGTAAATTTCCGTAAGGATAAGGTTTTAGTTTTTGAAGCGTGTCTACCTTCTTTAACATCATTATTAACTGTGACCATTGCACAACTGTGACTAAAGTAAATTTCCGTAAGGATAAGGTTTTAGTTTTTGAAGCGTGTCTACCTTCTTTAACATCATTATTAACTGTGACCATTGCACAACTGTGACTAAAGTAAATTTCCGTAAGGATAAGGTTTTAGTTTTTGAAGCGTGTCTACCTTCTTTAACATCATTATTAACTGTGACCATTGCACAACTGTGACTAAAGTAAATTTCCGTAAGGATAAGGTTTTAGTTTTTGAAGCGTGTCTACCTTCTTTAACATCATTATTAACTGTGACCATTGCACAACTGTGACTAAAGTAAATTTCCGTAAGGATAAGGTTTTAGTTTTTGAAGCGTGTCTACCTTCTTTAACATCATTATTAACTGTGACCATTGCACAACTGTGACTAAAGTAAATTTCCGTAAGGATAAGGTTTTAGTTTTTGAAGCGTGTCTACCTTCTTTAACATCATTATTAACTGTGACCATTGCACAACTGTGACTAAAGTAAATTTCCGTAAGGATAAGGTTTTAGTTTTTGAAGCGTGTCTACCTTCTTTAACATCATTATTAACTGTGACCATTGCACAACTGTGACTAAAGTAAATTTCCGTAAGGATAAGGTTTTAGTTTTTGAAGCGTGTCTACCTTCTTTAACATCATTATTAACTGTGACCATTGCACAACTGTGACTAAAGTAAATTTCCGTAAGGATAAGGTTTTAGTTTTTGAAGCGTGTCTACCTTCTTTAACATCATTATTAACTGTGACCATTGCACAACTGTGACTAAAGTAAATTTCCGTAAGGATAAGGTTTTAGTTTTTGAAGCGTGTCTACCTTCTTTAACATCATTATTAACTGTGACCATTGCACAACTGTGACTAAAGTAAATTTCCGTAAGGATAAGGTTTTAGTTTTTGAAGCGTGTCTACCTTCTTTAACATCATTATTAACTGTGACCATTGCACAACTGTGACTAAAGTAAATTTCCGTAAGGATAAGGTTTTAGTTTTTGAAGCGTGTCTACCTTCTTTAACATCATTATTAACTGTGACCATTGCACAACTGTGACTAAAGTAAATTTCCGTAAGGATAAGGTTTTAGTTTTTGAAGCGTGTCTACCTTCTTTAACATCATTATTAACTGTGACCATTGCACAACTGTGACTAAAGTAAATTTCCGTAAGGATAAGGTTTTAGTTTTTGAAGCGTGTCTACCTTCTTTAACATCATTATTAACTGTGACCATTGCACAACTGTGACTAAAGTAAATTTCCGTAAGGATAAGGTTTTAGTTTTTGAAGCGTGTCTACCTTCTTTAACATCATTATTAACTGTGACCATTGCACAACTGTGACTAAAGTAAATTTCCGTAAGGATAAGGTTTTAGTTTTTGAAGCGTGTCTACCTTCTTTAACATCATTATTAACTGTGACCATTGCACAACTGTGACTAAAGTAAATTTCCGTAAGGATAAGGTTTTAGTTTTTGAAGCGTGTCTACCTTCTTTAACATCATTATTAACTGTGACCATTGCACAACTGTGACTAAAGTAAATTTCCGTAAGGATAAGGTTTTAGTTTTTGAAGCGTGTCTACCTTCTTTAACATCATTATTAACTGTGACCATTGCACAACTGTGACTAAAGTAAATTTCCGTAAGGATAAGGTTTTAGTTTTTGAAGCGTGTCTACCTTCTTTAACATCATTATTAACTGTGACCATTGCACAACTGTGACTAAAGTAAATTTCCGTAAGGATAAGGTTTTAGTTTTTGAAGCGTGTCTACCTTCTTTAACATCATTATTAACTGTGACCATTGCACAACTGTGACTAAAGTAAATTTCCGTAAGGATAAGGTTTTAGTTTTTGAAGCGTGTCTACCTTCTTTAACATCATTATTAACTGTGACCATTGCACAACTGTGACTAAAGTAAATTTCCGTAAGGATAAGGTTTTAGTTTTTGAAGCGTGTCTACCTTCTTTAACATCATTATTAACTGTGACCATTGCACAACTGTGACTAAAGTAAATTTCCGTAAGGATAAGGTTTTAGTTTTTGAAGCGTGTCTACCTTCTTTAACATCATTATTAACTGTGACCATTGCACAACTGTGACTAAAGTAAATTTCCGTAAGGATAAGGTTTTAGTTTTTGAAGCGTGTCTACCTTCTTTAACATCATTATTAACTGTGACCATTGCACAACTGTGACTAAAGTAAATTTCCGTAAGGATAAGGTTTTAGTTTTTGAAGCGTGTCTACCTTCTTTAACATCATTATTAACTGTGACCATTGCACAACTGTGACTAAAGTAAATTTCCGTAAGGATAAGGTTTTAGTTTTTGAAGCGTGTCTACCTTCTTTAACATCATTATTAACTGTGACCATTGCACAACTGTGACTAAAGTAAATTTCCGTAAGGATAAGGTTTTAGTTTTTGAAGCGTGTCTACCTTCTTTAACATCATTATTAACTGTGACCATTGCACAACTGTGACTAAAGTAAATTTCCGTAAGGATAAGGTTTTAGTTTTTGAAGCGTGTCTACCTTCTTTAACATCATTATTAACTGTGACCATTGCACAACTGTGACTAAAGTAAATTTCCGTAAGGATAAGGTTTTAGTTTTTGAAGCGTGTCTACCTTCTTTAACATCATTATTAACTGTGACCATTGCACAACTGTGACTAAAGTAAATTTCCGTAAGGATAAGGTTTTAGTTTTTGAAGCGTGTCTACCTTCTTTAACATCATTATTAACTGTGACCATTGCACAACTGTGACTAAAGTAAATTTCCGTAAGGATAAGGTTTTAGTTTTTGAAGCGTGTCTACCTTCTTTAACATCATTATTAACTGTGACCATTGCACAACTGTGACTAAAGTAAATTTCCGTAAGGATAAGGTTTTAGTTTTTGAAGCGTGTCTACCTTCTTTAACATCATTATTAACTGTGACCATTGCACAACTGTGACTAAAGTAAATTTCCGTAAGGATAAGGTTTTAGTTTTTGAAGCGTGTCTACCTTCTTTAACATCATTATTAACTGTGACCATTGCACAACTGTGACTAAAGTAAATTTCCGTAAGGATAAGGTTTTAGTTTTTGAAGCGTGTCTACCTTCTTTAACATCATTATTAACTGTGACCATTGCACAACTGTGACTAAAGTAAATTTCCGTAAGGATAAGGTTTTAGTTTTTGAAGCGTGTCTACCTTCTTTAACATCATTATTAACTGTGACCATTGCACAACTGTGACTAAAGTAAATTTCCGTAAGGATAAGGTTTTAGTTTTTGAAGCGTGTCTACCTTCTTTAACATCATTATTAACTGTGACCATTGCACAACTGTGACTAAAGTAAATTTCCGTAAGGATAAGGTTTTAGTTTTTGAAGCGTGTCTACCTTCTTTAACATCATTATTAACTGTGACCATTGCACAACTGTGACTAAAGTAAATTTCCGTAAGGATAAGGTTTTAGTTTTTGAAGCGTGTCTACCTTCTTTAACATCATTATTAACTGTGACCATTGCACAACTGTGACTAAAGTAAATTTCCGTAAGGATAAGGTTTTAGTTTTTGAAGCGTGTCTACCTTCTTTAACATCATTATTAACTGTGACCATTGCACAACTGTGACTAAAGTAAATTTCCGTAAGGATAAGGTTTTAGTTTTTGAAGCGTGTCTACCTTCTTTAACATCATTATTAACTGTGACCATTGCACAACTGTGACTAAAGTAAATTTCCGTAAGGATAAGGTTTTAGTTTTTGAAGCGTGTCTACCTTCTTTAACATCATTATTAACTGTGACCATTGCACAACTGTGACTAAAGTAAATTTCCGTAAGGATAAGGTTTTAGTTTTTGAAGCGTGTCTACCTTCTTTAACATCATTATTAACTGTGACCATTGCACAACTGTGACTAAAGTAAATTTCCGTAAGGATAAGGTTTTAGTTTTTGAAGCGTGTCTACCTTCTTTAACATCATTATTAACTGTGACCATTGCACAACTGTGACTAAAGTAAATTTCCGTAAGGATAAGGTTTTAGTTTTTGAAGCGTGTCTACCTTCTTTAACATCATTATTAACTGTGACCATTGCACAACTGTGACTAAAGTAAATTTCCGTAAGGATAAGGTTTTAGTTTTTGAAGCGTGTCTACCTTCTTTAACATCATTATTAACTGTGACCATTGCACAACTGTGACTAAAGTAAATTTCCGTAAGGATAAGGTTTTAGTTTTTGAAGCGTGTCTACCTTCTTTAACATCATTATTAACTGTGACCATTGCACAACTGTGACTAAAGTAAATTTCCGTAAGGATAAGGTTTTAGTTTTTGAAGCGTGTCTACCTTCTTTAACATCATTATTAACTGTGACCATTGCACAACTGTGACTAAAGTAAATTTCCGTAAGGATAAGGTTTTAGTTTTTGAAGCGTGTCTACCTTCTTTAACATCATTATTAACTGTGACCATTGCACAACTGTGACTAAAGTAAATTTCCGTAAGGATAAGGTTTTAGTTTTTGAAGCGTGTCTACCTTCTTTAACATCATTATTAACTGTGACCATTGCACAACTGTGACTAAAGTAAATTTCCGTAAGGATAAGGTTTTAGTTTTTGAAGCGTGTCTACCTTCTTTAACATCATTATTAACTGTGACCATTGCACAACTGTGACTAAAGTAAATTTCCGTAAGGATAAGGTTTTAGTTTTTGAAGCGTGTCTACCTTCTTTAACATCATTATTAACTGTGACCATTGCACAACTGTGACTAAAGTAAATTTCCGTAAGGATAAGGTTTTAGTTTTTGAAGCGTGTCTACCTTCTTTAACATCATTATTAACTGTGACCATTGCACAACTGTGACTAAAGTAAATTTCCGTAAGGATAAGGTTTTAGTTTTTGAAGCGTGTCTACCTTCTTTAACATCATTATTAACTGTGACCATTGCACAACTGTGACTAAAGTAAATTTCCGTAAGGATAAGGTTTTAGTTTTTGAAGCGTGTCTACCTTCTTTAACATCATTATTAACTGTGACCATTGCACAACTGTGACTAAAGTAAATTTCCGTAAGGATAAGGTTTTAGTTTTTGAAGCGTGTCTACCTTCTTTAACATCATTATTAACTGTGACCATTGCACAACTGTGACTAAAGTAAATTTCCGTAAGGATAAGGTTTTAGTTTTTGAAGCGTGTCTACCTTCTTTAACATCATTATTAACTGTGACCATTGCACAACTGTGACTAAAGTAAATTTCCGTAAGGATAAGGTTTTAGTTTTTGAAGCGTGTCTACCTTCTTTAACATCATTATTAACTGTGACCATTGCACAACTGTGACTAAAGTAAATTTCCGTAAGGATAAGGTTTTAGTTTTTGAAGCGTGTCTACCTTCTTTAACATCATTATTAACTGTGACCATTGCACAACTGTGACTAAAGTAAATTTCCGTAAGGATAAGGTTTTAGTTTTTGAAGCGTGTCTACCTTCTTTAACATCATTATTAACTGTGACCATTGCACAACTGTGACTAAAGTAAATTTCCGTAAGGATAAGGTTTTAGTTTTTGAAGCGTGTCTACCTTCTTTAACATCATTATTAACTGTGACCATTGCACAACTGTGACTAAAGTAAATTTCCGTAAGGATAAGGTTTTAGTTTTTGAAGCGTGTCTACCTTCTTTAACATCATTATTAACTGTGACCATTGCACAACTGTGACTAAAGTAAATTTCCGTAAGGATAAGGTTTTAGTTTTTGAAGCGTGTCTACCTTCTTTAACATCATTATTAACTGTGACCATTGCACAACTGTGACTAAAGTAAATTTCCGTAAGGATAAGGTTTTAGTTTTTGAAGCGTGTCTACCTTCTTTAACATCATTATTAACTGTGACCATTGCACAACTGTGACTAAAGTAAATTTCCGTAAGGATAAGGTTTTAGTTTTTGAAGCGTGTCTACCTTCTTTAACATCATTATTAACTGTGACCATTGCACAACTGTGACTAAAGTAAATTTCCGTAAGGATAAGGTTTTAGTTTTTGAAGCGTGTCTACCTTCTTTAACATCATTATTAACTGTGACCATTGCACAACTGTGACTAAAGTAAATTTCCGTAAGGATAAGGTTTTAGTTTTTGAAGCGTGTCTACCTTCTTTAACATCATTATTAACTGTGACCATTGCACAACTGTGACTAAAGTAAATTTCCGTAAGGATAAGGTTTTAGTTTTTGAAGCGTGTCTACCTTCTTTAACATCATTATTAACTGTGACCATTGCACAACTGTGACTAAAGTAAATTTCCGTAAGGATAAGGTTTTAGTTTTTGAAGCGTGTCTACCTTCTTTAACATCATTATTAACTGTGACCATTGCACAACTGTGACTAAAGTAAATTTCCGTAAGGATAAGGTTTTAGTTTTTGAAGCGTGTCTACCTTCTTTAACATCATTATTAACTGTGACCATTGCACAACTGTGACTAAAGTAAATTTCCGTAAGGATAAGGTTTTAGTTTTTGAAGCGTGTCTACCTTCTTTAACATCATTATTAACTGTGACCATTGCACAACTGTGACTAAAGTAAATTTCCGTAAGGATAAGGTTTTAGTTTTTGAAGCGTGTCTACCTTCTTTAACATCATTATTAACTGTGACCATTGCACAACTGTGACTAAAGTAAATTTCCGTAAGGATAAGGTTTTAGTTTTTGAAGCGTGTCTACCTTCTTTAACATCATTATTAACTGTGACCATTGCACAACTGTGACTAAAGTAAATTTCCGTAAGGATAAGGTTTTAGTTTTTGAAGCGTGTCTACCTTCTTTAACATCATTATTAACTGTGACCATTGCACAACTGTGACTAAAGTAAATTTCCGTAAGGATAAGGTTTTAGTTTTTGAAGCGTGTCTACCTTCTTTAACATCATTATTAACTGTGACCATTGCACAACTGTGACTAAAGTAAATTTCCGTAAGGATAAGGTTTTAGTTTTTGAAGCGTGTCTACCTTCTTTAACATCATTATTAACTGTGACCATTGCACAACTGTGACTAAAGTAAATTTCCGTAAGGATAAGGTTTTAGTTTTTGAAGCGTGTCTACCTTCTTTAACATCATTATTACCAGCTAATATCGTTTTATTGATGGATAAAGGTACCTTTTTTTTTAATAAGGCGGGAAAACATGTATCTAACCGCACACCCTGTCATTTGAGGGCAACACACGTGGTAGTGTGGGGCCCTCACCCACTAAATATACCCTCCGAGTGCCATCTCTCCGCCTGTATTGGTGGGCCACAGGAACTATGTTACATTACTTCAGTGGTATGGATAAAAGTACCTAGTGGCGTGCCGTCTACCGGGCATAATTCCTAATTCCGGACTGCTACTGAAAATTTTTCACCTACCTAAAATCAGTTATGCTCACAATCAAACATCGCTTAAATCAACATTGATAGCGTCGATTAACAACGATTATTCAGTTCGCTGAGCGTACTCATAAGCTATTACTTATCTAGTGATATTTGTGCAATCGGTGCACGAAATAGCCTGATTTAGTATTTCGATATTCTAGACTCTAGCGTAGGGGTGTAAATATTAACTTTTCTCCTGGTTGATACTTTGGGCTCTATCACTGTTATCCGAGTGTTATGATTTAATATTTTTTTCATTCATCAGCCTTTAAACGTCCACTGCTGGGCGTAGGCCTCCCCAAGAGAGAACGCCACAACGAGCGGTCCCGTCATGGGGGATAATGCCGTAATCGCTACGCTTGGCAGGTGGGTTGGCGATCGCAGTGGATGTTGTTAATACTCGAGGGAGTGCTGCTGCCCACTCCCCTGGTATTTCCTCAGTCGGCTCTTACGACTCCCGTGGGTAGAGAAGGGTAGGACAATTCTAAAGCCGGCCCCACACGGCATGTATGATTTAATATGATTCTTCTAAATAAGGTTTGAGAAAAGAACTTAACTCTTGGGAAGTGGCTACTTATATCCGTTCCAAGTGTTTTCAAAGACGTTAAGCGCTGATTACATCACTGACTATCAGGTGGGCTATTGGGATCCTTAGATTACAATTCATTTGTTTGTTCTTTAGTGCAAGGGGATGAAGGAATAATTGGTACAATTCCTTTACTCATACCAAAGTGATAACTATATTTTATTGGGTTGCAGATTACTCTGCGCATGTGCTCAATATCCTGGTGTGACGTCCACCCATGTATATGTCCTACTATTGCCTGCGGGTCTCAGTTCAGATAGAAAGGTATTTAAGACATGGTCTGATATGACTTATTGTAGTTTTGCAGACGTTATAAGCCATGGAAAAAGTCTCTTAGGCATACAGATTTCCTTATGGTGATTACCTTCTGCGACCTTTGAAAAAGTGTGAAAAAAGATACACTTAATTATAGAAAAATCATAAGTCTGTGCTTTGCTTGGTTTTGACTTATTACTGAGGATCGAAAACGAAACCACTGATTTTGCGATCTTTGGTTACTGCTGATAGACTATCATTGCACCATATCGTAGATCCGGAATTAGCATTCTTTACTGGAACCATTATAGCTAGATGGTATTTTATATTTATGCTCCCTTTTTTGGCTTAAGCCGGCAAAATGTACCTAACCGCACACCCCGCCGTTTGGAGCAACGAACAGGATAGTTTGGGGCCCTCACCCACTAAAGAATCCCGCCATGTGCCGTCTTTCCGCCTGTCCTATGCTCCCTGATAAACAGTTTTTGTTGCTAAATGACAATGATTATTTATCGACAGACCTCGAAGTAGTACATTCAATTATCATCTCAGTTAAAACCTTGATGTGTTTCTATTGTAAGGAAAGAAAGGCTATCCTAAATTATTATAAGCATAGTAATTGATATTCACGGTAAGCAAAGGCTCAGTTTTAATATCTCTAAATCTATAAGCGGTTGTTTAAATTTACCATCAAGTGGATGGACCCTGGCTCTACCAACGCTCGTAATAAAAAATATTCATATACTTTATTTGACACAAAGTAATACGTACAATGTTCAAAGAAATACTTAATATTTTATCTTTGTAGCAGACAAACAACGACATAACTAATATTTACAACATCCAACGAAAATAAAGCTCGGGCTATAACCTCGACGGTAAATTAGAACTTAAAAAAATAAAAGCTTAAAGACAAAAGTCCTTAAAATTTCATTTTGTAAGAAATCTAGTTAGGCACGACTTGGGACATTTGAAACAATCAGATTTACAATTGTTTGGTTTGAAAGGGTTTATGGTAACAAGGACCCTATTTTGCGTTCATCCAACTTTGGTGCCCAATCTAAAATAATTTGAGAGTACTTTTTAAGCTTTTTCTTTTTCTATTGTGTCCGAAAATTTGACAAAGCAGCGTGTGTTCTAATCCACTAAAACTTGCTGTGTTCCCTGCTCACGTTACCGTGTTGTTGTTAACTATAATATCTCGCTAAAAAAAGACTTTAATAGTCGACTCACGCTAAAATAACAATGATTGTACTGGATTATATTAGCACAAAATTTTACATAATTAATATAGGTAAGGTTAAGAGGCTTCTCACTTTCTAAAAGGGCACAGTCATTCTTGACTTCAAGCATTCTAATGGGAAATTCTCGCCCAGGAAAACAGAAGAAAGCTAAAATAGTTTTAACATGGCTATTTTTCAATATAACTTTACCTTGAGCTCAATTTAACCTTGACCTGCTAATACGTAAAAGATCTAAAGTATAAATTATTTGAGAATAAGGAAAAAGAGATTTTTTGTACTAGCGGGAATCGAACCCGCGTCTTTTCCAATCCGGGGAAGTGCTCTAAGCCACTGAGCTATAGTACAGGTACTTCGACCATCCCAATCTCCTTATTACATTTGTCTTTACGACCAGCGCCATCTATCGGAAGCATTTACATGCATTAAACCGACAAATGCATGCAGACAAATGTAATAAGGAGATTGGGATGGTCGAAGTACCTGTACTATAGCTCAGTGGCTTAGAGCACTTCCCCGGATTGGAAAAGACGCGGGTTCGATTCCCGCTAGTACAAAAAATCTCTTTTTCCTTATTCTCAAATAATTTATACTTTAAAAGTGGCGGAGCATGTCAAATGCTAAAAAATATAGATCAAAAACGTAAAAGATCTGTTATGCCAAAATATAACTACTGTAGCTAAAACGTAGACGAGATACTAGTACTTACGTACTAGAATTATTATAGTTAAGTATTTGTAAGTAAAATTTTACTACTAAAAAGATCATTTTAAATAGAGTACTGCAATAATTTATTTTGCGATATTCTAGCGAAAATAAAATAAATGTTCACCCCAATGTCTAACGCGCTACAAAAAACCAATATAAAGCTAAAATCTCGGTTTAAAAATACGAGTTTTGCGTAGACATATATACTAAATATTTAATTGGATCAGCGAGGTAATTCTTGGGTTGAGGCAGTTGAGAACCTTTCTAACTAGAATATTTACAAAGGTCTGCAAATAGTGAATGTTGAACCAAAAAAAGTAACATTTATTGAATTAGATCTCAGGCGTAACGATGTTATAGCGCCTTGGGGTTCGAATACGGCTGTGCTCAATTTGATTAAATTAGATTTACAGAATTACCTAGACTATTATTATAACATAATATTATGAATATTGGTTATGAATATTAGACATGGTTAAGTTACATTCTTACGAGAAGTTTCTAGTGAAAAAAGGCTTTTAAAGGACACAAAACGCAGAACTAAAAATTTTGGCAGCGAGTGTAATAGGTACTTATAATAATTGGGAAAGATAAAAAAAGTACGGTAAATCTACTACGAAAAAGAACTTTGGCCATTTGATGTCAAACTAACAATACAAGTATCATCGCCCCATTCTTTACCACGGGTGTCGTACAAGGTCCACCATCTTCCATGTGACTGATAGAAACACCTCATTGTCTTTCAGTTGTAGCAGAAGATAGCCATCCATTTATTCATTGCCCGCCGTTACGTATATTAAAAGCAGCATATTTATAACAAAACGTGTTGTAACACGAGAAATTTGAATAGTCACATTTCTAAGCGCATATGTTTCCGTGTGGTGACGGACTAAGAATACAAGTGTCACCACCCCATTCTTTCCCACGGGTGTCAAATAAGGGAAGTAAGCAATTATCATCCATTGCATGTATGACTGGTGGTAGGGCTGGGTACCTAGTGGGAGTACTCATTTGGTATCGGGCCCGAGCGGGTTGGTACCACCATCTCCAGTGTGATCGGCCATGAAGCACATCGTTGCATTTTGGCTGTAGCAGGAGATTGCCGTTTATTCTTTCATTTCATATTGATGAAATGAAATGGTGAGCAGCGGTTTGACAATACTCTCAGTATAGTTGAGTCCATAAGCGACGGTCACCATTTACCATCAGATGGGCCGTGGCTGGTATGCCACTACAAGCAATAAAAAAAATATGCTAATAAATTTTTAAAGATTTTTAGGAATAAATGTAACATATACTTGTATATTAATTAAAATTTATAATCCAATGTATAATTGCAAATTTGGAATGTCTGAGGTTAGTTAACCAAAAGTCGTGGCATTTGCAAGTGCCAGTGCCATTCGCTAACAGCACCAATTATACCGGCTCGGTGCCTTAATATATTTTGATATTATGTGTTTGCTTTAATTAATTAAAAAGCTTTTACTTCGTCCGGGAAATTTTAACATCATAGCAATAAAATAATATTAACTTTTAGAATGGACTTAATTACCGCAGCGGTGTTTGCTAACGGCTGTGAAAATTTTAAAATAGAAAAAGATAATCGTATCTTTAAAAATATGAAAGTAAAATTTCTTTTTCAGTCATAAAAATTGCCTTATGGCTTAAAATGTTACTTTATGTAATTTGATATTGGTTAAACATTTGCAATTTTTTACGTTCAATCTGAACGTAAAATTAAAAAAAAATAACACCAAGTCTGAAAATGTGAAATTTAAAATAACAGTCACAAACAGGCCCTATAAATACTTTGATATTTTTATATATTTTTTTAGTATTTGACATGCTTATACATTGTAATTACCACATATACAAATACTTCCGATAGATGGCGCGGGCGCAACCCAAGACATAAAGGATGGCTGTATTATCGAAACTCACAGTCTCAAGCAATTGTCATAATATACTAATATCTTGGGTAGTTGCTTACTGTCTACCAGCTGCCTGGTTGAATCATTATCATAGAGGTAACAAATGCCAAATCCTCAATCAAGGCAAATAACTATAGTTAATTCAGTATTCGCAGCAAGATTCTTCAATTTACAAGTATTAACTGGGATTTTTAATGTAATTGCAAATAATTGTGGCATCTCGTTCGCAAAATCAACAGCAATCACCGCTGATTGCAAGCGCACCCAAGCATGCCGATATTCTGCAGTACTGCCAACCCTACAGAATTGTTGTATATTTGCAACGTAAAATGAATGTTTCCCATTATCGTTTCACTAACTTAACCCACGCGTTTCTGAATAGGGTTGTCCTGCAATGAAAATGTCAAGGCAATGGTATTATGATTCTATAAACTTTTGGGTTGCGTATGTTTTAATAAGTATAATATAACAGTTGCTACTCGCAGCTTTGCTTACATACTGGGCTGGTAAGAAGTGGATAACTCAGATGTTGATATTTTTTATACGTATAATGCTTATAAAATATAAAGGGCATAATGCTATAAAGGGCAGTTTTAACTACGCAGTGAAGATTTAGAATTTGTTTGTGCATTTTGTTTATTTGGATTTATTACCGCGCTAGTCTATGGGAAGTACAGTCCATTTGATTGGTGGTAGGGTGGGAATACTCACTTGTTGTCGGACCCCAAGGGATTGTTGCCACGGTCTACTGTGAGGCCGACCGTGAAGCTCCTCGGTGTGTTTTGTGAGATAATCCTTAGTTCAGTCATTTCGCAACCGGGAAATGAAATGATGAAGGCTACCATCAGACCATAGCTTACCTACCATAAAAGGCCATTAGCTATTTATAGTTATGTCGCTACTATTAGAGAGGAGGAGGAGCTAGCGAATTTGAGTGAGCAGACAGGAGCCGAACACTTAGTTTCTTATGTTTTTATCAGTATCGGTAATTTTAAATATTATTATACTCGATCTAAAAATATTTAGATCGCCTTGCCTATAAAACTTTGAAAATCTTTACTTTAAAAACGTTTAATTAGTTTGTATTCATAAAAGCCTCCCTTAAAACAATATCTAATCGACGATAGAAATCATTTCAAGCCCCTTATGTAGTTTAGAAGACGTAAACGAACTTGTACTATTTATGTATATCAATTTCTACCAGATAAAATTTTAACAAAGGTACCACAAAGTAGGATCTCACTCGCAGTGAAACTCTCTTTTTCCACTTTCACAAATAATTTATTCTGCAAAGTAGCTGAGCATGTCAAGTTCTAAAATGCAGACCAAAATAAAGGTACTATGACTATATATCGCCGTGTGGGGCCGGCTTTAGAATTGTCCCACCCCCCTCCACCCATGGGAGTCGTAAGAGCTGACTGAGGGGGAGTGGGCAGCAGCACTCCCTCGAGTTTTAACAACAGCTACTGCGATCGCCAACCCGCCTGCCAAGCGTGGCGATTATGGCACTATCCCCCCATATGAGCGCACACGGCCGCTCGTTGTGGCGTTCTCTTGGGGAGGCCTATGTCCAGCAGTGGACGTCGAAAGGCTGATGGATGTATGGATATATATGTCACAACATCTGACAAATTGTGAACACTGATCTCTTTCCATAAAGACATCACATATATCTAACGAACTGGTTTTCGCGTATTCCCCAAGAAATAAATACAAAGTCAAATAATGCCATATTGTTTGCCCTATTTTACTTGCGGTAATCCCACGAGGTATTGTCCTGCGTCTCTGTCCTGTTTTATTACATGTCTGACTGTAGATAATCTGTCGTATTTACATAAAATGTTTTATTTTTTATATTTTACATTACCAATGGAGTTTGCGATACTTAAAAATAAACTATTAATAGATAGTATTTTTGATAATTAATTTTTGCCGCAGGCAAAAGCCAATTTTTAACTAATATCTCAGGATACAGATATAGTAGCGGGATGAAACATAAGACCTGTTGTTAAGTCTAATTAAGATCTATTAAACAATACTTTGGAAAATCCAAAACTGCACGCCTTATAATCTTCATTTTTCACAATAGAATTGATTATTTGATAAGTAACTAATAATGTATTAGTCTTACTAAGTATTGTTCAATAAATCACATAGATAGCGCTAATTTCAAAAAGTACTAATGTGGGTTTCACGTCTTATACGCCATCTAGCGCTAATATTAAAAAAGTACTTCTATATTGGTCTACCTCTCAGTTCCAGTCCGCGCCACGCGCACGCCAAGGCCATGCAACATTGTGGAATGTAAAATATGTTTTTTTCGTGTTTTATAACGTAGGTGTGTTATTATTTACGTGTGTTTAGTGTTTTTAATTATTGTTATAGATAAAATAGTTATTATACTTGACAAATATCATCAGTTCGTCAAGCAAAGTTAAGAACTTTCTTTTAACAAAAAACAATGTACCGGCCGGGTGAACGGCGTTCTGTAGACGATCACGATAGTAAAACCTCCGGTGGCTATGCGTACGTAAAAAGGTAGTTCTCATGAAAGGCGCAGACTCGATTAGTAAAGTATTTTGGTCGTTATCGTGTTAACATACATTACCTACAACTCACGGACGTCCAAGCCAGATTTTTTTCAAACAGTTTTTTAACTAGTTTAAATAACAAAAATGCCATCAAAAATATCATGAGTGTTAAAAATAGTGTTTGTTCTTTATATGTGTGTGTAGATATTATTCATTTACAAGTGCAATATATAATAAATAGAGACATTTTAAGTTAGAAAAATCAATTGTTCCAAAACGGGAGTAGAACCCACCTCAACGCTTCGCTTATGAGGCGTGCAAAAAAGCAGTCATGAGGACTGTCGACAGAAGTGAAAACTTAAAATTTTAAACAAAAAGTTATTATAGTACAAATTATAATTTGTGAATAATGAAAAAGAGTATTTTAGGACGAGCGGGAAACGAACCTGTGTCCCTTCTTTTCCGGGGAAGTGCTCTAATCCATTGAGCTATCGTACCATTTCTAGAAATTCAGAATTTCCTCATCACATTTGTCTTAACGACCAACGCCCTCTATCGGCAATGCATTTACATGCATTCATCCAATGTAGTAAGTTTAATTTTGCTATTAAAATTCATACTATTTGATGGCGTGATTTTTCAAACATTTTGATCTATATTTTAGCACTTGACGTGCTCAGCTACTCTTAAAATACAAATTATAGTTTGTGAATAAGGAAAAAGAGTTCCCGCTCGTATTAAAATACTCTTTTTCCTCATTCACAAATTATAATTTGTACTTTAAGAGTAGCTGAGCACGTCAAGTGCTAAAATATAGATCAAAACAGTTATTATTTTTGTATATCCGAATTAATTGTTTGATATTAAATTAAAACTTGAACTTCAAAAAAAAAACTTGCACCACTGAGTATATATTATATATTATATAGGTATATCTAGATTCACAGCTGGCCCAACGCAATAAGTTATACTAATAGGAACAGATATATTGTTATCGATAATACGTCGCGTGACCATGTCGATGACGACTTACATGAATTTACTCCCTATCCAAACCTTCCTATAGAAGTTTTCACTTCAAAAAGTTTTATGAAAATCCGTTCAATAGATTTCTATAGAAATCGTTCTCGTCAAATGTGCCAACAAACAAACCCTCGTTTTACATTCAGTTTAACCGAATTTCGGTTTTAAATGCCCAACATTCGGTACAGGAAAAAGTTAAGGTTTATACTAAAATTTAGAGAAATCACATCTGTCATAGCTGCAAAATAAGTCACTTAAACCACTACTCGAAAGTCATTTAAGCATGGTCAGTTGTTTGTTAAACTATAATTATTATAGATAAATTAAAATATGTAAATTAATTAGTTTTTTTCACAATCCAGGAGTCTATGAATCAATACACCCAATAATTTGAAATAAGGTGTCACTCTTACACTGACTATTTTTTTACTGTTTTACGGCGTTGTCTTACATAAAAAATACACACAGAATATGACTTGTTACTCCCGAGAAAGCACACACCGAAGTTCAGCCGAACTTCGGCCGAATTTTGTATGTTTACTGAATGTTCGGCCGAAGTTCGTATTCGGTTAAAATCACATTCGGCCTATCTCTAATAATGATACAGTAAAATACTTTAGCTGCGTAACTTTGTTTTTTACTTGTGTCAGCCCTGTTTGTTCATTGGTATATATGTGTTGCCAATTATTAGTATTCTACGCGTATATTTCACAAAATAAACGTTGCCTCATAAAATAAATAGTGCCTTTTATTAGTACATAAACGTACCGACTAATTGGTATACTGTGTACGTATTTGTTAAAGCGTGACCATGAATGTTGTAAAGTATTCGAAATAGTAGGTAAACGCCATACAATTATATTACGTAAAAGCAGCTTTATTATAATTTCCCCTTGTTGATTTTTTGGTAAGTGTGCTACTTAATCATTAGGTCTGGCGTTAAAATCCTGAGGGTTATACTAAAATAGATATTACGAAAATATTTTTGAAAAATAAAAAGATGTGCGCCTTGAGAGGTACTGCGAGGGTTGTAGATCCAGTCCGATACTACTATATTATTTTGTAGTCCTTCGTGTTACTGCATAGTGTCCACGTATCATAATTATACACGTGAACATACCAAATTTCATAGTGATGTATGGAACAGTATAAAAATGAAACACTGTCACCACTCTCTTGTAGCGACTTCCAACAAATAAAACCTCCATGACAAAACAACTAGATGTGCCAATTTCAATGATATTTTGTCAAACTATGTCGAAGTTTATCAGTTCACAAACTTAGGTAGGTATATGTAACAAATGTATGCTATCAGAATTAATTTGAAACTTATGTAAGAAACAAAGTTGAAATGTGAACCAAACACTGAAATTGAATGTAATAGTAATATCAAACTCACTGTAGGTTTAGCAAATCTGTTGATCCAATTAACGTGATAAGTCACGAATATCGTAACGAAACACGCGCTATGATATATAAAGCATAACAGTTTAGGTAGGCGGTGGGGGTAAATAGGATAGATAAAGGTTGCCAGCCTTCTGAAACAAAACAAAGTTATAGTATAAATTTAAAAAAATATTTCTTACAATTACAATAACTTGATTAATTTTATTATATTAAATGGTATGTATTTATGTGATTAGTTTTTATACAATCTCGTTTTCTATATTGTACATCTAGATATATATATATATGTAGCCTCACAGTTTATATATATACACATTATCTTATCCTATATACACCATCTTATATATTACACACTACAAAATATTTACACAGTTATATACATTACAAAATAAAAATATATTTACATGTTATTTTATTTACACAATAAACTTATGGTTCATTGGAAACACGCATTTCCTATCCTCCCGCACACCGTACCGCAGCCAGCTGATCCGATGCGCCCGCACCGCCAGTGGCAAAACAGACGTCCCACGCGAAGCCTGTGTCTCTTGTCGCTTCCGCCGCTTTGACTAATCTGTGCGCGATCTTATTCTAGCTTACCTCTGTACTTACCTTCCACGCCATCGCTTGTGCTATATATATATTTCTTACCCCTTCTATCTTAAAACTGTTACTATAAAAAACTGTATCATTTGTAATCGTGCGGGAATTAAAGACTGTGTGAATACATCTGTGTGCATTACTACACTCTCCATCATCACCATCGCCCCCCAACCATAACTGGTGACCCAGCAAGGACGCAAGTATTTCCATATAATAATACTAAATATGAGCGATAGCGGTGATTCCGTGAAAACGGTAGATTCTCGGAAGGACGACAATGTGACTCGAAGGTACGCTCGCAAAATGCGCGTTTCCACTAACCGAGACGAGAATGACGGACGAAAATTAAAAATTAAAGTTCCTCCTTTCTCACCTGACGATCCGGAATTATGGTTTGCCCTCATCGAAGGTCAGTTCGACTGTCATGGCATAACCGAGGATGCTATAAAATTCTCCAATGTCACCAACAATCTAGATCTTCAATATGCGAAGGCAGTGAAAGACATAATCGTCAGCCCTCCTGCTTCTAACCGTTACGAGAAGATTAAAACCGAACTCATTAAACGTCTATCAGCATCCCATGAACGGAAAGTAAAGCAGTTACTGACCCATGAAGAGCTCGGTGACAGAAAACCTTCGCAGTTCCTGCGCCATCTCCAGGACTTAGCTGGACCTTCGGTTCCTGACGATTTCCTTAAGTCCATATGGACTAACCGTCTACCGCACAACATCCAAACTGTGCTGGCATCTCAAGCCGCCCATTCCTTGGAGCAACTGGCTGACCTGGCAGACCGGATTCAAGAGCTAACATCACCGTACAACGTTGCTGCTACGTCGTCCAGTAGTACACCTGGCTTATATTACTCGAACGAGATTTCGGAGCTGAAGAAGATGGTCCAGCAGCTCACCCTGAAGCTGGAAGAGCACACTCGTGGTTCCTGCTGTTCCACTGGTCGTTCAAGACCACGTTCCCGTCGCTCATCACCTCGCCAGCGTAACCGATCCAGTTCAAGCTATAAAAAGTACCCTGTCTGCTGGTACCATGCCAAGTTCGGAGCAGAGGCTCGCAAATGTTTAAAGCCTTGCGACTACACAGCATCGGGAAACGCCGCGGGCAGTCGCTAATGGCGACAGACGATTGTCCACCTTCTACTGGTCGCCTGTTTGTCACCGATCGCAACTCCAATCTCCAGTTCCTGATTGATACTGGCAGCGATCTCTGCGTGTTCCCTCGCTTCGCACTTCGAGAACGTCGAGCTAAATCAGACTTTCAACTGAGTGCAGCTAACGGATCCGTCATTAATACATTCGGCTTCATTGAGCGTAATCTTAACTTAGGCTTAAGACGTAATTTTCCGTGGCGGTTCACAGTGGCTGATGTTACTAAGCCAATCATAGGTGTAGATTTTCTTTCTCACTATAATTTAATTGTAGATTGTCGTAATCAGCGCTTGATTGATAACACTACGACTCTGTTTTCTAGTGCTACTATCGCTAAGGCTAATGTATATTCTGTAAAAATTTTGACAGGTGACACACGCTTCCATACCATCTTGAATAGATTTCCTGAAATTACACGCCCTTCAGGCACACTGGTACTTACAAAACATAGCACTGTACATCACATTAGGACTACACCTGGACCTCCTATTTCGTCTACCCCTCGTAGATTGGCTCCGGACAAGCTAAAAATCGCCAAACAGGAATTTGAGCTTATGCTCCGTAATGGCACTGCTCGCCCTTCGGGTAGCCCTTGGTCTTCTCCCCTACACCTGGCACCTAAAAAAGAAAACGGCTGGCGACCCTGTGGAGATTACAGGACACTTAACGCACGGACTGTCCCAGACTGTTACCCAATCAGGCACATCCATGATTTTGCTCATGCTATTTCTGGCTGTAAGGTCTTCTCGACAATAGACCTGATGAAGGCTTATAATCAGATTCCTGTATTTGAAGCTGATATCCAAAAAACAGCCATTACTACTCCATTTGGCCTTTACGAATTCCCTTTTATGACCTTTGGCCTCAGAAATGCAGGACAGACATTTCAGAGATTCGTCGACGAGATGACCAGAGGCCTCGAATTCTGCTACTGCTATCTGGATGATTTTTTGGTCTTCTCGAAAGACGAGGCCCAGCACGAAACCCACCTTTACGAACTATTCGGTCGTATGAAAGAATATGGAGTTCTTTTAAACACCTCCAAATGCACTTTCGGGGCATCCGAAGTATCGTTCTTGGGCTATCATATCTCTGCTTGTGGCACCAAGCCTTTGGATTCCAAGGTCCAGGCCATAAAAGAGTTCCCCATACCCACAACAGTCAGGCGACTCAGGCAATTTTTGGGGATGCTCAACTTTTACCGGAGATTTCTACCACACTCCGCTGCAGATCAAGCACCCTTAAATGCCCTACTCGCTGGTAGTGTCAAATCTTCTCACCCCATCAATCTCTGTGGTGATGCCCTGCTGGCCTTTAACAAGTGCAAGGAAAGCCTCGCTAACGCTGCACTACTTGCACACCCAGATTGCCAGGCTAGGCTCGCTCTGGTAACGGACGCGTCGGACCTGGCAATGGGAGCAGTTTTGCAGCAGTTCAAAGATAATGAATGGCAACCATTAGCATTTTTCTCGAGGAAGTTGAGTCCCTCTCAACAAAAATACTCGCCTTATGATCGTGAGCTATTAGCCATTTATGAAAGCATAAAATATTTCAGGCATATGCTTGAGGCAAGACATTTTGTGGTTTATACCGACCACAAGCCTCTCACTTTTGCTTTCAGCGAAAGAAAAACAAATTGCTCACCGCGACAGTTTCGCTACCTCGATTACATATCGCAATTTACGACCGACATACGACATATTAAGGGCAAAGACAACGTCGTTGCTGATCCATTGTCACGTGTGGATGGACTCGAGATGCCTATCGATTTAAATATGCTGGCTTCATCTCAAGCCTCTGATGAGCAGTTGGCTCAACTTCTGGCAAAAGAATCCTCACTGCGCCTAAAGAAGTTAAGAGTTCCCAACTCGCTAACGGAGCTGTATTGTGATGTCAGTACATCTTCTCCGAGGCCGTTTGTCACTCAACACTTTCGGAGACAGCTTTTCGAAAGCTTGCATAGCCTCAGTCATCCAGGTGCAAACGCAACGGCTAAACTCGTTGCCGATCGATTTGTTTGGCCTGGAGTTCGCAAAGATTGCCGCGAATGGACTCGCCAATGTCTGGCGTGCCAACGTGCTAAGGTCAATCGCCACGTAAGTTCTCCATTGGGTACGTTTGATCTACCCCGTGCTCGCTTTAGCTTTATTCATGTGGACATTATTGGCCCATTGCCCATTTCCCAGGGCTTCCGTTACTGCCTCACGGCGGTGGATCGTTTCACTCGCTGGCCAGAAGTGACACCGATGGTGAATATCACCGCCGAAACAGTTGGGAAGGCATTGGTATCGTGGATATCCAAGTTTGGATGTCCAGCGGATATTGTCACTGATCGCGGTCGACAGTTTGAATCGTCACTCTTCCAACATCTTGGAAGAATGATTGGATTCAAACATCGCAGAACAACCGCGTATCACCCAGCCTGTAACGGGCTAGTGGGACGATTCCACCGCCAACTCAAAGCAGCTATAATGTGCCATGCTGACTGCAACTGGGTTGACGCATTACCTTTGGTGCTGCTGGGTATAAGAAGTTCTTATAAAGATGACCTAAAAACATCATCGGCTGAATTGGTCTATGGTGAGCCGTTACGTTTGCCTGGAGAATTTTTCCAGCCCACGGTCCCCTATAGCACCGATATATCGGACTTCACAACCCGCCTACACCATATCACATCAAAACTGCAACCGGTGCCAGCTGCACACCATAACAAAGGCAGAATATTTATTTATAAAGACCTGGCCACCACAAAACAAGTATTTCTTAGGGATGACTCATTGCGACTCGCGTTACAACCGCCGTACACAGGCCCCTACGAGGTACTAGAACGAGGTGATAAAACCTTTAAGTTACTGATTAAAGGTAAAAGTATCACGGTTTCAATTGACCGCCTTAAACCGGCTTATACACTGGTTGATGAGTCGTCTGATTCAGTCCCTACAGAACAAACCGACTCACCTCAACATAATATAAAAACTACACGCTCAGGCCGCATAGTTCGCTTTCCCGATTTTTATCGCCCGTAGTGACGGTCTTCGGGGGGGAGTGATGTAGCCTCACAGTTTATATATATACACATTATCTTATCCTATATACACCATCTTATATATTACACACTACAAAATATTTACACAGTTATATACATTACAAAATAAAAATATATTTACATGTTATTTTATTTACACAATAAACTTATGGTTCATTGGAAACACGCATTTCCTATCCTCCCGCACACCGTACCGCAGCCAGCTGATCCGATGCGCCCGCACCGCCAGTGGCAAAACAGACGTCCCACGCGAAGCCTGTGTCTCTTGTCGCTTCCGCCGCTTTGACTAATCTGTGCGCGATCTTATTCTAGCTTACCTCTGTACTTACCTTCCACGCCATCGCTTGTGCTATATATATATTTCTTACCCCTTCTATCTTAAAACTGTTACTATAAAAAACTGTATCATTTGTAATCGTGCGGGAATTAAAGACTGTGTGAATACATCTGTGTGCATTACTACACTCTCCATCATCACCATCGCCCGCCAACCATATATATATATAGCAGGTAAAGGGAAAATTCATTTATTGTGTAAAAGTGTGTATGTATATCGTGTATATAATATATAATTCAATATTTAGGTACCTCTGTTTCTAAACGTTCTGTCAATGCTGAACCCCGGCAGTGTGTGTGCGCTTGTCCATCTTTGGCCTCTTTGTACAAATGCCCAGGGAAAAACAGTGTGGTACACTTGGGGTTCATAAGCATAATACAATTATTTGCTTCTTTGTCCATAATGGCTTCTCAATGCTCACTCGAACAGACATCGACTCACTGTACGAGTTTTTGTTGGAACCGTTCAATAGGCACAAGTGACTGTTTTATATAAACCGCTGTAATTCTGGTCTTCACTAGTAGGTGATCTCTGGATACATTTTACAAAATATGTGTATAAAAATGAAATCGAGGTTTAGAAGCTTTTAAAAACATTATTTGGGTTAGTGTAGTCTGTTACAAATACAAACACCTACGTTCACGTTGTTTTCACTTTTAAAATGTACTCTGTGACTTTGACTTTGAGTATTGATGTATTGAGCATTATTCTGTCTGTTTCCTTACTCTGGGGCATGCATTTGCATAGTGTATAGACTAAATATAGATATGATTGTATTTGAGTATGTTCTATTTGATTGTGTTGTTGAGTATGTTGTTTTATGGTTGCTTTAATTTTTTTTCTGTCTGTTATTATTGTTGTCTGCTTATTTATGTGATATAATTCAGACTTTTGTTAAGTATTAAACACAAAGTGAAAAATGTGAAATCGAAAAAAAAACAGTCAGGAGCAGGATTTGAACTTGCATCTTCTGGATACCGTCCAGATGCTTTACCAATTCCTGACAATTGCTCCTGACTGCTAATTTCGATAACACATCATACTTAACGTCTTTGGGTGGCTGAATTGGTAAAGCATCTGGACGGTATCCAGAAGATGCAGGTTCAAATCCTGCTCCTGACTGTTATTTTCGATTTCACATTTTTCACTTTGTGTTTAATGTATAGTGCTAAGCATGTCAAATGCTAAAAATATATATAAAAATATCTAAATATTTTGTTAAGTAGTATGTAGTTCATTGTATTTCTCTTTTTTGTTTTTAATCTAGTTATATTTCACTATTAGATTATTTAATTGGATGTAATAATACACCTCTGCCTACCCCTTCGGGGAGTGCAAGCGTGATGCTATATTTTTTTATATGTTTTTTTATTTTTCTTTTAACCACTGGACGTGCAGACGTCAGGTGTCGGCAACGGGACATTGCTGAAAATCAGCATTGCAATGTGAAACAACATTGCTGCATGCTGAGCAATGCCCTTTTTTCTGCCACATAATTTTTTCATTTTTTTTCTTGTTAGTTGGTATAAGGCATTTGTTTTATTTTTTGTGTTTATTTCCTAGTTTTTACTAATTTTATGTGGTATGAAAATAAAGTTATCTTTCTTTCTTTCTTCTAAAAATGAAACATTGATAATTTGTTAAGAAACACATGATAGTATAATATACGACAGTAATCAACTGGGTGTCAAACACGCGTCGAAATTTTAAAATACTACTAATAAATTACGGATATTGATACTAATTATTATAATTTCATATAAATTTGTGTTTAAACGATTATGTAGCATTATTTGAAAATCTAAATTATTTTGTATTAAACGTACTTTTTAAACATTAATTAAATTAGATTATTTCAAAATGTTGCAAATAACACAATGTCACGTGATATCGAACGCCGTATGGCGTCATGGACAATGTTTGTATGAAATTGGCAGAAACAAAATACTACGGTCTGTAGTATTTTGTTTCATGCACACACGATTGACCATTTGCTATCTGTAGTATTTTGTTTCATGCACACACGATTGATCCATGTGGTGACGGACTAAGAATACAAGTATCACCACCCCATTCTTTGCCACGGGTGTCGTATGAGGCGACTAAGGGAAGTAAGCAATTATCACCCATTGCATTACTGGTGGTAGGGCTGGGTACCAAGTAGGAGTACTCACTTGGTATCAGGCCCGAGCGGCTTGGTACCACCGTCTCCTGTATGACCGGCCATGAAGCATATTGTTGCGTTTTGGCTGTACCAGGAGATAGCCGTTTATTCTTTCATTTTGTATCTGTGAAATGAAATGGTGAGCAGTGGCTTGACAATACTTTCGATATAGTTGAGTCCATGAGCGACGGTTACCACTTACCATCTGATGGGCCGTGGCTCGTCTGCCTCTACATGCAATAAAAAAAACGATTATTGAACAGCGGTTCGTGACGTAGTTAAGCTTTTTGGTGGAAAATAAAAAAAATAGTTTTGTTTTTAAGTTCAGATAAAGTATGTCCCATAATACGGCACAGAACTACGCTTGCTCAGTGTCATAACCAAATCATTAGTGGCTTATTATATAACAAAATCAATAAAGCAATAAACATTTACGCTTTAATTCTAAACGTTTTTACGGGATTTATACCATGTAAATTTTTACTTACGAGTTTCCGATATTTCGGCACTGTTGCAAGCGCCATGATCACGGAGCAACTGAAGTCCTTGCGGGTGGGAATAGTTTTTATTATTCTGCGGTTAGAAATATCTGTCTACCCGCTTTCTCACTCGTTTATGACACGCAACACTATCTATGGAACCACTACCACTGGTCTCACTCACGTATCGAGCTCGATCACGACACACCACACTTACGGTGTCGACCCTGGTTTTTGAGGTGTTTTTCTTCTTCTTTGTACATAGACGAATCACGGGACGCCAGGTGCTAGATAATTGAAAACCATCTTCACGGTTGAAATTTTTGTATTTCGTGATTTCAATGGCTTCTCTCACCAATCTGGGTATATAGTGGCGTTCTGTCGAAAGTATTTGAGGATTATGTAAATTCTCGATGTAGTGACTCGTTCCTGCCTCCAAAAGGTGTTGTGCTATCGCCGATTTTCCTGGGTCATTGTTTTTATAAGCCCTAATGTGTTCTTTCATTCGACATGCTACAGTACGCTTAGTTTGGCCAATGTATGAACTTCCACAGCTACAGTCCACTTTGTACACGCCTGGTCTTTCCAATGGGAAATAATCTTTCGGTGTGCGCAATAGCTGGGAAATCTTTTTTTTTAAAGGAGTGAAAGTCGTTTTTACTGAATACTTATTTAAAATATTTGCGACCTTATCTGTCACTCCTTTAACATATGGTAAATAAGCCGGCTGTCGTTCTACCTGAATGGGTCTTGCCTTCGTTTTTTGTCGTGGTGGAGGGAGCTGTCCTTTATAACCATTCCTCCGTAGAACTGCGCTTACATGTTGTAGTTCATCCGTGACATGTTCCTTGTCACACAAATTATATGCGCGGTTGGTGAGAGACGTCACTACAGAGTTTAGGTGTCGAGGGTGGTGATGCGAGTCAGCGTGCAAATAGCGGTCTGTGTGAGTTGGTTTCCTAAATACTGAGTGACTGAATGAACCGTCCTCTCGGACTCCTACTTTGATATCGAGAAATGCTATGCTGCGGTTTTTCTCTATTTCATACGTGAACCGCATTTTGTCGTGTATGTTGTTCAAGTGTGTGACATATTCTTTAACGACTCCTTCATCGCCTTTTATTATAGAGAATACGTCGTCGACGTATCTTTTCCAAAGTTTAATTTGGCGTGGGGCGGTGGTGATGGCTATCTTTTCAAAATGTTCCATCCATATGTTGGCGACGATTGGGGCTACTGGACTTCCCATTGCCACACCGTCGAGTTGTATGTAGTACTCGCCCTTGTACACGAAATAATTAGTCGTCAGACAATGTTTCACCAGATCAACATATTCTGCGGGGATCTTTTGTTGTTCTATTTTATCTGCGATTACCTTCATACAATCAGCTATTGGGACATTTGTGAAAAGTGATTCCACGTCAAAACTGACCATCACTTCGTCCGGTTCTAAGTTGTTGTGCTGAAGGGTCTCAATGAAATGACGAGAATCTTTGACGGAAGATCCAGTTCCTCCTGCTAGTGGATTTATGATGCTAGTTATATGTTTAGCTAACTCATATGTCGGGGAATCCACTTGACTCACAATTGGTCGTAGAGGGACGTTCTGTTTGTGAATCTTAGGTAGGCCATATAGCTTAGGTGGGTGGAGGTTCCTAGGTCTTAATAAATGATTCACTGTTTCTTCGCCAATCGCATATTTGCATTTATTAATAAGCTCTCGAGTCTTTCGATTCGTCCTGGCAGTGGGGTCGTATTTAACTTTCATGTACGTTTTTTCATCGGCTAATAAATCTCGTACTTTTTGTTCGTATTCATTAGTGCTCATAACAACCGTCGCATTTCCCTTATCCGCTCTTAAGACCAGTATCTCTTGATCGTTCTTAAGCTCTTGTAATGCGGACATCTCAGCGGCACTGATGTTGGGTTTAGGACATTTTGCACTGCGTATAGTTACAGCGATGTCTTGCCTTAAAACCTCCGCGTCCGCTGGCGGTAAATTATTTTTTCGGATAACTTCCTCAACGGTTCCAATAATTTGTTCGTAAGGGATGCGATTTGGAGCAGGAGCGAAATTCAACCCTCTCTCAAGAACGTTCATCATAGGTTCAGTCAACTCTTTGTCCGATAGATTAAAAACAGTTCGAGT
The DNA here is from genome assembly GCA_948253155.1 of Leucoma salicis. Lineage (NCBI taxonomy): Eukaryota > Metazoa > Arthropoda > Insecta > Lepidoptera > Erebidae > Leucoma > Leucoma salicis. Next base: position 1,142,878 of record OX411804.1, read on the forward strand.
GTTTTGTGACTTTGCATCATGGTAGGGGACACGTGATTTTTGTTTATCGATAAGTGATTCAAACTTTCGTTCCTGTTTTTTAGCACTTAACTCACGTGAACGTTGGGCTTGTAGGTATGTGATGCGATCACATATGTCAAAGTCACTAGGTGATAACTCGCTACTGCATCTCAGGTGTAGGTCGTATAACTCACATTGAATCTTGTCAAGTTGGTATCGGGTGTTACTGATAGATTTGCGTAGTAATTTTACACTCGCGTTTCGTAGAATGGTTGCGGAACCGTGAATATCGTTACGAGGTCTTATACGTACACATACGGGAATAACGTCCGCATCCCGACATTTAACTAAGAAACTTAATGATTCACGTAGACACTCATTCTTTTTCCGCGCCCGTTCAAGGTGTTTTATTAATTCAACACAATCCGGCCCGTACCGGTGCGAAATATAGGATTTCAAACTTTCATGGTCACTTATAATTCTAAACGTTTTTACGGGATTTATACCATGTAAATTTTTACTTACGAGTTTCCGATATTTCGGCACTGTTGCAAGCGCCATGATCACGGAGCAACTGAAGTCCTTGCGGGTGGGAATAGTTTTTATTATTCTGCGGTTAGAAATATCTGTCTACCCGCTTTCTCACTCGTTTATGACACGCAACACTATCTATGGAACCACTACCACTGGTCTCACTCACGTATCGAGCTCGATCACGACACACCACACTTACGGTGTCGACCCTGGTTTTTGAGGTGTTTTTCTTCTTCTTTGTACATAGACGAATCACGGGACGCCAGGTGCTAGATAATTGAAAACCATCTTCACGGTTGAAATTTTTGTATTTCGTGATTTCAATGGCTTCTCTCACCAATCTGGGTATATATTCCCAGCTATTGCGCACACCGAAAGATTATTTCCCATTGGAAAGACCAGGCGTGTACAAAGTGGACTGTAGCTGTGGAAGTTCATACATTGGCCAAACTAAGCGTACTGTAGCATGTCGAATGAAAGAACACATTAGGGCTTATAAAAACAATGACCCAGGAAAATCGGCGATAGCACAACACCTTTTGGAGGCAGGAACGAGTCACTACATCGAGAATTTACATAATCCTCAAATACTTTCGACAGAACGCCACTATATACCCAGATTGGTGAGAGAAGCCATTGAAATCACGAAATACAAAAATTTCAACCGTGAAGATGGTTTTCAATTATCTAGCACCTGGCGTCCCGTGATTCGTCTATGTACAAAGAAGAAGAAAAACACCTCAAAAACCAGGGTCGACACCGTAAGTGTGGTGTGTCGTGATCGAGCTCGATACGTGAGTGAGACCAGTGGTAGTGGTTCCATAGATAGTGTTGCGTGTCATAAACGAGTGAGAAAGCGGGTAGACAGATATTTCTAACCGCAGAATAATAAAAACTATTCCCACCCGCAAGGACTTCAGTTGCTCCGTGATCATGGCGCTTGCAACAGTGCCGAAATATCGGAAACTCGTAAGTAAAAATTTACATGGTATAAATCCCGTAAAAACGTTTAGAATTATAAGTGACCATGAAAGTTTGAAATTCTATATTTACGCTTTAAATAGATTTGAATGTAAAATTACACTCAAAAGATGGCTTCAAAAATTAGACTACACAAATACAGAACTTATGTTAAATTGTGATTGAATGCGTGTTTCACGCTTAAAATTGATTAAAATTAAATATCTCCTACTGGCTTACGAATATATAATCACAAGAGCATGTACACACCACAGCACACGTATAAAGGCACCACACATACACACACATACACACGCGCGCGCGAGCGCACGCAATCACAATACCTAAAAAGACCCACCTGCACAGAAACACACAAACAGACACACACACACTCAGACATACACACACACAGACACACACACACAAACACAGATATGGCAATATTTTGTCATATAATATACTGATCCCTATATAAACAGGCTTGCCTAGTTTGGGATTCCGTATCTCCAAAATACCACTCCTGTATACAGTGCCTTATAAAGAATTAAACACAAAGTGAAAAATGTGAAATCGAAAATAACAGTCAGGAGCAGGATTTGAACCTGCATCTCCTGGATTCCGTCCAGATGCTTTACCAATTCAGCCATCCTGACAATTACTCCTGACTGCTAATTTCGATAACACATTCATACTTAACGTCTTTGGGTGACGCCTGCACCATCTGTCGGAAGTATTTTCATACATTATACCGACCAGGTAAACTTAATTTTACAATTAAGATTTTACCTAATAATGACGCAAACCCTATAAATATTTAGATATTCTTATATATATTTTTAGCATTTGACATGCTTAGCACTATACATTAAACACAAAGTGAAAAATGTGAAATCGAAAATAACAGTCAGGAGCAGGATTTGAACCTGCATCTCCTGGATTCCGTCCAGATGCTTTACCAATTCAGCCATCCTGACAATTACTCCTGACTGCTAATTTCGATAACACATTCATACTTAACGTCTTTGGGTGACGCCTGCACCATCTGTCGGAAGTATTTTCATACATTATACCGACCAGGTAAACTTAATTTTACAATTAAGATTTTACCTAATAATGACGCAAACCCTATAAATATTTAGATATTCTTATATATATTTTTAGCATTTGACATGCTTAGCACTATACATTAAACACAAAGTGAAAAATGTGAAATCGAAAATAACAGTCAGGAGCAGGATTTGAACCTGCATCTCCTGGATTCCGTCCAGATGCTTTACCAATTCAGCCATCCTGACAATTACTCCTGACTGCTAATTTCGATAACACATTCATACTTAACGTCTTTGGGTGACGCCTGCACCATCTGTCGGAAGTATTTTCATACATTATACCGACCAGGTAAACTTAATTTTACAATTAAGATTTTACCTAATAATGACGCAAACCCTATAAATATTTAGATATTCTTATATATATTTTTAGCATTTGACATGCTTAGCACTATACATTAAACACAAAGTGAAAAATGTGAAATCGAAAATAACAGTCAGGAGCAGGATTTGAACCTGCATCTCCTGGATTCCGTCCAGATGCTTTACCAATTCAGCCATCCTGACAATTACTCCTGACTGCTAATTTCGATAACACATTCATACTTAACGTCTTTGGGTGACGCCTGCACCATCTGTCGGAAGTATTTTCATACATTATACCGACCAGGTAAACTTAATTTTACAATTAAGATTTTACCTAATAATGACGCAAACCCTATAAATATTTAGATATTCTTATATATATTTTTAGCATTTGACATGCTTAGCACTATACATTAAACACAAAGTGAAAAATGTGAAATCGAAAATAACAGTCAGGAGCAGGATTTGAACCTGCATCTCCTGGATTCCGTCCAGATGCTTTACCAATTCAGCCATCCTGACAATTACTCCTGACTGCTAATTTCGATAACACATTCATACTTAACGTCTTTGGGTGACGCCTGCACCATCTGTCGGAAGTATTTTCATACATTATACCGACCAGGTAAACTTAATTTTACAATTAAGATTTTACCTAATAATGACGCAAACCCTATAAATATTTAGATATTCTTATATATATTTTTAGCATTTGACATGCTTAGCACTATACATTAAACACAAAGTGAAAAATGTGAAATCGAAAATAACAGTCAGGAGCAGGATTTGAACCTGCATCTCCTGGATTCCGTCCAGATGCTTTACCAATTCAGCCATCCTGACAATTACTCCTGACTGCTAATTTCGATAACACATTCATACTTAACGTCTTTGGGTGACGCCTGCACCATCTGTCGGAAGTATTTTCATACATTATACCGACCAGGTAAACTTAATTTTACAATTAAGATTTTACCTAATAATGACGCAAACCCTATAAATATTTAGATATTCTTATATATATTTTTAGCATTTGACATGCTTAGCACTATACATTAAACACAAAGTGAAAAATGTGAAATCGAAAATAACAGTCAGGAGCAGGATTTGAACCTGCATCTCCTGGATTCCGTCCAGATGCTTTACCAATTCAGCCATCCTGACAATTACTCCTGACTGCTAATTTCGATAACACATTCATACTTAACGTCTTTGGGTGACGCCTGCACCATCTGTCGGAAGTATTTTCATACATTATACCGACCAGGTAAACTTAATTTTACAATTAAGATTTTACCTAATAATGACGCAAACCCTATAAATATTTAGATATTCTTATATATATTTTTAGCATTTGACATGCTTAGCACTATACATTAAACACAAAGTGAAAAATGTGAAATCGAAAATAACAGTCAGGAGCAGGATTTGAACCTGCATCTCCTGGATTCCGTCCAGATGCTTTACCAATTCAGCCATCCTGACAATTACTCCTGACTGCTAATTTCGATAACACATTCATACTTAACGTCTTTGGGTGACGCCTGCACCATCTGTCGGAAGTATTTTCATACATTATACCGACCAGGTAAACTTAATTTTACAATTAAGATTTTACCTAATAATGACGCAAACCCTATAAATATTTAGATATTCTTATATATATTTTTAGCATTTGACATGCTTAGCACTATACATTAAACACAAAGTGAAAAATGTGAAATCGAAAATAACAGTCAGGAGCAGGATTTGAACCTGCATCTCCTGGATTCCGTCCAGATGCTTTACCAATTCAGCCATCCTGACAATTACTCCTGACTGCTAATTTCGATAACACATTCATACTTAACGTCTTTGGGTGACGCCTGCACCATCTGTCGGAAGTATTTTCATACATTATACCGACCAGGTAAACTTAATTTTACAATTAAGATTTTACCTAATAATGACGCAAACCCTATAAATATTTAGATATTCTTATATATATTTTTAGCATTTGACATGCTTAGCACTATACATTAAACACAAAGTGAAAAATGTGAAATCGAAAATAACAGTCAGGAGCAGGATTTGAACCTGCATCTCCTGGATTCCGTCCAGATGCTTTACCAATTCAGCCATCCTGACAATTACTCCTGACTGCTAATTTCGATAACACATTCATACTTAACGTCTTTGGGTGACGCCTGCACCTACTTCCGACAGATGGTGTAGGGAGGAGTAATTGTCAGGATGGCTGAATTGGTAAAGCATCTGGACGGAATCCAGGAGATGCAGGTTCAAATCCTGCTCCTGACTGTTATTTTCGATTTCACATTTTTCACTTTGTGTTTAATGTATAGTGCTAAGCATGTCAAATGCTAAAAATATATATAAGAATATCTAAATATTTATAGGGTTTGCGTCATTATTAGGTAAAATCTTAATTGTAAAATTAAGTTTACCTGGTCGGTATAATGTATGAAAATACTTCCGACAGATGGTGCAGGCGTCACCCAAAGACGTTAAGTATGAATGTGTTATCGAAATTAGCAGTCAGGAGTAATTGTCAGGATGGCTGAATTGGTAAAGCATCTGGACGGAATCCAGGAGATGCAGGTTCAAATCCTGCTCCTGACTGTTATTTTCGATTTCACATTTTTCACTTTGTGTTTAATGTATAGTGCTAAGCATGTCAAATGCTAAAAATATATATAAGAATATCTAAATATTTATAGGGTTTGCGTCATTATTAGGTAAAATCTTAATTGTAAAATTAAGTTTACCTGGTCGGTATAATGTATGAAAATACTTCCGACAGATGGTGCAGGCGTCACCCAAAGACGTTAAGTATGAATGTGTTATCGAAATTAGCAGTCAGGAGTAATTGTCAGGATGGCTGAATTGGTAAAGCATCTGGACGGAATCCAGGAGATGCAGGTTCAAATCCTGCTCCTGACTGTTATTTTCGATTTCACATTTTTCACTTTGTGTTTAATGTATAGTGCTAAGCATGTCAAATGCTAAAAATATATATAAGAATATCTAAATATTTATAGGGTTTGCGTCATTATTAGGTAAAATCTTAATTGTAAAATTAAGTTTACCTGGTCGGTATAATGTATGAAAATACTTCCGACAGATGGTGCAGGCGTCACCCAAAGACGTTAAGTATGAATGTGTTATCGAAATTAGCAGTCAGGAGTAATTGTCAGGATGGCTGAATTGGTAAAGCATCTGGACGGAATCCAGGAGATGCAGGTTCAAATCCTGCTCCTGACTGTTATTTTCGATTTCACATTTTTCACTTTGTGTTTAATGTATAGTGCTAAGCATGTCAAATGCTAAAAATATATATAAGAATATCTAAATATTTATAGGGTTTGCGTCATTATTAGGTAAAATCTTAATTGTAAAATTAAGTTTACCTGGTCGGTATAATGTATGAAAATACTTCCGACAGATGGTGCAGGCGTCACCCAAAGACGTTAAGTATGAATGTGTTATCGAAATTAGCAGTCAGGAGTAATTGTCAGGATGGCTGAATTGGTAAAGCATCTGGACGGAATCCAGGAGATGCAGGTTCAAATCCTGCTCCTGACTGTTATTTTCGATTTCACATTTTTCACTTTGTGTTTAATGTATAGTGCTAAGCATGTCAAATGCTAAAAATATATATAAGAATATCTAAATATTTATAGGGTTTGCGTCATTATTAGGTAAAATCTTAATTGTAAAATTAAGTTTACCTGGTCGGTATAATGTATGAAAATACTTCCGACAGATGGTGCAGGCGTCACCCAAAGACGTTAAGTATGAATGTGTTATCGAAATTAGCAGTCAGGAGTAATTGTCAGGATGGCTGAATTGGTAAAGCATCTGGACGGAATCCAGGAGATGCAGGTTCAAATCCTGCTCCTGACTGTTATTTTCGATTTCACATTTTTCACTTTGTGTTTAATGTATAGTGCTAAGCATGTCAAATGCTAAAAATATATATAAGAATATCTAAATATTTATAGGGTTTGCGTCATTATTAGGTAAAATCTTAATTGTAAAATTAAGTTTACCTGGTCGGTATAATGTATGAAAATACTTCCGACAGATGGTGCAGGCGTCACCCAAAGACGTTAAGTATGAATGTGTTATCGAAATTAGCAGTCAGGAGTAATTGTCAGGATGGCTGAATTGGTAAAGCATCTGGACGGAATCCAGGAGATGCAGGTTCAAATCCTGCTCCTGACTGTTATTTTCGATTTCACATTTTTCACTTTGTGTTTAATGTATAGTGCTAAGCATGTCAAATGCTAAAAATATATATAAGAATATCTAAATATTTATAGGGTTTGCGTCATTATTAGGTAAAATCTTAATTGTAAAATTAAGTTTACCTGGTCGGTATAATGTATGAAAATACTTCCGACAGATGGTGCAGGCGTCACCCAAAGACGTTAAGTATGAATGTGTTATCGAAATTAGCAGTCAGGAGTAATTGTCAGGATGGCTGAATTGGTAAAGCATCTGGACGGAATCCAGGAGATGCAGGTTCAAATCCTGCTCCTGACTGTTATTTTCGATTTCACATTTTTCACTTTGTGTTTAATGTATAGTGCTAAGCATGTCAAATGCTAAAAATATATATAAGAATATCTAAATATTTATAGGGTTTGCGTCATTATTAGGTAAAATCTTAATTGTAAAATTAAGTTTACCTGGTCGGTATAATGTATGAAAATACTTCCGACAGATGGTGCAGGCGTCACCCAAAGACGTTAAGTATGAATGTGTTATCGAAATTAGCAGTCAGGAGTAATTGTCAGGATGGCTGAATTGGTAAAGCATCTGGACGGAATCCAGGAGATGCAGGTTCAAATCCTGCTCCTGACTGTTATTTTCGATTTCACATTTTTCACTTTGTGTTTAATGTATAGTGCTAAGCATGTCAAATGCTAAAAATATATATAAGAATATCTAAATATTTATAGGGTTTGCGTCATTATTAGGTAAAATCTTAATTGTAAAATTAAGTTTACCTGGTCGGTATAATGTATGAAAATACTTCCGACAGATGGTGCAGGCGTCACCCAAAGACGTTAAGTATGAATGTGTTATCGAAATTAGCAGTCAGGAGTAATTGTCAGGATGGCTGAATTGGTAAAGCATCTGGACGGAATCCAGGAGATGCAGGTTCAAATCCTGCTCCTGACTGTTATTTTCGATTTCACATTTTTCACTTTGTGTTTAATGTATAGTGCTAAGCATGTCAAATGCTAAAAATATATATAAGAATATCTAAATATTTATAGGGTTTGCGTCATTATTAGGTAAAATCTTAATTGTAAAATTAAGTTTACCTGGTCGGTATAATGTATGAAAATACTTCCGACAGATGGTGCAGGCGTCACCCAAAGACGTTAAGTATGAATGTGTTATCGAAATTAGCAGTCAGGAGTAATTGTCAGGATGGCTGAATTGGTAAAGCATCTGGACGGAATCCAGGAGATGCAGGTTCAAATCCTGCTCCTGACTGTTATTTTCGATTTCACATTTTTCACTTTGTGTTTAATGTATAGTGCTAAGCATGTCAAATGCTAAAAATATATATAAGAATATCTAAATATTTATAGGGTTTGCGTCATTATTAGGTAAAATCTTAATTGTAAAATTAAGTTTACCTGGTCGGTATAATGTATGAAAATACTTCCGACAGATGGTGCAGGCGTCACCCAAAGACGTTAAGTATGAATGTGTTATCGAAATTAGCAGTCAGGAGTAATTGTCAGGATGGCTGAATTGGTAAAGCATCTGGACGGAATCCAGGAGATGCAGGTTCAAATCCTGCTCCTGACTGTTATTTTCGATTTCACATTTTTCACTTTGTGTTTAATGTATAGTGCTAAGCATGTCAAATGCTAAAAATATATATAAGAATATCTAAATACTTATAAAGAATTGTAACATTGTGCCTATTACGAATCATACTACTTGTAATACAGGTTAATTCCTAGTGCAAGAGTGAGATATCGATATGGGCAACGACGATGCTATCGAAAGAATTGTACTCGTTTGGATGGTATTTCATGTACTCTTTTATTGAAATAAAGTTATTATTATTATTATTAGTTTTTGTTGTGTTTATTTATCTACGAAATAAAAACAATAAAAAAAAAATGTCCGCAATAATAATGTCTGTACAATAAATATATTTAAGAATACAATGACTACTATTTACAGGTGAAAGGTGTCTTCAAAATATTTTTTTTAGAATTTCTGTCTGTGTATTTTTTGTTCACGTCTCACGAAAAACTACTGAACCGATGTAGATAAAACTTTTTTGTATAATTAGCTCTGGATTAGACCTAAATACACATATCACACCTACATCGTACACCTGCATCATATAACTAGCGATACTTGTATAACCTAAAAACTAGCTTTTGTTGGAGAAGCGGGCAGCAGCTAGTTAATTGTAAACTTCTATTGCCATACAGGTGGTGAACAGTGGAGGCACAGCCATTATAAACTGCACTTGGGGAGGATGGCCCGCACCACGTCTCGAATGGCTTCACAACGGCATTCCCTTGGGAGCTGGAGTTGCTGGTGGCAGAGTCAGGGTTCAGAATAATGGAGAGCAGTTGGTAATAACGTCCGTGCATAGAGCTGATAAAGGAGTTTACCAGTGCATGGCCAGGAACGAGAGGGATTCTGCTCAAGCTAGCGCAGAATTAAGGCTGGGAGGTGAGTTTCAGATGAAAATTTTTTTTTTGTGTTTTTATCAGATATTAGGCGAGATCGTCTACGCAGACTTCCAAATTCAAATCCATCAAGTCGTTTATACCCCAGAAACTCCTTCTCGAGGTATAAAAAAGGATTTATTTTACCTGTATATAAAATTTTGATCAAATCTATTTCATTGAAACCACAAAGACTGTGAATATCATCAAAAAAAATCGGCTAGTTGAACTAATCATTGTATATTTTACAACAGATACAGCTCCAGAACTACAGTACACGTTCATAGAACAAGTACTCAGAGCTGGTCAAGTAGTCACCCTCAAGTGTTCCGCCACTGGGTCTCCGCCTCCGCACTTCACGTGGATGCTGGATGGTCAACCTCTCAATACGATGGCGAGAGGTCATAGGTATTTGTAATTTTACATTGGTGGGTATGGTCCTGAATGAGATAGGGTCACATACTTTTGTAACCCTTAAGCCCCAGGCAGATGTCTCAGAGTTCTGACTTATTTCTAGACTCGAATATAAAAGGTCCCGACTGATGCGTTGATAGCCTATTTCTCGAAAATAGAATAATTAAAAATCTTCTTAAGAGACTCGAGAAAATCAGCATATCAGATGTAGAGATTTTAGTCTTTGAGTCGTCTGTGGTATTTTAGCCGCTAAAAGTGTTTCTCCTCGGGCATAAGCTGTAGGTTCAAATCCTGATAACCGATATTCTTTTTCCAAAAAGAAATTAGTAATTTATTTACATGGTAAAAATATTATTTACTAATATTTAAAATTCACTTGAAACAGATATAGTGTAGAACAGTTTGCCACGAAGACAAATGACGTGGTCAGCTTCCTAAACATCACAGCAGTAAGGTCAGAAGACGGTGGTCTTTACACATGCAAGGCGGCCAATTCAATAGGAGAAGTTTCTCATACATCCAGACTCAATATATACGGTAGGCATTTTGGACCTCTTTTTTTAAGTATAATTAACATATTTATGGAATCGTCCTCATCCGTCGCGTGATACGTGGCGATGCTATAAGCTTAGACTGGGTCACTCTGTGTATTCCAACACCGACTTGCCACACGAGCTATCGTTGCCTTAGTCACACTTAAATATTATGATATCATCGTCCGTGTGGTGACGGACTAAGAATACAAGTGTCACCACCCCATTATTTCCCGCGGGTGTCGTACAAGGCGACTAAGGGAAGTAAGCAATTGTCACCCATTGTATTACTAGTGGTAGGCCTGGGTACCAAGTGAGAGTACTCACTTGGTATCGGGCCCGAACGGGTCGGTATCACCGCCTCCTGTGTGACCCGTCATGAAGCACGTCAGTTTGTTTTGGCTATAGCAGAAGAAGGCTTGACAATACTCTCTGTATAGTTGAGTCCATGAGCGACAGTTACCACTTACCATCAGGTGGGCCGTGTTTTGTCTGCCATCATTAGCAATAAAAAAATATTACTCAACGATCCAGTATTGATCACCTGGATAATATACCTTGAAGGGCACAGAATTTTTCCAACACTGTGTGTTTCTAGGATACTTTCTTGGCTCTGGAATGAACTTCTGGAACTATAAACTTCCCAGGCGCTACATGTCCTTCAATAAAATAAATTGTAAGATGGCTCTTGTTACCATAAAGAGCAGCATTGGTATCGCTACTCTGGTATTGCTCTGGTATCCTGCGGTCATCATGTCATGGTAAACATGAAAATAAAAAAAGTTTATGTGTACGCAGTTTGCTCCATAAGCTGTCAGATTATGGTAATCTGCTGTTCGGGAAAAAATGCAGTTAGAATACCCGGCAATATAATATACATTGAATAGGCGATAAAGTTTTAATCCTCAGTATTTGACAGGACCTCCATATGTCAGATCTATAGGACCAATAAGAGCCGTAGCAGGACGAGAACTGGTTTTGTACTGTCCTTATTCTGGTTATCCGATCAGGTAAGAATTTCAAAGGTTTTTCTGTAATAATAGTCTTGTTTTAATAAATTAGCAGCCTTGACTTCTTTTTCTGAACGGTCTTAAAACATTCTAATACAACAACAACATCAACATAGCATCACGCCTGTATTCCCTGAAGGGGTAGGCAGAGGTGTACTACACACCCACGACTCGCCAGCTATGTTTAAGTCCCACGTAATAGGGGGCGAGCCTATTGAGGTCTACCGGGCACGTTTCCAAACTCCGGGATGCTACTGAGAATTTTTCTTTTAAGGAAAAAACTCAATAACATTTTGCTCGACCCGGGGATCGAACCCGAGACCTCATGATTAGCAGTCGCATACACTACCGCTACACCACCGAGGCAGTTCCGAGGAAACATTCTAATAATAGGGGTTAAAGTATGAAATTGCCGTTTTATTGTAATAGAAACAGCCCCGACTCGTGAATCGATCTTCACCATTATTGCTCCATGATAACGCGAGACCTCAAACAGCACGAGAAACCGTTTTAACTCTACAGGAACTGCAATTAGAAACCATTCTTCACCCTACGTATTCACCAGACCTTGCTCCAACGGACTTTTTTTCGTGATTTGACAATTTTCTACGTGATAAAAAGTTTTCTTGGAGGCAGTACAAAATGCTTTCACACAGTTTGTAGAATCTAGATCACCAGAGTTCTAACGCAAAGGCATAAATGACCTTCCTTTTAAATGGCAGCAATGTATAGATAACAATGGTAGATATTTTGATTAAATAAATATGTTAAATGAAAAAATAAAACGAATTTCAATTTTTCAATACAAATCGGAAATTTCATAATTTAACCCCTAATATTAGACCTGGTAGAATGATTTTAAGGGTTTTCTCAACCCTTTTTCCGTTCCACTATTGGGCACGGGTCTTCTCTCATGGTGAGAGGGATTACGCCATAGTTCAACACACTGGCCCAGTGTGGGTTAGCAGACTTCATAAGCCATCGAGAAAATCTCACAGGCATGCAGGTTTCTCCACAATGTTTTCCTTCACAGAGCTGTGATAATTTGTATACAAATACACACATCATTTCAAAAAATATTCTAAAGTCAGAGGTTTGTGTCGTACAAGGTCTGAACCTTGGGACTTGGGATGGACTTGTACTGGGAATCGAATTTAACACCATATAGCCACTGTCGAGGAAGACGAGTCCAATTACTTAAAGTATTTACCGAGACTTTAGACAAACGATTAACAACATAATTATTATAGATATTGTACAATACTTAAAATACAAATAGTGGCCTAACTAGCATTGTATAATTGGAAATTGGTGCTGATAGTCGAAATACAGGTACTGCCTAGTTCGACTACAGATGCTTAACTATTTGGCTTAAAAAAACCTTATCTATCTTTAGAAAACATGTATGTTATACTAAATTTTTTATGAAATAAAGATTATTAAAGTTTATTACGCACGACTTTGAATATATAGTAAAGTATATTTACCGATATAGTATGTTGTCAAGCTGCTAGGCTGCTACCCCCTCTTAATCCTCACCTTAATAACTATCGTCACCACCTGCTATCCCTTTCCTTGAAATTGGCGACTAACAATTAGATAACTCATGAGAAATTTAACTAATTTATTAATTGTATATTAAATCTATTTTTGTTTTTGTAGTTCAGTGAAATGGGAACGAGACGGTAATACCGTGGAATGGGACAACAGCATCGATGGTGCTCTCAGAGTATTGAAAGTTGAACCTTTACATGCTGGCGCGTATACCTGTGCCGTGATGGGACCCCACGGAGAAATTGCCCGACGAGAACTACAGCTAGTAGTTAGCAGTAAGTATATAATTTTTTTACAGCCGGTGAAATGGAGAAAGCGATGATGATTGTTCAGGCCCAGCCTTAAGTTTATTGTAATGCCTGCACTGAATGTAGGAAATATTTAGTTGCTGATTGCTATGGCGATCCTATCAGGCGCTTTTACATTTTACTGTAATTAAGTATGTGTTAATTGTATTTGCATTGCAGCGCCCCCACCTTTTTTTCTTTCACTTACATCTTGACCGTTGGTCACTACCATCTTGTAATATCATTCTCTGCTTAAATTAAATAAGTAACATATAAAGTCAACGCTGGAGTTTGATTTCATACTCCCTTATGTTCTACTGAACATAAGGGAGGATAATGAATTGATTCTGGGTGCATTTTGTGTTCTTTAAATTATATGTTTGCGAAGTTTCCGCAATACAGGGATTATTCTCTAGTGTAGAGCCTTGTTTTTCTTTAATATTTTTGTAATACAAACAACAAAAGGTTTCACACAAAACATTTCACAAAAAGTTTCTCGTAAGTACAGAATAATGTAAGCATTGTATTCTGAAATACAAGAGTAATAAGTGTTATGCTTTCACGGCGTAACTATTCAATGGACTATCATGAAATCATTAATTTAACAAACATATTAAGTAGTTTAGACCACAGAAAAGAATAAGCTATTATTTCCCCGGATAAATATACGGTTCATGCCAGATAGCGATTTTTGCATAGAGATAATTCTGAAATCCAGTAAGTAATCCTTACTTTATATTATGAATGGGAAAGCTAGTTTATTTGTTTGTTACGCTTTTACGCTGTAATTACTGAACCAATTGTCATGAAACTTACATACATATATTTGTAAAGACAAATAATGTGATGAGAAGATTGGGTATGGCCTAAGGTCGACGCAGGTTTGATTCCCACTCGCACTAAAGTTCTCTTTATTATCATTCACAAATAATTTGTACTTTATACTTTTTTTATTTGTTTTATTTTAGGTGGGCAAAAATGTCCTACCACACACCCCGCTGCCCGGGGAGACAACGGGGTAGTGTGGGGCTCTCACCCACTAAAAACCCACCGTGCGCCATCACCCGCCCTTGCTACGGCAGATCACGGGTACCGCGTCGTTTAACCGCGATCCGCAGGCGGCAGCCCCTTCGGGCACCCTCTCTTGTGCGATGCCCCGCGCACTTGGGCGTCACACCTTCGCGGTAGGCTTCCGCGGACGGCAAGGTACTCCCCGACCCCACCGTCCGCGACCTCGGCTAGGGCGGCATCAGGCGCAGGTTAGCGCGCGCACGCCGCCACCTCCTTCCGCGAGATGACAGCCTCGCAAAAGGTGGCGACCGCGGTCCAGGCCCTGTCAGTGCCAACCATTGCTCGCGCAACGGCCGGCAGCGACAGGTCCACGCCTATGACTGCAGCGAGTTCCCGGCGCTGCACATCCTAGGCCGGGCACGACTCGAGCGTGTGCTGCGCCGAGTCCTCGCTGCAGTCGCAGTGGTGACAGCCTGGGGTCGTCTCCCTCCTAGCGATCGTGTGCAGGTATTTGCTGAAGCAACCATGCCCCGACAAAACCTGCACCAACCGGAAGGTGAGGACCCCGTGCTGCCGCCCTGCCCATTCTTCCAAAATCGGCTGGAGCACCCCCACGGTCCAGAGACCAGACCGGGGCGTCTCCAGCCGAGACCTCCACTTTAGGAAATTACGCCCAGCCCGGGGGGCGCCGGCCACGGAGGACCCAGTCATAGCCGATGTCCCACGGGAGCGGCCCAAGAACCGAACCCTGTGGGACGCCGCAAGACATAGCCCTCCTTACAAAGTCCCCTTCCCGGTCCACGAAGAGGACGCTGCGGCCGTCGAGGTAGTCTACCACCAGCCGCCTTAGGTAGAGGGGCACTCCATGGTACCGGAGTGCCTCCTTGATGCAGCCGAATGGCAGACTATTGAAGGCGTTGGCGATGTCGAGCGACAACGCCAACAGCACTTCCCTCGAGGTGACGGCCTCCGCAGCTGCGGCCTTCAAGCGCAGGATGGCGTCGTCCGTAGACCGACCCGCCCGAAATCTGAACTAGGCATCGGACAGGTCGGGGCCGACCGCACCTAGGTGCCGGACGATGCGGGCAGCGACTACCCGCTCGAGAAGTTTGCCCGCCTCGTCCAGCAACACGATGGGCCTGAAGGCCGCTACTGTATTCGGAGACCGTCCCGGCTTCGGCAGGAGCACGAGCTTCCCCTCCTTCCAGCAGTCAGGGAACCGTCCAGACACCAGGCAAGCGCCGAACAGTCCCCTGAGGCGGTGCTCTAGGTGGTCGAGGACCAGGGCCAGCACTCGGGCGGGAACCCCGTCCGGCCCGGGGGCGGCGCCTCTCCGCATGCGCGCAGCCGCCGCCCCCATTTCCGTCGTCGTCACGGGCGGTACCTCTCCATCGTTGGCCTCCCAATTTGTACTTTGTACTAGACTAACCTAAAAATATCTCATAATTAAAGAAATGGAATATATTAATAAAAAAACTATCAGCTGTCACTATTATGCATATGTCGAACGTCATCTATATGACATTGACCACAGACAAGTATGCAACTTGACCCATTCTATCGATTCCAATAGATGGCGTGATAAAATTAACTTTAAAGGTAGCACCTTGGCGCTGATGTTTCAATATGTTTATTATGTGATAGGTACTACTATAGTGATTTTGTATACTTTAGATCCCCCAGAAATCGAGCCATTTTCCTTCTCTGCCAACTTACAAGAAGGCAAGCGAGCCCAAGTTAGCTGCAGCGTCACTTCAGGAGACATGCCAGTCCACTTCACCTGGCTGAAGGACAACTCCCCTATTCCTTCCAATTTACAGGTAAATTATTTATATTTACATTTTTATTGTATTGACTGTCTTGTTTATTTCCTAATTATGCTGTTCTTGATTAATTATGTGATAATTAAATAAATAATTTCATAAATAAACCTTAGATATATCATGTTGAAGATAAACATCGAAATAATATTGTTACTGATGTATAATCTCTTTACCACTGAAGTAATATAACATAGTTCCATTGGCCCGCCAATACAGACGGAGAGACAGTACAAGTTAGTGGGTGAGGACCCCACACTACCCTATTCGTTGCACCGAAAGACGGCGGGTACGGTTAGGAATATTTTCACCCGCCTTAACAAAAAAAGAACATGCGTAGCAGTTTTTGGGAATTGCCGATAGAAGTAAAAACTAAGTAAATTGTGAATTGTATCGTCGAGCTAATAGATTATTATTTTTGAATTATTTTTGGTCATTAACACTTCTTACTTACGATTTTTCTTCTTCTTACTCGTCGATACAATTCACAAGTTAATTAGTTTTCACTTCTATAGGAGTGTTGGCGGTGACAATGACGATGACGCGATATCCATGATTTTTGTTCACCCAAAAAGTGCTCAACGCGCCTAAAGGAGTTTTTACTTCAAAAAAAGATAAAATCTATTTAGATATAATAAAAAATATTTACATTGTCACTTTTTTTCTAACCTATTTGCTACCCCACTACAGACTGGGCACAGGTCTTCTCTCGTAGTAAGAAGGATTTATATTGGCTGTAATCCACTATGCTGACCACAAAACTCTGAATAATAAAATTGAATCAACCTTTGGATCAAAATTCATATCATTAATCAAGAATCAGATATAGAAACCCATAAACGGTTGACATAAAATATCCTCAACATAGCCTCGTTGTATATATAGGTCGAAGAACGTGGAGCTGAATTTTTCAGCAACCTCGTATTCAAAGAGGTGTCCGCCAGACACAGCGGACTGTACACGTGTGTGGCCTCGAATACCGCGGCCAAGGTTAACTACACCGCCGAACTGGTGGTGAAAGGTAACCATGACAATACGCACCAAGCACCAGCACCGTCATCAACTCGTACGTGATGTGGAAGCGCGGGGATAGCGATCTGAAAATCTTTACTAAAATATTCCATTGCATTTTTACGAAACGTGTATTGGAACCAGCTTATTAAAAAAACTGGTCTAATAATTACCTAAATACCACATCCTATCAGAGTTGTCAAGGCTAGTCCTGTTTACTTTGATTTCTCATTAGTATATTATAAATAAATAAGCAAATATTTTCTTTCTTTCTTTTCTTTCTATATTCATAAGTGACCTCTTAAATATTAAACTTCAGCAGGCAGGTTAAATGGGCTACTTATACTGAAACTCAAATACGTTTGCTATTACGCTTACATATTGTCAATTATATAAACTACTACAGAATTGGACTGCGCCTATCCTGGCCGTGTGGGGCCGGCTTTAGAATTGCCCCACCCCTCTCCACTCATGGGAGTCGTGAGAGCCGACTGAGGGAATACCGGTGTGAGTGGGCAGTAGCACTCCCTCAAGTAGGTATTAACAACATTCACTGCGATCGCCAACCCGCCTGCCAAGCGTGGCGATTACGGCACTATACCTCCAATTTGGGGAGGCCTATGTCCAGCAGTGGACGTCGAAAGGCTGATGGATGAATGGATGGATATCCTGGAAAGATCCGGCAAAAATTCCACCGTATCGATTACTTTAATTCGAATTAAATTGTATTTTCTTATAAGCTTCTAAAGTCCAACCAACAATGATAGAGATATTCCAACATTATAGAATTTTATTATTCTCTATCTAAAGAGCCTTATCATCTATTATGATTAAGTTAGCCACATCGCAGCCTAAGAACATATTGTGCTCGAGTAAAAGCGCTTATCTTTCACAATTAAATAATATTTATGTAGATTTCTCGAAGCGTGCCCTGAAATGGGCGATTGTGTGACACCAGCATGAAACTACTTCCTGCGGCTTATGACAACAAATATTTTATTAAATTTATAAGTTGCACACAGTTTTAATTGCTACTAGATTTTGAATTTGTCAGCGAAGAATGGGTTATAATATAATTAGTAGGCGTAGGCGGTCGTGACCAAATAAAAGTTCGGAAAGTGATATCTGTATTATTCACCAAACATTATACACAAAGATACAAACTTCACAATTTATGTTATCTAATACTAGAGATGCGACCGATCGCTACCCGATTTACCCGTGACTGGCGAAGGTGCATTCGAAGTAATTACATATAGGTTACTAACATGCCTATAGTAGTGTGGCCCTACACGTTAATGCTCAACATTAATATATTGTCTCTTATGAAAACAGCTATCCCGCAGGAACCGTAATTTTATCCTGGTAAAAAGTAAGTCCTTTTCTGGGCTTCGACCATGCATAATAATTCTCCTCCCACTAACTCAGTGTAAATATAGGACAAATGTGATTAAGAATTTGGGATGATCGAAGGATCAGTAGGGTAGCTTAGTGGTTTAGAGCACTTCCCCGGATTGGAAAAGATGCGTTGTTCGATTCCCGCCCCTACTAAAAATCTATTTTTCTTTATTCACAAATAATTTGTACTTTAAAAAGTAGCGGAGCATGTCCATTGCTAAAAGAAATAAATCTTAAACTATCTAGTTCAGTTGTTCTTCTATCAAAACTACTAACCAGAAGCTTAAACCTATTTTAAAATTTTACTCATAAATTTAGGGTGGAATGACCACATGCGCAAAAACAAATCTCATCGCAGTAATACCTGTTTAATAATACATTCGGTAGGTATTCACAAACAACGCTGAGATTGCCCATAAATCTTATATTTCTGACGTAAAACCAAATAAATAATAATAAATACTGTTCGTGGAACTTCGCGTTTTTCATATAAATGGTAAATGAACTCCGTATTCAAATTGCGTTTAAAGTAATTTCTAAGTTAAGTAACTCAAATTTCGGTAACTTTTACTTCCGAAGAATATTCGGAAGCTTAATTTATCAACGTCAGACATGATTAAATTGTGACTGATTTATAGTCTATACACTTTTTTGCGGTCGATCTAGAAATTTATTACGGTTTTAGAACATCACTCTCTAGTAACTATATTAAGAATAAATTTGGTAACCTTTAACAGACTTTTTAACGAATTACTTCGGTTGACTAGCCACCATTTTCCTAGTGGTAAGTGGTAATCGTCGCCCATGGATTCTATGTATACCAGGAGAATAGTTAAGTGCCAATCACCGTGAAGAGGAGTAGTAGGTTAGGACACCTGCCCGCGCACTTACTCAAACGTAAAGACAAAATGAACGACAGGTGAACATTTGAGAGTTTTCACTTGGCACCCAGCAAATAGTGCAGATTTAAATCCATGTAAATCTCTAACTTATAAGTAACATATTTAAAGTAACATAAACTGGTCTTTTTTCGCGTATAAATTAGGTCAAGTTTTTAACATATATATATTTTTATATTATTTATATGGCTAAGCATGTCAAATACATGCTTAGCCATATACAGTAAACACAAAGTGGAAAATGTGAAATCTAAATTAGCAGTCAGGAGCAGTTGTCACGATGACTGAATTGCCCAAGCATCTGGACGGTATCCAGGAGATGCAGGTTCAAATCCTGCTCGTGACTGTTATTTTCGATTTCACATTTTCCACTTCGTGTTTCATGTATATGGTTAAGCATGTCAAATGCTAAAAATATATATAAAAATTTCTAAATATCTAAATACCTTTAGCCAGACGTTTCAACCGCGTTGCAGCAGTCGTGGTCACGGGACAACTGATTATAAGTAACATTTGGAACTTAAATATATACTTAACTTAAACTTATTCGTCTATAACCGCGCTTCCACCTCCAAAGAGGCCTAATCACGCTTGCACTGTGCACCAAATTGTTATTTTATCTTCAGTATACAGCTTTATTTACAGGTAAACAAAGGTAAACAACATTATACACTCTATTTAAATATTTTCTCGTAAAAAGTGCGGAATTTTACGGCATATTCAAGTCAAAATTTATTCATTGAAGTGGTACTATAATTCAGAAAAGAATTATGCTTTTATGAATGTTTGCACAAAAGTTTGCATTCACGTGGCGCAGTTTGAATGAATGTCATTGCAAATAAAGCACTTTTTCCGAGCACTCTATTCAGAGCGCATTTAATTTAAACAGCAAATATCCTGTCATAAATGTAATACTATAAATCGTTGAACGTTTTTGTTTTGCTCAGCGTTGGATTTCAGATGGCTTACAATGCGGGTAAATTTTATTTATATGATATTTTTTACCAGTAGGTACCTAATTATAATTTAAGGTATAGAATCCCCGTTCATATCCAATATTTACCTGTCTGATTAGTTTGTTTCCTTTAGTAGAGCAATTCAAAGAGTTTCATATTAAAAACGCTTGAAAAAAGAAATAATTTATGTTATTATATCGATTGCTATTACTGATAAGCATATGATCACATCGTCCTAAGACGCTTAGATATTTAAAAAAATTATTTGTAGTTATAAAACTTTTTGCTGCCGAGGATACAGGTAAAATTTGGTGTAGGTTGTAAAACACTGCTATTAGAAAATTAATAGTACATGGACTGAAATGGCGTAATAATTTAAATAAGGTCTTCATATGAAGATGGGGAATAGCATAATTACACTGAAGACAAGCAAAAGCTCTGAATCTGATATATTCTTCAGTTAATTGTATGTTTATAAAAACTTTTTTACAAAGAAATTTAATTATGTATGTAATGTAACCGCTTTCCATCAGGTGGCCGTATGCTAGTTTGATAACGGCGTAGTTTGAAAAAAGGGCCAACGACATAACGACATTAAAACTGGATAGCAATAATATATTAAATATAGAAGGCACTTTTCTAAAGAATTGACCGCACGCAGCCTTATAATCAGCAGGCTTACCATGAACTCTTAGTTAACGATTCAGTTCAAAGGCAATTCAAAATAGGTGTGTTGTTGTATTTCGTACCGTGTCTAATTGAGCGATCTTGTTTAGGTTGTCAAGTAAGTTCATGGTACGAATTGCAATACAATGATGTCATGTTTGCGATTCAGATTATGTGCTGATTTGGCAAAAAACAAAATAAATAAATATTCACGGATATTTTCACACAACGTCCTCTGGTTCCAAACTAAGCTTAACGCTTGTGCTATGGGTACCATATTACAGATATAGTACATGTATCACTTTTTTTTATAAATACTTACGTATAATAAATAGAAAACACGTCTTTGGCACGTCATGGTCCTAAACTGTATCGCAATAACAGTTCGTTATTCTAATAAATAAAGTTATGCACCTTTACTTGCATGCTGCAGTATCACCCAAATGGATTGTGGAACCTAAGGACGAAGCGGTACTGGCTGGTGAGCCCTTGGCCTTGCACTGTCAGACCACGGGATCTCCAGTTCCGCAGATCACCTGGTTGAAGCAAAGAGGTTAGCTAATCACGTACAGGCTGTCGATATTATTACATAGTACTGTTTACAATTAGAATCATACAATTCTTAGTACATAATAA
Source organism: Leucoma salicis (assembly GCA_948253155.1). NCBI lineage: Eukaryota > Metazoa > Arthropoda > Insecta > Lepidoptera > Erebidae > Leucoma > Leucoma salicis. Next base: position 1,164,695 of record OX411804.1, read on the forward strand.
TATTTTTTATTACCGTATTGGTTTTTATATAGTTATATTTAATTTATATATCTTAACATATAAAGAATAAATCTTAAATAATGAGTACATATTGTTTAAGATAAAACTGGCTTCTACGAATTCATTTGCGTGGATTACAAAGTTTAAATCCATTTTTTTTTATTCACTCCATAATTTATTTTTAAACCAAATTTTGTTTAGTCGTTAGGTACCACATATTACATTCCTTCAGTGGTATGTATATACTACTGAAGGAATGTAATATGGTTCCGGTGGCCTGCCAATAAAGGTGGAGAGTCGGCACACGGCGGTTTTCTTTAGTGGGTGAGGACTCCACATTACCCTGTTCGTTGCCCCGAACGACGGGGTGTGCGCGCGTACATTTTTGCCCGCCTAATCTAAAAAAAAGTTGACATAAAAATGAATGTTGTTGAATAGAAGTATCCTATATATTAATCCAGTGTCTAATTTATGCAACTAACTTTCGTCCGAATACGTTCAGTGGCTTAGACGTGATTCTCTGACCATCATCCTAACAACCTTAACCTTATCTTATTCATAAAATATCACATTTATAATTTTAGGTGAAAGTATGATTAGTATAAAATTAGAAATTTTCTAATGTTATTATAAAAACCTTTTAATTACTCACATTTGGGATTAAACTCGCAATTGCAACATCCCTATCAATCGTTATTCTTACCACTATTTTCTTTTACCCTGCAGGTTCTTCAACAGACTACGTTCCGTTAGTAAATCTGGGTGGAAGGTTCCAATACCTCACTAATGGAACGTTGTGGATAGAGTCAGCACTTCCTTACGATGAAGGGAACTACATGTGCAAATCTGAAAACGGAGTGGGGACACCGCTCACCAAAACTATTTTTGTATCTGTCAATGGTAAGCAAATATATCTTTTCTACTCACTCTAACATCTATTCTATAATTTTTATACTACAAGGGAAGCATAAGGCCTGTCCGATGATAGATGTTTACCATAATAACCTTCAGACGCTAGCAACACCAGAAGCATCACTCGTTCGTTGCCAGCCCCAAGGAAAGGGGTAGGAGGTAGAAAGCCAAGATTATAGAAAGGAAATGAGGAAGTGGACAGTAAGGATAACTGGAGGGGAAGAGGAAGAATTTTGCTTGGAATTATCAGATTTAGTTAAGCTACGGCAAAATGGCTCAGCTAGTCAATCTTTCCCAACTCTGAAGAAAGAGGGAGTTTAAACAATAGTCTATAGGCTGATCAATGCAATGCTGTAACTGACTTCAAAAAAGGAAAAAATATAAATAAATAAATAAAATAAATAAATGTTCACGGACATTTCACACAACGTCCTCTGGTCCCAAACTAAGCTTAACGCTTGTGCTATGGGTACCAGATTACGGATATAATACATATATTACTTTTTTTTGTAAATACATACATATAATACATAGAAAACACCCAGACGCAGTACAAATATCTGTGTTCATCACACAAATAATTGTCCTGGATGGGAATCGAACCCACGAACTCGTGCACGGAAGTCGGTTACACTACCCACCACGCCACGAGGCCCGTCAAATGTACGAAATATTTTAAAACTAATGTTAAAATAGTATGAAAATTTAATATAAAAATATATCTACAATTAAGGGTTGAAGCCACATCTTTTAATGTAGACGTCATTTAAGATGTTAAGAAAGAATCCGACTTGAAAATTGATCGCTCTGAGCAACTGCTACGTTAACAGAGTTGCCAGAGAAACTGAAACGATGATTGATAACGCAGTTTAGATCCCTGCTCGTATTTACCGTTTTCTATTTTACACTTTCGCACTTTGTTTTTCAAGTAAAAAGGTGAGCATGTCAAGTGCTTAAAATATATAAAAAATCTACCAATCCTTTTTGTACAGAGCCAGCGCGGTTCGAGTTGACCTCACATAACATGACGGCCCGCCGCGACTCGCCGGCGACACTGGCATGTGACGTGCGCGGGGACAGCCCCATCAGGGTCACATGGGCCCACAATATGAACCACTTAGATCTTAATACTTATAGGTAAGAATGAACTTCATCAGAGTAAATAAAGATATGCTCTTGATTGCCATTCGGTCATACCAAATTGCTGTTCTATCTTACAACAACAATTAAGCCTATTAGAAGTAATAGCTCTTCGTAGCGTCAGCAAAGGCATTGCCAAGAAGTTCACAGTGAAAATTAACCACTACACTTGAGAGAGAAGTGGCATGAGTATCGACTACCCTCCCTTATAAATCATTAATTTATGATTCGCGGCTGTTGCAAGTTTTTAGACAGTGACCTACATCCATCTTACTCTGAAAGAAGAGCAGTGCTCAATCAATAAAAAAATATCTCTAAATCTCAAAAAAAAGTGGCCTATTAATAAAGGAAAAAAAGTTATGTTAATTTATTTTTAAGGGCTCTTTAGACAAGAAGCCTTAAGAACGTTAGGTAGGTAGAACTCACTCGCTAAGAGACTCTGCCACTAATTTGATTTTAATTTTGAGTTCAGCATATTGTGTTTACTTCCCTTAGTCGTTCATGTAATACCCATCCATCCATCCATCAGCCTTTCATCGTCCACTGCTGGACATAGGCCTCCCCAAGAGAACGCCACAGCGAACTATCCTGTGCCGCCTGCATCCAACGACTGCCTGCGACTTTGACCAGGTCATCGGTCCACCTGTTGGGAGGCCGTCCTACACTGCGCCGTCCGTTACACGGTCGCCACTCGAGAACCTTTCTTCCCCAACGGTTGTCGGTTCGTCGAGCGATGTGACCTGCCCATTGCCACTTCAGCATGCTGACCCGGCGGGCTATATCGGTCACTCCCGTTCTCCTACGGATTTCTGTATTACGGATCTTATCACGTAGAGAAATTCCAAGCATAGCCCGCTCCATAGCACGCTGAGTGACTTTAAGCCTTGATATAAGGCCAACATTCAGAGACCACGCCTCTGTGCCATAAGTCATCACTGGTAACACACACTGGTCCGTAGACCTTCGTCTTCAGACACTGTGGAATATTGGACAAGAAGATCTCCCTCAGCTTCCTGAACGCTGCATGTAATGGATGTATAATATATCATGTAATACACATAGGAACAAATATAAAAATAGGTATATTTATATGTTTTAGTCTATATAAAGAATAATCATGTTTCAGGTTAAGCGTCTCCGAAGCAAAGACTGATAGTGGTTTAAGATCGCAGCTTTACATCAGTCGCGCTGATCGTGAAGACTCAGGTGTATACAAATGCCAGGCTGTCAATGCTTATGGACATAGTGACCATTATATTTATCTTTCCGTCCAAGGTGAGGTTGTATTACAAGTTTTCCAAGCAAAAAGACACGGTTTTCCTCTCATAGTCAGAGGGATTAGTCCATAGTCCACTACGCTAGCCCAGTGTGGGTTGGTCGACTTCACAAGCCATTGAGATAATCTCTCAGGAATGCAGGTTTTCTTACGATGTTCTCTTTCACAGGGCAGTAATAAATCGTAAACAAATACACACAAAATTTCGTGAAATCTCGAAATGTCATAGATGTGTGCCGTACGAGGTCTGAATCACCATGAGGTGATTGAACTCGATACCACTGTCTCTACAGTCCTTGCTTTTACCACTAGGCTCTCGCTGCACAAGCAACTTACTAATAATAATAATCCGTCCTTTTAAGACTGTAAGTTTCTTTGATTTTGTTTAAGATAATAAGCCACACTAAGAAATAATTCTTGTATCACGGAGGACAACCAGCACAGTTAAACGAATACGAAGTACACCTAAACTCAGAAGAACCAAATGGTAGTACTACAAACGAATATCACACAATACACCCACGTGGGGATCGAACTCACATACTCATCACAGGAGATTGGATTCTAAACCTCTCTACTATCCCTGGGTGTAAAACGAGGGCTACCTTAATATGGTCCAGGGCTACCCCTAGCCTGGATGCATCGCTAACCCAAGGAAAACGATGAGATAAGAAGAACATTGGGTGTTCGGTGCTCTCGCTTATCCGAACTACTCACAACATTAGTAAAAGTCACTTCCGTCAATTTGCAAGAGTACTTCCAAATCACGCACGCCCATTATTGCTGGATACGGCAAAGCTCTACAACTAATATTATACTACTGCATAATAATATTGTTAAGCCTAGTGCCCATAAAATATACAATAGAACCAGGATAGATAAAGGTAATATAAATTATATGGTATCGAGAACAATTCCTAGTTCATGGTCGAGGTTTTAAAAAAACCTCGACCCTTTTCAGATGTTTGTTTTTTTGTCAAATTATTATTCCTTGATAAAAGAAAACATCGTGCAGAAGCCTTAGAAATTTTCTAGGCGGCTTATGAAGTCTACCGACGTGCAGGGGGCCCTCATACTATACTGTGGCCTAAGTCGTTCTCACTCTAGTTAGGAGACCCGTGTCCAGTAGCAATGCCCCACTGGTAGTAATGGGCGGTCAAAAATATCAAATCCTGCTAAATATTTTACAATATGTAATTGCAGAAAAACCTGACACTCCTCACTCACTGTCTGTGACGGAGATCCTCAGCCGTGCAGTACGTTTGTCCTGGAGCCAGGGTTTCGATGGCAACTCCCCGTTAGTAGGCTACACGCTGCAGTATTGTACTTTGTCAGCGCAGGGTGCAATACGCGTCAACCAATGGGACGCTGCTGTCACATTGAATGTGTCCATCCATGGGATACTTAACTCTTATGTCACGTGAGTACCTAGACATATTCGATTTATTTTAGAAATGCTAATCTTAGGAGTGCATTAGTATGGAGAGTTGAAGAGTAAAATCCTTTCAGAACTTATTTACCCAGAACAACCATTTCCAAAATATTTTATATTTCCTATGATGTTGCTCGGCCTCGGATGCCTCGGTGGTCTAGTAGTAGGACCGTGAAGTCCTTCCTTCGAATCCTTATTCGGGCCAGCAAAAGGTTATTAAGTTTTTTGTACGTCCATGATTTTAGTGAAAACTGGTAAAGCTGTTGGTCTTGCGGCTGATCTCTTTCATCCCATTAGACTATAAAAAGTAAAGAAACAGAATGCACTTGTATTAGCGCAAACACTTGTACACTATAATAACTCTTGCGTAGTTGGCTAGTGTCTGTGGCAGACAGTGTTGTCTGCTGCGTCAAAAACTTGTTCTGGAGGCCATCACTATAATTTATATTTTTGAATTGCAGTTTGACAAAGAAAGGAGATATTAACTACGAAGCTCTACTGAGCAGCTTGAAGCCACACACAGCGTACATGATCAGAATAGCTGCCATCAATCAGATAGACAGAAGTGCTTATACTGAGCCTGTTGTTGTGAAGACTCAGGAGGAAGGTAGGTGTTCGGGAAATCTGGGAGCCGTCCTTTTTATATAATTATACAGTAATTTAAAAAGAACTTAATTTAAAATCACTTAGGTACTAACCAATGATTAGGCAATCAATTTTTTTTATAAATACACGCATACCATCAAACATTTAACACCCGAAACTTCATTCACTCTAAGTCATCTCACTGGTCCCCCCCATCGCCCATCTCAAACTTTGATGGGGTCGGCCTCTGATCTATTCGGTTCCAGCTGAACCACTAGTATTTCTGACCTTCATGACCCAACTAAGGGGATGACCAGTGACCCTAGAACAAGACCCTTTCCTTCTTGACTTCCTTATTTAGGACTGACAACCTGTAAAGACTGCAGGATGTTATTAAACAGCAAGGAGCGTGCATTCCGAAGCACGAAAGAGATCAGATGGTCACAAATAGGTTTCAATTTTTGGTCACCAATCTGATTGCCAATCGAGCGAAAGTTGCCTAAAGTTCGAACTGCGAGTGCACAACTACGCTACGACCTCCTCTCATTAGGGTACTCATTAGCTCAGAGTATTAACTTATTTATCATATTACAGCATAATGTAAAACAAAAGTTACGGAATCGGTAGAAAATGAAGAAACGTGATGTTTCCTTAATTTTCTATAATAACGACGTTTTAAATACTTTACAGAATATTTAGATATTTTTATATATATCTTTAGCATTTGACATGCTTAGCACTATACATTAAACACAAAGTGAAATCGAAAATAACAGTCAGGAGCAGGATTTGAACCTGCATCTTCTGGATACCGTTCAGATGCTTTACCAATTCAGCCATCCTGACAATTGCTCCTGACTGCTAATTTCGATAACACATCATACTTAACGTCTTTGGGTGACGCCTGCGCCATCTGTTGGCAGTATTTTCATACATTATACCGACCAGGTAAACTTAATTTTACAATTAAGATTTTACCTAATAATGACGCAAACCCTTTAAATATTTAGATATTTTTATATATATCTTTAGCATTTGACATGCTTAGCACTATACATTAAACACAAAGTGAAAAATGTGAAATCGAAAATAACAGTCAGGAGCAGGATTTGAACCTGCATCTTCTGGATACCGTCCAGATGCTTTACCAATTCAGCCATCCTGACAATTGCTCCTGACTGCTAATTTCGATAACACATCATACTTAACGTCTTTGGGTGACGCCTGCGCCATCTGTCGGCAGTATTTTCATACATTATACCGACCAGGTAAACTTAATTTTACAATTAAGATTTTACCTAATAAACTTTACAGAATTCATTGTTCACCAATTTCCATACGAGCCTTTATTTTATTTTAACTATGGTACTTATTCCAATTATAAACGTAAACGACCATTACCTTCGTTGTTTCTATACTTTCCTCTTTTAATGATTCTAGAAGTATTTTTTTCTATACCTAGTATGAATCATTTTTTATTTGCGATAAAAGAATGGCGTTCAATCTTTATTTCTGTTCTTAGCTCCTTCAGAGGCACCTACCAATGTGCATGTAACGCCTGGAGGTCCAGGAGAGCTCCACGTGTCGTGGCGACCATCTCCTAGAGACGCGTGGCACGGAGAACTTCTGGGATATTCTGTCACTTGCACTGAAGTCAGCCCGACCTCGACCGCTATGAGAAATACTAGCAGGTAACATTATTTGCAGGCCAATATTATATAGACGTATTTTTTAAATATTTTTTTATACTTGGCAATATTATCACTGCCCAACCTACGCTAATCAAATTCAAATGGCTTTCAAAATTTATTATCTTGGAAATGCAACCGCTGGGTAGATAGACTATGGCGTTAATTTACAGTTCCAATGAGTTCAAAAGACGTAAAAGTCCAAGAGAGAAAACTATAAAAAGATTCACGATAAAATCAGCTTTCTTGAACAACTGAAATAAATAGAGATGCGTGTCCGCTTTTAGAAATGCAGAAGGCAATGCCACTATCCATTTGCGTCAGAAACTTTGGTTTAGTAAGTACTCAATTCTACTAAGAGTTCATATTTTTCCTCCTGAAGCTATATTATGTGCTTACTTTTCTTAAACGACGTGGTCCGAAATACCCTTAGGAATTAACTAGCCTTTTCCCGCGGCTTCACCGCAGCCAAAAGCTAGTTTTTGGGTTATATCTCAGGTTCCCGATATAGTAGCGGGATAATATGTATACCAGTTGTTAAGTCTAATCCCATCCATCCATCAGCCTTTTAATGTCCACTGCTGGACATAGGCCTCCCCAAGAATGGGGCATAGTATAGAATTTCAAACTTTCATGGTCACTTATAATTCTAAACGTTTTTACGGGATTTATACCATGTAAATTTTGTGTGTGAACCAGGGTCGACACCGTAAGTGTTGTGTGTCGTGATCGAGCTCGATACGTGAGTGAGACCAGTGGTAGTGGTTCCATAGATAGTGTTGCGTGTCATAAACGAGTGAGAAAGCGGGTAGACCGATATTTCTAACCGCAGAATAATAAAAACTATTCCCACCCGCAAGGACTTCAGTTGTTCCGTGATCATGGCGCTTGCAACAGTGCCGAAATATCGGAAACTCGTAAGTAAAAATTTACATGGTATAAATCCCGTAAAAACGTTTAGAATGGGGCATAGTGCCGTAATCGCCACGCTTGGCAGGCGGGTTGGCGATCGCAGTGGATGTTGTTCATACTAGAAGGAGTGTTGCTGCCCACTCCCCCGGTATTCCCTCAGTCAGCTCTTACTCCCATGGGTAGAGAGGGGTGGGACAATTCTAAAGCCGGCCCCACACGGCAAAAGTCTAATCAAGAGCTATCAAATAAAAATAAAAAAATCAAAATCCGTTCAGTAGTTTTTGCGTGATACGCGAACAAACAGACAAAAAATCTAAAAAAAATCGTTTTTTGTTTAGACACGCCTATAAAGCCTTATACAGTTTTTTTTTCTCAAATATCTTAAATGTACAGACATAGCTTTGTTACATCTTTATAATAGTATAGATAAAATGGAGATAATTATGTCTGTAGCCACACTAGTGAAATGTTTCTTCCCCATCAATTCGTGAGTTAAGCTGGTCCTATCTCCTTCATATTTATATTCTCAAAATATGAATGATTTTTTTTCAGAACATTGACAGTGAATGGCTGGTCTGCAACAGAGTTGAGCCTCTCGGCCCTTCGTAAGTTCACGCGTTATGAAGTGCGTGTAAGAGCATTTAATGGAGTCGCTGCAGGACCCGCCTCTTCGCCTGTCTCAGCCACTACATTGGAAGGAGGTAACTAAACTTCATGGTTAATACTTAATATATAACCTTTGTAAACAAAGTCTCTGAAGTGACAATGTATAAGCCTTATTACTCGATGAACCCGTATCCCCTTTGGTTACTCGAAAGTAAAGTTTTGGAGTGGCAAGCATAAGACGTAGTCCCATCAGACTGGGTTTATGGAACAGTTCGTTCTGGCGCTGTCATTTGGGGGACTATCTAGATGACAAAAGGCTTCTGGATGGCTAATATCGATAGTGACCTCAGCCAAGCGTCTTGTGCGATCGCTGTACTTAACTGAATATTACACCCATTTTATTTTTATTCTTCTCCATTATTCCAGTACCAGAATCTCCACCCACAAGAGTGTCCTGCTCCCCATTGTCATCTTCTAGTATAAAGGTGTCGTGGAACCCACCCCCACTTGGTCAGCATGGAGGGCTAATTCAAGGATACAAAGTTATATATTCTCCATTAACTGCAGACCACGGTAAATATGTGTTATAAACTATAACTACTGCTATTTTAAAGTCATACGTATTTTTAATCATTGAAACTATCATTTGATATAAACCATTTGTATAAAAAATTGTGATATCTAAAAAGTAATAAGCGATCGTAGATTCTGGATTAATCTAACTGCATTTTTATAGAGAACGCTACTCATGGGCTTATATTGGATTGCTAAGGAATTAATTTATTTTACAGTGGACTTAGGAGAGGTCAAGCGGGTGACGACAACAGACACCTATCTCCACACGCTGCGAAAGTACACTAACCATTCTATACAAGTTCTAGCATTCACTAATGCAGGAGATGGGAAGAGAAGTCCCCCTATCTATTGCATGACAGAAGAAGACGGTGAGCTCATTGATTATCACATTAGTTAATGAAATTGGCAAATTGCATTTGGCAAGGCTTTGCTAAGCATTATGGTATATTTTATTGGGGCTAGTGGGAACAGATAAGCAATGGTTCAATTTGTAATCGCCGTACATAAAAAAAATGCCCGTAGCAGAGCCTAGCTACATGAAGACATTCACTATTAAGAAAAGACTCTAAATTTTCCTCCATCTGCACAATACTTTCTGTTCTTTTTAATCTGTGTTCTACGTAACTATCTTCTGCAATGTAACATAGTGCTGGTCTGGTCATGTTTCAGTCCCGTCTGCACCAGAGAAGATCAAAGCACTGTCTTTCTCTAGCGATTCTGTCCTCGTGAGCTGGCTACCTCCTCTACACCCTAATGGTGTGATAACCCATTATACTGTTTACTACAGGGAGGCCGGACGGTAAGCGATATTGAACCGAATTGTTTGTTTTAGTTTAGGTACTTTGCTCGTAAATTTTTAAAAATCTATAATTTTATATTGTCCAATATAGGTATTATTAGTCCGCCATTCATCAAAAAAGTCTCTCCGGCTTGCTAGTTTCTTCAAGATATTTTTGTTCACCAGGCAGGGATATATTGGGATCAGATTTTAAGATAATTTTGAAACAAAGATTCTTATTTACTTCATATTATATCAATCGCATTTTAACAGGCTTTTTAATAGTAGATAAGTTGTAACCTTCATTTAAGGACTCAGAAATGCCAGGATATTTAAGCTGCTGTGTGTTATTTTGGCCTTTTCAATTTAAGAAACTTAATTTTTAGTAAATGTTAGCATTAATTTCAAAGTTATAATTACACAAATATGATATTTGATTTATAGAATTAGGATTTGATACTGTGCTCACCGAGCATTAAGAAATGATTTTACGCAAATCCTATCCTAAATGGATTTATTACAGACGCGAGTGAAGCCGCAGGTAATGCGCTAATCTCTTATAAACAATGTTTCAAGCTAGCTCAATTAGGGCTAGTAGGTTTTAACCAATATCGAGAAAATATGCAACCTTACGTTTTCATAAAACTAAAAAGGAGCATTTGCCGTAAGCATGTATTATAATGTTGTTAAATATCCGAGAAGTCGGGACAGTAACAGCTTACTCAGCAAAATATTTTTTTCAGCCTAGGCAAACACTCCAGTTTCACTGTGCCAGCTGATAAAAAAGCAGATAACGAACTAATGTATCAAGTACGCAGCCTGACGGAGAACCAGCTGTACGAGTTCTGGGTATCAGCGACTACTGGTTCTGGAGAGGGGGAGTCTACTCTTGTTGTCGGACAAGGACCTAGCTCCAGAAGTAAGAAAATATAGATGTTCTCGACTGTTATGTTTCGATAGTACGTAGTGAACGCCGCTCTTTAATACAACCAGCTGCTGTCCACCATCAATCACTGCTATTGTTCTATGTAGAGGAGGGAGAAAAGATCTATAACGAAAATATACAGGGCATGCTTCACGGCTGATTAAAATCGAAATTGCCTGCGAGAACATTCCATGATCCATCAGTACCAACACATACTATATGCTTACGTTTAAAATTTTCCTTCTTATAATCATATTTACTAAGTTCCCTATTTTAATTATTCAGGTTGTCTTTTGTGAATGGGGTGACTGTTTCGCAAATTCGTTCCAAGAACACCGCCCCCGGCTGGTTGCTGGCCCTGGCTTTGCACCTGAAGCCCCACCTCAGGGGACTGTTATATGCGTGCCTGGCGTCCGGACGGCTCCCTGATCGCTGGAAGAAGAGGAGGCTGGTACTCCTGCCGATGGCAGGGTGAGCGCTAGATTCGCTCAGGGCCTTCAGGTCCATCGCGCTGCTGGACGAGGCTGGTAAACTGCTGGAGAGATTCTTGCTGCCTGCATCGTTCAGCAACTGCGCGATGTCGGGCCAGACTTATCGGACGCCCAATTAAGTTTTAGGGCTAGTCGTTTGACAGTCAGCGTGATCTTGCCTGAGGGTTGCGGCAGCGGTGCTTGTCGCCGGTGGTAGAGTGCTGTTGGTGGTGTTGCTTGACATCGCCAACGCATTCAATGGTCTGCCATGTAGCTGCATCAGGAAGGTGCTCTGGTACCACGGGGTGCCTCCATACCTGAGGCGGCTAGTGGCAGACTATCTTGAGGGCCGCAGCGTTCTCTATAAGAGCCGCTTAGGGTACGTCGTGAGGAGTCCCATGTCATGCGGTGGGCAAGGTGCGGTTCTAGGGCCCTCCTATAGGTTACGACTGGGTGCTGCGCTGTCAGCTCCCCCCCCCCCCCAGGCTGGCGGTCATCTACCATGCGGATCACATGCTTGTTGTGGCCCGGGGCGGAAACTTTGAGGAAGGAGGGACCTTGGAGGTGGTCAGGAGGATCGGGCTTAGGGTGGCCTTAGATAAGTTAGAGGTCTTATTTTGCCGACATCAGCCACCTGCTGGGGCCTCAATCACGGTGGACGATATAAATTCGGGTGCAGGCCCAGATTCAGAATCTGGCCCTGGTGCTGAACGGGCGGTGGTGCTTTTGCGAGCAAATTTTCCGGCAATTGTCCCCGAGGACAGCGCGGCGACCGCCCTTGCACGGCCCATGCCGAATATACGTGCACACAAAGATGCGTGCCGACGGCTATACGCGGGGATGGTCCGGTCGATGGCGCCGTACAGCGCACCCGTGTGGGAGGGTTCCCTTGCTACACTGAACAGGACTCTTCTGTGAAGACCACAGTGAGTTGTTGCATCCAGGGTTATACGTGGATACACCAAGGGGTCAACCGAGGCGGCTAGCGTGTTGGTTTGAACCCCCCGTGGGACTTGGAGAGGTAGAGATGCTCGCCGAGGTGTATTGGCGGGCATCGCAAGAGCGGGCTAGTGGCGGTAACCGAGCGAGGTGGCCAGGTGGCAGGGTGACGCCCACCGAGCTGCTGTGGCCAGTTGAAGGGAGCGGTTGGAGGCGCCCTGGTCTGGTCTCTGGACCGTGGGGGGGGCTCTAGCCCATACAGGAAGAATGGGTAGGGCGACGGCACGGAGTCCTTACCTTCCAACTGGTGCAGGTGCTGTCGGGTTACGGTTGCTTCGGCAGATATTTGCACATAGTCGCATGGAGGGAAGCGAAGACCTCTCAGCGTCAGAGCTATGCTTGGCAGCGACAGGAATTGAGCCGCAGAATCTGCCTTCTGTGAGGAGGTCATCTCGCAGAAGGAAGCGGTGGGAAGGGCCAGGAAGGAGAATTCTTCCGCTGACCTGAACCGCCGCCACCATCTGGGGTAGTGCAGGCGCGAGTACCTGCGCTTAAGGCCGTTCCAGCTGAGGCTGCCGATGGATGGATCGGGGAACGTACGCTACCCGCAGGGCCTCCCGCATGGATGCGACGCTCCGTGTGCGGATGCGACGCTCCGTGTGCGGATGCGTTGCTTAGTAAATGATACCCGAAAGTGCAAGTCACCGGCAGACCATTGAAGTAGTATAAGACAGTGCCAATGATCCGCCAATACAGGCGGAGAGACGGCACACAGTGGGATTATTTAGTGAGTGGGGGCCCTTGTTGCCCCGAACGACGGGGTGTGCACTGCTAGTATATTTTTTACCGCCTAAACAAAAAGAAAAAATAAGGTTGTCTATTGCGAAAAAATGGGTTTCTATTTTGTCACTCATATTGAAGTATTTTTCTTCTTTATTGCTTATGGTGGCAGACGAGCCACGACCCGTCTGATGGTAAGTGGTAACCGCTGTTCATGGACTCATAATACTAAGAATATTATCAAGCGCCCATCAATTTGTTTCGTGGAAATGCACAAATGGACGGCTATCTCCCGTTACAATCAAAATATACCAAGGTGTTTCACAGCCGCTCATATAGTTAACGGTAGTACCGACCCGTACGGACGCAAAAACAAGTGACTACTCCCAATCCCAACACCAATTCTTAGTCGTGTCGTACTGCACTTGCGGAAATAATGGGGTAAGTGACAATTGTATTCTTAGTGAGTAACCGCACGGACATTTATAATAGGATTTTTTGTGTTTTGCTCGTATCCAGTACCAGCGAGAATCGCTTCATTCGGTCGCTGGGTGTCGGTGGGCGCGGGGCGCGGCGCACTACTGGCGTGCACGTGTGTGGGCGCGCCTGCCCCGCGCTCGCGCTGGCAGCACGCACGCGCGCCCGTCACACACCACCAGTACTACCAGGTCACGCACCGGGGACATCTGCACATACGAGGTACGTGTCGGGGGCGCGCCCGTCACACACCACCAGTACTACCAGGTCACGCACCGGGGACATCTGCACATACGAGGTACGTGTCGGGGGCGCGCCCGTCACACACCACCAGTACTACCAGGTCACGCACCGGGGACATCTGCACATACGAGGTACGTGTCGGGGGCGCGCCTGCCCCGCGCTCGCGCTGGCAGCACGCACGCGCGCCCGTCACACACCACCAGTACTACCAGGTCACGCACCGGGGACATCTGCACATACGAGGTACGTGTCGGGGGCGCGCCCGTCACACACCACCAGTACTACCAGGTCACGCACCGGGGACATCTGCACATACGAGGTACGTGTCGGGGGCGCGCCTGCCCCGCGCTCGCGCTGGCAGCACGCACGCGCGCCCGTCACACACCACCAGTACTACCAGGTCACGCACCGGGGACATCTGCACATACGAGGTACGTGTCGGGGGCGCGCCCGTCACACACCACCAGTACTACCAGGTCACGCACCGGGGACATCTGCACATACGAGGTACGTGTCGGGGGCGCGCCCGTCACACACCACCAGTACTACCAGGTCACGCACCGGGGACATCTGCACATACGAGGTACGTGTCGGGGGCGCGCCTGCCCCGCGCTCGCGCTGGCAGCACGCACGCGCGCCCGTCACACACCACCAGTACTACCAGGTCACGCACCGGGGACATCTGCACATACGAGGTACGTGTCGGGGGCGCGCCCGTCACACACCACCAGTACTACCAGGTCACGCACCGGGGACATCTGCACATACGAGGTACGTGTCGGGGGCGCGCCCGTCACACACCACCAGTACTACCAGGTCACGCACCGGGGACATCTGCACATACGAGGTACGTGTCGGGGGCGCGCCCGTCACACACCACCAGTACTACCAGGTCACGCACCGGGGACATCTGCACATACGAGGTACGTGTCGGGGGCGCGCCCGTCACACACCACCAGTACTACCAGGTCACGCACCGGGGACATCTGCACATACGAGGTACGTGTCGGGGGCGCGCCCGTCACACACCACCAGTACTACCAGGTCACGCACCGGGGACATCTGCACATACGAGGTACGTGTCGGGGGCGCGCCCGTCACACACCACCAGTACTACCAGGTCACGCACCGGGGACATCTGCACATACGAGGTACGTGTCGGGGGCGCGCCCGTCACACACCACCAGTACTACCAGGTCACGCACCGGGGACATCTGCACATACGAGGTACGTGTCGGGGGCGCGCCCGTCACACACCACCAGTACTACCAGGTCACGCACCGGGGACATCTGCACATACGAGGTACGTGTCGGGGGCGCGCCCGTCACACACCACCAGTACTACCAGGTCACGCACCGGGGACATCTGCACATACGAGGTACGTGTCGGGGGCGCGCCCGTCACACACCACCAGTACTACCAGGTCACGCACCGGGGACATCTGCACATACGAGGTACGTGTCGGGGGCGCGCCTGCCCCGCGCTCGCGCTGGCAGCACGCACGCGCGCCCGTCACACACCACCAGTACTACCAGGTCACGCACCGGGGACATCTGCACATACGAGGTACGTGTCGGGGGCACGCCCGTCACACACCACCAGTACTACCAGGTCACGCACCGGGGACATCTGCACATACGAGGTACGTGTCGGGGGCGCGCCCGTCACACACCACCAGTACTACCAGGTCACGCACCGGGGACATCTGCACATACGAGGTACGTGTCGGGGGCGCGCCCGTCACACACCACCAGTACTACCAGGTCACGCACCGGGGACATCTGCACATACGAGGTACGTGTCGGGGGCACGCCCGTCACACACCACCAGTACTACCAGGTCACGCACCGGGGACATCTGCACATACGAGGTACGTGTCGGGGGCGCGCCCGTCACACACCACCAGTACTACCAGGTCACGCACCGGGGACATCTGCACATACGAGGTACGTGTCGGGGGCGCGCCCGTCACACACCACCAGTACTACCAGGTCACGCACCGGGGACATCTGCACATACGAGGTACGTGTCGGGGGCGCGCCCGTCACACACCACCAGTACTACCAGGTCACGCACCGGGGACATCTGCACATACGAGGTACGTGTCGGGGGCGCGCCCGTCACACACCACCAGTACTACCAGGTCACGCACCGGGGACATCTGCACATACGAGGTACGTGTCGGGGGCGCGCCCGTCACACACCACCAGTACTACCAGGTCACGCACCGGGGACATCTGCACATACGAGGTACGTGTCGGGGGCACGCCCGTCACACACCACCAGTACTACCAGGTCACGCACCGGGGACATCTGCACATACGAGGTACGTGTCGGGGGCGCGCCCGTCACACACCACCAGTACTACCAGGTCACGCACCGGGGACATCTGCACATACGAGGTACGTGTCGGGGGCGCGCCCGTCACACACCACCAGTACTACCAGGTCACGCACCGGGGACATCTGCACATACGAGGTACGTATCGGGGGCGCGCCCGTCACACACCACCAGTACTACCAGGTCACGCACCGGGGACATCTGCACATACGAGGTACGTGTCGGGGGCACGCCCGTCACACACCACCAGTACTACCAGGTCACGCACCGGGGACATCTGCACATACGAGGTACGTGTCGGGGGCACGCCCGTCACACACCACCAGTACTATCAGGTCACGCACCGGGGACATCTGCACATACGAGGTACGTGTCGGGGGCGCGCCCGTCACACACCACCAGTACTACCAGGTCACGCACCGGGGACATCTGCACATACGAGGTACGTGTCGGGGGCGCGCCCGTCACACACCACCAGTACTACCAGGTCACGCACCGGGGACATCTGCACATACGAGGTACGTGTCGGGGGCGCGCCCGTCACACACCACCAGTACTACCAGGTCACGCACCGGGGACATCTGCACATACGAGGTACGTGTCGGGGGCGCGCCCGTCACACACCACCAGTACTACCAGGTCACGCACCGGGGACATCTGCACATACGAGGTACGTGTCGGGGGCGCGCCCGTCACACACCACCAGTACTACCAGGTCACGCACCGGGGACATCTGCACATACGAGGTACGTGTCGGGGGCGCGCCTGCCCCGCGCTCGCGCTGGCAGCACGCACGCGCGCCCGTCACACACCACCAGTACTACCAGGTCACGCACCGGGGACATCTGCACATACGAGGTACGTGTCGGGGGCACGCCCGTCACACACCACCAGTACTACCAGGTCACGCACCGGGGACATCTGCACATACGAGGTACGTGTCGGGGGCGCGCCCGTCACACACCACCAGTACTACCAGGTCACGCACCGGGGACATCTGCACATACGAGGTACGTGTCGGGGGCGCGCCCGTCACACACCACCAGTACTACCAGGTCACGCACCGGGGACATCTGCACATACGAGGTACGTGTCGGGGGCACGCCCGTCACACACCACCAGTACTACCAGGTCACGCACCGGGGACATCTGCACATACGAGGTACGTGTCGGGGGCGCGCCCGTCACACACCACCAGTACTACCAGGTCACGCACCGGGGACATCTGCACATACGAGGTACGTGTCGGGGGCGCGCCCGTCACACACCACCAGTACTACCAGGTCACGCACCGGGGACATCTGCACATACGAGGTACGTGTCGGGGGCGCGCCCGTCACACACCACCAGTACTACCAGGTCACGCACCGGGGACATCTGCACATACGAGGTACGTGTCGGGGGCGCGCCCGTCACACACCACCAGTACTACCAGGTCACGCACCGGGGACATCTGCACATACGAGGTACGTGTCGGGGGCGCGCCCGTCACACACCACCAGTACTACCAGGTCACGCACCGGGGACATCTGCACATACGAGGTACGTGTCGGGGGCACGCCCGTCACACACCACCAGTACTACCAGGTCACGCACCGGGGACATCTGCACATACGAGGTACGTGTCGGGGGCGCGCCCGTCACACACCACCAGTACTACCAGGTCACGCACCGGGGACATCTGCACATACGAGGTACGTGTCGGGGGCGCGCCCGTCACACACCACCAGTACTACCAGGTCACGCACCGGGGACATCTGCACATACGAGGTACGTATCGGGGGCGCGCCCGTCACACACCACCAGTACTACCAGGTCACGCACCGGGGACATCTGCACATACGAGGTACGTGTCGGGGGCACGCCCGTCACACACCACCAGTACTACCAGGTCACGCACCGGGGACATCTGCACATACGAGGTACGTGTCGGGGGCACGCCCGTCACACACCACCAGTACTATCAGGTCACGCACCGGGGACATCTGCACATACGAGGTACGTGTCGGGGGCACGCCCGTCACACACCACCAGTACTACCAGATCACGCACCGGGGACATCTGCACATACGAGGTACGTGTCGGGGGCACGCCCGTCACACACCACCAGTACTACCAGGTCACGCACCAGGGACATCTGCACATACGAGGTACGTGTCGGGGGCGCGCCCGTCACACACCACCAGTACTACCAGGTCACGCACCGGGGACATCTGCACATACGAGGTACGTGTCGGGGGCACGCCCGTCACACACCACCAGTACTACCAGGTCACGCACCGGGGACATCTGCACATACGAGGTACGTGTCGGGGGCGCGCCCGTCACACACCACCAGTACTACCAGGTCACGCACCGGGGACATCTGCACATACGAGGTACGTGTCGGGGGCACGCCCGTCACACACCACCAGTACTACCAGGTCACGCACCGGGGACATCTGCACATACGAGGTACGTGTCGGGGGCACGCCCGTCACACACCACCAGTACTACCAGGTCACGCACCGGGGACATCTGCACATACGAGGTACGTGTCGGGGGCGCGCCCGTCACACACCACCAGTACTACCAGGTCACGCACCGGGGACATCTGCACATACGAGGTACGTGTCGGGGGCACGCCCGTCACACACCACCAGTACTACCAGGTCACGCACCGGGGACATCTGCACATACGAGGTACGTGTCGGGGGCGCGCCCGTCACACACCACCAGTACTACCAGGTCACGCACCGGGGACATCTGCACATACGAGGTACGTGTCGGGGGCGCGCCCGTCACACACCACCAGTACTACCAGGTCACGCACCGGGGACATCTGCACATACGAGGTACGTGTCGGGGGCGCGCCCGTCACACACCACCAGTACTACCAGGTCACGCACCGGGGACATCTGCACATACGAGGTACGTGTCGGGGGCGCGCCCGTCACACACCACCAGTACTACCAGGTCACGCGCCGCTGGGCACGTGTCTCCGCTCAGAGTGAAAGGGATTAGACCATAGTCCACCACACTGACACAATTCAGGTTGGCAAACTTCACAAACCGTCAAGAAAGTCTTTCAGGCATGCAGATTTCCTCACGATGTTTTCACCAAACAGTGATAAATTGTAAACAAATACACACATCATTTTCAAGAATCTCGAAAAGTCAAAGATGTGTGCCTTATGAGGTGAACCTGAGACTCGGGATCAAACTCGATACCACTGTCTTTGCAATCCTTGGTTTTACCGCTAGGCTATCACTGCTCCCTTCAGTTCGATCCGGTCGATCACTTATCTGTCACTAATTATCATGCAACTTTCTTGATATGATAATACATATAATATATAGCTACAATAGATTCATCGATTGCGCTTTACTATATGTATTGTTGATTTGCTTTTTCCAACAGAAGTAAATGAACAATCTTCTGGAAACTTTACGTGCACTGCCAGCAATACAATTGGAGAGGACTCCATAGTCTACGTGGTAACCGCCATCCTCCCACCGACAGCACCTACTCTCTCCTTGCAATACACAACCACTTCCAGCATCAAAGTCCACTGGCTATTGCCTGGGGATACTGCTGAACCAATACTTGGTAAGTCGTTTAGATATCTATGTACACGTTTAGCCCTTTTACCACCCTTTTTAAGGCGGGAAGAAAGTCCTATCCGCAAACCAACAGGGTTTCCTATAATAAGCATAGTAGCGTAGTTTTTATTATGCATGGAAGTCCTTTATGGACTGGACCCGGCAGTAATTATTCCACATAACAAGAAAATTATCATTAACCCTCTATTGCATGAATTATTAAGGAGATGAAAAAATTTTTTTTTCTTTGTGGATTTTGCTTTATTTGAGTAAGATTAAGACAAATTAATTGAAAAAAATAAGTAAGTTGTTTACGGTAGAAAAAAAACTACGATACCATATATGGGCTCGTATGCACTGAGACAAAAACTCACTTGGACATAATTATATGGTTTCCTATGCAGTCAAAAAAAAATTACAAAGATGAAAAGGAACATTATCTGATATAAACAAAAGTAATATTTATTGGTATTAGTCGTGGAATGTAACGAGACAGTTTCTTTTATCATTGTATAGCAAAACTTTGCATGTTGAGCATTAAGTATATGTCTTCATAGAACATACTATGAAATGTTGACGTTTTTTCTGCCACGTAGGCCAATGTCCAATATTGTCTGTTCTGACACAGTTCAAAGGAATGTCTTGGCGCCTCTCTGGCATTTTTTTCATCTTTTTAGAAGATATCAGGGTACTAGGATTGGACAACAAAGGCCTTCCTTGACTTCTTCTTTATCCGAACTGTCATCATCAGTTTCAGGTAATGATGGGTCTTCTGACTGGGACAAGTATTGAAGGTACTTCGCTATCGGAATCCAACTCATCATCGTCACTAAGACGACCGTCACCAGGAATAGGATTAACGTATTTATTTTTACCATAAAAGCGAGCAGTGTCCATTCTGCCAAACAAAAGCCAAAAAAACAGGTGTGATGACAAGAGAATAGGAAAAAAAGCTATAAAATAATAGCACTTGAATTTTTTATTCTTGATGAATATAAGTCTGAATGCATACGATACCATATATGTCCAAACGTATTTTCGTCGTGCTGCATATGAGCCCATATATGGTATCGACATAAAAGTGGATGAAAAGAATAGGAAATAGGTAAAAAGTGAGAAAATAATTGTTGATAGGTAAAGAAGACGGTATTCACTTTATAAATCAACTTTTTTTTTACAAATACTTACGTTATGTTGTTGTTTTCGATACTCAAAAATGTCTCTCAGGCACTCGTCTTTTGTTTCTTTCTAAATGTCATCAAACCATAGAGAAACTTATGGCGTTTTGTTATTGCTAATTAACCATTACATGGATTTAAGAATGTGGAATGGCTTCATTATTATTTGTTTGGAAATAAAACAAGAATAAAATCGCCATACCATATATGGGCTCATATGCAGTAGAGGGTTAAGCAATAATCATAGAATTCAAAATTGAAGGGTCGAATTTTAATGTGTAGGTATAATTTATATTTCATATGGGAGCGAATACCTACTCTAGTAAATTTGGTTCATGTAAGGAATTAACTACTTTTTATACAGGCTACATACTAAACTACAAGCAAGCCTCTGAAACTGACTGGCACACGATTGAGTTGGCTCCTGAAGTGAACAATTACATTATGGACATGCTTAAATGTGGATCCACATACAACGCCAAGATACAAGCACGAAACAAAATCTCCATAGGACCTCCCAGTGAAATTCTTACGGCAACTACGAGAGGGGGGCGTAAGTTTATCATCGATCAATACTAGAATATTCTCTAAGTAGCGTCTAACAGTAACAAGTCACACAATGGTAGTGAAGCTAAGGACTGCAAAGACTGATGTGTGGGTTAGGAACAGCAATCCGATTGCAAATATAACGATATCTCAGTTGGCAGACGCAGATTCAAATACTGCTCTTGGTAATCTTTATCTATTCCAAATTTTTACTTTTCTTAAACAATATGTAAATATAACAGTATTCTTCAGGACCTAAGCCCCCCAAGCCCGAAGACCACGTGCACATGAACTCAACTGCAATAAAGATCAATTTTTATGCGTGGCGGGATGGTGGCTGTCCCATACTTGGGTTCAGGGTGTCGTATCGGAGAGCAGGCTCTGAACATTGGATAAAGGTAACACAAAGATTTAAAATCGATCGACTAGACGATACAGTTCATCTATTATTGCTCAGAGGTATTTTTATAGCTTCTAAATAAACACTTCCAAAATTAATGTATGATACTCTGCTTTCATGATTGTTCCCTTGAATTTTAAGATTCAGATATTTTCATTGAATTCAGAAAAATATAGAAATGCATTAAACACAAAGTGAAAAATGTGAAATCGAAAATAACAGTCATGAGCAGTTTTTCACTTTGTGTTTAATGTATAGTGCTAAGCATGTCAAATGCTAAAAATATATATAAATAAATATAGAAATGTCCTAAAAATAACTTTCGTAAAAAAACAAATACTAATTCCGCCACTTTGCTAATGATAAATTATTGTATGTTATTTCATAGAGATCATAGAGAAAATTAATATTCTTTACTTGGCTTCATATTAAGGTAGGTGATGGACTGAGCTCGGCCAGCCACGTGATTGGAGACCTGACTCCAGCTACGTGGTATGAACTGTGCGTAGAGGCGTTTTGCGACGCGGGTGTGGAGCGGGTTACGTTAAGAGCCGATACTCATACTTTAGCTGGAGGTAAGATTGAAAGAAACCAAAATCTTCACAGTTTTGTGTCCGTCCAAGAATTGGACAAAGATCCTTGTCTATAAAATAATCACGTTCCCTTTCTTTAATCATTTTCGGTTTACTACAATTAAATGCTTAATTTGAGAAAAATATTTCATATTTTTATTAATTTTAGAAAAATATAAAATATTATCTACCCTTTTGTTTTTTTTTTTTTTGCGGATTTATAATCTACCCTAAGGTACGGCATTATCATCAAGAGGTAAGATAAATATTACCCGCGACAAATATCCCAAAAAAACCTTAACGATCATAATCTAATGAGAATCCATCTCATAACTCCACTCCCAAATTTTATTATGACTACTTAGGAGCCAACCACCCATCTCGTGTAAATAACCTCCTAATATTGCAATGAACATTATTTCCCTTTTACTGTTGGTACGTTTCGATACCAATAGGAAAACTCCCTTGCTATCTGACCTGATCTTCTGAAACTGATCGTGAAACACCTCGAAGTCTTTGAGTCGTAGCGGCGTATATAGCGGTGTATCTATATAGCCGTCTATTCTTTAAATTATACATCCGCCAAATTAAAGCAGCAACTTGCCAGTATTCTTAGTATCGCCGAGTTCATGAAGCTGCGATAAGCACTTACCATCAGGTGTACCGTGACTAGTCTGCCATTATAAAGCATTGCAAAACAATACATATTTTTTTCCAGGTCGAATCCCTCCAATGAAGCCTTCATCACCATTATCGGGTGGTTCACGACCGACATCTCTGCGGACAGTACTTGTGTCGTGCGTCGCTAGCGGAGTGGTGATAATTGTCACTCTAGCAGCTATAGTGTGCCTTGTGCACGGCAAGAAAAAGTGAGTCTTATTGATATTATGTAGATACTATCTAGACATCATCAATAGCCCAGGTAGTTTGAGCAATATATCCAGAAGTCACGGTAAGCTCATCGTGACTTCAAAATCATACTTCTTGTTTCGTGAATTCCAGTACCATTCTTTATTTTTTTAAACACTTTTGGTCACATGATATTTTGAGGATACGGTACTTACGAAGTTCTATTTTTTTGATGTGAAACATCTAATGCGGAGGGAGGGTAAAATCGGCTGTTAGCGTGGCGACGCTTTTATTTTACTTGTCCTGTTCAAATCTTGCAAGTTAATTTGGCATACTCCCGGTTTCCAATTGAGCTGAAATTTTACACGCATATGTATATCGCGTGACAATGCAATATTATGATGACATGGAGCTGATCTGATGATGGAACTGGAAGGTGGACATAGGAACTTCATAACGAAAGGCGCAACCCTACTGAGTTTGGACTCGTTTGATTCGTCTTTTATCTTTAGTTGGTATCCAGGTTCTGATGATGGAGTTAGAAGGTGCCCATAGGAACTCCATTATAAAACGACATAATCCCATCGAGTTTGGGCTCGTATGATTCGTCTTGACGAGTACTTCGTCTCTAGATGGTATCCAGGGTCTGACGATGGAGCTGGAAGGTGGTCACAGTAACTCTGTAATGAAACGACGCAACCCTATCGAGTTTATACCCGTTTCATTCGTCTTGAGGAGTACTTTGTCAAGTTATGATCATTTTATTATCTACAAAATAATTTCGATGTTTTCACATCAGTTAGACGTCCCGCGACGTCTAGTTTTTTATGTAACGAAGGTGGTAAAAAAGCACAGGGCATCCTGATGGTAAGTGGTTACCGCAGATACTAACATCACCAGAGGCATCAATAGCTCGTTCCCCATCTCAGAGAAAGGGATAGGAGATAGAAGGGAAATATGATAGAGGAGATGGGACGCTGTACAGTAAGGATAATACGGAGGTGGTTTGGGCCTCCAGCGCTCTTTGAAATCCAACAGCAAGAGTACCTATTGATGCTTAACGCCGATTTTCTGCGAGAGGGTAGTAATCCCCCCATAGAACCGGTCCATACATGACTGATCCAGTTTCTAACATAATATTTTTGTATAAATCTCTTGCATAGATAATGGACTATGAATCTAATCTATATAACTCACAAATAGAGAAGTACAGTGCAATGTATCGTGTTAATTCCAGATTCTTCTGCATTTCAAATGACCACTACATGAGAGATGACAGGAAATTAAGTGAAAGCAACGAAGCAGAAAGGGAGAAGCTCCGAGAGGGACAGAAACTGTACTCTTCTTCATCTATCAACGGCAATGAGAAGTCTAATGATGATTCGTCAGGTATCTACTAAGTTTTTCATTTTTCATATGTTTTTTATATTTTGGGTCTTATTTTTTGGTAATTTGTAAAAACAGATGCGGGTATATTGTAGAAGTTTCCGTGTTTATTTCTGTTAGTCGAAATCAAGTATTATGTCATAACATAACACAGTATGGTACAGATGCTGCGATTGTTCTTGCATTGTATTGTATTGCTGCCCTAAACGTTTGGACCTCGAGTTCGGACTTCATTATTTATGACGTTTTCATGAACGGGAAAAGAATGAATTGGAGGCTATCCCCCGCTATAATCAAAACATGTCGAGGTGTTTCTCGGTCGATCAAGTGAGTACGTTCACTTCGTACCCAATCCAATCACCGGTTATACAGTAGTTTACTTTCCTTCGTCACTTCCTACGAAACATGGATAAAGAATAGGATACCTAGTAATAGTCGCTCATAAGAAACAACGTTAGTTCAAAATAGCTAGGAACATACTAGTGAAGTACAAATTATTTGTGAATAAGGCAAAAGAGATTTGTACGAGTGGGAATTGAACCCGCATCTTTTCCAATCTAGGGAAGTGCTCTAAGCCATTGAGCTATCGTACAGATCTCTCGATCATCCCAATCTCCTTATTACATATTGGTTTAATGCATGTAAATGCTTTCCGATAGATGGCGTTGGTCGTAAAGACAAATGTGATAAGGAGATTTGGGATGATCGAGAGATCTGTACGATAGTTCAGTGGCTTAGAGCACTTCCCCGGATCGGAAAAGACGCGGGTTCAATTCCCGCTCGTACAGAAAATCTCTTTTTCCTTATTCACAAATAATTTGTACTTTAAAAAGTGGCGGAGCAAATGCTAAAAAATATAGACCAAAAATACTAGTGAAGTTTTACTGTCCCGTATACTGGACACGAGGCTCCAGTTTCTCCAGAAGGTGCACATTGCAGCGGAGCTGTACGAGATCAGCCCGTACGCGACGTTCGGCGTGTCGGCGGCGCACTCGCTGCAGTTCCGCACGCTGGCGCGCCGCGACGACGACGCCGCGCCGCCGCACCGCCGCCGCCACCGCGCCTGCGACCACTACCGCTACGGTACGTTGTGTATGCGCCGTACATAACGGCTGGACTGCAGCCACAGAACAGGCAATATGTTTATGTGAAACGACGTTGCGATGCGTCGCCACACTAATTTATTCAATTGTTATGAAACTCATATGTTGACAGAAGCATTTAACAAGGAAGCATAACGTCACTCAATAAACCAATAATAGTTTTAATTCATCTATGGATAACGAGAGGGCGCTAACTAATTATTTTTTAAGTAAATACTAGAAATAAAGAGAATTACGTTTCGTATATTACTGTGGGGGCAAGAGAGAGAGGTGCGAGCACACATTTTCTTTCTCTCTTTCTCACTATTAATATATATTAACATTATTAGTAATATATATATATATATTTATTGTTAAGTTTTACTTCCGTCGTATGGTCTAAAGCACACTTGTTTTTTTTCACAACTGCACTAATGAATAATCATTGTACCGCGGAGGACTTTTTAACATACAATTTCATGGACACAAAGTAC
Source organism: Leucoma salicis (assembly GCA_948253155.1). Lineage (NCBI taxonomy): Eukaryota > Metazoa > Arthropoda > Insecta > Lepidoptera > Erebidae > Leucoma > Leucoma salicis. The sequence continues at coordinate 1,190,864 of OX411804.1, forward strand.
ACGCTGGCTCAGTACAACTATTTGTGGATCACACAAAGAGTTGTCCTGTGTGGGAATCGAACCCACAACACTCGGGCGGGAGGCCAGTATCTAAACCACTCCGCCATCTGTGCGTTTCTAATAATACTCAAACAATATTCTCATTCATTATTTATGTTATAATAAAAGCATTTATTTACACTCACTTATAAATTACATGTAAGGTCAGGCGGGGCATGTACATCATACAATTCTTCAAATGCAAATTTTAATATCAATATTTCTTTAGTTTATCGAATTAGGCGTTGGATAAAAATATATAAATTATTTATTTGGCTATATGAACTGCTTGTTATTTTTTATAAAAAACAGTATAATTTTGGTATAGTTGACTTTCTTTTTAACTTGGCATTTAGACGCACTTTCCCAGCAAAACGGGGTAAGTGCACCTACGCGTTAAAACACATAATATAAAATACACCATGGTTTAGATAGTGTAGATTATCTAAAATTTACTCGCAATAATTGCACTAGTTGCTTCATCTGCACAGTATTAGAAAATCATGACAATTAAATCGTCATTATGTTTGTTTTAAATATAAACATATGAAAAATTATCGTACGACATTCAGAAATTATAACAAATATTTTGGTAACGTAAATAATATTAAATAAACATACCAATTAGTTAAGGAAATGACCAGATTAATTTTAATATTTGACATTGTTCACTAACTTAAATAAAATTCTTGAAAAAGACGCCATCTATCGGAAGTATTTTCATACATTATACCGACCAGGTAAACTTACTTTTACAATTAAGATTTTACCTAATAATGATGCAAACCCTATAAATATTTAGATATTTATATATATATATATATATATATATATATATTTAGCAATTGACATGCTATACATCAAACACAATATGAAATCTAAAATATCCTGACAGATGGCGTCTGCGTCACCCAAAGACGTTAAGTATGAATGTGTTATCGAAATTAGCAGTCAGGAGCAATGGTTACGATGCCTGAATTAGCAAAGCATCTGGACGGTATCCAGGCGATGCAGGTTCAAATCCTGCTCGTGACTGTTATTTTCGATTTCACATTTTTCACTTTGTGTTTAATGCATAGTGCTAAGCATGTCAAATGCTAAAAAAATATAGAAAAATATCTAAATATTTGTAGGGTTTGCGTCATTATTAGGTAAAATCTTAATTGTGAAATTAAGTTTACCTGGTCATTATAATGTATGAAAATACTTCTGACAGATGGCGTCTGCGTCACCCAAAGACGTTAAGTATGAATGTGTTATTGAAATTAGCAGTCAGGAGCAATGGTCACGATGGCTGAATTGGCAAAGCATCTGGACGGTATCTAGGAGATGCAAGTTCAAATCCTGCTCATGACTGTTATTTTCGATTTCACATTTTTCACTTTGTGTTTAAATTTTACTAACTGTTCTTTATCGTTAGATGGTGGTATTCTCAAATACTTGCTTAATATTCGAGATATTGATACTAGGTGCACTAGCCCCATAGATGCACATCTCCCACCTGACCTTACATACATATTGTCATGCCTTTTTCCCGTAGGGGTAGGCAGAGACAACTTCTCTCCATTTAAACCCATTGTCACCCCGTGCGCCAAGTGTTACCACCCTTTTTTTTCCGAGTGTCACCGGTACGCACTGTGCGCAAGCCCATATACCCCAAACTCTTCGCAAACTTTGATGGCCAAAAGAAAAAAGAGCAAGTGTTTTACGGCGGACTTCCTATCCACATCATCAGTGGAGTTTTGCAACATCAGGGATCTTCACAGTAATCTCGACGCCGTCCATCACCATCTCGAGACGGCGCGGCCTTCCTTGCTCTTTTTGACGGAGACGCAGATAGGCGCTCCAGACGACATTTCGTACCTTAAATACCCTGGCTACGAACTGGAGCATTCCTTCCATCGTAAAGCCGGGGTGTGCGTATTCGTTCGGAGTGATGTCTGTTGTAACCGCCTTCGGGGCCTTGAACATGGCGAACTGTTCATTTTATGGCTACGCGTTGAATATGGTGGAACAGACCGCATCTACGCGTGCCTTTACATATCCCATGGCAGTGATTCGGGGCGCCTTTTCGAGAACGTCAAACGACTTGCAAGCTATCCCACTGGGAGTAGAGCTTTCTGGTCGCTCGCCAAGGTAGTGCAGGGCAACTTCTGCCAGTCTAGTCTTCCACCACTGCGGAAACTGGACGGCAATTTGGCCCATAGTGCAAAAGAGAAAGCCGATGTTATGGGCCGACTCTTTGCCTCAAACTCGACTTTGGACGCCGGAGCGGCCACACCACCCACCATCCCTCGGTTTGAAAGCTCCATGCCTGAAATACGCATTACGCAACGTGTGGTCAGGCGGGAGCTGCTGCTGCTGGACGTCCATAAGTCGAGTGGGCCGGATGGCATCCCTGCGGTGGTTCTTCGAATATGCGCCCCTGAGTTGACCCTCGTCCTTACGCGCCTGTTCCGCCTTTCATACAGTACCGGCAGGATTCCTACTTCATGGAAGGTAGCCCATATACACCCGATTCCCAAAAGGGGTGATCGGTCGGACCCGTTGAATTACAGGCCAATCGCGATAACATCCCTGCTCTCCAGGGTACTAGAGAGGGTTATTAACCGCCGACTTCTGCAGTACCTAGAGGATCACCAGCTGATCAGTGATCGCCAATACGGCTTTCGTCAAGGTCGATCTGCTGGTGATCTTCTCGTGTACCTCACTCATCGCTGGGCAGAGGCCTTGGAGGGTGGGGGTGAAGCTTTGGCGTTCAGCCTGGACATCGCGAAGGCGTTCGACAGGGTCTGGCATAGGGGCCTTCTATCGAAGCTACCATCGTATGGAATCCCCGAGGGGATCTGCAAGTGGATCGCCGGCTTCCTCCATGGTCGCAGCATCAAAGTCGTTGTAGACGGATGCTGCTCTGATACCATGGAGATTAATGCTGGCGTTACTCAAGGCTCGGTGCTCGCCCCAACGCTGTTCATCCTGCATATCAATGACTTGCTATCAATAGAGAGTATACATTGCTATGCGGATAACAGTACGGGTGATGCGCGATATACCGGCCATCAGAAAGTCCCTCGGAGGAGAGTCGGACCCAACTTGAGTCTGAAGTCGAGCGCTCTCTAGGGTGGGCCTTGGAATGGGGAGAAAAGAACTTGGTTCAATTCAACTTTACGAAGACACACGTTTGCGCGTTCACTGCAAAGAAGGACGCATTTGTCGTAACGCCCCAGTTTCAAGGGGTAACTCTCCCGGTCTCCGATAGTATTGGGATCCTCGGCATCGACATATCTTGTAAAGTCCAGTTCGGGAGTCATTTGGAGGACAAAGTCAAATTGGCGAGCAAGAAACTGGGCGTTCTGAACAGAGCTAAGCGGTACTCCACACCGAGGCAGCGATTTGTGCTGTATAAAGCACAAGTCCGCCCTCACGTGGAGTACTGCTCACATCTCTGGGCAGGCGCACCAAAATACCAGCTCGACCCACTTGACTCCCTGTAAAGACGAGCTGTTCGGATTGTCGATGATCCCAATCTCACGGATGTGCTGGAGTCGTTGGGGCGATGGAGAGACTTTGGGGCTCTCTGTGTGCTCTATCGACTCTTCAACGGGGAGTGCTCTGATGAATTCTTTGAGGTGGTACCAACATCGCCGTTTTACCACCGGACCACGAGACGCCGTACTAGGGTTCATCCATACCACCTGGAAACGATCTCGTCCAAGACGGTTCGTTTTCAGCGTTCTTTTCTACCACGTACGTGTAAGATCTGGAATGAACTTCATGCTACGGTGTTTCCCTAGTCCATGGGCGGCGGTTACCACTTACCATCAGGTGGGCCGTCTGCTCGTCTGCCACCGTTGGCAATAAAAAAAAAATCTAGATGGACTGTCACTTATAAACGTCATAAAAATCGGGCGGGAATTATATGCTAGTGTGCGTGACAGCTGTCATTACGCTTGTGCAATTTATGTTTGTGTGCGTGCGTAATGATACCAGTTTCAGTAGTAGTATTAAATTATGGAAAAATTATATTATCATAGATTCTAGACATTCTTATACTACAAAATATTTCGTAGGTATATAGTCCATTATCTCTTTCTATTTACTCTCATAATCTTAATATATTATAAAAAATATATACTATATTATAACCTCTTCTTTAATGAGAATACTACTATAACCCACGATAATTATAAATTTAAAAATGTAAACAATCTTCATCATTAAAATAAATAATAATATTACAAATAGTAATATTGTAATTAATTCCAAAAATTACTACTGTGCAGCTTTATGGATCCATTAAAAACGCTAATAATTATGTTAGGTAATGTTTCTATTACTCTCTATCGTTAAAATATCATCAACTTTGCAAGATTACGTGGGAAATTTAAGTTCATAAACTGGTATCACATAAAAAAATACGAACTAAAATTAATTAATTTTCGGAATATTTAAATGACTTATTTAGCCAGTTATTGTATGAAATAATGTTACTAACCGATGATAAGAAATATTTTTAGTGCTCATATTCCGATTTTTGTAGTTTCGACACACTTTAAATACACACGTTGACATTTTAAATGACACAACAATGCTACTGGATACGACCTTGTCAAGTGACGTCACGATTGACACTAACAGCCATAGAACAGCATTTGGATGAAAAGTTCACCCCAATTTTTTTTGACGCGCTTACAACGCTGAGGCGCCATCTAGAAATATAATTAATCTAAGAAAGTGGTACTTAAAATAGTATGTAGTAGTATCTGCTGAAATAATACATTTAATTAAACACAAATGCTAAAAATATATATAAATATAATACATTTAATAATTTGTTTTATGAAACAATCGGGTAATCTAATTAGTGTTTAGTAAGTTAATAGTAGCATTACCTACTTTATAAAATAATAACCTAGTACGACACTAAAATAGTTTAAAAAAATATAATTAATTTTATACGGTAAGTATAATTTGACTACTTGGTGTCGTCGCGTTATGACGGTCGTCGATAAAGCGCGTGGCACGCAGCTGCCGCAGCCGCTGGACTCGTCCGTTTGGCCGCCAGATGAGTCGAGCCTGTCTAAATGCTCGACAGTGGAGGCGCGGCACCGCGCGCGCGCGGCGGCGGCGGGGGGGGGCTGGCGCCGCGACGCGCGCTCCGACTCCGACGACAACAGCGACAGCGCCGCCAACACCACCACCAAGGGTACGCCAGCCATGATGACTGTTTTTCAAAATCTATTCTATGATATTCAGAAGTATCTAATAACTGAAAAATATACCTATCATATATTATTTCTGTAAAAATGTAAAGAGCGAATGACGTCACGTCTTAGCACGAGACGTCATTTCGGTCTAATACTAATTAGCTGTGCTAATTAGTGATTAAGCTATCATGGCGGATTGTTGTATTTTGTAAGTTTATTTTATCAAATATATTATAAATCTCACCATTAAAATAAGAATTAATATATTTTTCGAAATCCTTGAATCCTATTTCATTAGATCACTTCAATATTTTGGGGATACTTTATTACTGCCGGTATTACGGTACGAAGTTCGCCGGGTCAGCTAGTAAATTATAAATTAAAAACTAATCAATGTTTAGCTATTTTAAATTAAAACGTAAAAAGCACAGTTTTATTATGATTGTACCACTTACTTTGCACCCTATATCTACTTTTTAACAATCATTATTACTTATTATAATCTCATTTTCTACTCTAGTTCAATAAGCCGTTACAGCATGTTTTTGGTTTTTTAAACAACCTATATATTTTTTTTAAATGTTGTAGGTTCAGGCGCGTCCCCGTGCGGCAGCGCGTACGGCAGCGGCCGGCGCAGCGCCCGCACGACCAGCAGGTAGAACTCAGGTACCTTCCCCGCTCGCTCCTCCGGCTGCCACGCTCACCGGCTTCACCCTAGTGTTGCACTCGTTCTCAACTCTAAGTAGCACCTAAATAGTTTGTCTATAACAATACGTATAATATATATTATTATGTATGTGTAGTAGATTGAATCTAATTTTGTTAAAAACTGTTAAAAACAGTAACAAAAGTAGTTACCTTTTCTAAATTTAGAATATATCCACGATACGGCTTGTTGAAACCAGATAAGCTATTAAACTTTTTCTTAGATTTAAGTAATTTGCAAGCCGGCAAAATATTTACTTTCCAAATATTTATCGAACAGTGGAGGCCCCAACGGGAGCGACGGCCTCTCGGGGAGCTTCGTCCCCGTCCCCGCTGATATATCTTCTTTAATTGACAAGTAAGGCAGCTAATCATTATAACATTTTATATCTTTAATGTATATAGGTAGAGGTGCCTGAGTATTGTCTATGTTTGCAATTTAATTTTTTTGTGAATAAGACTAAGGTAGGTACAACTGATTAAAATTACATCCAATATCTCCGCATACTGTAGTATGCAGACAAGAGACTTTTATGTGTCGTAATAACAAAATATCGAAGTAAATGGCGATACTTCTATTGGAATCGTCCATGTTTAAGACTAAGCGTACGCTGAGACGCAGGTGACGTAGATCCTTACAAATAATATACTCAAGCAGACAGGCATTCAGATCTTCTAGTTAGTAGTTAGTTCTATCCATCCATCCATCAGCATTTCAACGTCCACTGCTGGACATAGGCCTCCCCAAGAGAACGCCACAACGAGCGGTCCCGTCATGGGGGATAATGCCGTAATCGCCACACTTGGCAGGCGGGTTGGCGATTGCAGTGGATGTTGTTAATATACTCGAGGGAGTGCTGCTGACCACTCCCCCGGTATTCCCTCAGTCGGCTCTTACGACTACCGTGGGTAGAGAGGGGTGGGACAATTCTAAAGCCGGCCCCACACGGCACAGCTGGTCCCACACGGCACAGTAGTTAGTTAGCTACTAGTTTCACTAATGGTAGAACCTTACTAATATCTACTACATTCTCACATCAGCCCGGAGTTTGGAAATGTGCCCGATAGACGCTCGGCTCGCCTATATTACGTGGGACTTAAACATAGCTGGCGAATCGTGGGTGCTTATTACACCTCTGCCTACCCCTTCGGGGAATACAGGCGTAATGCTATGCTACCTTCTCACAAAAAATCATCGTGAAACAATGGTATGTACTCATATACTGTTATGTTTCATATGGTGAGTGAGAGCGCCAAAGAACAAATCCTCTTCCTTATCCTCTCCTTAATATTATTACTCTCTACACCCTATCCCTTTCCTTGGAGTTGGTGACGCGTAAGTTATGCCTTTGGTGTTGCTAGCGTCTCAGCTTCGGTAACCGCTTACCATCAGGAGGTGGGCCATATGCTTGTTTGCCACTCGAGTAGTAAAAAATATATCTATACTAATATATAAAGCTGAAGAGTTTGTTTGTTTGCTTGAACGCGCAAATCTCAGGAACTACTAGTCCGATTTGAAAAATTCTGTCAGTGTTAGATAGCCCATTTATCGATGAAGGCTATATGCTATATATCATCACGCAAAGACCAATACGAGCAGAGCACCAATGAAGAATGACAGAATTGTTCCCCTTTAAAAGTTCTAAAAAAATGTGCGTGACAGCATATTATTATGTCTATCTTTTAAGGTTGGTTCACTATAACCTTTTTCAAGCTAACCAAATTTGTTCTAAAATAATGCATTATTTTCGAAGATGTTTTTATAAACATGATATTAATCCTTATCCAAATAAATAAGTACGTTATTCATAACAAGTATTTAATTTGACATAAAATTGCCCTTTACATTATTCGATTTCAATGAATATCTTAGGAGAAATTGCAGTTTTAAAATAACATCGCAGCAAAATAATGATCAAGTACTGCGCCCGCATTTATGGTGTGCAAGGCCGGCGCGCAGTCATGAGGGGGAAGAGCGGTGGCCTTAGTTAGCTCTGCGAAATACCATAGCCCAAAGTAACTATTCCATGCGGACGAAGTCGCGGGCAGAAGCTAGTCATGTAATAGGCTTCATTATAATTCTATCATAAATAATGTTAATATAATTAGTGTTAGAAAAAATATATCTCTCTTTTTTTTTCAGGTACGAACAAAGGAAAGAACAAGAACGCAGGGAATGTACAATCCACGTCTAGCATTGGTTCTTTAAAACAAAATGCCTAAAAGTCTCTTTACTAAAGCCTAAGGTCGCATGGGGTATTTTTCTTGCCGACATATACTGCATAACTACTAATAGGTACCCACATGCCCTTCTTTTCAACTCTTCTTAACAAGTATTATATCAAAACAAAAATATTACATTTTGCAGCCAAGATTTCTTTTCCTAGACATTCTGCAAGAACAACGTTAGTCCATCCATCCATCCATCAGCCTTTCGACGTCCACTGCTTGACATAGGCCTCCCCAAGAGAACGCCACAACGAACGGTCCTGTGCTGTTTCGCTCATATGGGGGATAGTGCCGTAATCGCTTGGCAGGCGGTTAGTACCTACCTACTCCCTTAGTACCTACCCCTACCATTCAAAATTGTTGCCATACTCTCTTTAATTTTGTTGTTAAGAAAATCTCGAGCTGTTAAGCAGTGTGACTTAGCCTTAAGTGTCAAAAATCTCAAAGTACATTTTAAAATGTGTAAAGCCTAAACAAGACAAATTCTTCATATAAGTGAAAATCTATAGTTTGAGGTCAATTGTTTGTAAATCCTTAAAATACTTTGTGATTACCCCACAGAAGTGACTCCCCATTTACTTAATGTTATTGAATTGTTAAATAAATAATTTATTTAAACGCTGTTAGATATTTAAATGGCATCTAACGAAGTGTAAATATTAGTATAAATGTCAAATATTAATTAGTGACTAACGTAATGTCATGGTTTGCTGTGAGATTAGTAAAGAAAGAGTATTAAAATCTGTCAGTCCGTATTTTGCATAATAATCTCACAGCAAATCCAAAGAACCTAATATGCGTGCTAACAAAGTTTAATGGGCAAAGCGTAAAATATGGTGCGCATGAAATATTTTTAATGTAAAATAAAATATAAATCGAGTAGATACATAAGTAATTTTAACGGCTGTTCCAAACTGCAAAAAATACATATCATTGTAATAGACTGCCAGTTCGTAAGTAATTCGTAATTCTTTTTACTATATTGTTGATTAATATAGTTAAATAGGTATGAATTATACACTATTGTATAAAAATCTTTCTATATACATGTTGTGTAATAATAAAATTATTGATATTAGTATGGGAGGAAGAAATAAAGATGTGTGTTGTGGTATGAAGTGTTATTTCGTTATCATCGTATAACTCATAATAAATTATCAAATGTCCTAGTATATTATCTGAAGAATGACATAACGATTGAATTCAATTCATTCTGTCGTACCTTCTTCAGTTTCGAAGCCTCGAAGTCTATATTTAGAAATTATGGTCTAGAGTATCTTCAAAAATATCTTGTACTTTTCCAGATCATGGGTTCAAAGATTATAAATACCTACGCCAGAAATCTTGTAAATTTAAATGTGAAATAGAACATGTTTATTACAAGCAGGAAATCGTGTTTTCAGGAATACCAGTCCAGTTACGACGCCTTTTTGAAACGACGACAGAAGTTCTAATTCATATAGATACCCTTCGAGGTATTTAAGCTTTTTACTTTTGCACACCTCATAAGCGAAGCGTTGAGGTGTGTTCTACTCCCGGTTGACACGGCACAGCTGATTTTTAAAACTTAAAATGTCTCTATTTATCATATATTGCGCTTGTAAAATAATATCTACACACACATATAAAGAACAAACACTATTTTTAACACTAATAATATTTATGCCATTTTTGTTATTTAAACTAGTTAAAAAACTGTTTGAAAAAAATCTGGCTTGGACGTCCGTGAGTTGTAGGTAATGTATGTTAACACGATAACGACCAAAATACTTTACTAATCGAGTCTTTTTTTTTTCGTTTACGAATTATTATGACTAGGAATAGAGCCCTATTACTTTTCACGTTCTGATTCGATGTGGTTTAATTGTTATTAAATAAACAATAAAATACTGAATATTTTCGGCATTAACGCTCGACGCGACATTGAAACCAGCGCCTTTCATGAGAACTACCTTTTTACGTACGCATAGCCACCGGTGGTTTTACTATCGTCAACAGAACGCTCTTACCTTTGCTTGACGAACAGATGATATTTGTCAAGTATAATAACTATTTTATCCATAACAATAATTAAAAACACTAAACACGTAAATAATAACACAACAACGTTATAAAACACGAAAAAAACATATTTTACATTCAACAATTTTTTTTTTGCGTGGGCTTGGTGTCACGGTGTTTTCACTTAGAACAAAGTATAAAATTATAAGGCAACCAAGTTGGAAGATAAACGGTTTAGAGATTTCTTGTTGAACTCATTGATTTTTTTTTAAACTAGCGATGTCTTTTTGTTTTCTTAAATTGTTTTTGTTTGCAGTTTAATAAATTATTCAATTTTACATGTTTATATATATGCACTTATGCAGGTAGGTATATGTGTCAACTAATGGATTGTTGTTCTTACTAATTGCCAGATGGCGCCTTGCAAAATGACTGAGAGGTAGACCAATATAGAAGTACCTACTTCTTAAAATTAGCGCTAGATGGCGTATAAGACATGAAACCCACATTAGTACTTTTTGAAATTAGCGCTATCTATGTGATTTATTGAAAACTACTTAGTAAAACCAATACATTATTAGTTACTTATCAAATAATCAATTTTATTGTGAAAAATGAAGATTATGAGGCATGCAGTTTTGGATTTTCCAAAGTATTTTATATTTAGCTCATGTTCTTGTCTCAATTTTGGAACCGTCCATTGAACAACTCGGACAACTCATATCCCAGAAATTATATACTTAGGTACGTAATATTTTTATATATAATTTTAGCATTTGACAAGCTTAGCCATTTCTATTTAACACAAAGTGTGAAAATGTGAAATCTAAAATAACAGTCATGAGCCGAATTTGAATCTGCATCTCCAGTAATACCGTCCCAGATGCTTTGCCAATTCAGCCATCGTGACAATGATTGGCCGTGTGGGGCCGGCTTTAGAATTGCCCCACCCCTCTCTACCCACGGGAGTCGTAAGAGCCGACTGAGGGAATACCGGGGGAGTGGGCAGCAGCACTCCCTCGAGTATTAAAAACATCCACTGCGATCGCCAACCCGCCTGCCAAGCGTGGCGATTACGGCAATATCCCCCATGACGGGACCGCTCGTTGTGGCGTTCTCTTGGGGAGGCCTATGTCCAGCAGTGGACGATGAAAGGCTGATGGATGGATGGATGGATGGACAATGATTGCTCGGGACTGCGAATTTCGATAAAACATTAATTCGTCTTGCGTGACGCCTGCGCCATCTGTCGGAAGTATTTGCATACATTATACCCACCAGGTAAACTTAATTTTACAATTTAGATTTTACCTAATAATGACGCAAACCCTATAAATATTTAGATATTTTTATATATATTTTTAGCATTTGACATGCTTAGCAACATACATTAAACACAAAGTGAAAAATGTGAAATCGAAAATAACAGTCACAAGCAGGATTCGAACCTGCATCTCTTGGATACCGTCCAGACGCGCGATTTTTTGGCGCCAGTGCGTGATCTCCATCCGCGTCCCTGACATCCCTCGCGCTTATATTCAGACTCGTGTAAATGTAAACATGCCACGCCAATCGCTGGAACGTCTCCGAGGAACAACTGCTCGCAGGACTGGCGCTAAAAACTAGCAGCGTGTAAACGACCGTTTTACGGGATATACTATGCTAGTTAATGGGGACGAGATTTATGTGCTGGAAAATTGTAGTCGTGTAAACTTACCATAACTTTTTTTATTCTTTTTTTAATTTGAAGACTAACTTCTTTTTTGACGGGCCTCGTAGCGTAGTCGGTAGTGTAAACCGACTTCCGTGCACGAGGTCGTGGGTTCGATTCCCACTCAGGACGACGTTAAGTATGAATGTGTTATCATTGTGTGTTATATTATGTGTGTTATTATTTTGTGTTATATTATGTGCGTTGTGTTATGAGATTAGCAGTCGGGAAGGGTCACGATGGCTGAATTGGCAAAGCATCTGGACGGTATCCAGGAGATGCAGGTTCGAATCCTACTCGTGACTGTTATTTTCGATTTCACATTTTTCACTTTGTGTTTAACATCAGTAGGTGTCTAACACGGATATCGTATAAAATTTATTTTTTGCTTTTTAGTGTTTTCTATTAAATAGGTCAAAGTAGGTGGTGCACGATAGGGAGGAATTCCTTGGGTGCATCTCGTATAAGAAAAGATCGAGTACAGGAGCGCAGTAGAGAAAGAAATAAAGCACAGCAAAAAAAAAACATACAGTCGAATTGAAAGCCTCCTCCTTTTTGAAGTCGGTTGATAATATTAAAGTCAAAAGTAAGTCCTAGTTACAAAACGGGTCATTGGCGGATTCAATGGGATCGCCATAAAGAAGAAGAAGAAGAAGAAGAAGAAGAAGTCCTAGTTGACGCTCTGTCGTGATTTTGTTTATTTATCGATGTGTGCGTGCGTAATAGGCAATTCGGTGAAGCGATACACACTTGAATTGTAAGTAATTAGAAAAAAGAGTGGGGCGCGTCTTCGTGGATGGCACTGTCTATATCGTGGGTATCTCATTAAAGAAGAGGTTATATATAGGTAGTATATGTTTTGTATATTTATATTAAGATTATGAGAGTAAATAGAAAGAGAATAAAATGTTTCGTGGAGATAATTGACTATATACCTACGAAACATTTTTTAGTATAAGAATGTTTTGAATCTATTATAATATAATTTTCTCATAATTTAATACCACCATTGAAACTGGTATCATTACGCACGCGCACAAATACAAATTGCACAAGCGTAATGACAGCTGTCACGCACACTAGCATAATAATTCCCGCCTGATTTTTATGACGTTTATAAGAGTGATACTCCATCTGGATAAATATTTTTTAATCTAAGAATATTTATTGATTCGACTCGATTTTTTTATTCTTTTTCTTTTGTTTAGGTATATTTCATTTGATTTGAACAATTATCGATTATTGTTATGTAACTATTGTTTGGATAATTTGAACAGGCTATGATTCGCTTCTTTGCGACATGAACGTGATATTGTCAATTAAAATAACATAAAATTTATAAATGTCATGTTATAGTTGCAAAAAAGCGATTTACAAGGAAATCCAACACGAGGTATACAAAATATCATATTTTTATTCATTCAAAAGTACGTAAGGTGTAGATTGATAATCAACTCTTGTTCACACATAAAATTATCAAAGTGAACAGCGCGCTTTTAATCTTCTTGCATAATGATTTTACATTTATAAAATACCTTCTTCCAATCTTCTGGCGTAACATGTGTACATACATATTGCAATAATGTGAATTTTGAGACAGTGTGGTTCGTATTGAGCCACGTTTCATCGAGAAAAACTATTTTGTGCCAGTCCAAAATGTTTTTGACTTTGCGCAAGAAATCTATCCGGGCAAGGGCGATGTCCGTTCCATCCATCCATCGGCCTTTCGACGTCCACTGCTGGACATAGGCCTCCCCAAGAGAAGTCCACAACGAGCGGTCCTGTGCCGACCGCATTTTTTTTTTTTGTGTGCTCATTATTGAGGATAATGCCATAATCGCCACGCTTGGCAGGCGGGTTGGCGATCGCATTGGATGTTGTTAATACTCGAGGGAGTGCTGCTGTCCACTCCCCCGGTATTACCGTTCACTCCATTATTATTTTCCTTTTTAAATTTGAACCCAATTTTTTTCAAAATTTCGGGCAAAGATGCTATGCTTGCTTTGAATAAACCTGCATCTACAAGGGACTCGACCAATTTTTTCAGGGTATGTAATTCTCCACGTGCGTAATATGCATATATGTGGTTGCGAATTGCAGCGACATCAAAATCGTCAATATTCGTGACTGGAGAAGCTTTTTTTCTCTTTTTATATGGCGTTGTCAATTTTTTGTCTGCGGCTTCTTCCGGCATCTCTGTTGATGTCTCACTATACTTTTCTTCGCTGATGCGAGTCACTGAAGCTACTCCTATGCCAAGAGCATCCGCAACTCTGTTACATACTTCCGCCGCAGCGATCCGCCATTTTTTTTAACAAAACACAAATAAGTAATAAATTAAAACTGGAGACACGTACCGTATACAAGGCATCGGCACTCGTACTGACCAGTACTGACTGGCCTGATTCAAACAAAATGGCGCTCACTCCACCGCTCCCCACAGGCCTTCCCCGTCGTCCACCACCCGATGACTGATAAATTAAATAACATTGTGGGGTTCGGAATTTCCGAACGCACTATGATTTGACAGCGCGGCAAAAACTAACTAACTGCATGTTTGTACTTGTTCGCCTGATACATGTTATTACATGTAACATTACACTCTCGCAAGACTCGCAGTGACTCGCTCGTTAATTTAATTGGTGATTGTTAATTAATCGGATCTGTGCTGCATGTGTGTATATTGTGTTTGACTTACACTTCAGACTTCAAGGTGGAACAGGGGAACATAGTATAAGTTTCCAAAATCACCCGAAACATTATAATTAAATAGTATTTGTGATTTATTTTCTTTGCAAGATCAATAGTATGTAGTCTGTGCTCAGACGTACATCGCGTACAACACTATTCTTACAATCCCGTCTTAAAGTATAACGTATTCACAGGGTAAATGTACCGTTACAAAATTCAGAACTTGCAGGCATGATCTCGATGACAGCTATCGCAGCAATCAAGGTAAGTTTAACTAGAGTGAGTACCTAATTAGCCGCTTATTCGACTAATCTGACAATATTACAACACATCACTACTACAGAGTATTTCTCTTTTCGGAGTTTATAACACTATCTAATCTGTCGAGTTGTTTGAGCCATTGAAGGAATCACATTCGTTATCATTTATATTCGAGTCAACGATTGTCTCGGCATAAACATTCTAATAAATTTGTTATTATTTTATGGACAACTAGAAGGATTGGTTAAAATTTTAAAGTAGATTTTAGAGTAGATTTTCCTAAAACTATTAAAATTAGATTTCATATAAAATAAATATTTCTTTGATTTTATTACCTACGAATTGCTCATTCGCGTTTAATTTTATATAATTTTAAATTTACAGATATGATTATAAAAATCCTTTAAAAGGGAAACTTAATCATTTTATTATTATAATAGTACCAAGGTTATTAGATATATACATTATTAATAGGTACATTTATTTCTTATTCATGAATTTCCTATTCATTTCGTAAATTTGTATGCAGACCTATCTAGTAAATTCTATTAAATTAAAAGCTTAGCTTATCAAAACACTCATGTCAATCCGAATGTTGAAATGGTCACTGTAATCGATTTTAACATTAATTTCGCATTGTACACCGGCAATTTGTAGCGTAGCGTAGGCGTAGCGCAGCACTAATTATTATAAACTACTTTGCGTGTTCGGTGGTGTTGTTCGTCGCAAAATATCTATAAAATATTTGTTATTGTACAAATACGCGTACATTTTGTAAATAAAAACATAATAATTAAATGCAATTTATGTATAAGTTGTGTACAAATCAACTGAATCGTTGTTAAAACTTCTGGAAACTGCTTTACTTTGATTGTTTTCATACTATTCATGTCATGTATGTATATTGATTTATCATATACCAGTGACCTGTTTTTAGTATTTGTAATGTTTAACCATAAATAATTAATAATAGTATTAGGATCGACAGTGTCATTCATTCTAGACTTTAAATTTTTATTATATGCCGAGTGACTTGTGAGTGTGAGTAGCTGATGATTTTGACGAATTGAAAGTGTTCGTGATATTTCTGCCTATAATAGTTTATTTTAGTTTAATCATATATAAAACTATTCTATATCGTTATGGTGTATATGTTTCACAATGATGACGCCTATTGAGGAGAATAAAGATGAAAAAGTGAGTATTAGCACAAAATAATTATTTGGTTCTTGTATTATTAGTTGTTCTGTGAGGAACTCAGAAGGAGTTTACCATAACCTGTATGGCACACTGAGAATATAATTATTTATTCATTGAATAAATAAATAAAAACTGCAGAATGAAACGGTTTTGTAATGTATTTGTCTGAATTTTTTTAAATTTATGGTAACTTTTTTGAGCCAAATATTCTATATTTGAAGAATTAGACTACAATAGAAAGGTTTAATGTAGGTAAGTGGTCTTAATATCTTAAATAAATGAGGAGTGTTTATTAAAAAGGGCTCTTTTCTCTGTATGGAGTAAAAACTTTTTACTTCCTCTAGAATTTTATCTACAAAGGATTACATTTTTATAGAATGGATTTTTTAGTTGGAGAGCCCACCACTAACCCATGGATTGTTAATCCTGGTTATCTTTGGACACACACAAAATAACCTAATATTGCCAATCCGCACACACAGATAGAGGAGACTGTGATAATAGCAAGGTAGCATGTACAACAGTGAAAAAAATATCACCAATGCAATGGAACCATGCAATACGGCAGGACTCTCAGAACCGCAATGTTTTATTCTGCAAAATCTGAACACAAATTCGATATGTGTTTCGCCTGTATATGAGGCAGCCTCAGGACTGCTCTGCAACAAATGAGAATTATAAGAAGGATTCTGTTCAGGGTCTACTTACTATGAGGATACTTACTCTTTCAAAAAGTCATTCTATATGTGTATTCAACTAAATACTTATTAAAACTGGATCAATATTGCTTGTGTCACATAATATTTAGTTTACAAAATGTTATAAGCCAGCTGTTTAATTTTGTAAAATTCTAGCGTAGTATTTTTTATCATAAAGAATAAACTGTTACCATTGATACACTATACATCAATGACTGTTACACATAAAGTAGGTCCCTTTACAGGAGTCTTATTAGTTTTAAACAAGTGATGCGGTGAGGTAATGGTCTTAATTAAAAATAACAGTGAAGTTATTATTAAACAATATGAAAAAATATAGCATCATGCCATATTAGTAGACAGAGGTATATTACACACCCAAACTCCGGGCTGCTGAGAATGTTTCTTTATGAAAAAGCTCAATAACACCGCCAACCCGTGGTTGTATAGATGTTGGTTTGTGAATCACACGTAAACAGCTGAACTGGTTTGGATAAAATCTGGTAGGTAGTATAGACAAGATAGTGGATTAACATATATATAATAGTTTTTTCCTATGGTGCTCTCATTCACCATGTATGTGTATGTAGACGCGGCCTAATTTTCCGCAACTCGACGTCATAAATGCGCTTTTTTTGCGTGATGGGTTGATGGCACTACTCTTGCTAACCCAGTATCTCCAGAAAGCCTAGCAGACCCTTCACGTTGCCGACGACTTCGGGTAGAGACCTCGGAGACCCGAGGTATAGTGCTCGGTATCCGGCCACCCCCGCACATTCAAAAATGAGGTGGGTGGCTATTTCATGCAGGCTCTGCAAAGAGGGCTGTCTGTAACACCTTTTTTTTTGTTTAGGCGGGAAAAAATGTTCCTAACGGCACACCCCGTCGTTCGGGGCAACGAACAGGGTAGTGTGGGCCTGCACCACTAAAGAAACCCACCGTGTGCCGTCTCTCCGCCTTTATTGGCGGGCCACTGGAACTATGTTACATTCCTTTTGTGGTCCGCCGGCGGCTGTCTGTAACACCTAGAGTAATTGTATTTGTAAACGCGGGCTTATTTTTCCGGAACTCCACGTCGTTAGTGCGCCTATTTTGCGTGACGGGTTGATGGCACTACTCTTGCCAACCCAGCATCACCAGAAAGCCTAGCAGACCCTTGACGTTGCCGACTTCTGGGAGCGACCTCGGAGAGCCGAGGTATAGTGCCCGGTATTCTGCCACCCCCGGACATTCAAGAATGACGTGGGCGGCCGTTTCGTCTGCCTCCATGCAAGCTCTGCAAAGAGGGCTGTCTGTAACACCTAGAGTAAATAAGTGTTTATTCCATAAAGCATGTCCAGTAATGGCTCCCATTAGGATACGGAGCTGAGGCCTCTTCAAACGCCGTAGCTTTAGTGACAGTTCGGGGTAGATTGTCGGAAGGGGCTCTCTGGCTTGCCTGCATGTACCTAAGTTAGACCAGTATTCTTGGTGTTTTGTCGTAGTGTGTTTCGGAGCCAAGCGAACGGCAGGGGTAGAATGGGCTCTGGACCTTCCACTATCATCTCCGAACCCCCCCTTGCCAATACATCGGCAGCGTCATTACCGCGTGAGTTGCTGTGTCCTTTGATCCACTGTAGGGTTATATCGTTGTCGATACATACCTGTGACAGGAATCGATGACACTCGTATATAAGCCCCGAGGTTTCAGTGTACCTTTGAAGGGCCTGTAGGACTGCTCGGCTGTCAGAGAGTATGCGGATCTGGTGGTCCTTTACCTTTCTAGAGTCGATTGCATGCGCTGCCATTAAGATGCCCACACATTCTGCTTGGAAGACTGTTATGAGCTCCTAATGGTGTAGATATCTGTATGTTCAGGTCCTTGGAGAATACACCCGCACCAGTACCTGACCTTGTTTTAGATCCATCTGTGAAGATTCTCAGCTCTCGTGGGTTAAGACCTTCACCCGGTTGTTCTTGCAGTTGTATCTTGTACTTTTTGTCAAATACGAATTGCTTAGGTATCCTGTCGGTCACCGCTGCCATGAGCGGCTCCTTACCTGTTACCTCACTGAGGATCTCGGTGTGCGGTACCCTTACTAACCTCCAGAGACCCAGGTTTTTAAACCGTACTGCTGTAGCTGCTGCCTCTTGTTTTATGAAGAGATGCTGTGGCGGCAGGCCAAGAATAGCTTCCAGGGCAGCAGTTGGAGTTGTCCTCATGCATCCCGTGGCCGCCATACAGGCCAATCTCTGGAGTCGTTGTAGTTTAGCTACGACAGTGGGTAATTGGGTCCGGGGCCACCACACCACCTAGCTAATCATTGGTCGGATTACTACCTGGTATAGCCATAGAATGATTTTAGGGTCTAGGCCCCACCTTTTACCTATCATTTTACGGCATTGCCAGAAGGTGACTGTAACTTTATCTATTTTGCTATTTAATTGATTACTGAAGTTTATCTTATAGTCAAGAATTACGCCTAGATACTTAACCTGTGTTGATAGCTGGAGTTCAGTCTTGAATTAATTGAAATAATTTGGGCAGTCGGTAGTTGCCCAGGTTGCGTTTGTTAGTGAACATTACCATTTCCGTCTTTTTTGGATTGACTGTTAGTTCGTTGATAGTACACCACCGTTCCACGACGACCAGCGCAGAGACCAGTCGCATACTGTACTTGTACTGTTGCCGCTTGTCAGTATCACTAGATTGTCGGCATACCCGACTGTATAATAGTGATTGTTGTTCAGTGTAGCAATAAGATCATTTACTACTAAGTTCCACAGTAGCGGTGAGAGCACACCCGCTTGAGGGCATCCTTTGGCCAACAGTGCCTTATGTGTTCCGCCTGTGCTAAGCTTAACGATCCTTTTGCTTAACATGTTATTTATCCATTGGATCATAACTGCATTTACTCCGTGTCTTTCGAGTGCTGCAGTTATGCTAGTGAATTTGGTCTTGTCAAAGGCTCCCTCGAACACCTAGAGTAAATAAGTGTTTGTTCCATAGAGCATGTCCAGTAATGGCTCCCATTAGGAGCCGGAGTTGAGACCTCTTCAAACGTCGTAGATTAAGTGACAGTCCGGGGTAGATTGTCGGAAGGGCCTCTCTGGCTTGCCTGCAAGTACCTAAGTTAGACCAGTTCTCACTCAACGGTAGGAGTAGGTACTTATCGCTCGTATTGTCTCACGCTGATGTTTTGTGAGAGGTTGGTATTGCCGGATCGAGCCATTCCATCCATCCGTCCATCAGCCTTTTAACGTCCATCCATCCATCCATCAGCCTTTCAACGTCCACTGCTGGACATAGGCCTCCCCAAGAGAACGCCACAACGAGCGGTCCTGTGCCGACCGCATCCAACGGCTCCCCACGGCTTTGACCAGATCGTCGGTCCATCTGGTGGGGGGCCGTCCTACGCTGCGCCGTCCGATACGTAGTTGCCACTCGAGAACCTTTCTTCCCCAAGGGTTGTCGGTTCGTCGAGCGATGTGGCCTGCCCATTGCCACTTCAGCATGGCAACCCGGCGGGCTATGTCGGTCACTCTCGTTCTCCTACGGATCTCCGTATTACGGATTCGATCACGTACGGAAATACCAAGCATAGCCCGCTCCATGGACCGCTGAGCGACTTTGTGCCTTGATACGAGACCAACATTCAGAGACCACGTCTCTGTTCCGTATGTCATCACTGGTAACACACACTGGTCGTAGACCTTCGTTTTCAGACACTACGGAATATTGGACGAGAAGATCTTCCTTAGCTTCCCGAACGCTGCCCAGCCGAGTTGGATTCGTCGATTGACCTCTTTCTCGAAGTTGTGCCTACCTAACTGGACTGTTTGTCACAGGTAGACATAGTGATCGACAACTTCGAGAAGAGCACTCCCGACTAGGTCCGGTGCTATGACATGACTTTCGTCTTGTCCATGTTCATTTTGAGACCCACTAGTCGGGAAACCCTGCTGAGATCATTGAGCATGGTGCCAAGGTCCTCCACATGACTACGATGTCATCGGCATATCGAAGGTGAGTGATGTATTCGCCATTGATGTTGATGCCGAATCCGGTCCAGTCCAAGAGCTTGAAGACATCTTCCAATGCAGCGGTGAAGAGTTTCGGGGATATAACGTCTCCCTGTCTAACACCTCTCTGCAGTTGGATCGGTTTCGTACTCCTGTCCTGAACATGGACTGACGTAGTGGTGTTTCTATACAAGCACTTCAGCACTTCGATGTACCTATAGTCAATTTGGAACCGCTGAAGGGACTGCAGCACCGCCCAAGTTTCGATCGAATCGAAGGCTTTCTCGTAGTCCACAAACGCTAGACACAGAGGCCGATTATACTCCTCGGTCTTCTGTATAATCTGACGCAGCGTGTGGATGTGGTCTACGGTACTATAGCCTTTTTGGAAACCGGCTTGTACGGGAGGCTGGAAGTGGTAGAGCCTGCGCGTGAGTCGATTTGTAATGACCCTCGAAAACGACTTATACATATAGGCGTGGCTCAAGAGCGAGATGGGTCTATAGTTCTTCAAGAGGGTTCTGTCACCTTTCTTGAAGAACAGCACCACCACGCTTCTGGTCCACGACTCTGGAACGTCGCCCCCGAGAACGACGGAATTGAACAGCCTCTGAAGAGCTTTTAAGACCGGCTTTCCGCCTGCTCTCGAAAGCTCTGTGGTGATTCCGTCGTCTCCTGGTGCCTTCCCGTTCTTTAGTTGTTTGATAACCATTCTGGTCTCGTAAAGGCTGACGTCCGGGATATCTTTGGTAAAGTGCCGAGTTAGCTTGGATCTGGGATCTTGGACCAAGCCGACAACAGGACTCTGGGATCTGTACAACTGTCCATAGAACTGGTGGACCTCTCTCAAGATCTCATCTTGGGATGAAATGACAGTGCCGTCGTTGGTCCTCAGCTTAGTCAACTGGCTTTGGCCGACAGACAGATCTCTTGCGAACACTTTCGAGCCTTGGTCTATCGCCTCTTTAATGCGGATAGGATTAAATTGGCTAATATCGTGTCGCACAGCCTTGGAGATCTGGCTGTTTAACCACCTCAGGCAGGACCAATCGGCTGAAGACTGGACTGTCATTTCTTTTCTCCGTTCCATGAGCTTGAGAGTACGGTCCAAGAGTTCACGAGTCCTACTAACGCGGCGGGTCTTGAAGTAAGCCGACCCGACCGCGTGGACAGTTTGCACGAACCTGTTGTTCAAATCGCTCGCTGATTCGCACTCATCTAGGAATTGGAAGCGATTTTGTAGTTCGAGCTGAAAGCTCTCGGGGTTCTGCTATTGGGCAGGTGTTTGTCGGAGCGTAGACTTCATCAAGCGTGACCTCTCGACTTTCGTGCTAATATTCAAGATGCCCCTGGCTAGTCGGTGATCACTCCCAGTTTTAATCCTGCTGATCACTGAGACATCATTAAATATGTGTCGTTTGTCCGATAAGATGAAGTCAATCTCGTTTTTTACTGAACCATCAGGGCTTATCCAGGTCCATTCTGTCCTTTTGCCTAGTTTCGCGTTAAAGTCTCCCATAACCACCGTGAAGTAAGTTTTAGACGAGTGGATGGCCTTCGAGATATCCTCATATAGGGCCTTCACCTCGTCGTCGGGGTGTGTCGAGGTCGGTGCGTAAACCTGTATGACCTTCAAAGAATACCGTTTGGTTATTCTGAGTATAAGGTACGCCACCCTGCTCGACACACTCTCAATCCTCTCCACGTTGCCTAGGAGAGACCTGCGAACGATAAACCCGACACCTCCTTGGGACTGGTGGTGGCTCTCTCGGTGGAAGAGCAAGTTCCGGACTGGAGGATTGTCGTGCCCTCACCCTCTCTTCGGACTTCTGACAACCCTATAATGTCCCAGCGGATCTTGCTCAATTCCTCTTCCAGCTCGATGATTCTCTCGTCGGTCCGAAGTGTCCGAACGTTGTGCGTTACCAGGGCCAGAGGTCGTTGTTTATGGTAGCCTACCCGCGACGAATAGCGGAGCTGCCGTGACTGGGGTCCATTTTGTATCGTGTCCTCGTCATGGGGGATAATGCCATAATCGCCACGCTTGGCAGGCGGGTTTGCGATTGCAGTGGATGTTGTTAGTACTCGAGGAAGTGCTGCTGCCCACTCCCCCGGTATTTACCGATCCCTCAGTCGGCTCTTACGACTCCCATTACAATTCTAAAGCCGGCCCCACACGGCAAATCGGATCGAACCGGCAAGGAATAAATATATGTACTAATTCTAGCCATTTATCTCTTGCAGATCCGCACGGGTATGGTGCAGGTATCAGATGGTAAGTCGCGGCCGAGGCCGGCGCGACTGGTGCTCACTATGGACGCGGTGACCGTTCAGCGTGAAGCTCCTGTGCCAATACAACCGACCAAGGACAAAAATGTACCACATGCAAGGGTAAGTGAAGTTTCTTAAACATTATTGATGTGAAACATCTAATACGGAGGGAGGGTAAAATCAGCTGTTAGCGTGGCGACGCTTTTATTTTACTTGTCCTGTTCAAATCTTTCAAGTTAAATTTGACACACTCCCGGTTTCCAATTGAGCTGAAATTTTACACGCATATGTATATCGCGTAACAATGCAGTATTATGATGACATGGAGCTGATCTGATGATGGAACTGGAAGGTGGACATAGGAACTTCATAATGAAACGGCGGAACCCTATCGAGTTTGGACTCGTTTGATTCGTCTTGACGAGTACTTTGTCTTTAGGTGGTATCCAGGGTCTGATGATGGAACTAGAAGGTGCCCATAGGAACTCCATTATAAAACGATATAACCCCATCGAGTTTGGGCTCGTATAATTCGTCTTGACGAGTACTTTGTCTCTAGATGGTATCCAGGGTCTGATAATGGAGCTGGAAGGTGGCCACAGTAACTCTGTAATGAAACAACGTAACCCCATCGAGTTTAGAATCGTTTGATTCGTCTTGACGAGTACTTTGTATTTAGATGGTATCCAGGGTCTGATGATGGAGCTAGAGGGCGGCCATAGAAACTCCGTTATAAAACGACATAACTCCATCTAGTTTGGGCTCGAATTATTTGTCTTGACGAGTACTTCGCCTCTAGATGGTATCCAGGGTCTGACGATGGAGCTGGAAGGTGGTCACAGTAACTCTGTGATGAAACGACGCAACCCTATCGAGTTTATACTCGTTTCATTTGTCTTGAGGAGTACTTTATCAAGTTATGATCATTTTATTTCTACAAAATAATTTCGATGGTTTCACATCTAGTAGACGTCCCGCGACGTCTAGTTTTTTTACATATACTATGTTGATCAAGAGCTTCTTCCCAGCGTTCAGGTAGGTACTAGCTTTATAGATGTGTGAGCATATCGGATGGAATTGTCCGCGACAGTTACCTCATCAAAGGGAGCGTTCAAAAACTACGTTCGCGGTGGGGGATCGATATGACAATAGGTATATAACTAGGTCGCAGTTTACTGTTTTTTTCTAGCTCAGCATAGAGAATAGCACAGCTCGCGCAGCTACAAGTAAATTTTATCCACGGTTTTGTCCCCACCGCCGGGGGTGTCGCGGTAAAATCCTAAATGTAGGAAATCCCACTGCCAGCAACGGCCCGAGCCGAGGTTCGTTACCCACAAGGGGTGGTGCCCTTGGATAGCATTGCTTAAATGTTGAGTTGAGAGCCCTCTGCGCTCACCACATGTCCACATAAGGTTGTCATAGCCATCTGAGGCTAACAGCCAACGTCACACACGATAAAAAAATTAAAAAGCTTTTATATCTCATTGAATCATGAACGAGGCAAGGACGGGCTAGGGGGTCTAGTATACAACAATATCTACAGGGGAGGTCGGACAGACGTCTAAAAAAGCAGAATTTAGCGTGACGTATTTTATGGTATGCCGTGTGGGGCCGGCTTTAGAATTGTCCCACCCCTCTCCACCCATGGGAGTCGTAAGAGCCGACTGAAGGAATACCGAAGAAGTGGGCAGCAGCACTCCTTCGAGTATTAACAACATCCACTGCGATCGCCAACCCGCCTGCCAAGCGTGGCGATTACGGCACTATACCCCATTCTTGGGGAGGCCTATGTCCGGCAGTGGACGTTAAAAGGCTGATGGATGGATTTTATGGACGGTCTGAATGGTACGAAATCTATCTATAACTAAGTAGGTATACTATTATAAAACTAACAGAGCTGTCTGTAAATATTTAGGCAAAAATTACTATATTAGTCTATTTTAGGCTTAGGTTCGCACAATACGCAAAACTATTGAACGGATTTGGATGAAACTTTTGCTCATAGTTAGACTTAAAAACTGGTATACGTTTTATGCCGATACTATGCGAGGAACCGATATTTAACCGAAACAGTAGCTCTTGCGCGGGCACAGGAAAGTACCTACTCCATAAGGAAGCTGTGTGTGACGGGATCTTCAGTAGCCTGCCGCTGAAGTATCACAGTGCCGCATGTCACTTCAACCTGGTAACCTTTCTTCTTGTTATAATGTCTGATATGACTACTTATCATTACGCCATTTCACTTGCAGGGTAGGCAGAGAAAAAAGAGTGCCAAGAGGATTCTTGCATACATATCTCGCTTCCTCAACAAACATAATTCTCCTCATATAGTCTCGCCGGTTTCGGAGAATTCTGACCACCTTCCTTCAATACATGACCGATTTGCTCTAGGAAGGTGAGTCTCAGTCTCCCGCTGTACCTACATCCTTCCTATTTCGCATTGTATATCTTCTTAACTAGCCGCTCGTCCGGCATTCTTTCTACATGTCCGAACCATTGGAGCATTTCCTTTCGCATCTTTACACCAATATTCTCTTTCATACCTACTCGCTCTCTTACGTCGTGGTTACGAATGCGGTCAGTCAGCCTCACTCCATAGATTCTCCGCAGAGATCGCATTTCGACCGCATTGATCATATTCTCATATTCATTTTTGCATACCCAACTTGCTTCCATATAATAACGTTAGGACAAGTACTGCGTTGTGTATTGTGACACGTGACTTCTGGCTGAGGTGGTGGCTGCCAAGAACTTGTCCCAAGACTCCGTTCCATTTGTTTCCCGCATTTACTCTTCTCTCTATATCAGTGATGTAAGTACCTTCCATCCCGAATGAATCCATATCCAAGATGTAAAAATTCATTCGCTTGTTCTAGCACATCATTGCCTATTAATACTTTAACAGCTGTGCTGGCTTCTCTTTCAAAGACCATATATTTGTTAAACACAAAGTGAAAAATGTGAAATCGAAAATAACAGTCACGAGCAGGATTTGAACCTGCATCTTCTGGATACCGTCCAGATGCTTTGCCAATTCAGCAATCGTGACAATCGTGGCAAAGCATCTCGACGGTATCCAGGAGATGCAGGTTCAAATCCTGCTCGTGGCTGTTATTTTCGATTTCACATTTTTCACTTTGTGTTTAATGCATAGTGCTAAGCATTTCAAATACTAAAAATATGTATATAAAAATATCTAAATACCATATATTTGATACTTTCTAACATTTACGCGAATTTTACACATTTTGAAATAAAACTACGTTTAAGGAATCTATCGCGTTTACTTGATTTTCATACTATCCCGACGTTTCGAATACTTTATTTCGAATGTTTTTTTTTGTGTTTCTAAACGAATATTATGTGGGTTGAAATAAATAAACCAAAAATTTGTAAAATCATATTACTGTGGGTAGATGAAACCGTTGAAACAACATATCAGCTTTGGACATCTACCATCTAAGTCCACCCGTGATCATGAATGCTGTAAAGTATTCAAAACGTCGGGATAGTATAAAAATCAAGTAAACACGATAGATTCCGTAAACGTAGTTTTATTTCAAAACCATATATTTGGTTTTGCTGACATTCACACTGATTTAAATTCATTATTTCGGAGTAATAGAATGTCTACTAGAGATACTATTACTAGAGGAGGACGTAGCCTAGTTGTGCACTTGCAGTTCGAACAATCAGCAAGATTAAGTAACTTTCGCTCGGCTGGCAGTCAGATGGGTGACCATAAAGTGACACCTATTTCTGGAAATCTGACCTCCTCCGTGCTTCGGAAGTCATGTTAAGCAGTGGGTCGCGGCTGTCAAAATAACATCATGGATCGTTACAGATTATCAGTCCTCAATAAAAAATCTGACTCCGTTCTTGTTCTAAGTGGAGGTCTAATTGGAAGTTGCTCCATGTAAATGCAAATGGAACAGATAAGAAGCCGACCCCAAAAAAATATTGCGAGCCTTATCGGAAAGATGAGAATGTGTACTATGAAATGAAGGAAGGTTGTCCGATTGTAGAGAGGGGCTTAAATAGTTTAGTTTATGACTCAGTAAAGCTTTTGGTTGGGTGAAATTAAATGGAAACTGGCAAATTGGTTTACCGCGACATAAGCTTTTTAATAAATCGAGGAACCTCGGGCGTTCTCCTGGGCGATACACTGTTTAAACGGTACAAACTTTTGTTTTAATATTACTTACGTACATCCGTTAGTAATTTATGACATTTGCGGGATAAAGATATGTCCTGCTATTTTATTCCACGAGGGCCGTATGAGGAAGTGAGGTTGAAATTAGATATAAAAGCCACGAGCGGGGTTCGAACCCGCGCCTGTTGAATACCGTTCAGACGCTCTGCGAGCTGAGATATAGTAGAGACATACCTACACTTGGAGTCATCGATTTTTATAAAAAATATTTCTTAATTCGCACTTAGCCAAGCATGTCAAGTGCTTAAAATATTAGTATATTTATATAAAATTTAATCCCTATTTCATAAAAAAACCTCTTTGAGAAATTATGCTTGTCGTTGCGATAGTAATACTGCTCAGTACGAGAGGAACCGCAGTTTCGGACATTTGGTTCATGCACTCGGCCGAGCGGCCGGTGGTGCGAAGCTACCATCCGCGGGATTATGTATACTAGCTGACCCGGCGAACTTCGCACCGCCACATATTTTTTCATAAATAAATATTGCAATTATGAATTGAGATATAAAGTATCCTATCTCTTAAGATGGAACAAAACACACATTTAAAAAAAAAAGGAAAGTTAAAATCGGTTAAGTAGTTTCGGAGTTCATCCCGGACAAACATCGTGACACTGGAATTATATGTATATAACTAGCTGACCCGGTGAACTTCGTACCGCCATGTTATATATTTCATGAATAAATATTACAATTATAAATTGAGGTATAAAGTATCCTATCTCTTAAGTTGGAACAAAATACACATTTAAAAAAAAGAAAAGTTAAAATCGGTTCGGTAGTTTCCGACTTCATCCCGGACAAACATCGTGACACTGGAATTATATATAATAGATAATATATAAGAATAGCCCGTGTGGGGCCCATAGATAAATAATTATACGGTAGAGCCTGTACACGGCTGTGACACGTATCTTTTTTAAAAGCTTACGCCCTGGACGTATAATTTAGCGGACACAGAGTATCACATGGTAAGTCACCTCTTCGTCTAATGATAATAGAAAAGTCTTAGATAATTTATCTAAGAGAAAATTCATCGAAACTGGGTTTAATAAACAAGACGGCAAATAAGATTTAAGTATTTATTACAAAAAAATAAGTAAAGAAGAAGGGGTTTGAAAGAAGCCTAGATGAAAATGCGTTCACTCCGGCCGGATCCAGAAATACCGCACTCTCCTCGGTCTTGCCGTGGGCGTTCACGCCCAAGAGCAACTGCAGCACCCATTCAGCCAAATAGTAGTGGTTCTGCGCAGGCCGAGGTCTGGTAACTCTAAAGGTGTTCCTGGAATTACACCAAAGAAAATATGACGGTGTTTTCTTTCCTAGGATTGTATGACCGGATTGTGAGGAATTCTAGATAAACTACACTATCAGCTAGCAGTAAGAATCTCAATAACGGCTAGGCCGCATTTAGCAACTATTTACATAAGTATT
Organism: Leucoma salicis; assembly: GCA_948253155.1. Classification (NCBI taxonomy): domain Eukaryota; kingdom Metazoa; phylum Arthropoda; class Insecta; order Lepidoptera; family Erebidae; genus Leucoma; species Leucoma salicis. Next base: position 1,219,525 of record OX411804.1, read on the forward strand.
TACAATTATTATAAAAGCACAGGTTGATATGGCCAAATACTCACTAAATACAAGGCAATTAAGCTAGGTGATAGACAGAAACAACTAGGTACACTAACACAATTTAAATAGAAAAAATATCTAACGGTTATATATACTTGTATAACCGCCAATTTTCGCTAGATAACAGTCTAAACGCTACGAAAATAGATAAAAAGTTATTTGCAGCATTTACCCAGTTTGGGAACACAGTTTACAACGATTTTATTTGATTTAAGAATATAGATTCTGTAATTAGGTATTCAGAGATCGCGCGAAGTATTTATACTGCGCTTGCGCATCAAAGCGACGTGTACCTGCTTTCAAGACAAAATCGAAGTGTGGGAGGGTTGATGGCCGCGGAGGTGTGGAAGGGCGCGGGGACCGGCCGCGCTTCGTGCGTTACAAGCGAGTAGGGGCTCGGCAACCATATTTTATATACATATATAAAATAAAAATGGATCTGTCTGTAATAGACACCATATTTCTACCTTTAAAGGAAAGAAGAAAAATTGCCGACGTTGTTTTCCTAGTTAAAATTGCTCAAAACATTTTGGACTCTCCGCACTTACTTTCTAAAATTAATTTGAGGATACCTCATAGAACCTTAAGACAGCCTATATGTTTGGACATCCCCCAGTGTGCATCTAATTACAGACAGAATTCTTTCTTTATTCGTGTTGCAAAAATAATAATATGGTGGTCTTGCCGCAGTATGGTTTGTTTACATCTACAACGCAATACTTTAAAAATACCATGGCGAATACATGGTTTAATGGTTCTCAAACTTATTGTTAGTTAGTTTTCTTTTTCTTCTTTTTCATTTGTCTTGGCGTGATTTGCCCTAGTTTTTGTTCTTCGAACCTAAACAATAATATTAATTTAAGTTTGTCCTTTTCTAATTAGGTATTTTCTAACAAACTAGCTATTTTATAGAATCTTATATGTGAAAACATATAATTGGTGTTTGGAGTTTAATTAGTTTTAATATCTGTAATAAATCACTGTTTGTTTTACGAAAAATAAAAAAATAATAATAATACATATATATTTTTTATTAGTCTTAGGTAGCTATTTTATAAGTTTAGGTTAATTGGTTAGGATATTTAAATTGTAATTTGTACTAGGTATAAGAATGATTAAATAGATTTATTATGAGAATTATATAATTATTAAAATATAAAGTGCGTTAAAGTAACGCTACGTTACGTTATGTAAAATGCAATATGGCCGGCCGGCTGTGTGTGCTGGAATTTGACGAAAAAAATCTAATTTACGAACGTAAATCCAGGCGGAATGGTTATTGTATGAAGTTCCCCGGTTGGATAATGGACGGTAGTTTTGAATAATAAACGAACTGCAATATTTACTGTGGGCCTTCGCGTCTCTCATGGGTATTTGATTCTGTAGGGAATAGGCTCCGGATGTGGCGAAAATGAGGTTAATACAGACTTAAACATGATAAAAAATATATAAATCAATAAATATTCACGGACATTTCACACAACGTCCTCTGTTCCCAAACTAAGCTTAACGCTTGTGCTATGGGTACCAGATTACGGATATACTTAATACATATTACTTTTTTTTGTAAATACATACATATAATAGATAGAAAACACCCAGACGCTGTACAAATATCTGTATTCATCACACAAATAATTGTCCTGAGTGGGAATCGAATCCACGACGTCGTGCATGGAAGTCGGTTACACTACTGACTTCGGCACGAGGCATCTATACAAAAAATATAGAGATTATAATTTATAACAACTGCCTCGGTGGTGTAGCGGTAGTGTATGCGACTGCTAATCATGAGGTCTCGGGTTCGATCCCCGGGTTGGACAATGTTATTGAGCTTTTTCCTAAAAAGAAAAATTCTCAGTAACAGCCCGGAGTTTGGAAATGTGCCCGGTAGACGTCAATAGGCTCGCCCCCTATTTCATGGGACTTAAAACATAGCTGGCGAGTCGTGGGTGTGTAATACACCTCTGCCTACCCCTTCGGGGGGCGTGATGCTATGTATGTATTATAATTTATAGCGTCATCAGATTAGAAGAAATCTTTGTGAAAATACAATATGTCAGCTACTGAGGTTCGAACCTGTGTCTTCCTTAAAACCTGTTTCAAATGCTTTTGCACGCCTCATAAGTGAAGCGTTGAGGTGTGTTCTACTCCCGGTTGACACGGCACAGCTGATTTTTCAAACTTAAAACGTCTCTATTTATCATATATTGCACTTGTAAAATAATATCTACACACACATATAAAGAACAAAAACTATTTTTAACACTCATGATATTTTTGATGCCATTTTTGTTATTTAAACTAGTTAAAAAACTGTTCGAAATAAATCTGGCTTGGACGTCCGTGAGTTGTAGGTAATGTATGTTAACACGATAACGACCAAAATACTTATCCGAGTCTTTTTTTTTCGTTTATGAATTTTATTACTATGTAACCATAGATTGTATCTATCGCATTCAGTTTCAATCTCATATCCATGCCCTATAATAGAAAACGCCCACGCCATCTACGGATGAGTTTACTGATCAGGCAAGATCAATAAAACAACAATTCATACTTCATGATGCGGTCTTATAATACTTACTCACATTTATTCATTCATAATTTCTAAAATGTCGATATGACCCGAGGTCCCACGGATAGCGTTAAGGCGCGGGCGTGAGTGCGGATTTTACTCATCGATTAGGCGCGGGCGCGGGTGCGGATTTTACCCATCGATGGTATCTGTACACAAAAAATATTGTAGTTCATGGCTGAGCTTATAAAATGACAATTAAAAAAAGTTAATATCGTTTTTTTATTACTACAACATACTGCATACGGAATAATACATGGACCATGAATCAGTTTACGCACTTACGATTGATGTATACAAATTAAATCCAGATTTATAGTAAATATTTGTCGTTATACTAATAACTGCCATATGTGGGAATCGAGATCACAACACTCGGCACGCCATATCGACACTACGGTGCCATCTATGCATTCAGCAGTGAAGATTAGTTTGAAATATGGTTCACCACCTTTCATTCTATTTTCTCCCGTAGACAGAATACTTATAACTTAGTATCCTATGATTTTCTCCTATTGTTAGACGTCGAAGGAAACTTGGTGACATATCCGTTACATTCGTTATTGTTCATTGTAAACAGCGGAATCTGTAACCAGGTCGATTGAGACCTATTAAACAGCGGAATCTGTAACCAGGTCGATTGAGACCTATTTGAATATTGCGTTATGTACGCGCGTCATTATAAAATATAACTAACTAACTAACACATCCATCCATCCATCCATCCATCCATCAGCCTTTCAACGTCCACTGCTGGACATAGGCCTCCTTAAGAGAACGCCACAACGAGCGGCCCCGTCATGGGGGATAATGCCGTAATCGCCACGCTTGGCAGGCAGGTTGGCGATCGCAGTGGATGTTGTTAATACTCGAGGGAGTGCTGCTGCCCACTCCCCCGGTATTCCCTCAGTCGGCTCTTACGACTCCCGTGGGTAGAGAGGGGTGGGACAATTCTAAAGCCTCTAACTCGGCTGGGCAGCGTTTGGGAAGCTAAGGAAGATCTTCTCGTCCAATATTCCGCAGTGTCTGAAAACGAAGGTCTACGACCAGTGTGTGTTACCAGTGATGACATAAGGAACAGAGACGTGGTCTCTGAATGTTGGCCTCGTATCAAGGCTCAAAGTCGCTCAGCGGGCCATGGAACGGGCTATGCTTGGAATTTCTCTACGTGATCGTATCCGTAAAGTCAGCTGTACACACTTCTTCGAGACACAACGAGACAGGCCGAGGGCGATTGTGTACATGGTAGCCTCGTCTCGTATCGCGGCTCTCGCTATGTCTCGGAAGCGTGTCGGTATTTTGTGCACGAGTCAAAGGGTCTCGGCGAGTCTCGCGATGAAAACGAGAGCGTGCCTGTACACACTCGTTTGCTTAGTTGCCCGCAAACTGCGTTCGCGTAAAGACGTGATTTTTGCGTGCTACAACGATGTGGTCTAACGCTTTTTAAAAGCCCACCAAAGGCAAGTACTATTATGGAATCCTAAGAATATCAGGCACAAAGATAAGCAACTATTACACGACGCTTGGTTGCAGATAAGCAACGAATTTGATACCCCATTGAAGATTAAAAAAAGAAATTATATTCCTATTCAACATAGTTAAAAAGTTCTTTTTCAACATAGTTTAATATATATTTTTTTATGGTAAATGATTCAAAAAATTACAATAACTAATAAAAAAATAAACTCCGCAATTGTTTTTTCGACGTCCATCGCGACGGGCATCCGAAGTTCAATTGATACAACGAGTGTGTACATGGTGTGCTCTCCTCGTGTCGAACTTCTACGAGACGAGAGTGGACGAGAGGTTCGCGAGACACATAGACGAGTGTATACAGCCGGGGTAATACGGAGATCCGTAGGAGAACGAGAGTGACTGACATAGCCCGCCGGGTTGCCATGCTGAAGTGGCAATGGGCAGGTCACATCGCTCGACAAACCGACAACCGATGGGGAAGAAAGGTTCTCAAGTGGCGACCACGTATAGAACGGCCCCCCACCAGATGGACCGACGATCTGGTCAAAGCTGCGGGGAGCCGTTGGATGCGGTCGGTACAGGACCGCTCGTTGTGGCGTTCTCTTGGGGAGGCCTATGTCCAGCAGTGTACGTTGAAAGGCTGATGGATGGATGGATGGATCTCTCTGCCTACCCTGCAAGGGAGATAGCGTGATGATAAGTAAGATAAAAACTTCATGAAGAAATCTGAATGAACGTTGGTTTTAATAGCCATGCTAATTATAATGTAATATTAAACTAGACTAATAAAAGGTATTTAGTTGTACTTTAGGTTATATCTCAGTTTCCTTATACAGTAGCGGGATGTAACATATACCAGTTCTTAAGTCTAATCAAAGCTATCATATAAGAGTTTTATGAAAAACCGTTCAGTATTTACTTATGCGTGATATGCAAACAAACAAACATATAAACAAACAAAAATCCTAATAAAATATTTTCCATTCAGATACACCCACTTAGTTAATACAGGCAATTGATCTCAAATATATTTAATGTACAGACACAGTTCTGTTACAACTTTATAATAGAGCGGAGATTTTACGGCCAAATCATAAGACATGGTGTTTCCAGGAGCGTATGGTACAAATCACGAGACAGAAAGTCGGTGGCCTGGGGCTCAGCATCAAGGGTGGTGCGGAACACAAGCTCCCGATCCTCATCTCCAAGATATACAAAGACCAGGCGGCTGACCAGACGGGGCAGTTATTTGTAGGTGACGCCGTTATCAAAGGTAAAATATACATTTTTCTAATGGTGAAGCACTGCTTATCCCAGCATGTATGAGCCGACTCGATTGGGGAAGTACAACCCTAAAGAAAATAGCTGAATTGGTCCAGTCGTTCTCGAGTTTTGTGCTTAGTAACACATTTATCAATTCATTTTTATTTAAATATAGATATATAGACATAGGAAGCACTCTGCACTAACGAACTCTAACGGACTTTACACAATCACAATAGTAATTTATGATTGTTCGTTTAAACGGATAAATCATTATATTTTACATAACAAAAAACCGTGCGCCGTGTGGGGCTGGCTTTAGAATTGTCCCACCCCACCCCTCTCTACCCACGGGAGTCATAAGAGCCGACTGAGTATTAACAACATCTACTGCGATCGCCAACCCGCCTGCCAAGCGTGGCGATTACGGCATTATCCCCCATGACGGGACCGCTCGTTTTGGTGTTCTCTTGGGGAGGCCTATGTCCAGCAGTGGACTTTGAAAGGCTGATGGATGGAACAAAAAAATATCATTTTGTCTGGGAATCGTATTTGCAACACTTTGCACAGACGGCTGGTGTCTCAAACCATGATACTAGTTGTCTAGATACAACCCATTACCTAATAGTAGAGAAAAGTTAATAATCTTCAAGATAGTTCATTTGGTAATTAAAGTACTGCATGTCTTGAATGCTTTAACTAGTCGTAATTAGCAAATAGAGCATATGCATGCACAGCATCCATCCTAATCAAGACAATTAAACGAATACGCAGAAATGAGGTCTTATAGCAGGAAGCTGAATACAATGTCTTTTTATTTTATCCACTTAGTAGGTATGTTGGCTGTTAATTAGAATAAAATAGAAAAAAAATGTGGAAAATAAATATCCATGAGCAGGTTCTAATCTGTCCCGTATTCCTATTCGTCGGAAAACGATTTGAATGCAGTTTCGAAATAAGAACCTACGTTTTCTGCAAATTATTTTAAACTCGAAGCAGACAGAGTACTTATAGCACAGAATAGATACTAGTCCTACGGACAGAAACCTCACTTCCATTAAAACTTGTCCAAAATCTCTCTATAATAGCCTACAAAATCTTAATAATAATACTAATTAATCGTAACGAGAAGAAATATACCTTATGGACACAGAAATACAGTTGAGATTGTTTTGCCCGCCGCATGATCCTCGGGCAACCGTGTCATTCAACAAATGCGCTAGGGTTGCACCTTTGATGATTTACATCACGCTATCTCCCTTGCGGGGTAGTCAGAGAGAACAGAGTGACAAAAGACTCTCAGGTTCTTGCATACATCTCTCGCTTCCTCAACATTCATAATTCTTTTCATACACTCTCCGGTTTCCGCTCGCCGGTTTCGGAGACTCCTGACTCCACCGACAGCAGCAAAGCTGTCGTTTATAAAACTTAAAAATTTATTTTTCTAGTAGATTCTATTTGATTACTTTTTATATAATTTTAATTGTTATTTTCAAGTCAGATTATTTTTTTATACATTGCTTTTTTTCTTGATCATATGCGTTTAGAGGTTTAGCTCTGAATTATATAATACTTTTCAGCTCTAGGGAGAATCGCGTTCAACCGACAGCTGTCAAATTATTAAAAAAAAAGCCAGTTCTATTTTCACATTTCTATTGAACCTTATTCTAACTTACTAAAGCCACTCAATCACAGCGCGATGTTTAATTGAAATAACGAAGTTAAGTATTAAATAAAGATTTTTTTAACGACAACCTAATAATTCACTTACTTTCAAATATTTCTTTAAAATAATATAGATTTGGGTAAAATATTTCACCATTTTTTCAATGTTGAAAATGAAAAATAATGGCTGTTATGCCAGCCGGCCACAAAAAAAAAATGGTTTAAATAATTATCTCAGCAGTTGATGTAAATTAAAATACACTCATTTTTGCATGTTTTTATTTTTACTTTCCTTGTATTCGTAATGAAAAGCTCAGTCTTTAACCCGAGGTAAACACTGTGCACTGTTACTTTCACCCCTAGGGTAACAATGTACTATTATGTTTCAGTGAATGGTGAATATATAACGGCATGCAAGCATGATGATGCAGTGAACATACTGAGGAACGCGGGGGACATCGTAGTATTAACAGTGAAGCACTACAGGGCCGCTACACCATTCTTACAAAAGCAAGGTTAGTATAAGGCGTATAATTTGTTGCACACAAATCGCCAGCTGTGTATACTCATCATTATTTATCAGTAACAGTAGAACCCAGTCTTTAAATTGAAGGTAGGTATGTATCAAAAATAGAGAGGAGACAATAAAAGAAAGGACAACAATGATTTAAATCTTTTAGTTTCTTTTATTGTCTGCTTAATAGAGCACACCAATTAACTTTTTGAACTGTTTAATTAATATATCTGCACCGCCCCAGGTTCTTACCTTCCAGGTTCTTGTCTTCTTAGATTGTAAGAGAATGCCTAAGGCATTAAGTACGCCTTGTGATACCTACCTATGATATGTGCAGAAGTAATTAAATAATATCATTCTTTTTCTAAACAATTTCGTTGATTTGTTTTCGCGATAATGTATAATTTACCAAACCAAGAAACATGTGACGAAGTTCAAAAGTTTATGTTAATTTGGTCGCAACTACTTGGCAACTAGGTGGAAACTTCTAAACTCCCCGGAAGGTTACGTAAAGGTGTAATTACATTGATACTGAGTTACACAGATTTCACTCCATTAGAAACGACATAAAATGTTATATTATTTTTACATGTAGGTACTTACTATTTGATTTTTAGCGGATGGTGCATCAGACACAGACAGCAGTACGGGGGACGATCATCCGTCGTTACACAACAAGCCCGTCGACGACAACTGCAACGAAAAGACAACGGAGCAGACGAATGGCGGGTGGCAAGTACGAAATTAATACCTTATATATTTTATTACAGTGAAGATATGACTAGATGTATCGCAGAGTGGTACACAGGTTGTAAAAAAAAAAACTTTTATTAGCTCCAACGCACAACTGGAGTTTACTCCTTAAGTGTGATTGTCTTTAAATATGTAATAAATATTGAAAGCATTATGTATGTATTTTTAATCCGTTTACATTTTACATATTGATTCGGTAAAATATACATCAGTCATATTTATGCAATGGGGCGATGATACGCCGTCTATAATATGTTCTATATTTACGTTCCGGACCGGTATGTATGGAGGCGGCGGCGTCCGCCGTTGTTGTTGGTACCATCTGCTAGGACTAACCCACTAGCAAAAAGTCCTATCAATCGCGCATTGAAAATACTAAATACAGTAGGTACTCGAAAGCGTTGACATTTTTGGCACTTGTTATAGTGAATTCGTAAATAATTTATTACATGTTTGTTGTAATTTGTAAATGTAGTTACAGTTAAATTTAGTTATTTTTTTTTTAGTTATAATTTGTAAAATTTCCCGGCTATTGCATTGGGTTTTTCATTTAACCTGTAAGGCCCACTTGTGCGTTTCAGAGTTATTGTATATAACTCCGAGCGTACTGCTAACGCAGGGCTAAAAAAATATTTTTGCTTGCACTGCTAAGAGTTAACACTATACCATGTGTAAAATAATTAACTATTAAACCCTCTAAAGTTGGAGGGTTAAATGTTTATCTCTGGGTTTATTACACCGTGTGGCGCTGGCACCAAGAATAGCTCCACCCCGTCTCCTCCTATGGGAGTCGTAAAAGCCGACTAAGGGATTACCGGGGGACCGGGCAGCAGCGTTCCCCTGTGTACTAAAAACATCCACTGCGATCGCCAACCCGCCTGCCAAGCGTGGCGATTATGGTAAAACCCCCATTTTTTGGAGGCCTATGTCCAGCAGTGGACGATGAAAGGCTGATAGATAGATTATTACGTCAAAATTGTGAGTCTATGCTAGTTTGTGTTTTGTATTTAAAAAATAACAACAGAATAACATTGCATCGTTTATTTTTATTGTCCTGATGAGTGACTTTTTGGTTTCTGATGATGTGTTCATGTGTGTTCAGCCCCCTAGACAAATGAATATGCTTATTATGTCGTCGTAATCTTATGTCAATCCCATACATTGATTATTAGAATAATCCTTTTATTTTTCTATTTTATTCTGTACTACTAGTGTTTATGCCACTTCGTTATATATAGTACATCATCTATGATGCCACTTATCTACAGGGTCCGGTCAGTTTAGGATAGCACCAGCAGTTTCTTATTAATTTTCAATAACATGTTTACCTATATGTGGTTATTATATCACAAAGAAGTAAACTGCTACAACTTGTAAAAATAGGGCCACGTATATAAGATTTCCTTCATATTTCACCAAATGATACATATATATTGTCATAAAATACACTTATCTTATCTTCTTGTTTAATGGCTCTTGTTGTGGCAGTGTGAGCACAATTTCGCCAATATCGAGTATTAATTTAAGGTAGACCGTCAAACGAAGGAAATTTGTTCGGTGAAAGAGAAATAAACGGTGAAAAATGAGTCCAACACGACGGATTACCATGAAATACACTGAAACAAAAAATACAACTCTAACTACATGACATAAAACTACTTATAGAAATACATTATAAACAAAACCAAAACTATTTTTTTTCTAAACTAAATACTCTTTACCTCTATAATATGTACATACATTTACAATTTAATCTTATTAACTTTTATGAATTTACAGTGTTTTAATAAATGGAGTAAATACAAGAGACAAAAGAAGTTTAAAAGATGTAGGACGAGAGATTTCAGTTGGTAAAATATTATATAAAGAACAGCTTAATTTAGGGCAACAAAAGAATATATGGTTTATATTTCCTTGAGCCAGACCACATTCGCAAATGGAATTATCTCTAATCCTAAGTTTAGCAAGGAATACCGGAGTGCAAGAATGGTTTAAACGTAACCGACAGATGGTAGAGGTGGTAGCCTTATCAGCCTTTTTGAATTTAGAAAACCAAGGTTTGTGGGGAATCTCAGGTTGAATATCACCATAAAATTTCCCTTTAACGTTTTTAGAAATATGCCATTGTTCAGTCCAATCCTGAAATAGGACTGATTTCAGGGAGGCACAGATGTCATATGAATATACATGAAAATGATCAAGGGAACCTACAACTGCTGCAGACTTGGCACACCAATCAGCTGACTCATTACCTAGGATACCCATATGACCAGGAATCCACGCCAAAATAATATTAATACCAAGTTTATGACATTGGAACAATTCATCTTTTATTTGAAAAATAATTGGAAATTTTGATTTAGACCTGAAAGGATTAGATAATATTGCTTGTAGACAACTTTTAGAATCTGAAAATATTAATGAATTATTTAAATTATGTGATTTCACAAATTTAATTGCTTCTAAAATTGCTATTGACTCTCCAGTAAATACTGATGAAGCAGATGGACATTTATACTTTAGCATGATTCTTGTGAAAGGTATCCAAACTGCTACACCTACTGCATTATCTGAAAATTTAGATGCATCAGTGTACAAAGTGTACCAGTTCTTAAATTCACTTTGAATTTTTTGTTGGAAAACCTTATTGGCCTCAATTGTATCTTTATCAATGCCAAAATTCAAAATAATGTTAGGCTGGAAAATCAATGTATCATAATCAAGAGAATATAATGGTAGACTGGAATTTTGATAAACTGGATTGGAAAGATTGTTAGATAAACAATAACTGCGGAGAATACAAGGGAAAAGGTGAGATGATTGTGTGTTATGAGAGTTATAAAGTTCAGACAACTGTCTCAATTTAGGGATAAGGGGATGATCAGACCTTTGAGTTAATTTAAAAAAAAATCTGTTGGCAAGGTATTGCCTACGTAGTGAAAGAGGAGGTTCAACACACTCTACTTGCATCGCATTAATAGGTGAAGACTTCATAGCCCCTAATATTATACGTAAACATTTGGCTTGAATTTTGTCAAGTCTCTTAAGAACGGATTTATTACAAGGGTCTAAGATAAAAGAGGCATAATCCATATGGCTACGGATTATGGCATTATATAATAATTTCTGAGTAAAAGGATGAGCACCCCACCATACCCCAGAAAGAGAACGGAGGATATTAATGTTCTTTTCACATTTCTGTATAACATAATCAAAATGAGAAATACCAGATAATTTTGAATCAAGCCATAATCCTAAAAATTTTACTTTGGTCTCTTGAGGTATCACATTCTCATTAACTCTAACTGTGATATTAGGAATAATCCGTTTTTTAGTAAATATCACTACTTTACTTTTAGAAGCTGATATAGAGAGACCATGCTCTAGGAGCCAGTCAGATAAGTACCTTAGAGCAGAGTTTAATTGGATTTCTGCTTCTTCTATAGATTTAACTGAAGTATAAAGAGCTATATCGTCCGCATATTGCAAAATTTGACAAAAAGATAGTACTGTAGACTCTAAATCACTGGTGTAAATACTATATAATAAAGGACTTAATACAGAACCTTGCGGTAAACCTTTCCAAACATATCTGGGTGGAAGAAAAGAATTTTGATGTTTAATTGAAATGGATCTTTCCATAAAAAGATTACATATAAAACGTGTCAACTTTGTGGGAATATCCAAATGTAGGAGTTTATTTTTAAGCACAGGCAATAATACATTATCATATGCAGATGCAATGTCAATAAAAACTCCAACTAAATACTGTTTTTTTAAAAATGATATATGAATATCAGTAGATAGTATACTAAGACTATCTACTGTACTCATACCTTTCCTAAATCCAAATTGTGATTTTGCTAATAATTTTTTGTTTTCTACCAACCATTCTAAACGATGCTTGACCATATGTTCAGAGATTTTGGATAATACAGAAGAAAGGGCTATGGGTCTGTAACTATTAAAATCTGATGCATTGCATCCAGGTTTGAGCAGGGGGATAACAATTTGATTTTTCATGTCCTGAGGAATTATACCATTTTCAAAACAGATGTTAATGAGGTCTAGATAATATTTCTTTGTATTTGGGGAAGCATTTTTTAAAAAAGAATAGGGAATTCCATCCATCCCGGGTGAGGAGTCTATTAAACCCTCTAAAGCGAGACTGAGCTCGGAAAAAGAAAAAGGTGATTCAAAATAATTAAAAGAGGGAAGGGAACATGGAAAAGAGGGAAATACATTTAAATTTGGAACAAAAGGAGGCGCCAACTTATCTGCAAATGCCTCGAGCCACAAAGAGGGATCATTGGAAGAGATATTGTTATTTTTAAAGGATCCTCTAAATTTTTTAATATGATCCCATACTAAAGATGATGGAGTTTTCGGAGACATTTGTTCACAAAAATGTATCCAACCTTGTTTCTTTTTCTTTTTTAGAAGTCTAGAAGTTTGTGCAGCAATTTTTTTATATTCTAAAAAATTTTCTGTTGTCATATTCAAATTGTAACGTCTTTCAGCTGCTTTCCTATTCTTAACAACTTGCGAACATTCAGGATCCCACCATGGAGGGGAAATTTTGAATTTAGATTTTTTTTTCGACTGAAAAGTCTGATCAGCACTTGAAGTAATTGAATAAACAAATTTAGAATAAATATCAACAATATTACTGGAAGATACTGGAGGAAGGGATACTACTTTACTGTCAAGTGAAGATGCATAAGATGACCAGTCTGCATTTTTTAAACGGTATTTAAACGAAGGATTAAAATCAAAAATTGGAGTAGATCTATTACAGATGTTGATAAGGATAGGAAAGTGGTCACTACCATAAGTGTGATCCAAGACGTTCCAAGACAGAGTGGAAGCAAGAGAAGGGCTACATGCGGAAAGATCCACTACACTTTGAGGGTTTTGAGATGGAAATACCCTCCGAGTAGGAGACCCGTTATTAATAATACATAAATCAGCTTCATCAAAAATTTCTAGTAACAGACGTGCAAAAGAATCGTCATGGCTAGAACCCCATGAGGTGTGATGAGCGTTAAAATCACCCATCAAAATAACAGGAGTAGGAACAGATGATATTATGTACAAAATGTCTGAAATTAAGGATGAATGAGGGTGAGGGATGTATAATGATATAAATGAGATGTTAAAAATATTTACAGCGACAACGTTAATGTCAGGAGAAACAGGAGGAAGATGAATTTGTGAGAAGGGAAGGTAACGCCTTACAAGTAAGGCGCTACCGGCATAACCATCTGCCCTATCATCCCGAAGACAGGAGTATCCTGAAACCCCAAAATGGGAATTAGGAACTAACCATGTCTCCGAGATGGCAATGACAGATGGTTGAAGTTTACTAATTAAAAAAAGAAGCTCATGCTTCTTATGTCTAATGCTTTTTATGTTCCATTGCAGGATGGGAACTTGATCCATTATTGGAAGTTAAAGAAATTATTTGGGAAAGTTTTTGGGCAACGTGGGACGGTAAGTTTGATTTAGAATTTAATAAATTAATGATCATTGTAAGAAGTATTTCCAGGACACTATCATCCTGAGAAAGTGGTGATGAATTGGAATAAGATGAAGAAGAAAAAGCACAACCATTGGACATAGACGAAGATGGATTTGAAATGATTGCCTGATGAGCGGACTTATCATATGTCTTGCCCAATGGAGCATGAGTATGTGGAGAAGAAAAAACAGTTTTCCTGTATGAAATGTTAGAAGGGGAATTTTTGGACTGTTTAGCTAGATGGGATGTATTAATATGATGAGATGAATTAATGAGATGAGGTGAATTATTAAATTCACCACCTTGAGCAATTTCATTAAAAGGCTTAAGTGATTTAGGATGACGGCGAGATGCTTCATGATATGATATGTTTTCGTTAGTCATTAAGAGTTTTATAGACTTCTGTCTACCCTGCTCCGGACAATCCTTGCTGTTAGCAAAATGGTTTCCAGAACAATGCAGACAAGAAGCATCAGTCTCAGTAACATTGCAAGATTCACCTGCATGGGGTTGAGCACAACGAAAGCATCTGGGTTTTGATCGACATTGGTTCTTGACGTGACCAAACCTGCAGCAATTGTAGCACTGAATAGTGGGAAATTGATATGGTTCAACCAAAAGGGAAGTATAAAAGCTAAATATTTTGCTGGGTAGTAATTGACCCTGAAATGTCAGTACGACTGTTTGAGTAGGTGTCCATGTTATGTTACCACTATCATTATTTTTCCTATTAAGTCGCCGAGCTTTCAATATTGGACCACATCCATTAGGAAGCACCACAGAGTTGACAAACTCATCCATTGACAAGTCTGTAGGAACTTGTCTAACAATGCCCATTTTGGTAATATTATAAATCGGAACAGTAGCAGAGAATTTTGAAATTTCTAAAATTGGGTTATCTAAAAATTTGTTGGCATCCAAGGCAGTTTCGAATTCAATAGAAACTTTATTTCTACCAATTTGTTTAACACCATCCATGCTAATGTTTTGAATTTTGTTACGAGATAAAAATTGACCGAATTTAATGGGTTTTATTGTAGTTCCCGCAACGGGGTCAGGCTCAGAGCGCGAAATATGAACTATAAAGGGGCCCTTATCAAAACTAGTGTAAGCTTTAACACCTACAGCTAATCTTGGATGTATATATAAATGTTGGATTGAGGCTACTGTAATTTCTTTTCCTATAAGAGGTTTTTTGGCATTTGAGGTGTTTATAACCTCATCCTCCTGGTGTCGACGTCTAAGATTCGCAACCTTAGATTGCGGAATACTAGGCGAAGTCGCATCACTATGGATATCTGGAGGATCTGGAGGATCGGGAGGATCAGGCTCCATAGGGTCCAACCATACATCCTTACTCATCTTTCAGTTCAATTTTCCACGAAAAAACAAATGAATAATAAAGAAAAAAATGACAGTCAAACCTATTCTAGAAGCATGAAAATACAACTTACCGAGTTTATTTTACAACTTACTTTAAATATTTACACACTAATTATTAATTACATCAAGCTAATTTACTTTAAATGAGAATTTTGATATTTTTAACACAAAATATTTAAAAAATTTGAAACAAAATTCTCTAACACGTGTGACAGCTACCTCCTCGTCGGAATTCTTTTCCTAGCTCTCCATAAAATACACTCAAGATAGTAAACAAACAACAATTTGACATAATGACATATCGCCCTTCAACTTATACTACCAAAAACACGTGGCGTCAATTCAAATCTGACATTAAACAAAGACTTATGCAAGTAACTGTTGTGTGAATGAGAGAAGAAATACTTGTGTCGTTCATCATTTATTCCTTTTGGATTTGGCTGGGATGTAAGCGGAATAAGGGGGGTTAGGCAGAATCTCATATCTCACAATCGACATTGTTTTGCTCTTAGAAATAGGGTGGTGACTCACTCTGTGTAAGCAATAGGGTGGTGACCTTATTCTGTTACTCTGTGTGAGCCATGTAGTGGTGACATAATTCTGTTGCCCTCTGAGAATAATGAAATGCTTACATTAGTCTTTTAACCTCTCTAAGAAATGGGGTGCTAACATTATTCTCTCTAAGGAATAGGGTGGCGACATTATTCTGTTACTCAAATTGAAAATCTTTTACTTAAATTGAAATGATCATGATAATAAATTCCGAAATAAACTTCAAACTTTATTAAATTATAAATAAGGCACGGGATGGGTTATGCGATTGTAAATTTTGTTGTTATATAATTATAAAATATGGATTCCTTCTGTGAACTAATGATCGTCCCCGTCCCTCCCCGCACAGAGCACGTGGTCCGAGTGTGACGACAGTCGGCCTGCTAGTGCAGCCGGCTCTACGCGGTCGCGTCCCCCCTCCGCCGCCTCCGAGAGGCACGAGCCGCGCGACTGGCTCGACGTAGTGTCAGGTACTGTACTCACTGCCCCGCACCTCAGCGCGACGTAGTGTCAGGTACTGTACTCACTGCCCCGCACCTCAGCGCGACGTAGTGTCAGGTACTGTACTCACTGCCCTGCACCTCAGCGCGACGAAGTGTCAGGTACTGTACTCACTGCCCCGCACCTCAGCGCGACGTAGTGTCAGGTACTGTACTCACTGCCCCGCACCTCAGCGCAACGAAGTGTCAGGTACTGTACTCACTGCCCCGCACCTCAGCGCTACGAAGTGTCAGGTACTGTACTCACTGCCCCGCACCTCAGCGCGACGAAGTGTCAGGTACTGTACTCACTGCCCCGCACCTCAGCGCGACTGGCGCGACTTAGTGTCAGGTACTGTACTCACCGCCCCGCACCTCAGCGCGACGTAGTGTCAGGTACTGTACTCACTGCCCCGCACCTCAGCGCGACGTAGTGTCAGGTACTGTACTCACTGCCCCGCACCTCAGCGCGACAGGTACTGTACTCACTGCCCCGCACCTCAGCGCGACGTAGTGTCAGGTACTGTACTCACCGCCCCGCACCTCAGCGCTACGAAGTGTCAGGTACTGTACTCACTGCCCCGCACCTCAGCGCGACGAAGTGTCAGGTACTGTACTCACTGCCCCGCACCTCAGCGCGACTGGCGCGACTTAGTGTCAGGTACTGTACTCACCGCCCCGCACCTCAGCGCGACGTAGTGTCAGGTACTGTACTCACTGCCCCGCACCTCAGCGCGACTGGCGCGACTTAGTGTCAGGTACTGTACTCACCGCCCCGCACCTCAGCGCGACTGGCGCGACTTAGTGTCAGGTACTGTACTCACTGCCCCGCCCCTCACCGCGACGTAGTGTCAGGTATTGTACTCACTGCCCCGCACCTCAGCGCGACGTAGTGTCAGGTACTGTACTCACCGCCCCGCACCTCAGCGCGACTGGCGCGAAGTAGTGTCAGGTACTGTACTCACTGCCCCGCACCTCAGCGCGACTGGCGCGACTTAGTGTCAGGTACTGTACTCACCGCCCCGCACCTCAGCGCGACTGGCGCGACTTAGTGTCAGGTACTGTACTCACTGCCCCGCACCTCAGCGCGACTGGCGCGACTTAGTGTCAAGTACTGTACTCACCGCCCCGCACCTCAGCGCGACGCGCGACTTAGTGTCAGGTACTGTACTCACTGCCCCGCCCCTCAGCGCGACGTAGTGTCAGGTACTGTACTCACCGCCCCGCACCTCAGCGCAACTGGCGCGACTTAGTGTCAGGTACTGTACTCACTGCCCCGCACCTCAGCGCGACGAAGTGTCAGGTACTGTACTCACCGCCCCGCACCTCAGCGCAACTGGCGCGACTTAGTGTCAGGTACTGTACTCACTGCCCCGCACCTCAGCGCGACGAAGTGTCAGGTACTGTACTCACTGCCCCGCACCTCAGCGCGACGAAGTGTCAGGTACTGTACTCACTGCCCCGCACCTCAGCGCGACGAAGTGTCAGGTACTGTACTCACTGCCCCGCACCTCAGCGCAACGAAGTGTCAGGTACTGTACTCACTGCCCCGCACCTCAGCGCTACGAAGTGTCAGGTACTGTACTCACTGCCCCGCACCTCAGCGCGACGAAGTGTCAGGTACTGTACTCACTGCCCCGCACCTCAGCGCGACGTAGTGTCAGGTACTGTACTCACCGCCCCGCACCTCAGCGCGACGTAGTGTCAGGTACTGTACTCACCGCCCCGCACCTCAGCGCGACGTAGTGTCAGGTACTGTACTCACCGCCCCGCACCTCAGCGCGACGTAGTGTCAGGTACTGTACTCACTGCCCCGCACCTCAGCGCGACGTAGTGTCAGGTACTGTACTCACTGCCCCGCACCTCAGCGCGACGTAGTGTCAGGTACTGTACTCACTGCCCCGCACCTCAGCGCGACTGCACCTCACAGTTTTGTTATGTGCAATTTTAGCCCCCTTTACAGACATTGTGAACAGTCTTAAACTTGCATCTCAAATGATAGTGAATAGAAAACACATCACAGTATGTCGCCTATACAAAATTTCCAGTGTACTGTACTCTTACGTCTCCAGTTTTATCTCGCCTCTTTACTAGTATGAATTTCTCTATTGGAAGTTAACATTCCGAATATTAAATTCGTCTGCTAAGCCCATCAGCATCCAACTTTAGCATGACATTTTACAATGACTTTCAACAAATTATCTGATATAAAAAAGTTGCAACAGAAATATTGAAATTAGGCAAAGGGACGGTTAGTAAAAAGGTTTCTTTAACTTTACTAATTTTATATGTCCATCCATCCATCCATCCACCTTTCAACGTCCACTGCTGGACATAGGCCTCCCCAAAAGAACGCCACATCGAGCGGTCCCATCATGGGGGATAATGCCGTAATCGCCACGCTTGGCAGGCGGGTTGGCGATCGCAGTGGATGTTGTTAATACTCGAGAGAGTGCTGCTGCCCACTCTCCCGGTATTCCCTCAGTCGGCTCTTACGACTCCCGTGGGTAGAGAGGGGTGGGACAATTCTAAAGCCGGCCCCACACGGCGTTTATATGTCCGCATAACTTAAATCTATGCATGAAATACTTTCTTATTGTGAAAGACTGAAAAATATGTATCTTTTTCAGTGCCATTAATGATGGGATATGTGACGAGATACGTTTTTGGGACGGACAAGCTACGGCCCGGTGCGTTTGAGGTGCGTATACGTTAATTTAAGGTAATGGACTAAAGATTCATTAAATTACCTGATGAAAATGGTGACGAGTTCTGTAGAAGTCGACGATATTCTAAACTGCGGGGTTGGAATGTAAGGCACAAAATACGATATAATATCGCGTCGTTTCATTGTGATAGATTGAGAGACCGACGCGTGATGTCACAGTAATTCGTTAACCTATCAGTGATCCTTGAACTAATCATAATAAAATGATACGTGGGGTGTTTTGTAAACCCATTTTAACCAGGCTGATGTTTTTACAGCAACAGCCGTCAGATAGGAATCGCATCTGAAATTCCCAGTTAATTTGTTAAAATATATATCGTTGATGTTTATTATAGGAAGTAGATAAGATATTTATTCACTGAGATTATGGTACAAAGGTATTGTACAATTAACTTATAGATCGACATGGTCGTTTATTAGAGGTTTACTAATATTTATATAATAACAAGTGTACTTGTAATGTATAGAAGCAACCAAGATGACTTCAGTTAAAATTTAAATTTGTATGTTGGCATTTCTCTAAAATGTCTCAACATTTTGTGGTTGTAATTTTTTTATAGACATCGTGTAACAGTTTCTGAGATGAAGAGTGCTTTTGCACGGCCCATGCTTCAGCTTAGTAGGATCTCTGCAAAATTTCCTAAATTTACTACTTACAATGATTTTTGAAAAAAAAGTGCTTTAATTTTAACAAATATACTAATGTCCAGTATATAAATGAAGTTGGAATGTGAAATGCTAAAAATACAAATAACAATAGTTATATTGTATCATGTCAGGTGCGAGGCGCCCGTCCACAGCTAACAACGGGAGTGATACACGCAGAAGACCCCGCCGCGCTCTCACATTGGCTCAAGAGCATATCTGACAATATCGTCGGCCTCACCAATTTACAGGTAATGAATACAGGTTTTGGAAGACTACTCCCCGTGTTTATTTGACCTACCACATCACACCAACCAGATTCTCAATTTCATATACTAATGGTCACTTGAATCTGGCCGTAGCGGGTCGGTACCACCGTATCTAGCGAAGCACCTCGGTGAGTTTAGCACGCCTCATAAGCGAAGCGTTGAGGTGGGTACTACCCTCACTTCACACAAAAAAAATGATATTTCGAAATTAAAATGTTTCTATTCATCATATATTGCACTTGTAAAATAATATATACACACATATATCAAGAAAAAGCACTATTTTTAACACTCATGATATCTTTGATGCCATTTTTGTTATTTAAACGATAAAAAACTGTTTAAAAAAGTTCTGTCTTCCCAGACGTCCGCGTGTTGTACGTATGTTTAGATAATTTATGTTAACACGATAACGACCAAAATACTTTACTAATCGAGTATTTTTTTTTCTCTTACGCTTCAATATAATTAGGAATAGAAACCTATCACTTTTCACGGTCTGATTCGATGTGGTTTAATTGTTATTAAATGAATAAAAATAGTTTGAATATGTATGGTCGATTCGATCATGCACTAAAACCAGCGCTATCCACCTTATTTAGTGAGAACTACTTCTATAAAACCGATATATGTCCAGCAGTGGACATTGAAAGGCTGATGGATGAATATAGTAGTACTTCTTAAAATTAGCGCCATATATATAAGACATGAGAACCGCATTAGTACTTTTTTAAATTAGCGCTATCTATGTGATTTATTGAAAACTACTTAGTAAGACCAATACATTATTAGTTACTTAATCAATTTAAATTACCATCTAATTCAACAGTAACCTTCAATTTTATTGTGTTAAAAATGAAATTATGAGTCGTGCACTTTTGAATTTTCCAAATTTTTGGATAGGGATAGTAGGTGGATAGGGAATATATTAAGGAGAGGATAGGAAGAATACCAAGGAGAGGATAGGGAGGGGCTTGGGCATCCGGCACTCTCACACGCCATACGAAACAAAGGACCCCTACTGTTGGTTCACATTGATCTTTTGTGAGAGGGTGGTACTTTCCTAATCGAGTCGGCTCATTCATGCTGAGATAAGCAAGGCTCTACCAAAACTTGGTCATAGCCAGAAATTGCCGTCCATTAATTTGTTTCCCATCTGCTATACAAAATGGTGCGGAATGGGCAATATTTTCCCGCCTAATTTTATTGCTGACGTTATAACGTATGTAATATGAAAAGCATCGTTCGTTGGTAACTACAACACACGATATGGATGTGGAGCGTGGAGTTGATCAGCACGCTATTTTACAGTTATTGAATGTTTGAAAATCTATACGTGGTCGCGACATAGTGGCTAGTATTATAATACCAATATTTTGGATGTGTTCAGATGAAGCTGTTCAACCGTCACCTGGCGGTGGGCGAGCGTATCGAGTACATGGGCTGGGTGCACGAGGGAGTGGTCCAGGCCCAGCAGCCGTGGCAGACCTACCGCCCCAAGTTCCTCGTGCTCAAGGGCACTGACGTCATGCTGTTCGACGTGCCGCCGGTCAGTCATACGTTAGCGTATAAGGGTGGAGGGGGCACAGTTAGTGCCGCGCCGCAGCACCAGCGACGTCGCCGAGTGAGGGCGGTGACGCGGCTGATAATAATAATAATTCTTTATTTGTTTGAACATGGTGTGCACACTGTACAGGATGTCAAATATATTTACGTACTCACATTCAGCCCCTATTGGAGCGTACAAATATAAAAAAGCTTTGCAGCCGGAATTTAAACATCTATTCGTGCAAGATTCTATTCATCATAATTATATTAAATTCAATGTCAATAGGTATAATTCAATGTCAACTAATTTAGGTCTAAACAAAAATTATAAAATAATTACATCACTTGGTTATCATTCAAAAAATGATTAATAACATAATAAAATTTTTTTACTAAAAGGCTTTTTAAATTTCGCTTAAATAATTTAATATTGAGATCCTTCAATACATTAGGCAGTTTATTATAAGAACACTTCAAGAGCATTCTTGTTTATTATTTGAACAACATATTAAATTAAGATTATTTTATTTTTGTAATAATGAACGTATGTACTTGTTAAATAGTAGGGTCGCGCTTATTCCAACATGAAACGGTAGATATTCATAGCGTTTAACTACTACCATAGGAAACGCAACTTAGGCCATCAACGTACCTAGCGTTGTTTCACACTGATTTCTATGAGAGGGTGGTACTTTCTCGATCAAGCCGGCCCATTCGTGCTGGAATAGGAAAGGCTCTACCGCTAAAAATGGGGGATAGGTCCGATAGCAAGTGAGTATTCTCACTTGGACCCATACCGATACCCCTATCGCCAGTAATGCAAGGGGTGACTTGAGTGTTGCTAATTTCTCTTCGCTGCTTCGTACGACACGTTTTGATTTAACTGTAACTGCTCTGATGGTAAAGGGAGATTTTAGAAAGCCAATATCATCTGTCGTCCCCAGATGAACATAACGGAGCTGACCAAATGTCCGGAGACGCTGAAGGTGTACCAAACGATGTTCCGCACGGTGAAGGAGAGCGAGACGGTGGACTGGCGCCAGCACTGCTTCCTCGTGCAGTCGAGCGCGGCGGGCCCGGGCGGGCCGGCGGTGGGGGGGGCGGGCCCGCGGTACTTCAGCGCGGAGACGCGCCAGGAGCTGCTGCGGGTGGAGGCGGCGTGGACGGCCAACATCGTCAACTCCGTCGTGCGCCTCGGGGTACGTAGCGCACCACTCGCTGCACCAGCGAGTGGCACTGGCAATAGTTATATCACAAAAACCGTTACGGCTTCCCCTTAAGTGTCCCTGACTCATACGTATGTACATAAGAGTTCATTGTCATTTGTTTCTCTATCGGCATGGACGTCGTTACGTTATCGATTTACTTAGTCGATTGTCCATGTAACAGACTAAATTTCTACCATAATATTTATATTGTCTACACAAAACTGTTGAGTAAAACAGAGACATACACACAACGCAGAGATGATCAAAAGCGTTTCGCGCCATTTTGAATATAATTTTTCAGTTTAACCGCGTCGTCCATCGCGTATGTATTACATTAGAAGCAAGGACCGTACAACCCCAGTTAAGAGTTAAGCCATTCGAATGGGTAAGCCGTTTATGTGGTTACCTTTATCGTGATGTAACTCTTTGAAAGGGTTCTATGCTCAAACCCAATTAAAGGGTTACACCATCATATTGATAACCCATTCAATAGGGTTTACGCTTGAAACCCATTAAAAGTGTTACCCTTTCAATATGACTAACACATTGAATGGGTTCTATGCTTGAAACCCAGTGAAAGGGTTACACAATAAATATGATAGCCCATTGAAAAGGGTATATGCTTGAAACCAATTGAAAGGATTATCACTTCAATATAGATAGCACATTGAATGGGTTACCCATTCATTACCATATGGTTATTCAACGTGCTAAGTAGACGGTGAAGTACGACATCGCTGGCGGCATCGGCCGACTTGTAGACGAAAGTAAACGAATCACATGCTACCTACCTACTTATTAAACTATTATAATATTTTGATGCGTACATAATAAGGTGTAGGTACATGTTCTGAGTTTCTGACAATTATCTTGTATGTAATCATTATGTAACCTTATTGTGTTATAATTGAATGGGCAATGTGTAAGTCAGAATTTTGTCTGCCTTTTATTATACCTACCTAATTAATAAAAGTAGTTAAGTAATAATTATGTTTTTTAAATAAATATTAGGTAGGTAATCAATCAAGCATCTAATTTTACTTCACATAATTTCATGATGTGTTTAAAACTAGCTTGGAAGGTGACCAAAGTAACTCTGTAATGAAACGACGCAACACCATTGAGTTTGGAATAATTTGATTCGTCTGACGAGTACTTTGCCTTTAGATGGTATCCAGGGTCTGTTGATGGAGCTAGAAGGTGGCCATAGGAACTCCGTTATAAAACGACATAACTCCATTGAGTTTAGGCTCGTATGATTTGTCTTGACGAGTACTTTGTCTTTTTGAAATAAAACTACGTTTACGGAATCTATCGCGTTTACTTGATTTTACTCCTATCCCGACGTTTCGAATACTTTACAGCATTCATGATCACGGGTGGACTTAGATGATAGACGTCCAAGGTTGATATGTTAATTCAACGGTTTCATCTACCCACAGTATATGATTTTACAAAATTTTTGGTATATTTATTTTAACCCACCTAATATTCGTTTAGAAACACAGTGAAAATATCTACTTCAAATGTTTATGCTTACAATGTATGAGACTTTAAATTAGTATATTAAAATGAGTATAATACTCCTCTTTAAATTGTAAATTTTTTGTTTTTATTTAGTGCTCAAAAATTCTACCACAAACTACCAATTACTACCAGTAAGAAGACAATCTTGGTTATTAGTTTATATTATTAAATATATTGATTTTGCCAAAAGCTAAGACTAAGAAGCTACCACCGGATCGGAACGCGGCCTGACTGAGAAAGATCCGGCCTTTTAAATTTTTTTTACAAAAGGCAAAGACTAATCACTACTGTGGGTTTTATCTACACAATAAGCACTAACTGTGTCTTGCAATCTTGTGGTGTGCCTTCTTGTATTCTGTTTGGTGAGGCCTTGAGCGCCTCCCTGCAGTCCTGCCCTATGTTAAAGGAGTCACTGACAAGATTGGCTAAATTCTTAAAAAAGCTTCAATTAAAACCTACTATAAGCCACTCAAAAGAATTAGTCAATTTTTACCACCAGTCAAGTGCCATATACCCTTACAGGATGCAGGAGTATACAAGCTGTGTGTAAATGTGTAACATTCGCGTAAACATCAGAGAGTACTTTGTCTCTAGATGGTATCTAGGGTCTGACGATGGAGCTGGAAGGTGGCCACAGTAACTCTGTAATGAAACTACGCAACCCTATCGAGTTTATACTCGTTTTATTCGTCTTGAGAAGTACTTTGTCAAGTTATTATCATTTTATTTCTACAAAATAATTTTGATGTTTCACATCTGCTAGACGTCCCACGACTACTATATTGGATTAATGCATGTAAATGCTTCCGATAGGTGGCGTTGGTCATTAAGACAAATTGTGGTAAGGAGATTGGGTATTTCTAACAAATAGTACGGTAGCTCAGTAGAGAGCACTTCCCCGGATAGGAAGGGACGCAGGTTCGATTCCCGCTCGTACTAAAATACTCTTTTTCCTTATTCACAAATTATAATTTGTACTTATAAATCTGTCAACTCCATCTGTTCTTCTTTTTCTCTCTCAATTTGTGAGATAAGGGAAGGAATTGGCAAAGCATCTGGACAATATCCAGGAGATGCAGGTTCAAATCCTGCTCGTGACTGTTATTTTCGATTTCTCATTTTTCACTTTGTGTTTAATAAATCATATTTATTTACTAAAATATTGCTAAATATTACACGACAATACTGACTTGGATTCTAGCCTACTATCTAATCAATCCTATGTACTTCCATCCATCCATTAGCCTTTCAATGCCCACTGCTGGACATAGACCTCCCCAAGAGAACGCCACAACGAGCGGTCCTGCGCCGACCGCATCCAACGGTTACCCGTGGCTTTGACCAGATCGACAGTCCATCTGGTGAGGGGCTGTCCTACGCTGCGCTGTCCGTGGGTACATAAACTTCATGTTTTATGGCTTCTACGTGATCACGTGGTCAAATCTTTCAGTGTGTATATCTGCGATACTATATATCTCCAACCCATCATGTGCGTACTTAAACTTTATATTTTATGGCGGATCGATTTGGACGGGACTTTCACTAGCAGATAGCTGTTGTTACAATGAGCCCCTGGTGTTGCCAAAGTCCATGAGCGGTGGTTAACACTTACCATCAGGTGGGCCGTTTACTAGTCTGCCACCGTTGGCAATAAAAAAAAACTCTCCAAACTTCTCATGTCTAAGACCTAAGATCACACAGTACAACACTTTGTGTGATCCACAAAATATGGTTGTTCTGAGTCTGGGTGTACTTCGTGTCCGTGAAATTGTATGTTTTTAAACTCCCCGTACCTAATACAAAGATTATTCCTTAGTGCAGTGTTGTCTTTAAATAAAATGTAGGTATATAATATAAATATATTGATACTACCGGGCCCAACAGACGTTTTCCTGTGCGAACATTGACGTTTCGTTTGGATGGAGCATTTATTTTCGCTACTAAGGATTATTTTCTCGTGTGGGAAAATTTTATAGTTAGGTAGGGCCTAAAAACCTATCGTGGCGCCACCTACCGGGTCCAAATGTGAATCTAAGCCATCCCGGTACTTAGTCAAACATACACAAAAAAAAATTTAGATTAGAATAAATTGAAGAAAAAATCCTGAAATCATATCGTGGCGCCATCTATCGGGTCCAAATGTAAATCTAAACCATCCCGGTACTTACACAAAGATACACAAAAAATTTCGTTAAGATCGGTTCAACGGTTTAGGAGGAGTTCAATTACTAACACACGGACACAAGAAATATATGTAATAGATATATAAGAAACCTTTAACTATTATAACTTAGGTACCTGTAATGCATAAAAGGTACTTTTCATTTATATTCCACTAATTTCTGCAGGCGTATAGTCCTTATCTACACTTCTACACTAATATTATAAAGAGGAAGGAATTGTGTTTTTGTATGTTTGTAACGAATAAACTCAAAAACGATTGAACCGATTTAAAACTATTGGACCGATTTATGAAAATTGAAAATTCTTACATCATTGGAATGCTACATTATATTATTATCCCTGAGACATAGGATATATTTATTACTAACATTATACCTAAAGAAGAAAGATTTGCATTTTTGTATGTATACAAATACCATAATCTATTACTTAATAGATAGATTTATTACTTATTAAAAATAGTAATTACAAAAAAGAACTACTTACCTATGTCACAGAATAAGTACTAGGCCTACGGACAGAACCATCACTTCCATTAAAACTTGTCCAAAGTCTCTCTAATAGCCTACAAAATCTTAATAATCATACTAATTGTTCGTAGCGAGAAGAAATGTACCTTATGCACACAGAAATACAGTTGAGATTGTTTTGCCCGCCGCGTGATCCTCGGGCAACCGCATCATTCAACGAATGCGCTAGGGTTGCACCTATGATTTTATTTATTATCACGCTATCTCCCTTGCGGAGTAGGCAGAGAGAACAGAGTGACCAAAGGCTCTATTCTTGCATACATCTCTCGCTTCCTCAACGTTCATAATTCTCTTCATACACTCTCCGGTTTCCGCTCGCCAGTTTCGGAGACTCCTGACTCCACCGACAGCAACAAAGGTGACGTTTATAAAACTTAAAAAAATATTTTTCTAGTAGATTCTATTTGATTACTTTTTATATCATTTTCAAATGTTATTTTCGGATTATTTGTTTATAAATTGTTTTTTTTTTGTTGATACGTTTAGATTTAGCTCTGAATTTTCGGTTATTAAATTTTATTGTCGAAATACCCTAAATTGCGTAAATAATTTTATTTTAATCAATACTACAAGCGCGAGCGCTTAGGCGCGCCTGCGACACTCTTCGCTGGGTTGTACCGTGGTCGGTACGCGAAACGGTAGGCGTTTAACTCGAGGCCTTGAGCGAGTTATGTACGCCTGCCTATGTCCTGTATAAAGAATACCTAAAGTTATATTTACTCTACGTTTATCCCAAAATGTTAAAAAAATTAATGTCCATCCGGGCGAAGCCGGGATGGGCCGCTAGTTTTTAATAAAATATTGAGCCACCATCAAGCTATCCACTCTTGCCGATTGGCCTTTACGAAATCCTTTCATGACGTATAGGTACCTAACTTATAGGTAGGTAAAGATTTTTTTTACAACAATAATAAACCCGTACCTACTATAGAAACAGAATTGAATTTCCTTTAATACTGTTTAGAATTTGAATAAAAGATGGTATGAATACAACGTAATATAATGAAACTTTGGTTACAAAAATATAAGATTTGAATGGACGGATTGATACGTGATCTGTAGCGAATTAAAAGGGTGAGTGCATAGGTGCGCGTCGTGGTACCTCAGCTTGGCGCGCCCTCTCCCCGCGCTGCTTTACTCCACCGCTCTGGTCACATTACATGCGTGAACAAATACCTTCTCAAAGTTGTATTAGTTTTTAGGTACTATATTGGATAATTGTAACTTTCTTTAACCCTATTACCTACCTATTTAAATAAATAAAAGAAAAAATAATTAAGCTCGCGCCCGGTGACTTTATTCGTACAAGTACCTATACTACGTACCTATTGTCCGTGTGGTAACGGACTAAGAATACAAGTGTCACCACCCCATTCTTTCCCACGGGTGTCGTATGAGGCGGCTAAGGGAAGTAAGCAATTATCTTCCATTGCATGACTGGTGGTAGGGCCGGGTACCAAGTGGGAGCACTCACTTGGCTAGGTATCGGACCCGAGCGGGTTAGTAGGTACCACCATCTCCTGTATGACCGGCCATGAAGCACATCGTTGCGTTTTGGCTGTAGCAGAAGATTGTCGTTTATTCTTTCATATCATATCTGTGAAATGAAATGGTGAGCAGCGGCTTGACAATACTCTCGGTATAGTTCCATGAGCGACGGTTACCATTTACCACAGATGGGCCGTGGCTCGTCTGCCACTACATTACATTCAATAAAAAAATACTCAGTGATTCTCTAGAATGATTATTTCACGTACCTATAATAATATATAACAATTCACAATATACAGCTATCTCTTTCTTTAGCATGCATTCCGCATTCATCTATAAATTAGTACTTTATCATAATGCAACAATATACGCCATTTATTATGATCATAAATTCATAAGTTTCATAATATCAATGCGTCGAACTCTGTTTTTTCTGCCTAACAAACAAGCATAAAAATTACAAGCCGCTAGGTAAGTACCTAGGTAAAGTCCATTCGCTTTGCGTACTGTACCATTTTGCAACCTATGCCTATAATCGAGGGATAAATATTACACTGCTCCGAATCGGAATGCTACACTGTCACTGTTTTAAAGAGAAAGAGTTGAAAGTGTAAGACCTTTTTAGAAGGGTTACCCACATAATGGTTTTTAGATGCTTAGAAAAACCGTCGAAAACTGTTTCAATGGGTAACCAAAATGATCTGTTTTGCTTTGGAACGGTTTTAATTAAGTCGTACAAAGGGGTTACCCATAACGTATGGGTTTTTCACTAACCGTTTTAAAAAAACCCTATCGAAAAGCCTTTCAACGGGTAACCTAAATGGTCAGTAAAGTACATTAAACACAAAGTGAAAAATGTGAAATCGAAAATAACAGTCAGGAGCAGGATTTGAACCTGCATCTTCTGGATTCCGTCCAGATGCTTTACCAATTCAGCCATCCTGACACTTGCTCCTGACTGCTAATTTCGATAACACATCATACTTAACGTCTTTGGGTGACGCCTGCGCCGTCTGTCGGACGTATTTTCATACATTATACCGACCAGGTAAACTTAATTTTACAATTAAGATTTTACCTAATAATGACGCAAACCCTTTAAAATATTTATATATTTTTATATATATTTTTGCATTTGACATGCTTAGCACTATACATTAAACACAAAGTGCTTGCTGCTGCGAATTGGTAAAGCATCTGGACGGAATCCAGAAGATGCAGGTTCAAATCCTGCTCCTGACTGTTATTTTCGATTTCACATTTTTCACTTTGTGTTTAATGTATAGTGCTAAGCATGTCAAATGCAAAAATATATATAAAAATATCTAAATATTTTAAAGGGTTTGCGTCATTATTAGGTAAAATCTTAATTGTAAAATTAAGTTTACCTGGTTGGTATAATGTATGAAAATACGTCCGACAGACGGCGCAGGCGTCACCCAAAGACGTTAAGTATGATGTGTTATCGAAATTAGCAGTCAGGAGCAAGTGTCAGGATTGCTGAATTGGTAAAGCATCTGGACGGAATCCAGAAGATGCAGGTTCAAATCCTGCTCCTGACTGTTATTTTCGATTTCACATTTTTCACTTTGTGTTTAATGTATAGTGCTAAGCATGTCAAATGCAAAAATATATATAAAAATATCTAAATATGGTCAGTAAAAAATTGTTTTTACTAAGCCATTTAAAAGGGTTACCCACATCGTATGGGTTTTTCATTAACCGCTTAAAAAAAACCCTATCAAAAAGCCTTTCAATGGGTAACCGAAATGGTCAGTTTTTAAGGGTTTCTATTAAGCCGTTCATAAGGGTTACCCATATCGTATGTGTTTTTCAATAACCGCTACGAAAAACCTAATCGAAAAGCCTTTCAGTGGGTAACCAAAATGGTCCCTGATTAGAAGCAACAGCGGTAAATAAATAGTTATAATCTTTTGGAAAATGTCTGTAGAATATGCTAAAAGTGTTATATTATGTGGATATTGGGTATTTTTAAAGTGAATTATTTTTTAGAATCGTTGTGATTTGAAACTTGATGAAATAAAAATGCAACAAACACATATATGTATAAGGTTACCAGTCAGTTGCAGAAAATGCATTAAAGTTTTTTAACTTTGAAATATTTATTTGTGGCATAAAGTATTCCTTGGTAGTTGATTTGAAACCTCGGTCTCTGAATTGCGTGATCAATACTAACTATATGACCACGGTGTACATAATATTAAGTTCAAAACAGTGATATGCATTCAATAATAAACTAATATCTCTATTTTGCTATGTTCACTTGGTATTCCCATGCCAGTTATAAAGTATTTTTCTCACCTACCCTCCAAGTGAATCATATACTTTTGGTTTATATACTTATGTTGTTATCGTGAGGTTCACAAGATCTTTTACCAAAGTTGTCCCATGAATTCCTACGGGAAACATTGTATCGTTGCAGAAAACAAAATTTAAATGAATTTTAATGGTCCATTAAATTTAATTAATGAGAAGTCATTTTAAGCTGGCCGGCCGCCTCCCTCCCGCAGACACTCTTCAGTCCGCGGTTCTCTTGTGGCATCGATCGTCATACATTTTTCGGAACGTGAGTCTTTTTCGTGCGTGCAGCCGGGCGTTCATCGATTTATAAGACGTTGTAACGTCAAAACTTTTGAAGACCTTCCGAGTCGGTTCATATCAAGAATTACGTACATAATATACTCGTAAATCGAAGTGTACATTAAAATGACGTTTTATTGCTTGTAAAATTGTTAATAATAAATTAACAACGTTTGACGATAATATTTTACTATTTTCTGTGATTTATAAAAAAAACTGTTTCATTTTGACTACTCGACCATAAGTAATATACACAGCGTTCTGTTTAAGATTAGTCAATTGCAAGAATCAAAGCACCCACCAACGGCACAGTGTTCTCTTTTATAGAAGCCGCCGTTTGTTTATGTTATTTATTTATTTACTTATAACTTTAGCACAAAAAGGCGAACTTGGTGCCGTAGGCATTCTCTACCAGTCAACCTGGGGCAGAACCGAGATCTATGTGTTGTGATAGGTGTGAAGGTTTTTTTTTACATAAATACAAAAATAAGCTTACATACCGATGATGGGGACGATTGGCCACCTTATTGTTGGGATCCAGTTGATTGGGTCCAAATAAATATAACGCATACGCGAAAAGGATAAAATACTTATATGTATGTCTCTCTCACGCTTGCTGCATTCTTTTCTTCATCCTTAGTGTCAAATAGTAGCTAGTCTATATTATACTTTGTCTAAGCTCCATAATATAAGAAATAAAAATAGGTATATTACTCTATAAAGGGAATATACACTTCTCATCAGAAAAATCAAAACACTTCCCTTTTTATGGTTTCTGCCCTAATTTAACACAAAAGATAATACTTTCTGATATTTATGCGAATGTTACACATTTTGAAATAAAACTTAGTTTACGGAATCTATCGCGTTTACTTGATTTTTTTTCTATTATCCCGACGTTTCGAATACTTTACAGCATTCATGATCACGGGTGGACTTAGATGATAGACGTCCAAGGCTGATATGTTATTTCAACGGTTTCATCTACCCACAGTATATGATTTTACAAAATTTTTGGTTTATTTATTTTAACCCACTTAATATTCGTTTAGAAACACAATTAAAATATCTACTTCAAATTTTTTATGCTTACAATGTATGATACTTTAAGTTAGTATATTAAAATAAGTATAATACTATTTAGATATTTTTATATATATTTTTAGTATTTGACATGCTTAGTACTATACATTAAACACAAAGTGAAAAATGTGAAATCGAAAATAATAGTCACGAGCAGGATTTGAACCTGCATCTTCTGGATACCGTCCAGATGCTTTACCAATTCAGCCATCCTGACAATTGCTCCTGACTGCTAATCTCGATAACACATCATACTTAACGTCTTTGGGTGACGCCTGCGCCATCTGTCAGAAGTATTTTCATGCATTATACCGACCAGGTAAAATATCTAAATATTTAAAGGGTTTGCGTCATTATTAGGTAAAATCTTAATTGTAAAATTAAGTTTACCTGGTCGGTATAATGTAAGAAAATACTTCTGACAGATGGCGCAGGCGTCACCCAAAGACGTTAAGTATGATGTGTTATCGAGATTAGCAGTCAGGAGCAATTGTCAGGATGGCTGAATTGGTAAAGCATCTGGACGGTATCTAGAAGATGCAGGTTCAAATCCTGCTCCTGACTGTTATTTTCGATTTCACATTTTTCACTTTGTGTTTAATGTATAGTGCTAAGCATGTCAAATGCTAAAAATATATATAAAAATATATAAATATTTAAAGGGTTTGCGTCATTATTAGGTAAAATCTTAATTGTAAAATTAAGTTTACCTGGTCGGTATAATGTATGAAAATACTTCTGAAAGATGGCGCAGGCGTCACCCAAAGACGTTAAGTATGATGTGTTATCGAGATTAGCAGTCAGGAGCAATTGTCAGGATGGCTGAATTGGTAAAGCATCTGGACGGTATCCAGAAGATGCAGGTTCAAATCCTGCTCCTGACTGTTATTTTCGATTTCACATTTTTCACTTTGTGTTTAATGAGTATAATACTCCTCTTTAAATTGTAAAATTTTTGTTTTTATTTAGTGCTCAAAAATTCTACCACTAACTACCCTATTACTACCAGTAAGAAGACAATCTTGGTTTGATATTGCCAAAAGCTAAGACTATAAGCTACCACCGGATTGAAACGTGGCCTGACTGAGAAAGATCCGGCCAGAAAACTCAGTAGGCAACAACTGTTATGGATTATTAAATTTTGTACGGAATTTTTTTGTAGAAAGCTAATTAAGTTTAACATTTTTTTTAAAAGGCAAAAAACTAATCACTACTGTGGGTTTTATCCACACAATAAGCGCTAACTGTGTCTTGCAATCTTTTGGGGTGCCTTCTTGTATTCTGTTTGGTGAGGCCTATCCAGGATTCATGAAAAAAATCACATCATTGTATAGCTGGCAGTTTGGCCATTACAGTGATAAGCGAAAATTCTAAATTCTAAATTAGAATTTTATTTGTTTCATTTATAGGATTATACATGAAATGATTCACTGTTTTGAGACAAATGTGTGTTTGAGTTGGAGTACATTTCACCTTTGAAAACTAAAAATTAGCACGTAGCTTAAAACTTTTTGTTCTGTGTTCTGTATACTGTGTGTGTACTGTGACTTTGGAACGTCTGAAAAGGTTTTTTTTTCAAAACTTAAGCCGCCCAAGTGGTGGCATTGTTGGATTCTGGACTTAGTTAACGTGTTGTGGCTGAAAGATTGCATCTAAGCCTGTCGTCTGTTCATAGAGTCTACAAAACGCTATCGGGAGACTGGTTTGTTCACGCGCCGTTCAGGATCTGGCAGGAATCGGGTCACTTCTGAGCGAGATGATCGATTTATTGTAACAACTTCTTTACGAAATGGACGCCTTAATGCTTTTCAGCTGCAGCAGCAGCTTCATGTTGTACGTAGGGTGGCTATAAGTGACTCTACAATTAGAAGAAGGTTGAAGGAACGTGAACTACATCCTATTGCTATGTGGTTTTCATTTACGTGTGTTGTTTTATCAATTTCCTTCATTATCCATACATGGTAAAAATTACTTGTACAAAATACGAAGCCTATGAAAATTTAATTTGAATTTAGAACATTAACATTAGGATTTGTATACTCTTAAATATACACATTTTTCTGATAATCCTTACAAAACATAAACTTGCAAGGTGTTTCGATTTTTCTGATGAGAAGCTTATGTTTTTGTATACCTAGTGAGTGAAAGAACATACTTTTTGTAAATAAAACATTATTAAATTACATTTCACTTTATTGTACCAAAAGAATGTTTAAGATTTAGAATGATGACAATATTGTGTTGCTACACCCAGAGCCGTGACAATCTTTTGGGTATATGGAAACTATTATACTATTGTTCTTAAGGAGATACCTATATATTACTCTACACATCACTAAATATAGTCTTACTCAACATTACCCTACACATCACTAAACATAAACAAAAAAACTTAAATCTTACTCAACAACTTAAACAGTTAACTTTATACAACTGGAAGTCTCTTTAAACTTTCTGTCAACCCGAAGCCAGTACTACATCTTCGTTTCAAACAGTCCTGAAGCATCTCCAAGTGTTCCGGTTGTAGTGAAAATAGTTGGTCGTATCCGCGGCTTTGTCTTAATGAGCACCCATCACTGTCCCGTTACATCTCAGAATGCGAGGGATTTAGGCTCTTAACTTCTAATATAATAAATGCGAAAGTGAATGAAGATGTTTGGATATTTGTCCGTGAATCATACCAAATCTGATGTACAGATTTGGACGAAGTTTGGTAGGTAGATAGCCACTAAACTAACATATAAGGCGACAACGGATTTAAATGAAATTTTATTTAACACAAACTGCGAAAATATGAAATCGAAAATAACAGTCACGAGCAGGATTTGAACCTGCATCTCCTGGAGTACTGAATCTGTCGGAAGTATTTGCATAACCCATTTATTCTTAATGTCTGTATATATTTTAATGTGCGTCACCCATGACATTAAGAATGAATGTGTTATCGAATTTCGCAGGCCCGAAAAATTGTCACAATGGCCGAATTAGCAAAGCATCTTGGACGGTATTCCAGGAGATGCAGGTTATTTGAACCTGCTCGTGACTGTTATTTTCGATTTCACATTTTCGCACTTTGTGTTAATTTATATGGCTATAAGCATATATATATATATATATATATTTTTTTTTTTTAAATTACAGATAGATCATGTCTTGTTTAATTTGAGCATGATACGAAGTTCCTGTGTGATACTATGATACCTAAACTTAAGTTGCTTGCGTAAACTAGTAATGCTTAAAACAGTTATATTTCGCGATGTTTGTTAATTATATCGCCTAGCTTGTCGGCGGACGTTACGTTTGAACAATGCGGTGCGTTTGTTGAGTGTGATCTCTTCCATCTTGCGCTTGAGATGCGGGTATGGCTGCAGACATTTAGAGAACTCCTTGTTGTCTAACCTATTGAGCAAACATAGAACCATAAATACTAAATAAATAAATAAATATTCACGGACATTTCGCACAACGTCCTCTGTTCCCAAACTAAGCTTAACACTTGTACTATGTGTACCAGATTACGGATATAATACATATATACATATTACTTTTTTTGTAAATACATACATTATAATAGATAGAAACCACCTAGACACAGTACAAATGTCTGTGTTCATCACACAAATAATTGTCCTGAGTGGGAATCGAACCCACGACCTCGTGTGCACGGAAGTAGTTTACACTACCGACTACGCCACGAGGCCCGTCAGTCTAAGAATCTCTGGCCTCTATTAGTTTTATTGCTAACAGAGTATAGTACAGCGTATTACATTCATGTAAAGCGCCCCCACTCAACATGCAATCCATTTAGGTTTTTTACACATGTCACTAAAGAATTAAATTTAAACATGTAAGCTGTAATTGTACATTTACGAACATTAAAATCTGAAAGTGATTTAGAAATATTTATATATATTTTTAGCATTTGACATGCTTAGCCATATACATTAAACACAAAGTGGAAAATGTGAAATCGAAAATAACAGTCACGAGCAGGATTTGAACCTGCATCTCCTGGATACAGTCTAGATGCTTTGTCAATTCAGCCATCGTGATAACTGCTCCCGACTGCTAATTTCAATAACACATTCATACTTATACATACGCTAGGTGTGAATATGGACACAGGACGGTATCCAGGAGATGAAGGTTCAAATCCTGCTCGTGACTGTTATTTTCGATTTCACATTTTCCACTTTGTGTTTAATCTGAAAGTGAGTTTTTGTTTATTTTTTACGCTTTCACGCCATAACTACTGAATCAATATTCGTGAAATTTTGCGTACATATAGTTTGGAGCCTAAAAAGGACATAGGCTACCTCTTTAAAGATGGTTCTTGTAGCAGCTATTTTTACATAGAAATAATTAACGAGCTCTAGATATAGATAATTAATGTGGTGTAGAGTGACATATAATATATGTTATTATAGAAGTATATAATGTGTAATAGAAGGGAGATAATAAAACCCTTCCCAGATGAAGCTTACGGATAGTCCAGTTAAAGGTATTTTAAATAAAAAAAATCTGGTTTAGAGGTTATCTAGGTGTTCCTGAACATGAGACATTTTTTTAGAATTTTCGTGTGTCCGTTTATCTAATTGTTTGTTCGCGCATCACGCAATATACTGAACTGAATTTAATAAAACTTTTGTTTCATTTTGATCTATATTTTTTGCACTTGACTTGCTCAGCTACTTCAAAGTACAAATTATTATTTGTGAATGAGGAAAAAGAATTTTAATGCGAGCGGGAATTGAACCTGCGTCTCTTCCAATCCGGGGAAGTGCTCTAATCCATTGAGCTACCGCACCACCTTTCGGCCATACCCAATCTCCTCATCAATCTTTCTAATATCCTCGATAGATAGCGTTGGTCGTTAAGACAAATGTGATGAGGAGATTGGGTATGGCCGAAAGGTGGTGCGGTAGCTCAGTGGCTTAGAGCATTTCCCAGGATTGAAAGGGACGCAGGTTCGATTCCCGCTCGCACTAAAGTTCTCTTTTTCTTCATTCACAAATAATTATTTGTACTTTGAAACTTTTGTTTGATAGCTCTTGATTAGACTTAAAAACTGTTCTCTATCTCGCTACTATATTGGCAACCTGAGATACAATAAAAAAGCCGGCAAAAGCTATTACGTAGATGAACGTTGAGGTCTGCGGCACCATAACTAAAACGCCTTTGTGTAGTCCCTTTGGAAAAAAGGTCCCGGAAGGTGTTGAAGTTTCCCTGCTTACTTAGCTATTTCTCTAAATAACAAAGAAATAAAGTACTTACGTGTATACCTCCGTAATCTCAAGCGCTATGATGGTCGCTGTTCGAAGTACCCCAGGGTGAAGAAGGGCATTCTCGCCGAAGAATGCGCCGTCGCGTAAGTGAGCCACCTGAAACACAGCTTCATTATTGAGCACGTAAATTCTACCTTCTTCAGAAGTCTTCTTATTTTTGGACTATCTTTTTTTTTAATTCGACCACAAATTTTACATTAGTAACATTAATAACTGAAATTGAGACGAGACGCTGTGTTGTATATTTTTTTAAACAGCAGTTTGTAATAACACTAAATATTCTCTGACTGAGAACAACCATTTGTGGATCTCGCAAAGAAAATCTGCGTGAGAATCGAAACCACAATACATGGCATTGAAGCCCAGAGAACCATTCCGTCAACTGTGCAATCAAACAGGCGAGCAACACCTGTAAAGGCTCGACTGCTCGATAATAATGTTTGATTAAATTTGCTTGATAATACGAGTATAAAAGACGAAACCCAATATTAACATGCCTCTCTGCCCAGTTCGTTCATTACAGCGACTGTCCCAGAAGATAGCAGGTATAACGAATCTCCAGGCAGACCGAATCTCACTATAATCTGAAAAGAAAGATATAGCCTATATACGCTAGCACTAGCTATAACCAGGGGCGTCACTCGCCGTCGTCAACTCAAAGGAAAGGGATAGGTGGTAGAGATGAAAGATAATAAGAAGATAATTTGTTTGGGGCCTCCGGCGCTATCACTCACCATACGAAACAACTGTAGAAGTATCTACGGTTGTCTCACGCTAATCTTCTGTGAGAGGGTGGTACTCCTGATCGCGCCGGCCCATTCATGTTGGGATAAGTAAGCCCTATTGTTTATAGTTTATAGAAATAGTCAATTTAGGAAACGCCGTATTCGCGTTACGACCTAAAACACTCGACATGGCAGTCGGTGCATTCGTAGCCTAAGAAACTCACCTCCCCTGGCATATAAAGCACTCTCTTCAAACGGAACACTATCGCGTTAATCAAAGCAACAGGCATATCCTGGAACATAGGCACGTTCATCACGAGCCCCTTACAGCAGTGCAAGCTGATGTCTTGCTTAATCTGTTCATTGACCGTCGCTAATATAGCCTTCTCGTTAAAATAATGCTCGTTGAATTTATAGTTCAAAAACAATTTGATCTTTCTCTGTAAAAACTGAGGTAGCTGCATATAAATCATGTTATCCTCCAATTCTTGAAACTTGCCTTTGAATAAATATGAATCTAACTGAGTATGTATGACTAAACGAAGAAGTATTGAAAACGAATATGTTTCAAATAAAAATCCTACTAACCCTATGCTGGATGTTAGTAAATAACTCGGAATCAAATGTTGATCTAAACGGGTATAGTATCCAGCTCCGATGCACAAACCAGATACCAAATAAAGGTTTGTGGTATATTTTTCGTAAATCGAATGTATCGTTTGGTCTGCATTCGTGTGGATATTGAAGTTGTCTAGCCATGTAGCGAAATAGTTATCCATTGGGTAGAAATGGTAACAGAGGTTGGGTATTTGATGGTGGATATACGTCGCCCAATGTAAAAACATGATGGATATTACTGAGATCTTGACGGCTACGTAACTGACGTAGGATAACTGGAGCTGGTCTACCACATTTTTCCATTGGTATCTTAAAGAGAATATTCTAAGCAGTTTGAATAAGAGCATCGCTGTGTGTGTTGGGTATTCACAGTTCTCAAATGGCCTGATCAGCTGTAATGGCAACATTCCTATAAAGTCAGCAACGAATATGGTCTTGAGGTAGTGGACAGCAATACGTTTCGGCTCCAGTATTATGCTTTTGTTATCTTCGTCTATGTAACCGGAGATGAATTGTGAACTAATATTGAGGAAGGCTAGTCCGTCTATGAATAGTATGAATGGGTCGTAGTAATTCGGACCTGAAAAGCAATGTTCAGTTTACTTGTGATAGAAGCGTACGACCCAGTTGATGCTAAGGGGTCAGCGTAGTCTATAGAAGCTACTAGTATATTCCATCATGCGCACATTGTATCCCTAATTTAAAGAATAGAAGGTGCAGAGTAGGTAAAAGGAGTTTTAGTAAGGAGTAGGCTACCGTTATTTAGACTGATATTCTGTGAGAGGGTGGCATTTCTTCAATTGAAGCGGTCCACAGCTAGGTTCTACCATCATAGTTCCAAAAACAATTGTATTAGTAATATAATAATAAGTTTAGTTTTTATTAATTTAATTTCGATTTCTAATATATGGGCTTCTAAAAAATATAAAAATAACGTATTGCCGGGTGGTATATACCTAACCACCTAATAATACCTCTCTTTTCTTGTTTTCCAAACGCCTTAACACAAATCTTATTAGGAGACCCATGCCCCGCAATCAGAAACAATCATAAAACCAAAGTGAGTTGTCAGAATTGATAAGCAGTCGAAAGTCTCTCAGGCAAGCACGTTCTCCCACGAAGTTTTCTTCTTAAAATTTGTAATAAAATATCAGCATGTCAATAAGTCATAGGTGCCGTGAAAAGTCTCCATTTTAGGCTAGATTAGGCTTAATGCTCAATATTAATAGTCCATAGTCTTACTAAGTTCTCACCAAGTAAGAAATATACTTACAGGTAATAAACACTTGGAAAGGCATATAAATAAATGCAGCGAACGAGAAGATCAGATGCATGCAATCCCAGTAGTACTTCAGCGGGCTATATGGATGCCATATTAGCCAACAGATCTCCAGGTGACGTTCCCGCTCCAACCTAAGCCGTTTGAGGCTTCTGATGTACAGCGTCGTGCCATGGTGCCACTCGCACGGCAGAGCTAACTCAAGCCATTTACATAGCTGGTGGTGAACGAAGGCGTTTAATTATGATGGCAGATACCTACTTGATTGTAGCTTTGTGTGATCAGCGGACAAGGCTTATCGATACCACGTCAATGTCAGTTAGTGGCAGCAAAACACATTGTGAGTTGCTTCCATCCATCCATCCATCAGCCTTTCGAAGTCCGCTGCTGGACATAGGCCTCCCCAAGAGAACGCCACAACATGTGTTTCGCTCCTATGGGGGATAGTGCCGTAATCGCCACGCTTGGCAGGCGGGTTGGCGATCGCAGTGGATGTTGTTAATACTCGAGGGAGTGCTGCTGCCCACTCCCCGGCATTCCCTCAGTCGGCCTTTACGACTCCCTTGGGTGGAGAGAGGTGGGACAATTCGTGTTGAGTTGCTTCACGGCTATTTAACACGTCTGCGGTATCAATTTCGCCATTGATTTTCATCAAGGTTAGGAAACTTAGCGACTATCTGTCTGGTCACCCATCCGGTCTATTTGGTCACTCATCCAATCGAGTTTCACCATTACTTACTAGTTCTAGCTGTACAGATGGCCGAGTGGTTTAGATACAGGCCTCCCGCCTGAGTGTTATGTGTTCGATTACCACACAGGACAACTCTTTGTGTGATCGGAAAATGGTTGTTCTGAGTCTGGGTGTACTTTGTGTCCATGAAATTGTACGTTTGTAAAGTCTCCGTGATACGAGGATTATTCGTTAATGCAGGGTGTTGTCTTATGTGGTGAGAGCCCCACACTACCCCGTTGACTCCCCGGGTAGCGGGGTGTGCGGTAGGACATTTTTGCCCACCTAAAAAAAAAGGATGTTGTCTTAAAAACTATATGGTCATCTGTAAAGTCGGTTTACGGACGATAATTTTACGTGATAACGTCTATATGTTTTCTGAGTGTTTCACAAAATGTAATACTGGTGGAAATCGAACGGTACATATAAAAAGGTATACGGTATAGAATACGATTGCGCATGCTGCTATACAACAATTGAGATTCGCGTGTTGCCCGGCGGGACGCGTTCGGGCGAAGAATGTGATGTTGGTCAGTGCTTGGTGCCAGCGCGGCCGGCCGCCTCCCGCCCGCAGACGCTCTTCAGCCCGCAGCTCTCTTGTGAGCGCGAACATCAAACAATGCATCGGCCGCCATACATTTTTCGGAACGTGAGACTTTCGTGCGTGCTGCCGGCGTTCATCGATTTATAAGACATTATCACGTATCACTACTATTTGTGTCTATAGGTACCGATCACATGTATTACACGAGATTAAATTATCGAGCATTTGTTACCTGTCTTTGGCAGAAAGTGGCAGTGGGATGCATCTTCAAGAATGGCTTCTCCAGCAACATGCACGCATGTTTCTCACCTCCATACATTCCGTCGACAATTTTATTCCACTAAATGCTTCCAATTCAATTGAGAATCGTTTCGATGTTACCTTACGGAATGTACCTTTTTTCTCTGAGATGAGACACTGTAATAGTTTATGTTTTTGTTAAAATGAAATTACTAAAGATATCTGCTAAAGGTTGACTGAGCCATTATTTATAATATAATTCAATCAATTGAATTGCACAATCTTCTTGTTTTTATGGCTCTTGATGTGGCAGCAAAGAGTAAAGCTATAAACTGGAAAAGAGTGGAAACTCTACGGTAAAATTTGCATGTATGGAAGGTGCTGCCACCTAGAGTTTGGTTGGTGAACTAAAGTTATAGTTCTATAAATATAGGAAGATATATTATAAATAATATTATTTAGGTTATTTGTAAAATAAAACACCACTTTAATCTACTTTATTTTATTTACTAGTACTTACCAGAAATATCACAGCCAAAAATGCAGTATCTACGCCTGGCTTCACTCATATATACAATATCAAAAACGATAACAAAACAAAAACTTAACAAACTATAACATTTAGATATTTTTATATATATATTTTTAGCATTTGACATGCTTAGCAACATACATTAAACACAAAGTGAAAAATGTGAAATCGAAAATAACAGTCACGAGCAGGATTTGAATCTGCATCTCCTGGATACCGTGCAGGCGTCACCCAAAGACGTTAAGTATGAATGTGTTTTCGAAATTAGCAGTCAGGAGCAAATGTCACGATTGCTGAATTGGCAAAGCATCTGGACGGTATCCAGGAGATGCAGGTTCGAATCCTGCTCGTGACTGTTATTTTCGATTTCACATTTTTCCATTTGTGTATAAACTAATAAAATAACATATGAAACAGTAACAATGACGCAGTAACGAAACACAACAGTAATATAAATATAACAATGAGAATTAAGATAATTTACAGAAAGCACCCAAAAATAACCGAAAATACACCTATGATAATAAATACAATATTTCAACTAAAAATGTTAGAAGTTAGATTCTCTTCTGTCAGACACACAGACTAATAGTGGTCAGACATTTGACAAGCAGTACAAAATGGCAGCCAAGTTTGTACAACCCAACTGCATACGGCGCTGCGATCTGTAAAAAATTAATGATATTTTAACTGCGCCCCCACTGTGTGGCAACAAAGAGTAATACGTATAACCAGAAATGTGGCAGTTTGAAAATTGCACAATTCAAATTTACAATCATTATTGACATCTGTCACAATTCTTGCACTAGCAAGAAGTATGAGCAAGAAGTATTATTTTCTATATACTACGTCGGCCGCAATATTTGAGAACAATTTCTCGCAAAATACAGAATAAAATCCTGTAATGAAACCTATTGGAAGCGTTTAACTTTACGATATAAATCCAATAAGGTTTGTGGCATTGATTGTTATAGAAGAAAACATTCACGGTGGTGCACTTGGGGCGCGCAGCAGGGTTGACACTGGACTGGGCGGCGGGCTTCTCTCTCAGCGAAGGCACTCCTGGCGCGAAACCTGTATGGGCGTACAGGTGATTGATATTGATATTTTTTGTCAGGAACTGGGAAGAATAATAGATTGCTTGTTAGTGATCTTGGATTCAGACTATCATTTCTTTTCATCTGTTCGGTTAACCTGATCACCAGTATTTAAATGGAGCTACTGACTGTCTAACCTCCGCGATGCACCTGGGGGGATATTAAATATCCCCAAGATTGAAATCCTAAATTCATTCAGGATTCCAACAACCTGTACAGACTACCAGGTTGTTATTGACATGATTCGGGACCTTTAACGAGCGTAGCCGATACGCGCTTGTAATACCAGAAGAATCACTTGTGTTGCCTTTCTTTTTCTATGTTTTTTGTTTAGGTGGGAAAAATGTACCTAACCGCATACTCTGTCGTTCGGCGCAAGGGACAGGGTAGGGCCCTCACCCACTAAATAATCGCGCCGTGTGCCATCTCTCCGCCTTGATTGGCGGGCCACCGAAACCATATTATATTTCTTCAGTGGTGTGTTGCCAACCCTAGGAAATATAGAAAGGAATGAGAAGATGATGTGGAAGTATGGTCTCCAACGTCCTCAACGAATCGGAACAAAATCTAATGTTGCTTTACGCCGATATTCTGAGAATTATGTACTTATCCGATCGAACCGGAACACTTATTATAGAAACTGGAACGCCCTACCACCGCCAAATTATGTACAAAAATATGTTTTTTTTTCTGCAGATTTTCACAACTGCGAGGATCAAGTGATGACGGAAAATCAAAACTGAAATTGCACTTCCAAGATGCGGAGACTAAAGTTATTGAAACTAAGGTAAAATTATTTATGCCACAGTGAAGGATAATGCAGCAGATATAGCTGTTGCGCTTGATTCCGGATTTTAATACCCCACGTATAGACATATTTTGACTGTTTTTGTGAACAGCCAAGTATTTCGGTATGTTTCGGTGTTAAGGCAATTACCGGCGCTATCCCCACTACTTTTTCTGAGCGCAATGATGGTACATCTCGAAGGACAGTGGCTTGAGTGTCTGCCTCGGATATTGCAAAGTCCGTGGGCGGTGGTTAAGGCTAGCGGAAGAAAAGCTAGTTGAACTTCTTGCCGGAAATTCTCAGTGAAGGATGTACCTACTATTAATAAATTATTAAAAATATTTGCTATTATTTAGATTAAAAATATTTAATGCAGGACTTATCTATACTATTATAAAGCTGCAACAGAGCCATGTCTGTAAATTTCATATATTTGAGAAAAAATGACTGTATTAGGGCTATATAGTGTCCTAACACAAAAATGTTTTTTTTTAGATTTTTTGTCTGTTTATCTGTTTGTTCGTTCGCGCATTACGCAAAAACTACTGAACGGGTTTTGATGCAACTATTTTTATTTGATAGCTTGATGAGACTTAAAAACTGGTATACATTTTATCCTGCTACTATATCGGGAACCTTAGATATAACCAAAAAACTAGCTTTTGGCTGCGTCGGAGCCGCGGGCAAAGGCTAGTATAAACTGCTTAAATTTAAGTTTGTGGGTTAGATTCACATAACAAAAATGTTGTATGATCTAGAAATTTTTTGAGTATGGGTTTCTTTATGTGGACATGTA
This sequence comes from Leucoma salicis, assembly GCA_948253155.1. Taxonomy (NCBI): domain Eukaryota; kingdom Metazoa; phylum Arthropoda; class Insecta; order Lepidoptera; family Erebidae; genus Leucoma; species Leucoma salicis. The sequence goes on from OX411804.1 coordinate 1,264,198, forward strand.
CTCTATTTGGT